>OZ005735.1:101191207-101791207 GCA_963930755.1 Eudasyphora cyanicolor | reverse complement strand
AAGGCAAGAGACCATCAACAGGACACTCACCAAGCCCTTCAATGAAGTGGCGAAGGAGAGTCTAGTGATGTTATAGACAGAAGTAGTGAGGATGGATCCATCCTCAAGGACAAATGGAGTCATGTACAATCAGCCATTATGGCTCTTTACCTCGATGTCCGTAGAGAAATGCCGGGCAAACCACCAATCTGCAACGATGCAGGATGGCATCAGGGGAGAGTAAAGCTCTTATATTTCGGTGATGCCAGATCAGTAGACCTGTATAAGGCTGCTCTGAGTCGAGCGGGTGAGGTGTGACCGGGTGCCCAGTTGGATGTTGTCGAAAAAAACAACATCCCTAGTCACCCTAGAGCCATCACCTGGGTTACAGAAGAGCCCTCCAACCCGGCTGACATCTTAGAAATAATAAAAGATTCCAATCCTGGTCTGCCGGCCCATAATTGGAGAATTAGCAAGGTGGGTGAGGCGGATGGTAAAAAGCGGCAGGTCAATCTTATCCTAAACGCTGAATCCCCCTCCCATATACAAAGTGCGAGTGCAACCCAACAATATGGCTTCGAGACTATAGTCTTGACGATATACAAGCAGGATATAGCTCCCACTGCAGAAGGTGAGTCGTCCACCGTGGCACTTTCTGGAAGTGCGGAGGTACCCACGCCTATTATTTCTGGTGACTCCAACTCTAACAGAAGATCTGTAACGTCCTTCTCTGAGGACAAAAGCTCTACTTCGGACACAGAGAGGCTGAGGGGAGTCTCCGGACACTTTGACGCATCTGGCGGGGACATGCTTCTCGACGATACGGACGAAGAGTTCGATAACACCCTTGTCGGGGTGGATGTTAATCTGTCAATTACCAATGATGGTAAGAATTCTACAGATTAACCTACATCACGCTAAAGCAGCCTCAGCGGCTCTATTGCTGCGCAGTAGACATCGTCCTGATACAGGAGCCCTACGTAGTGGGAGGAAGGTTGTGCGGTATTAGGACACCCAACATTAAACTGCTTGTGGCCAACTGTGAAGGCACTCCAAGAACCTGCATTTTGGCCAGGAAAGATCTAAGTATCTTTCTCCTGACTAATTTAAGTGGTAAAGACCAAACAGCTGCTAGCCTGGATCGGTAATCGCATATATTGGGTGGTCTCCAGCTACTTGCCTTATGAATCTGTAGTACCGACTGCTCTATTCAGGGAAGTAGTAGAAGAAGCAACGTCTGACGAGCTCGAGCTGATTATAGGCTGAGGAAGATATTATCTGCTTCACCCTGTACAGTGGGATATTTACAGGATGAGGCAAATAACTGGACCAAAAACAGCGAGCAGTCGCTCAATGTACTGCTCGACACACATTTCCCGGGGAACTCTGTAACAGAACCCGAGGATCAGCAGGACCAACAAGAGTGCGAGTGGACTGCGAGCGTCGCTAGCTTCTTGACTGAGAGATCCAGAATAAGCTGGGCTATTAATAGTCACCTGGACCAGATGGCATCACTCCAGCAGAAATGCAGAAAATGTTAAAGTACATTATCCCCTGGCTGGAGAAAATTTATGTAGGCTGTATCAGGCTTTCATAAGTCCCGAATCGATGGAGGGATACCAAAGTGGTATTCATACCTAAAGCGGGAAAGATATCACACACTAGGCCAAAAGACTTCAGACCAATTAGCCTATCCTCCTTCCTATTGAAAGGTCTGGAAAGACTTTTAGATCATTTCATTAGGGAAAACCTGGATACAAAACTCCTGTCGGGGAACCAACATGCTTACAGATTAACCTCCATCACGCTAAAGCAGGCTCAGCGGCTCTATTGTAGACATCGTCCTGATACAGGAGCCCTACGTAGTGGGAGGAAGGGTCACTTTTAGATCATTTCATTAGGGAAAACCTGGATACAAAACTCCTGTCGGGGAACCAACATGCTTACAATAAGGGCAAGTCTACAGAATCAGCCCTGCACGAACTTGTGAGCACTATCGAATCGTCCCTGCATTTCAAGGAATTCACCATGGTGGCATTTCTTGACATAGGAGGGGCTTTTAACAACATTCACTCAGATGCGGTAATTGCGGCACTCTCGCATCTAAAAGTTAACACTTGTTTGATTAGACTAATTTAAAGTCTGCTCACCATAAGACGCATAACAGCATGTCTAGGGTCCACAACTCTAACAAGGTTTGTAAACAGAGGGACCCCGCAAGGAGGAGTATTGTCTCCACTAATTTGGAACCTAGCGGTGAATGAAATCCTGCTAGATCTACAACGTTGTGGCTGCAAGGTCGTGGCATATGCGGACGACGTGGCAATCGCAGTGAGTGGCACATTCGTAAAAGTCCTCAGAGACATCCTACAGGTGGCTCTGAACAAGTTGGCTAGATGGGCCAGAAGCGGTTGGGCGTTAACCCCAACAAGACAGAAGTGGTTCTCTTTACTAGGATGAATAATGTCCCACATGTGGACCCTCCACCTCGGATAAATGGAACAGATCTAGTCTTTTCTGAAAGTGCAAAATTTTTAGGAATAATTCTAGATAGGAAAATGTTATTTAGACTTAACGTATTGGAACGTGTAAGGAAGGCCAACGTCGCCTTATATTCCTGCAAAAAGGCTGTAGGGTCGCGGTGGGGCCTCTCTCCTAAAATCGTCCACTGGATACATATAGCAGTAGTTCGTCCAATACTGTTATACGGTATTGTGGTATGGTGGACGGAAACTGACAAACTAACCATCACCAACCTACTAACAAAGGTTCAGAGAACTGCCTGCCTGAGCATAAGCGGAGCCTTAAGGACTACAGTGACCGAGTCTCTACAAGCCCTACTCCATATACTGCCGATTAATATTGTGGCGAGAGAAGTTGCAACCAAAGCGGCAATAAGATTAAACTGCCTATCAATGTGGAGGTACAAAAACTATGGTCACATGAGGATATCAAAGTGTAGTCCTATGGTAACCGACAGAGTGGACTATATACCAACTGTGTACACCTTCGAGAGAAATTACATCACTATGATGTAAATTGGTCGGCAGAATACCAGGTAATAGAAACCATCTCCACTTTTACACGAAGGTTCGAAGCTTGATGAAAAGGTTAGCTTCGGAGTACACTGTGAATAACTTAGTCTGGATATAGCTCACAGACTACCAGATACCTGCAGTGTCTATCAAGCCGAAATAATGGCAATATGGGAAGTCGCCAAGTGGCTGAGTCGCAACATAGTAACCAACACTGGCGTTGTAATTTACTCGGACAGCCAGGCTGGCAACATCCCTCGGGAGGCAACATCCCTAAATTCACAAACAGCCCTCGACTGCCGCAGATCTCTTAACGAGATGGGTGAGCAGTTTAACATACACCTCATATGGGTGCCTGGACATAGGGATATCCTGGGGAACTGCAAAGCCGATGAACTTGCTAGGAAACGGACGACATTACAAATTCTCGAAGAATTTGCATATATTGGTGCGCCACTATCCACGTGCATGCTTTGGCTTAGGCAATCAGGCAGTCCAACGAAAGATGGACAGAAATCGGCACCTGCAGGGAAGATAGACAAATCTGGCCAAGGTATGACCTGAGAAGGTCAAAATATCTCCTCGCACTAGAGAGGAAACGATTGTCTACGTTAGTACAGGTTCTGACGGGACACTGCTTGATCGGCGAACACGCCAAAAGATTGGGTATTGACTCCAATGACTTCTGCCGCTGTGGAGATGAGGAAGAAGTGGAGAGCATTGAGCACTTTGCGACTGTCCCGCTTTGAGTAAACGACGACTGGACATACTGGGGTCGGCCTTTTTAGGCAGCCTAACAGATCTTTCCAGTACTGATATTCGTACTATCGATAAATTTATATATCAAACAGGTTGGTTTCGATGAGGGGCATTTCAGCCCGTGGTAACACTAGGGACCTAAACTGGTCTATGTGAGCTTGTAAAAAATACGGCTGCCACCCTAACCTAAACCTAAACCTACGTCAAGTCTATGGTCTATGCCAACAAGCCAGCGACGATTGATGAACTTCGTACGAATATCGAACGTGAAATTGCAGCAGTATCGGCCGATTTATGCTTGAAAACCGTCGAAAATTGGGTTCAGCGTCTGGACTTCTGCAAGCGTGCCCGTGGTGGCCATGCAAAAGAAATCGAGTTCCATACATAATGGCATCGAACGTACTTTCACAGGAATAAAGAATTTCATTGATATCCAAACCCGTTTTTGTTTTATTTAAAAAACTTTTGTACCGCTCTTATTGACGGACCCGATAACTTAAGGACAAACCACGACTGATTGCGAAGTTTCCAAGACTGTTTTATTGTAAAGTACACCAAAAAATATGATCACTTAAAATAATATGTTTAGTATTAGGCCCGGAGTGACAAATTTTGTTATTCGACATATTAGATATGAACAAGTTCGAGGGGGGTTTGTGATGATTTTCCGCTCGAAACCAGTATAGAGAGGAATTGTTGTAGATTCCCACGAAAGCTGAGATTGGAGGAGTGGACTGTATTAGCAGGTGTTGTTGGCGAATTATTCCTCACGTGATGAGGAATGATTCGCATAAGTATGAGAGGAGAAAATAAACACGAAATAAAAAGAAATCAGTCGGATTTCAGAAACGTTATAAATTTTATTGAGAATAGAGGTTAGGATGTTGAGAAGAGAGGATAAGATGCTCACCCGTGCCGGTTGGCTGCGAGAAGTAAGTACACGAGCAAAAGGAATTTTGCTCGGCAAGAAACCTATCTTAACGAAACTTAAGCTAAATTACAAATTCATTGATACAATTTAGCTAACTTAATCTATTACAATGCATTGTTTGACCTTTCTTATTATTCCAATACACTTACAAAATAAATAGATGTAATTCATAAACACATAATTCAGTATAAAATTCAGTTTAATTACAAAATACAATCTAAATTCAAGAAATAAATTGGGTCAAATTTGTCCATGGCGCCGGCCTTGCACTTGTGTAACCGTTGATGTGCACAGGACCGCCGCCAAGGTTTTGATTGCCTTCGACAGGATCAGCGGGTTCGGCCCCACTGGCCGATGGCTGGTGCCGTGCTTCGGCTGGCGTGTTGTTTGGCGTCGGGTGGATTGAGGGCGGCCCGGCTCAGAATGATGAGCTGGTTGAGCATGACCAGATGGCGGCGAGCTGGCTGCGTGTGGCGACCAGGTGAATTGGGACCCGCTGGAGGGGTAGCTCTGGCCAGTCTTCGTATGCCGATAGGCTGCGGCGAGAAGGTGGACGTCTGCGAGGAGATGGACGTCTGCGAGGAGGTGGACGTATGGGAGAGTCTCACCTTATGGGGTTTCGGCTCAGTGGTTGACGGGGACCCGGAACTGTCTGACGTCTTGGTCGTTGATGCTGCTGCTGATGTGGTCTGACCCACAGTTGGGCCTGAATGCTGCTTCGCTCTGGTCTGGTCGGTGAGGTAGTGCGGGTAGAGGCCGAGCTATCACCCAACGGCTCGGGGTGCAGCATTGTGTGGTGCCTGAATCCACATTTCCGGCACGTCAGTGTGGAGTGACACCTTTCCACGGTGTGGCTTTTGGCCAAGCAGTTCCGGCAGTAGAGGTGAGTACGGATGACCTATCGTCGGCTGGACACCCTCATCATCACAAATTCGGGGCAGTACCGTAAGGAGTGGTTCTAGTCGCAGAGTACGCATTTGTAAATACGGCGTACCATATTTGGAGGAGTTCCCTGGGCTCTGAAATGGAAAATGTGTTAGTATCTGAACATAAATGAGATGGGAATGATGAAATGAGTATATGGTGAGAGAAGAGATAAAAAATTAGCGTGTAAAATCTATGAATTATAAAATTTTTGGAAACTATGAGCATAATGCGGCTGGACCTGGTTGGTCTAATAGCGGTAAATAACATAATTTCGCAATTGGCCTCGTGATTATTCCAGAAGCCGTACGAACGGATGCAACTCGGACGTTATTATCGGAACCGTGGTGCGTGTCAATAATTCTTTCTAATCTCCATTCGCAGGGAGGTAATAAGTCGTCCATGACCGCTACTAAATTGCCGATTTGTAGGTTAGGTTAGGTTAGGGTGGCAGCCGTATTTTTTATACAAGCTCACATAGACCAGTTTAGGTCCCTAGTGTTACCACGGGCTGAAATGCCCCTCATCGAAACCAACCTGTTTGATATACAAATTTGTCGATATTACGAATATCGGTACTGGAAAGATCTGTTAGGCTGCCTAGAAAAGCCGACCCCAGTATGTCCAGTCGTCGTTTACTCAGAGCGGGACAGTCGCATAGCAAGTGCTCAATGCTCTCCACTTCTTCCTCATCTCCACAGCTTCTGCAGAAGTCATTAGAGTCAATACCCAATCTTTTGGCGTGTTCGCCGATCAAGCAGTGTCCCGTCAGAACTGATACTAACGTAGACAATCTTTGCCTCTCTAGTGCGAGGAGATATTTTGATCTTCTCAGGTCATACCTTGGCCAGATTTGTCTAGCTACTCTGCAGGTGCCGATTTCTGTCCATCTTTCGTTGGACTGCCTGATTGCCTCTTGCCTAAGCCAAAGCTTGCACGTGGATAGTGGCGCACCAATATATGCAAATTCTTCGAGAACTTGTAATGTCGTCCCTTTCCTAGCAAGTTCATCGGCTTTGCAGTTCCCCGGGATATCCCTATGCCCAGGCACCCATATGAGGTGTATGTTAAACTGCTCAGCCATCTCATTAAGAGATCTGCGGCAGTCGAGGGCTGTTTATGAACTTAGGGATGTTGCCTTCAGAGAATTGATGGCAGCCTGGCTGTCCGAGTAAATGACAACGCCAGTGTTGGTTACTATGTTACGACTCAGCCACTTGGCGACTTCCCATATTGCCATTATTTCGGCTTGATAGACACTGCAGGTATCTGGTAGTCTGTGAGCTATATCCAATCTAAGCTCTGCACAGTGTACTCCGAAGCCAACCTTTTCATCAAGCTTCGAATCATCCGTGTAAAAGTGGAGATGGTTTCTATTACCTGGTTTTCTTCCAACCCATTCATCTCTCGCGGGAATCATAGTGATGTAATTTCTCTCGAAGGTGTACACCGTTGGTATATAGTCCACTCGGTCGGTTACCATAGCACTACACTTTGATATTCTCATGTGACCGTAGTTTTTGTACCTCCACATTGATAGGCAGTTTCATCTTATTGCCGCTTTGGTTGCAACTTCTCTCGCCACAATATTAATCGGCAGTATATGGAGTAGGGCTTGTAGAGACTCGGTCACTGTAGTCCTTAAGGCTCCGCTTATGCTCAGGCAGGCAGTTCTCTGAACCTTTGTTAGTAGGTTGGTGATGGTTAGTTTGTCAGTTGCCGTCCACCATACCACAATGCCGTATAGCAGTATAGGACGAACTACTGCTATATATATCCAGTGGACGATTTTAGGAGAGAGGCCCCACCCTACAGCCTTTTTGCAGGAATATAAGGCGACGTTAGCCTTCCTTACACGTTCCAATACATTAAGTCTAAATAACAGTTTTCTATCTAGAATTATTCCTAAAAATTTTGCACTTTCAGAAAAGACTACCGAGGTGGAGGGTGCACATGTGGGACTTTATTCATCCTAGTAAAGAGAACCAATTCTTTCTTGTTTGGGTTTATGCCCAAACCGCTGCTTCTGGCCCATCTAGCCAATTTGTTCAGAGCCACCTGTAGAATGTCTCGGAGGACGTTTTCGAATTTGCCACTCACTGCGATTGCAACGTCGTCCGCATATGCCACGACCTTGCAGCCACAACGTTCTAGATCTAGCAGGATTTCATTCACCGCTAGGTTCCAAATTAGTGGAGACAGTACTCCTCCTTGTGGGGTCCCTCTGTTTACAAACCTTGTTAGAGTTGTGGACCCAAGACATGCTGTTATGCGTCTTCTGTTGAGCAGACTTTGAATTAGTCTAATCAAACTAGAGTTAACATTAAGATGTGACAGTGCCGCAATTACTGCATCTGAGTGAATGTTGTTAAAAGCCCCTTCTATGTCAAGAAATGCCACCATGGTGAATTCCTTGAAATGCAGGGACGATTCGATAGTGCTCACAAGTTCGTGCAGGGCTGATTCTGTAGACTTCCCCTTATTGTAAGCATGTTGGTTCACTGACAGGAGTTTTGTATCCAGGTTTTCCCTAATGAAGTACTCTAAAAGTCTTTCCAGACCTTTCAATAGGAAGGAGGATAGGCTAATTGGTCTGAAGTCTTTTGGCCTAGTGTGTGATATCTACCCCGCTTTTGGTATGAATACCACTTTGGTATCCCTCCATCGATTCGGGATGTATGAAAGCCTAATACAGCCTACATAAATTTTCTCCAGGCAGGGGATAATGTATTTCAACATTTTCTGCATTTCTGCTGGAGTGATGCCGTCTGGTCCAGGTGACTTGAAGGGCTCAAAGCTATTAATAGCCCAGCTTATTCTGGATCTCTCAGTCAACAAGCTAGCGACGCTCGCAGTCCACCCGCACTCTTGTTGGTCCTGCTGATCCTCTGGTTCTGTTAGAGAGTTCCCCGGGAAATGTGTGTCGAGCAGTATATTGAGCGACTGCTCGCTGTTTTTGGTCCAATTATTTGCCTCATCCTGCAAGTAACCCACTGTACAGGATGAAGCTGATAATATTTTCCTCAGCCTTGCGGCGTCGGAGACCTTTTCCACTTCGCCACAGAAGGTATACCAAGAGCGTCTTTGCGCCTTTCTAAGCTCATTCTTATAGATCTTGAGTTGCTCTTTATAGGCATCCCAAACATTAGCGACCCCTGTAGATTTAGCCTTGTTGAATAGCTTGTTGCAGGTCTTTTTCATAGCCGTTAGCTCAGAAGTCCACCATTGGGGTTTAATTTTACCCTTGTACCTTGTTTTTGGACAGGCTTCTTCAAGGGAACTATTGAATGATGTGGTGATATGCTCGACCAGATGATCCAGACCGGCTTTGTCATTCGGTTCTTACAGAAGTTTGGAGTTGAGGACTTTCTTGAAATTCTTTGTCTTTCTCACATTTCTGTGGACGGCAGGTTCAGGCGCTTTTTCAGCGAGTTTGAACTCAATATAATGGTGATCTGAGAATGAGTGGTCGTCCAGTACATTCCACCCAAAAATTTTGTCTGACAGCCCGTCAGTCTGTCTTTAATTGTAATGGTCGGTTTATTACCTATGTTACAAATACTTAGGTTGGTAGTTAGAATAAAGTCAAGAAGCGAATCACCCCTATTGTTTATATCCGTACTACCCCAGATAGTATGATGAGCGTTCGTGTCTGCGCCAACAATCAGCTCGACCTCGTCAGATGTTGCTTCTTCTACTACTTCCCTGAATAGAGCAGTCGGTACTACAGCTTCATAAGGCAAGTAACTGGAGACCACCCAATATATGCGATTACCGATCTCCAGACTAGCAGATGTTTGGTCTTTACCACTTAAATTATCCAGGAGAAAGATACTTAGATCTTTCCTGGCCAAAATGCAGGTTCTTGGAGTGCCTTCACAGTTGGCCACAAGCAGTTTAAAGTTGGGTGTCCTGATACCGCACACCCTTCCTCCCACTGCGTAGGGCCCCTGTATCAGGACGATGTCTACTGCACCTGTGGACAGGCGCAGCAATAGAGCCGCTGAGGCTGCTTTAGCGTGATGGAGGTTAATCTGTAAAATTCTTACCATCATTGGTAATTGACAGATTAACTTCCACCCCTACAAGGTTGTTATCGAACTCTTCGTCCGTATCACCGAGAAGCGTGTCCCCGCCAGATGCGTCAAAGAGTCCGGAGACTCCCCTCAGCCCCTCTTTGTCAGAAGTAGAGCTTTCGTCCTCAGAGTAGGACGTTACAGATCTTCTGTTAGAGTTGGAGTCACCCGAAATAATGGGCGTGGATACCTCCGCACTTCCATAAAGCTGTGTATCAACCGCGGTGGACGATTCACCTTCCGCAGTGGGAACTATATCCTGCTTGTATACCTTCAAGACTATAGTCTCGAAGCCATACTGTAGGGTTGCACTTGCACGTTGTATATGGGAGGTGGATTCAGCGTTAAGGATCAAATTGACCTGCCGCTTTTTACCATCCGCCTCACCCACCTTGCTGAATCTCCAATTATGGGCGGTCAGACCAGGATTGGAATCTTTTATTATTTCTAATATGTCAGCCGGGTTGGAGGGCTCTTCTGTAACCCAGGTGATGGCTCTAGGGTGACTAGGGATGTTGTTTTTTCGACAATATCCAACTGGGCACCCGGCCACACCTCACCCGCTCGACTCAGAGCAGCCTTATACAGGTCTACTGATCTGGTATCACCGAAATGTAAGAGCTTTACTCTCCCCCGATGCCATCCTGCATCGTTGCAGATTGGTGGTGTGCCCGGCATCTCTCTACGGACATAGAGGTAATGAGCCACAATGGCTGATTGCACATGGCTCCATTTGTCCTTGAGGATGGATCCATCCTCACTACTTCTGTCTATAACGGCCATCACTAGACTCTCCTTCGCCACTTCATTGAAGGGCTTCGTGAGTGTCCTGTTGATAGTGACATTTGGGCCTCTTGCCTTTTTCGAGGGCAGGGGTTCATCAGGTGATCTGATTCTTGCCGATTTGTAAGTTTGGAGAGGCATTCTTCCACTTTATTCGTTTATGTAGGGCTTTCAAATAGTCTTCTTTCCATCGAATTGTGAATTGATGATGCAGTGCCTTTAGTTTCAACCATCTATTTATCAGAGATATGTTCTGAGATGGTGCTTCTGGGAATGAGAGAATTGGTGAGCCCTTGAGAAAGTGCCCTGGATTAAGAGCCGTTAAGTCGGATGGATCTCCAGATACTGCCGATATAGGTCTTAAATTTAGAACTCCTTCGATTCGAGCGAGTAATGTTGCGAACTGCTCAAACGTAAAGCGATGCGATCCTGCTACTCGCTTGAAGTGATATTTGATATTTTGTGGCGAAACATATAAAAATGCAAACGTATCCTTTAATGACAGAAGCTTTCCGCAACATAGAATCTTTGAGTTCGAACGGACCGGCAAAGTCAATACCTGTCACGTGAAATGCCGGTGTAATTGTGCACCTTTCTGGAGGCAAAGGCGCCATTATTTGGACACACGGTTTTTGCTTGTAAATTATGCATGTTTTGCATTTTCGTATTATTCTTTTAATTCTTGGTTTAAGCCGAGAAAGATAAAGCTCGGTTTGTACCATTCTACTCATCTGCGTACATTCAGCGTTGGCTAAGAATTTATGTAAATGTTCCAGATATAAGAGACAGAGACGGGAATTTCCTGGAAGAATAACAGGATAACGTTCGTTGTGCGATAAAGGCGCATATGCCAATCTTCCATTAACACGCAGTACTCGGTTTGAATCCAGGAACGGATTTAAGTTCTCCAATGCGCTTTTTTCCGAAATAACTTTAGAATTGCTTAAAGCCGCGTATTCATCCTCATAATATCTTTTTTTCGCTAGCGAAATTAAACGATTCTTCGTAAATTTTAATTCCGATTGAGAGAGTGGCATAGAGGCCAATTTTGTTATACCTCTAGCTTGGTTGTGAAAACGGAAGACGTAAGAGATTACTCTTAATGCTCGTGCATATGAGGAAAAGTTGATTAAGACGTCTGATTCATCAATATTTTCGTGCATGGTATGTACTTTTGAGCTTTTTCCAATTTCTGGCGCAATTAAAGGGTTTCTTTTATGCAATTCTGTGGGAGGTTTGGTCAGTCAGCTTGGACCGTTAAACCATAAAGGATTGTTTATGAGATCTTGTGGCCTGCAGCCACGATTGCCGAGGTCGGCCGGGTTATCTTGAGAAGACACATGTCTCCAAGTACCATTAGGTACAAGATCATGTATTTTATCTGTGCGATTGGCAACGTAGGTTTCCCATGTCCAAGGCGGTTTTGACAGCCAACCGAGGACAACTGAGGAATCTGTCCATAATGTTATATCGCTTATGGGGAAATCGCAGGTTGTTTGAACATAGTTAACCAAAATGGCAAGGAGATGCGCTCCACTGAGCTCTAACCGTGGTAAACATACTGGTTTAAGAGGAGCAACCTTGCTTTTAGCAATTAATAAATTCGAGAAGACTACTGATTTTTCGGTCTTACATCGCAAATAGATACATGCGCAGTATGCTGCCTGTGATGCATCGGAAAACCGTGGGACAGTATTGAACCCATCTAGGTATTGAAATTGATCCTATGTGTTCCAGATCTGAAACTAGTGTGCTCCACTTTTGTTGAAAATCAGGACTGAGGTTCTTATCCCATCCCAGTCCTTGTAGCCAAAGTTGTTGCATTAAACTTTTTGATCTTATAACAACTGGTGTGATCCACCCAGCTGGATCAAACAATTGTGCCACCATTGATAGAACCTGTCTTTTTGTTGTATTCGGATTTTTTTTTTGGGTCCGAGAGAGTAGGTGAATGTGTCAGTCAACGCGTTCCACTTAATTCCAAGCGTTTTTGTTGAACTGGCTTCATGTAAACGAAGAAACTCCGAATCGTAAAGATCTTCAGACGGTACATTAGCGAGAAGTTTCGGGTCATTTGCAGTAATTTTCTTAAGAGGGAATCCTGCACTTTTGAGCACCGTTATGATGTCATTCTGAGCTTTTATGATTTCTTCGATAGAATATCCTCCGGACAGGATATCATCGACATATATTTCGTTTCTAAGTATTTTTGAGACACGCGGGTATTGGTTTTCAGAATCTGACGCTAATTGCAGCAGTGTGCGTGTGGCAAGAAAAGGAGCGCAGTTGATTCCGAAAGTTACCGTCTTTAATTGATAGTCTTTTACTTGCCCTTCCGAATTTTGACGAAACAAAATTCTTTGGTAAGGTCTATCATGTGGATGTACTAGGATTTGGCGGTACATCTTTTGGATGTCTCCGCTAAAAACGTAGTGATATTTTCTCCAATTGAGTATTGTAGAGGTAAGATCCGACTGTAAGGTCGGCCCTATGTGGAGCATGTCGTTTAGAGATCTGCCAGATTTTCTTTTCCGCGACGCGTTAAAAACGATTCTTACGTTTGTTGTCTTATAAGATAAAATGAATTGAACTTTCCTTCGAAACTTATTTCACGAGACGATGTTTCCTCGTGCGTGATCAAGCGATAAATATTCGTTTAGCACGTTGTTATACTGGGTCTTTAACTCACTGTCTTTAGAAAGATTTTTCTCCATACGATAATATTGTGCTAAAGCGATAGATCGAGACGAGCCGAGGTATAGGGTTTCATAAAACTCTTCTTTGAAAGGTAAACTTACGATGTAGCGACCGTCCGCCCACCGAGAAGTGGTTTGCTTGTAAAAATCTTCACAAAACTTGTCGGTTGCTGAGACACACGGTGGCACAGGAACTTCTTCCTGCTCCCAAAATTTTCGCAATAGTGTACAAAGTGAAGAATCCTCCGCTTCTACCACATTGGTTGAAAAAGACTTTATAGTTTCGGTTCTCATTGGACCGCTAAGAACCCAGCCAAATATAGTGTTGTATGCTGAGGTTTCGCCACATATATTTTTCTTAATCC
Source organism: Eudasyphora cyanicolor (assembly GCA_963930755.1). Taxonomy (NCBI): domain Eukaryota; kingdom Metazoa; phylum Arthropoda; class Insecta; order Diptera; family Muscidae; genus Eudasyphora; species Eudasyphora cyanicolor. The sequence goes on along the minus strand of OZ005735.1, from coordinate 101,777,659 downwards.
CTTCTATATTTATGAATCGTTATGAGTCATTTCCTAGGATTAAGTCTATTTGGGACGATTTGTTGAAGTGTGGGTCGACCAAATCTAGATTATCCAAATCCGATGGATTCGAGACATCGAAGGAGACTGTTGGGATTTTCTTTGTGACTTTAGGCAGAACTATAGCCGATATAGTGAAGCGTATATTATGTTTTCCAGAAACAATTTCCAATTGACACTCTTTATTAGACGTCTGCCTCTGCCCACCTATGCCGACAATGTCGAAGTGGGCTTTACTTGAGGGAATTTGCAATAAACTTCTAATTCTTTCGGAAATGAAGGTTCTTTAAGACCCTGGGTCAATCAAAGCCCTTATTGTGAAAAGCTCTCTGAACCAAGGCAGTTCGAAGAAGGATCATGTCATTATTTGAAGAGAAGTTGGCCTGAATTTGTGAAGGCCTGTTTTGTTGTGAAGTAGAGGGAGCTTCAACCTGAGAAGAGCGGTTTTGTTTATTATCAAAGGACTTATTTGTGGTTTGAACTGTTCCAGAATCCTGATTCATTGGTATTTTCGGTATCTTGGCTTCCTAACTGCAGAAGACTGTGATGCTGCTTGTGACATATTATGCATGTTTTAATGCTTTGGCAGTTATTTTTCAGATGCAACGATGATAAGCAATTACTGCAAATTTTGTTTTTGTATACGAAATTTGTGCGCTGTTTGGCTGTAAGTTTACGAAACTCGGGACAGAATCGAAGAAAATGTCTGGAATCACAGAGTGGGCAAGAACCATTGAGGTTTTCTTGCGAATGATACGTCTGAATTTTGCGAGTATTTTTTGATTGTATAGAATTCTGAGACTGGCGAATATTTTGCGCCGGGCGATTATTTTGAGACGGGCGTGTATTTAGAGACGGGTAATTATTTTGAGACGGATAATTATTTTAAGACGGGAAATTATTTTGATATGAAAACGAATTTCGCTCTTTCGTTGATTTTATGCTAGAAATGCGTTCTACGATTTCAAATCTATTTATCAGAAATTCGTCTAATTGGCTCCAAGTAGGCAAATCGCGATGTGACTTCAGCGATTGCTCCCAAAGAGATAGAGTCTCATCTGGTAGTTTTGTTGAAATTAGGTATATTAATATGGGGTCCCAGGCACTGGATTCCACATCGAGAGTTTTTAGTGTACATAGACAATCATTCACCGTAGATTGAATTTTCTGAATGGATTCGCTACTTTCCACTTCAGTCACGGGAATATTAAACAGTATTTTCAGTTGATTGCCAACTAATACTCGCTTATTTTCATAGCGTGCTTTAAGCGCATTCCATGCGAGGTCAAAATTTTCGTCACAGAGTGTGTACCGTTTTACTATGGTTCCTGCTCCACATTTTGTCTTACTTCTTAGGTGATACAGTTTTTGAGCTGGAGTTAATTTTGGATGGAAAGACGGCCATTCTTCGTAACATCCTTTAAAAATCTCGGTATCACACGGAGGAACTTTTATGCAACTGACTGAATTATCTATCGTCGAGATTTGATTGATGGATTGACCTTGAGGAAAAGAAGTAGGTGCAAGTCTTTCTCTCGTGCTTACTCTTGAACTGCCAGCTATTCTCAGAATGTCCAAAATTTGAGATCTCGCTGTATAATATGCCTCCGAACTGACATTAAAGTTTATTTTGGCATTCTCTCTGAAGCCTCTGGCGTTAGAAGATCTAGGTAACCGCATTAGACATTCATATGTGGCCTGTAATTTTGACCATCTATGCTCTAAATCCTCAAGCTTTACTTCCTGGACCGTGTCGGTCTGGTCAGAAATGTCACTCTGCTCAAATTGAGTGCAGAACGTGACTAAATGGTCACAATCGAACAAGAATCTATCATGTTCTTTGGAAATGTGCAATGAACTATTGTTTACATGTCCACCTGGAGGAGCTTGACCACCTGTTGATGATTTGATACCCGTGTCTGCGGTGCTGGTGTTTGCCTTCCAGGTTTCTGAGGGGGGATCTCCGCCCATCGTGAGGAATCAATTATTTTTTTATGGGACTTTTCTTTTTGAAATTCGTCTAATCGAGACGATAATTTTGGAGAACAGATAGTAGCTATTCCAAGCGATATTGGTATTCCAAAAGTGATCTTAATTTTAACGTAAAAATGTTTTCATTTGATATTTGACGCATAAATCTCAGTGAGAATTAATTTTGACATTAATTTGCAGAGAATTGACGTCGCATTGACTATGTTGACAACAAAATGTTAAATTTTTATTAAAACTGATTATAGTCGACAAATTGAATTCGCGGGGCAAATTTTAATTAAACTTTAGCTTTCTTTTCGATTTAGGTGTACAATTTATTTGAGACGAGAAATTGGCGGGTAATAGCAACTATTACTCAAATTTATATTTATTTAAATCAGAGTTTTTCCCCAAAATATATTAAGCGATTCAGAAATTCCAATAGGTTTCATAAAAAATCGTACCACTTTATTCGATTGGAACTTCAATTCGTAGGAAACAATTAATTTACCAGTTGACAAATTCATATTTTAATTCAACTTAAATAAATTTTAATTAAAAGGTACGAAACTATTGCTCGCATACAATTTGATTGAGTTTTAATAAATTTCAACCCAGAAATTTATGAGGATTAAATTAAATTTAAATTTTTTTTTAAATATTGAAGAGATATGACATATTCCAATATATAGTTTGAGACAAGAGTTCATTTATATTATGTTTTCTATGTAATTTATTTAAATTTTAATGAACAAATTGAGAAACAGGCAACTTAAACTCCATATCATTTGAATATGTTAATCTTTTTCTATTTCAATTTTAATGAACAAATTGAGAAACACGCATCCTAAATTCAATATCCTTTGAATATATTAATCTTTTCTTTTTTTATTATTTCAATTTTAATGAACAAATTGAGAAACACGCATCGTAAATTTAATATCCTTTGAATATATTATTTTTTTTTCTATTATTTAAATTTTTAATGAACAAATTGAGAAACACGAATCTTAAATTCAATATCCTTTGAAAATATTAATTTGTTCCTATTGTTTCAATTTTAATGAACAAATTGAGAAACACGCATCGCAAATTTGAATATACAGAATTTATTTACTTTTTTTTTGAAAGGAATTGTTGAAATCCAATACTCATCAAATTTCAACTTAGTTTAGATTTAACAATTTTATAAAGCAGTTTAATTTAATCTTTAATTGAATTTGTATTAATTTTGATTAGAGATTGAGAAGGCAATGGGTAAAGTTCAATATTAATTAAAATTAAATTTTGTTTTGATGTACATTTTTTAGAATTCGGCGATTTGAGTTCTCTTCTTACTTGAATTTTAAATAAATCATGATTTAAGATAGAGAAACGATATATCGATCCATTAGTTCAATAAACAGCAGATAAAGGTCAATATTTTCTTGATTTTCCGATAAACTTTGATTTAAATTTGATGAACGAGAATATTCAGTTTGATATTTATTGAAGTCGAAACGCTCATAGATGATTCCCGACTAAATTTGATTCAAAATTGCGAGCCCAATATTAATTAAATTTGTAACTAATTTTATGTTTTTTTTTTGATTCCCGCAATGTAATTTAATTTTCATTAAATTTTAATATTTAAATTCAGAAATGATTGATTAAATTTAGAAGTTTTTGGACTTGATTACAAGTTATTTTTTTTTTGTTGAAATTTCCGAAAAATTAGATGAAATTCGATACTCTTCGAATCTAAAATCAGTTTGGATCCAAAAATTTTATAAACAACTGATTAAAGTCAAATCGTAATAGAACTTGCAGCTAACTTGGTTGGAGATTGAGAAGGAAGCGAATTAAATTTGATATCAGTCGAACTTTAAATGCTGTTCTGATGGAAAGTTCGATAAACCGGCAGATTGAATTCAATTTGCTATTAAATTTCTGAAAAAACTTAGTATAATTGTGAAGCAGTGAATTCAATATTTATCGACTTTAAAATTTATTTCGACATAAAATTTGAGAAAACGGCCGATTGGATTCAAGATTGATTGAATCTCAATTTAATTTCGATTTTAAATCGATATGGTATTATATTAACTTCCGGTTTTAGTTTAACTTAAAATTACTTTTGATCGTATGTTGATCCGAAAGCCAAAAACACGAGGCAAAATTCACTAATTAATTAAATTTTCCATTAATCTTGTTTTAAGACCGAGCACGCAGTTGACTAACTCGATATTTGTCGAATTCTAATTTTATTCCAATGCCGAATTTGAAAAATTCAGTATATTAAATCAAATTGTAACTAAATTTGCTTAAGCACAGTGTATTAAATTCAATTTTTAAAAAATGGTCGTTTGACACAGTTTAAATTGTTTAATTTCCAAAATTTCTTAACAAATTTTAGAAAATGTTCGAAAATGCTGGAAAAAATTTTATATTCAATGAAATAATTATTAATAAATATAAAATGTAATATGAAATAATATGTAATAATTCATGCGGGTTAGTTGAATTTATCTTTGTTTTTTGCATATAATTTTGTTTAATCACTGTTCCATTCGACTGAGCAGTATTTTTTTCCATTCGCTTGTTCTTTGTTATGATTGCATTATTTAAGAGTAACATTTTCTTTATGCATAATAGTGAAAAAAAATTTTGAGCGTAAAAAATTTTTTTTTTTAGTTTATTATTATCAGAAATAATTAATAAATTTTTTAAACCATGAAAAATTAATTTAAAAAACCAAAAAAACCGCTCTTGCTTTGGTCGTTTTGTTTATATTCGTTTGGTTATTTCGTTTATTTGTTTAGCTTCAAGAACCTTTTGTACACTCAACAAATTATTGAGTTACATTTTTTTTGTACAAGTATTAAATATTTTTTGTAATATTCTTTCACGTTGTGGGTGAAATTGACAGTAATGTAACCAATTGAAAGTGAAAAAAAAACTATATTTTAAAATTTATTTTTATGTCTAGTGCTGTGCAATCAATTTCGCATTTTCTTTTTGTTTGAACTTTTCTTTTCTCTATTTTCCACTTATGTACATATAGATGTGAATTTTTCTTGTTGCCTTTTTGCACTTCGCCAAATCGCTTTATGTAAATGAGCTTTATATATATGTACATATGTATGTACATATGTATTTTCACTATATATGTATTTTTTAAGTAAATAGACGGACGGACCCGTTATTTTTGAAAAAAATAGGACACGTTTTCTTGAAACTTCTTGCGTTAACGGGATTTTTTACGGGTTTTTCACATTTAAACCTGTTTTTGCGGACGGACGGACTGATTCCGTTGATTTTTCTCTGGTTTTTATGAAATTTTTGCGATTTTTTGGCACAAACACTAACACTTTCACTTTCAAAGTTTGGACTTTTTGCACTCACTTTTGGTTTTTGCACACTTTTCTACGTGTTTTTTTTATATTTTTAAATGTATTTTGTGTTTGCAATTGTTATGTTGTTCAAAGAGTAATTGAAACAGCACTTACCGGAGTGATGAGAGACTTATCAGAGCAGAGAGATACGAGATATATTGACGTTACCTCATGATTCGTGTCTGTCCGACTGTGTGTTGTTGTTTGTGATGTTCTCTGTCACTTTTTCCTTAACGGCTGCGGAGGACCATGAACAACTTCGAGGGGGGTTTGTGATGATTTTCCGCTCGAAACCAGTATAGAGAGGAATTGTTGTAGATTCCCACGAAAGCTGAGATTGGAGGAGTGGACTGTATTAGCAGGACATGGAGGAGTGGACTGTATTGGAGGAGTAGACTATATTATTCCTCACGCGATGAGGAATGATTCGCATATGTATGTATGAGAGGAGAAAATAAAAACGAAATAAAAAGAAATCAGTCGGATTTCAGAAACGTTATAAATTTTATTGAGTATAGAGGTTAGGATGTTGAGAAGAGAGGATAAGATGCTCACCCGTTCCGGTTGGCTGCCGAGCAAAAGGAATTTTGCTCGGCAAGAAACCTATCTTAACGAAACTTAAGCTAAATTACAAATACATTGATACAATTCAGCTAACTTAATCTATTACAATGCATTGTTTGACATTTCTTATTATTCCAATACACTTAAAAAATAAAAAGATATAATTCATAAATACATAATTCAGTATAAAATTCAGTTTAATTAACAAATACAATCTAAATTCAAGAAATAAATTGGGACAAATTATTTCAAATTTGTCCAAGATATCTGTCTGTAAAAATACTCGTAGTTCATAATAATTTGTATGTAAACAAATAACATTCGTACAATTAACAATTAATTTCAATCTACAACATGTTTTATTAAAATATTTATAACATTTTAAATTAGTTAGTTATCAATTGAAATAAATTTGAAAATAATTTTTGTTTAAATAAACTATATCAAGCGTCAATAATAAAAAATGTGTTTTCAGGAAAGCGTAAAAGCTGTGTAATTACTATACCCCATTATTCAAGATTTTGCAAATATAGCTTTTAAAATATGCTGTTAGTATCTTGTACAAACAAAACAAAAATTATATATATAGGAACCTATATACTGATAAGATCCCTCCAAAGAAAATAGATTCAAACTGTAGAATCCCAAACATAATTTCATTTGTTTTCTCATTTCTTTTTGTTAATCTGTGATTTTTCATTGCTTTCGTTGCGAGCTTACAAACCAAATAAAAATACTTTTTCTTTGTTTCGTTTCGGCTCAAGAGAATTCATCGGTTTATTCCTTCTGGCATAGTTAGTTTTCTTCAGTCAAGGTAAGTGTTGAAACTGCATTTGATAACATTTCAGTAAACTTCTTAAGCCAGACTTGACTCATCTCAGAGGATATGGAAGTACAGTACTGGAAGGTACAGAGAAAATTCGTGTCTAGTACCGATTTTCTGTAACTCGTGAGTTATAAAAAGGTCACAAATAAGGAGCGCACAACAGGCCGAAGACGTTTAAACGTCTCCTCCCTTCAACCTAACCTAATCCAAAAATGTTTTGGGATGGATGGATATCTCATTTAATTTCGTTAAGAGTTATATAAAGTCAACCAATCAATGCTGCGTGATTCAAATACATTCTAATATCTACAAAACTGTGTCCACGTATATCGATCACTCCATGTCAAACCAAACAACGTTTTTACATCACCATCTCCGATTTCGTTGAAACCTTGTAGGATAACTCCAATCTATAAAATATTTAATTTGTACAAGACAAAAAAAAAGGTAATTGCAATTTCTTTTCGCCGGCGTTTTCGGCTGCTGACAAAATTTTAATATGTTTTCGATATATATATATTTCAAAAACATTTTCAAAATGTAGTCGCCCGAAAACAGTGTTCTTTGAACTAGTGTTCAACAAAAAAAAACATACATCCAGCGAAAAACAAGTCACATACGTGCATAATCAGTGCACATTCGTTGATGATAATGAAACAACCCCTTATGTGACGAATCCACGTACATCGGTGCATTAATAAAGCATCAAAAATTAACAACACATCGTTGCAAAATGAACACCAAAAGGGGTAATTTAAAGCACGTGCTGGGGTCGATTAAAGCACGTTGATTTCAAGAACGCACTAATACAAGCTAAACAGCATTAGCTTTAATTTTAATAAATTTATACATATTTGTCTAGCTGGGCACCCTGTAGTTTTTGACAAATGTTCATTGGCGAGTAAAGCTAATTACACACGATTGCCAGATCGGACAATATTGTCAGACAAATGGCGGAAAAATGCAACCCTGTGAACGTACAAGCGTGTGAACATACAATTTTTGTCTTGCAACGTTGGCAGAAAAGTCATTGTGTAATAATTTGCATTAATTAAAGACAGACCAGAGGTTATGCAATTTGTTAGCTATGTATGTGTAGTTATGTATTGAGGTAGACTAACTCCATGTAAGTATGTAAGTGCAGTTAAGCAAAATTTATAGCTTCCTCCCTCTTATAGGTGCCGCAACGGTCAAGCGGTCAAAAGTTGCTTGGTGTTAAATCGCATCCGTTGGACTGATCTCCAAGAAAAAACAAAAAGAAAGCAAAAGTTTTTGATGGCGCTAGAACTGACCACTGGCCTAAAATTGATTAAGTGAGTAGCCCGTGGTTTATACAACACTCCAGTCTATGTATATGCAAAATTTCAGCACTCTAGCTCTAACAGGATCCTCAGCGGTCAAGTGGTCGAAAATTGCTTGCCGGAAAATAGAATCGGAAATGCCATGTTTCAAGAATATCGGCTTAGCCGTGATGCTAGAATAAACAAACAGACAAACAAACGATTTTATAATATTAAAAGGATATAAGGTACTATAATTATAATAAAATAAATATGGGAATTAATGATAATAAAGGCAGTTTAAGTATTCGTTGTGCCATCTCTTCCAGAAATGCTGCTTCAGTTATTCAACACTTTTCCAGCGAGTCAAGTGGTTTATATTGGAAACCAAAAGAGATTCCTCTGGCAAACAAGTTGTTGACATAAGAGGACATAGAGGACGAAAATTTGAGCATCTTTCTATTTGACATAGCAGAGTTGTCAATTCTTCAAACTTCGATCATTGCTAATTCGTGGTATTTAACGGATTGAACACCTTCTCCCCACCGAAATAGGGAGAAGCAGGTGGAATAAAGTGACATGCGGTACAGTTCAAACTTAAAGCTTGTCGAAGTTCTTCAGCTCTTAACTTGTTGGGAAGACTTTGTAGTGAATGTAAAGCATTTCATGCATTTATAAATCATACGCTTATATATTTGGTTGACAGACACTATCCAGAACTTACGGTTTACAAAAGACATTGTCAGTGTCACAGCACCGCGTAGAGTTTTTTCATGTGCGTCTGCAGCAACATATAGTGTCAACGGATTGAATTTCGATAACATTATTGGATGTTTTACATCGTACGGAAAATTAGAATTTTGTAAGCACCCACCTACGCGTATTAAGCCGCCTAGAAATGGCATTTGTTTTAAAATGGGGCTATGTTTAATATCCCTATTGGATAGTAATTCTGATATTTCCCAAGGAAAAGCAATTTTTTGTGTAAGTTTAACAAACCTATTTAAAGTTTTGTTAATTTCTGGCAGAGTCAAGGATCCAGTTATTTTACATTTAGGATTTTTGCAATTATGCGCAATTCTAAAACACTAAGAAGTTACTCGCAGCAATGGCTGTAGTTTGAAAACCTGGAAAATATTTCGGGGTATATTTTCTTTGTGGCTACATGGGTATAAATCTTTGATTTCTTTCTTCCTCAGCTGTATATAACTTGGGAAGAATTTCAGGCCAAGAAGATTGTGATTCATAAAGAAATTGAAACAGTCTTGATAGCAGATACCTTAGATTTAGCTTGCAAAATGTTGACAAATATGTCATTACGAGTTGTGACTCTAGCATGGACGACTGCAGCGTAGGCAACTGTGGAAGCATCACAAAAACAGTGTAATTGTGTTTCAGATCCTTGCGACCACTGAATCCATGCTCAATTTAGCCAATTCCTTGTGGTTTCAAATTTCTTTGGATCCAATAAAAGCCCGCAATATGAAACAATGATTAATGATTTGTTGAAAAATTATGAAAAAAATGGTAAGAAATATATTTTTCTATATTTATGTATATAACACATATGTATGTATTCTTCTAACTTATTTTTCGCTTTATGTATTCCAACAGGTGTAAATATGTCCCTAAAAATTCATTTCTTGCATTCTCATTTAAACTTTTTCCCCGAGAATCTTGGGGCGGCCATCGAGCGGCGTTACCAAGGGCACTGGAATGAAAGAATGATGGGAGATTATATTTGGTTCCTCATTAGAGAAACCGATTCCGAAATCTACCAACGTCATCAAAGAACTCACAATTACTTCTAATGAAACTTGTACATGTAAATAAACTCAAATGTACATAATATAAATAAAAGTAACAAATAAAATCGCTATTTAAACTGAAATTAAAAAAAAAAAGATTTTTTGAAATTCTCTTACCTCTACCAAAAGGGCTATAATTTCTACATTTATCCATAGATTTTTCAAATAGGCATTATTTTCTTCGCTAGGATGCAAACTTTTAAAAAATAAAATAAAATATGTTTTTCTATTTTTTATGATATTTTTTTCGGCCCAGGATTTTTGTTCTTTTTTTTTTGAAAAAAATCTACTTATTCCAGTTTGTTTAATGACTGTTACTAAACCACTGTTTCTAAGTGAAAGAGGGCAACATTGGTAGCCCAAATTAATAGCTTCAATTTAACGTACAAGTCGACCTTATCGGGTGTATACTCCAAAAATTATTGTGCAAATACTAAGGGTATCTTCGACGATAATAGTATTTTTAATAAAAAAAATTTTTAAGAAGAAATGTATCCATAAAAAAGTTTTTGGTTTTGATTTTATATAACAGTACGCCACAATCTATACAAAAAAATAATTTTTAGATCTAGAACACAAAAAAAAATTTTTTGTTGCATAGCGTTATCTAAGAAATTTCATCAATTTAACAAAAAAATGGCAATTTGGCTGCTTAAATTATTAACGACAAAACATATTGGACTATGCATTTCTACTAAGATTTTGTGGAAAACCATTTATTATCAAGGGCGGCGTTGCTTCTTTTGACATGGAATCAATAAGATTTCTTGTTATCTTTGTACCTATGGAATTCCAAGCATCTGCAATAGCCTGAAATAGCTTATTTTTATCTCCACCTACGCTTTCTCGATTTATTCTCCAAGATTTCGCAGTACATAGACCTGTTCATTATTCCGTTTGTTGTATAGTGGGGTCCAACCACGTTACCGGAAAAGCATCCGCAGACCACGACATTGCCGCATCCATGATTTACAGACCGTTGATAGTAGAAAGGGTTCAATATTTTATTAACTAGTATATACTGTATATCTCTCTCCTAAAATCGTACACTGGATATATATAGCAGTAGTTCGTCCTATACTATTATACGGCATTGTGGTATGGTGGACGGCAACTGACAAACTAACCACCACCAACCTACTAACAAAGGTTCAGAGAACAGCCTGCCTGAGCATAAGCGGAGCATTAAGGACTACAGCGACCGAGTCTCTACAAGCCCTACACCATATACTGCCAATTAATATTGTGGCGAGAGAAGTTGCAACCAATGCGACAATAAGATTAAACTGCCTATCAATGTGGAGGTGCAAGAACTACCGTCACATGAGAATATCAAAGTGTAGTGCTATGTCAACCGACCGAGTGGACTATATACCAACTGTGTACACCTTCGAGAGAAATTACATCACTATGATTCCCGCCAGAGATGAATGGGTTGGAAGAATACCAGGTAATAGAAACCATCTTCACTTTTACACGGATGGTTTGAAGCTTGATGAAAAGGTTGGCTTCGGAGTACACTGTGAAGAGCTTAGTTTGGATATAGATCACAGACTACCAGATACCTGCAGTGTCTATCAAGCCGAAATAATGGCAATATGGGAAGTAGCCAAGTGGCTGAGTCGCAACATAGTAACAAACACTGGCGTTGTCATTTACTCGGACAGCCAGGCTGCCATCAATTCTCTGGAGGGAACATCCGTAAATTCACAAACTGCCCTCGACTGCCGCAGATCTCTTAACGAGATGGCAGAGCAGTTTAATATACACCTCATATGGGTGCCTGGGCATAGGGATATCCCGGGGAACTGCACCCTAACCTAAACCTATCCTTCTAAAATTTCGCATTTTTTATTCATGTATCGCAAATTTTTTTTCCATATTTTGCATATCTCAAATATGAAAAAAAAATTAAAATATGTTCCTGTTTACATTTATTTTTCAAGAATGGATTTGGAAGAATTCTCGGTCAGTATTTCGGACGGACGTCTGTATTTATTATTGATCTGTAAAACATTTTCCGATTGATCAACAAATATAGATTCATGATTGTGCATGAATTATCTTTGTTTACAAAAATTAATGCTTGTATTGCATTTTTAAATTTTGTGTATGTATTGAATATTTTATAAAATGTTATGAAACGATTATAGACGAAAGTTTAATAAATGATATGTGTACATGTATTAGCAGAATGTATATTGTTGGATCTCGAAAACTTTATATTTTATCTGCCCAGGCGTTTTAATGAATTGTCAGATGAAATGGTACACCACATGGCGGATGGAGGATACACAATTTCTAAGAAGGCTATAAATCCAAATTAGGATGATTCTTTAACTAAATTAGAGCTAAGACCAACAATAAATACACCACGATTTTTTAATAATTTCAATTAATTTTAATATAATTTGTATAAATATATTATTAGGCTTTTTATGTACCTCTAAATAACAATTTTATTGTTTAAGAATTCATTCAATAAAGAAAATGTAAAAATGAAAAAACTGAAAATATCTAGAGTTTTTATTTAAAAAATGGGTAGATAGTAAAACAAGTTTTTCCTGAAGATTTTAGTATACATGTTATTTTGAACATCAAGATAACAAGATGGATATTTCGCAAAACGGAAACATTAATATGAATATCGCTATGAGTGACGGTCTACATAATGAAGTCGTACGACTAAGAACGTTTGATAATTGGCCGCTAGACTTTATTGATGTCAAAGCATTGGCCAGTACGGGGATGTATTATACTGGCGAGCAGGATAAAACAGCATGTCATTTCTGTGGAGTAGAGATATTTAACTGGCAAGATGGGGATTTTCCAGTAATCGAACATTTGCGTTGGTCTCCGAGCTGTTTGCTGATGAGACGTCGCATCACTTGCAATGTCCCTATAAACCCCGACCGCTTGGATAAATTACTACCACCACTCTCGTATGATGTGTGCGGCAAAGGACATTAGTATAATACACAATGCACTTTGTATACTCACCATATTACTTTATAAATAAATTTAATTAAAGAGAAATGAAAAAACTTGAGTTTTTATTTTCAATAATTTATTTTATTATATAATAAATTCTCAATTGTACAATAATTTTGTTCTATAAAAATAAAAATTTTAAATACATTATTAAGAGAACATTTACATATATCTTAAATCATTATGATTAGGGCAACCAGTAAAATAATTTGTTCGATTTCTCAGACTCATTTGATTCTCCAAGTTTATAATATTTGTCTTAATATAATTTTCCAAGAAATCCTTTTTAGCTTTACCAACTACAAAGATATACTTAAAATTATCAAGTGGTGAAAGAATGTCTCCAACAGTACAGTAATCCAATAATTGTAAGCATAAGGGTAAATATAATTATCTCTTATTTTAAATAATTTTGCGAACAATTCCAGTCAAGGGGGTATATTCTACCAAGCGATCGTGAATAATTAGACAGTAAGCTACTGTGTTTTGAGGAATGGCTGTGCCGGTCTCAAACTGAATCTTTAAATCAATCGGGCCACCCTTTACAGTTTCATTTTGATTACTAATATCGATTACAGCAATCGGGTTTTCTTTGAATTTTTAAAGGAGAGCAGTGGTTGAGGCTCCTTCATATAAAAGTTTTGTTGAAACTTTGCATACATGTCGTATAAAATAGCATATCGGTTCTCTCCAAATTTCAGGTTCAAGTCATCGTAGTCAGGTTCGTGTATCTGAATTCAAGTGTACTTTTATGTTTGTCAGATCACAGTGCACAATTTTATTATCATTCTCAAAAACAAACACAACATATCGTGGTCGCTCTCGATTGGCAGAAAGCTTAACGTTCCAGCTATGTTTCATTTACCTGCAAATGTAGGATTAAAGTAACAGTCCCAACTACGAAATGCTATTGGAAGCGATTTTCCATCCTTGATAGTCTTCAAGAAATTGATTTTTCTATAGTCTGATAAATTAATGTGTTGTACTTTCCAGACAATGTTTGTGATTGTTAGATGGATATCTTCTTCTGTGTCAGTAGAGTAACAAGCGTTGGAATCATTAGCACTCCGCAGTAGAATCAAGTCATGCCTGCTATTGCATAATATTTTATTAAAGTCTTCGGCAAATCCAAGTAAACGGTTAAGTGGTATACAGAAATTAAATGAAGAGCTCGATATACCGCCATCTGTAGTCCATCCAGCATTATTCATCATATTACTCTCAGATGCATTTAGGGAAATGTAATTTTTAACTTTGCGTGTCATACCCAGATATCGAGTACGATCGATTACGATTCCATTCAATTCATAGCGAATTTCGTCAAACATATAGCCTACACAATTTTTCAATTGAGCATTATTGCTAACTTCACCATTGGCTTTCTTTAAATTCCCCTCAATACAAGTAGCTCTCTGATGGTAAAATGTAGAGGTCTTGGTTTTGAATGCTTATTCTTTCATCATTATTTTTAAAAGATTGAATGTATGGTACATAGCTATGGTAGTCTCGCTTTACAATATCCTCTTCCCACAGTGGTTTTCAGTAATATTTCAAATTTCAGACATGATGCTTTACTTCCAATTTGAGTAGCTTTAAAAAGTCTTTATTTTCTTTAGTTAGAGGTGGTCTTGTCGCTTTGACAGGTCGTGCAGGAATGTTTACAACATTTCTTTTATATTTACATATATTTATTATAAATAATCATTTTTTTCTCGGTCTCAGATGAATTCGAAGGGTGATTTCTTCTCCTCGGAAATTTATTAAACGTCCTTCTTAAACGTCCTTTTAATAATTTTGTTCTATAATATCAGCTTCTCGCAATTCTTCAATAATTGACACAATTTCATTAGTCTGATTATTGTTTCCTGCTTGTTGTGATGCTATCAAAAGCTTTAATCGTTCTACCAATTCATTAGGATCGTCCCAGTATATATAGTTTGGTTTTTGAAGATTCACTCTCATTAGACCTTTACCAGTGTGAGTATTATCAATTAAATTTTTTATAATTTTCTTGTACTTGTTTCCTCTATTTGCTTTAATGCGCTTATTTGGGTCATTGTTTACTTTATGAGCATTTGTGTTTAGCAGAATCTTTTTGTATATTTCCAATTCATATTTATCATAGTTTTTTGGGTTTAAAAAAAAACAGTTCAAATAAGCCAGGCGTACAAGCCCAGTATTGGTTCCCCACAATTATTTTCATATCATTAACTTTAAATTTTTCGGTTCCAAATTTCCATTCACCGTCGACATCTTTATGAGGTCCAAAGACAGAATCTAGTTTTTTTATTCATTTTCAAATAAGATAGATTAGGTACTTCATCATCCATTTGAGAATAAAATGTATCTGTAATGTATTGGGGGTTTGAAGACTGAATGAAAATAACGTCCTTTGTATTTAAATGCATAAATGCAACTAAACATGTATATAGATATCAAAGCCTTTTCTATATCTTCCGCAATGAATTTCGTCATCTTTGCTGATAACTAAAAATCCGTATTTATCCCTCCAGCATTCTCGACAGATGGTGCGAAAATTCTCCATACTCATATCGCCCCCCACATGATCGTTGAAAATGTTTCGTAAATTTAATTCATCCTGTTTAAACATGATAATCATATTTGCATTATCGCGTATCAAGTGTTTTGGTATGCGTGTGTAGGTTTGACATAAGTAAAATGAGTCTACATTTTTATGCCGACCCATACAGAAATATGAGCGAATGTCGACAATCGAAGAGATGGGCGTCCGCCAAACGAAGGTTCGGTAAACGATGCACCAGGACATGGTAGGACAAAGGCATCCGTTTCTAATACAAATAGTGAACCGATGCTCACCGAACAATTCCTCCGTGATGTTACGATGATCGAAATTAAATTTCTTGAAACGGGGACATGACATTATACAGTGGCTTTCCTTGGGGCAGAGACTACAACTATTTTTTGAAAGAGGTTGAGAATTTCCTGATGATGCCGTATATGTGAAATGCGCCCTAAATTTTTGAGAATTAGAACCCATGGATGTCTCGATCCCTTTAATATCGCGAAAACACGCCAGAGTTTGAATTATCTTTGTAAGAAAAGAATCAAACGACTGCCAGGGAGATAATGACGATTTTCCCCGAATGCTTTGCTCCCATAGCGTGAGCATCAGCTTAGGTAACCGCTGAATGCATATGAATACTAATATAAGGTCCCAGTGGACCGTGACAATGGCATATACGGCCATTGCCGATAGACAACCGTTGAAATCACGCTGCAAAGTCTTCAAACCCCAACTTGTCTCTATTTCTAATATCGGAAGGTCAAATATAAGTTTGAGGTGATTATTCACCAGGATACGCTTGTTTTCATACGTATCATACAAAGCTAGATCGAAGCTTCGATGAGTGAGGGGAAATTTCTCAACAATTTCTCTGGCCTCACCGCATGTTTTCGAAAAAGACTTTCGATATCGGTGAGACGAGAGTTATTCACATAAACCACCGGAAATAAGTCCCGATATGTGGCCCACGAAAGAAAATCGTCCTCAAAAACGACAGTGTCACAAATTGGGATCGAAATGTTGAGCATGGCGTCACTAAATGGCTGAATTATGCCTGCGTGCCTACTACTATTTTCCAGATCTAAATTATTCGAAGTATCGACTTGAGTACCGATTTCACGAGACGTTTGGGTTGAGGTACTTATATTGTTTAACTGGTTAGTATTGCGCGTATCCCCGTAAGGTTGTTGTGCCAATGAAACCACTGAACCACTCATAGTCGAACTCAGGGATGTTCTACGAAAGCGTTTGAACTTCGACAGCTTTATCTTTATAGCGCCGAGACATTGTATGTAATTTTGATAAGACACGTCGTGCTTGATATTCGCCAAGTCTATCCCCGCGTCTGGAGAACATTGCAAATAGTCTAGACTTTTCTGAAACATTTCTTGCGTTGTAGCCCACATATTATTTAGCTCTATACTACGAATCTCGAGTCCATAAACATCGTGGTCCTGTTCTTTCAGACCACGGAAAGACGAATCAAATTTCAGTACAGCCTCCGAAGCGCTGATGAAAAAATCAAGGGGAGTAAGCGGCATTTTGAAAAAGATAAGTATTTTCGAGCAAGAGCGCTAAAACGTTCGCGAAAACCTGGAAGAAAGGCTCCCAAGTGAAAACAACTTTAAATATTCGATTAAATTTACCCAGAAATGAGGACCCAATCTCCGAAGAACACGCGAAATTAAATATCAATATATTAAAAAAATAGTCAAAATTTTCTCGCGGTGTACCGAACAAAATTTCCCGGTCTATTGCGAAAATCTACCTAATGTAGCACGTTTGTATTCAAATATACACAATTCGCAAGACCGAAAACAAGAAAGTAAAAAAAAAACTTTTTAAAACTAATGTATGACGAGTTGACCGAGAGTAGGGTGCACTACTGCCGAATCGCGACTTAGAAAATTAAAATGCAAAAGCAACACGTTCAAATAGCAAACAAAAATTTCAGATATTTTTTTCAATCAAAAAATATACACAATGTTTTATTACGTGTATGTGTCAGCGAGCAGGTTATACGGAGTCGAATAGTACCGAACAATGTAGTACAACAACCAATAATTGTCGCGCTTAGATTTTTTTGTTAACCGAGATTGGAAGGCAATGATGTTGTTGTTGTATTCGCGAAAGCAGTGGCAAACGAAAATAAAGAAATGGCAAAACGAGAGAACCAAAAAGAGACCACCGAGTAAATGGACGGACGGTATATATGCACTGTGTGAATAGTTTAACATTTGTAATCAAATACCACAAATCACCGATTGATTTAAAACGAAAAACCAATTGTTTTTTTAAACAATCACCCCCAACCCAAAAGGTGCGATGTGCGATGTTACGATGAATCCCTTAAAAACGAGAAAATGCCACACGATTAATAAAACGCCGATTCAATCCGGCTCGATACGACCAAAATGTTGGTGTAGGGGTGCAAAATTGGGGGTGTGTGAATTATGTAGTTTCAAATTGTCTTCGGACAATTTCAAACAAAAGAAATAATAAAACAATAGGAAAAATTCCGATAAATGAAATTGCTTCTTTATTTCTTGAAACCAATCTTAAGATTACTTAAAAATAATTTTGTTGCAAATATAAAAGCCGTTTTTGATTATTAATTATTGATGAGTCGGCAAAAGCAACGGAAGCGATGTCAATTCTTACGTTGCTTTTCGTCGTTCATTGATTTTGCATATCGAATTTCATTTTTAAACATTTTTGTATGATTATGCTGACATCGTTATTGTCGGCATAATCATGCACATTAGGGTGAGGGTACGTAACTCCTCCCCTTTTCTCATAGTATTCTCCTGAATTCCGTCTTTATTTTCAATTTTTTTTAGCCTTAAAAAAACGTATATAATTGTAATGCCTAATATAATTATTATTGCAATTATGCTTGCATCAGAAACAACGTTCCCTATTTTTAGTTCTTGTATTTCTTTAATATTTTTGGTTTCTTTTATTACTATTTCTTAATAATAGTTTCTTTGAAAAATTATAGCTTTTATTTGTAATATTTTCATTGAATTTTTGAATGTATATTTCTTGATTATTAGAATATTGTTCATCTTCTATTATGATTGTACAATTTAAAAATTCTATAAGAGTATCGTTTTTTATTATATGAGTTATTTCTGTTTTATTAAATTTTTCCTTTATTAACATTTTCTTTGCATTTTGTACAAGTACTGTGCCATCATTTAATACTTTCACTTTTGTCTCGAAGTCCTTTATTAATTTACAATTATTCTTTGTTATTCAATGTTTGCTTAGCTTAAGTTCTTTTAAAGTTTTGTCCTTTTCAAATTTGTAACTTCTGATATTTATATTTACTATTTCTTCGATTTCCATATTTATTTTATCATTATTTTTGTTAGTAATGGGGATAATACGTATGATTTTAGTTTTTATAGTGTTAAAGGGAATTTTGATAGCAATAACAATATTTTGTTCATGAGTCCATTTGTATTAATTTAATTTTGTAAAAATCAATATCGTATTTACTTAATTATTCGTTTGTCAAGATAGATGGATGAAAAAGTTTATATCTAGCCGAAGCTATAGAGTCCAGTATGGTATCTATTTTGTCATTCAAGAATTTTAGTTTTATTATATGGTCATGATATAAAATTTCATTTCGTTATTATACGTATTGATATTATTGAGGGTGTTACTTATTTTTTTACGGTCATCTGTTATTGTGTCTTTTAAATTGTTAATGGATTTTTGGATATTATTGTTTATATTAATCTGTTGGTTAATGTTATTTATGATTTGATGATTATTTTCTCGATAATTTAAGAGATGTTCTAAAATTTACGATCCGTGTCGTCCATGACACCGAACAGCCATTTTCCGCCGCTGCATACATCGCAGTTGTTTATAATTTTATGAATTTGTATTTTGAGATTTGGACTATAAATTACTGATTTCAGTTTCTCATATGTGGCTACAATGCCACAATGGCAGCTTTCATTTTTGTGAAAGGGGGCAATTTGAGTTTTTACGAACTTAATGTGAAGGTTCGTAGCGTATTCGCTTTCGATAATTCGTTGAAATTTATAATGTTCATGATCATTAAGGAATGAATATATTCCCACCTTGCCCTTTTCTACTTCTCTACGCAATATGTCAAGTGTCAATTCGTTATCAATGTCATCCCTCTGCACAAAAATTCTCTTGTTTCCGAAAACAATATTTGTCGGGATCTGTTTTTTTCTACAAGGATAAGCTGTACTTTGAATCTATTAACCACTGTGTCTAATATCGGTATGATGTAGCCTAAGTCCTCCTCTTGACAGTGAGTACTTCCAATGAAGCAATGTCATCTTGGTCCATATCCTCAACTATTGAATCTGCGGTTTCTGCTTCTTGAGCATCGTTTTCCGGCAGCCAACAATTTATTTCGTCGTCTCGTGTTCTACTTAGGAAGTCTGCTATGTATTTAGTCTTTCCTTTCACGTAATCGAGAGAAAAGTTGTACTCCCCTAGATTTATTAACCATCTCTGGAGTCTTGAGCTAATGTCTTTGTCGGAGTACTTCGCCATTAACCATTTAAGTGGTTGGTGATCACTTTCGAGATCAAATTAAATCTTCCAAATATATATGGTCTGAAGTATTTTACTGCCCAAACAATGGCGAGGAATTCCTTTCTTGGGAAAGTACTACCCCAATTGCAAAATTCGTCGTGCATCGGTCGTGCATTGCATCGGTAGTTATTTTGAATTTCTTATGGAAATTTGGATATCTTAGAATTGGTGTGTTTGTTACCAAATCTTTTAATTTTTCGAACGCCACTAAATAGTTAGGGTCGATGGTGTTTACCGACTGATTATTTCTCAGGCATACTGTCATGGGGTGTGAAATTTTTCGTAATCTTTTATGAACTTTCTATAAAATCCTGTCATTTCCAGAAAAGATTTTTATTTGTTTTGCATTGTTTTTTATTGTTTTGTTTTTTTTTAACTTTTGAATAATAGAGACCTTATCAGGATTTGGTTTTGTACCTTTAGCTGTCAATACATGACCTAAAACGGGGTTTCTTTTTTTTTAAAAAAACGCATTTGTCGACTTGTATTTTAAGCCCAGCTTTTTGCTAGGCCTTGAATATTTTTCTCAAGGTAACCATATGGTCTTGGAGTGACGTGCTAAATATAAGGATATCATCCATATAGACTACACATGTTTTGTTGATGTGGTCCTTAAGGACCTCATTCATCAATCTCTGAAATGTCGAAGGGGCATTTTTCAGCACAAATGGCATTCGAATAAATTCGTAATGCCCTGAAGGTGTAGAGAAAGGCGCTTTCCTTTTATCTTCCTCTCTAACTAATATCTGATGGTAGCCTTTTGCCAGATCGAGAGCTGTGAAGTATTGAGATCTTCCTAGTCTGTCCAATAATGAGTTCAGGTTAGGAATGGGATATTTATCAGCCACAGGAAACATCCCTAAATTCACAAACAGCCCTCGACTGCCGCAGATCTCTTAACGAGATGGCTGAGCAGTTTAATATGGGCATAGGGATATCCCGGGGAACTGCAAAGCCGATGAACTTGCTAGGAAAGGGACGACATTACAAATTCTCGAAGAATTTGCATATTTTGGTGCGATACTATCCACGTGAAAGCTTTGGCTTAGGCAAGAGGCAATCAGGCAGTCCAACGAAAGATGGGCAGAAATCGGCATCTGTAGGGTAGCTAGACAAATCTGGCCAAGGTATGACCTGAGAAGGTCAAAATATCTCCTCGCACTAGAGAGGAAACGATTGTCTACGTTAGTACAGGTTCTGACGGGACACTGCTTGATCGGCGAACACGCCAAAAGATTGGATAATGACTCCAATGACTTCTGCCGAAGCTGTGGAGATGAGGAAGAAGTGGAGAGCATTGAGCACTTGCTTTGCGACTGTCCCGCTTTGAGTAAACGACGACTGGACATACTGGGGTCGGCCTTTTTAGGCAGCCTAACAGATCTTTCCAGTACTGATATTCGTACTATCGATAAATTTATATATCAAACAGGTTGGTTTCGATGAGGGGCATTTCAGCCCGTGGTAACACTAGGGACCTAAACTGGTCTATGTGAGCTTGTTAAAAAATACGGCTGCCACCCTAACCTAAACCTACTATCTTTTGTCTTCCGAGCATTTTTTCCTCAGCACTTGCAGTTACATTCAGGAACCAATCCACCACTTCCCAGTAGTCTTGTGGTATCAAAAGACCCCGCATCTGGACCGACCATGATGCATAACTCTCCGAATGGATTTGTCTAGCTACCCTGCAGGTGCCGATTTCTGTCAATCTTTCGTTGGACTGCCTGATTGCCTCTTGCCTAAGCCAAAGCTTGCACGTGGATAGTGGCGCACCAATATATGCAAATTCTTCGAGAATTTGTAATGTCGTCCCTTTCCTAGCAAGTTCCATATGAGGTGCATATTAAACTGCTCAGCCATCTCGTTAAGAGATCTGCGGCAGTCGAGGGCTGTTTGTGAATTTAGGGATATTGCGTCCAGAGAATTGATGGCAGCCAGGCTGTCCGAGTAAATGACAACGCCAGTGTTGGTTACTATGTTGCGACTCAGCCACTTGGCGACTTCCCATATTGCCATTATTTCGGCTTGATAGACACTACAGGTATCTGGTAGTCTGTGAGCTATATCCAGACTAAGTTCTTCACAGTGTACTCCGAGGCCAACCTTTTCATCAAGCTTCGAACCATCCGTGTAAAGGTGGAGATGGTTTCTATTACCTGGTATTCTGCCGACCCATTCATCTCTGGCGGGAATCATAGTGATGTAATTTCTCTCGAAGGTACACAGTTGGTATGTAGTCCACTCGGTCGGTTACCATAGCACTACACTTTGATATCCTCATGTGACCATAGTTCTTGTACCTCCACATTGATAGGCAGTTTAATCTTATTGCCGCTTTGGTTGCAACTTCACTCGCCACAATATTAATCGGCAGTATATGGAGTAGGGCTTGTAGAGACTCGGTCGCTGTAGTCCTTAAGGCTCCGCTTATGCTCAGGCAGGCAGTTCTCTGAACCTTTGTTAGTAGGTTGGTGTGGTTAGTTTGTCAGTTGCCGTCCACCATACCACAATACCGTATAACAGTATTGGACGAACTACTGCTATATATATCCAGTGGATTTTAGGAGAGAGGCCCCACCGTGACCCTACAGCCTTTTTGCAGGAATATAAGGCGACGTTGGCCTTCCTTACACGTTCCAATACGTTAAGTCTAAATAACATTTTCCTATCCTAAAAATTTTGCACTTTCAGAAAAGACTAGATCTGTTCCATTTATCCGAGGTGGAGGGTCCACTTGTGGGACATTTCTCATCCTAGTAAAGAGAACCAATTCTGTCTTGTTGGGGTTAACGCCCAAACCGCTGCTTCTGCCCATCTAGCCAACTTGTTCAGAGCCACCTGTAGGATGTCTCTGAGGACGTTTACGAATTTGCCACTCACTGCGATTGCCACGTCATCCGCATATGCCACGACCTTGCAGCCACAACGTTTTAGATCTAGCAGGATTTCATTCACCGCTAGGTTCCAAATTAGTGGAGACAGTACTCCTCCTTGCGGTGTCCCTCTGTTTACAAACCTTGTTAGAGTTGTGGACCCTAGACATGCTGTTATGCGTCTTCTGGTGAGCAGACTTTGAATTAGTCTTATCAAACTAGTGTTAACTTTTAGATGTGAGAGTGCCGCAATTAACGCATCTGAGTGAATGTTGTTAAAAGCCCCTTCTATGTCAAGAAATGCCACCATGGTGAATTCCTTGAAATGCAGCGACGATTCGATAGTGTTCACAAGTTCGTGCAGGGCTGATTCTGTAGACTTGCCCTTATTGTAAGCATGTTGGTTCCCCGACAGGAGTTTTGTATCCAGGTTTTCCCTAATGAAATGATCTAAAAGTCTTTCCAGACCTTTCAATAGGAAAGAGGATAGGCTAATTGGTCTGAAGTCTTTTGGCCTAGTGTGTGATATCTTTCCCGCTTTAAGGTGGGTACTATGTTTTTTCAGCTTGAAAAAATCCACAAAATGTTATTTCAAGTTGAAAAATGGAACGCTTTTTTACTAAAGTCGCATTGCATTTTTGAAGTGTGTGTGTCGAAATGTCACTTTTACATATATGAATGTGTGTGTGTATAAGCATGAGCATTTTTTCCTTTTTGCTTTTCTTGAAAACAAACACTAGTTTAAATTCGAATCAATAAGCAATTAAATGGAAATGCCGACTTAGAATATAGTTAATTTAAATTGCAGAATGGAAATATGGTTGAAGATCATTGTGCTAATGTTATAACTAAATAAATTATTTATTTTGTGTTGATACGATGGCGATGCTTGTGAGGCATCAGAAGCCAGGTTAATACAATGTTACAAATAAAATATTTGCCTACTGTTGTACGAATATAAATAAATAATAAATGAACCGAAAAATATGTTTTATTATTATTTTTAAGGATTTACATTATATTTGTGGACATATATAAATTATACTACCATCCATAAATGGATTTTCTTCTTCCAACTCCTATGGCTGGCAAGAACTCACTATGTTCTTTATAACCATTTAAAAACGAGATCACAGGCACTGCCCAATTCCATTGTCCTACTGCTTTGGTAGCGTTTGCCGTCCACAAAGTTTTTTCCAGTAAATGTACATACGTAATTATACATAAGACAAATTCCACATTATTACATATAGTTACATGTCCTTCCAGTGTTTTGCACTTTTTTGCTTTGCTATCCAATCGGAATGTCGCTCATCTCGTTTATTCAATATACATAATTATTTTCTGTTCCAAAGCTTTGCATTAGTTTTCTTTCAGATAATTTAAAATTGTATTCTTTATTAGGAAATTTTATCGCTAAGATTGACAACAATTGAATTTCTCGCGGACAAACATGAATATAAATAAATAGAAGTACAATGCTGGCGGCATTCAATTTGTTGCGGCGTTCAATTAAATTGTAGCGGCGCAAAATGTCAATTTCTCACGTTGAAAAAACATAGTACCACAAATGAAAAAATTTCACTCATTTTTTCACAACATTGATTTTTGTATGGGATTTCAGCGTGAAACCGGAACATAGTACCGTGCTTTAGGTATGAATACCACTTTGGTATCCCTCCATCGATTCGGGACGTATGAAAGCCTGATACAGCCTACATAAATTTTCTCCAGCCAGGGGATAATGTACTTTAACATTTTCTGCTGGAGTGATGCCATCTGGTCCAGGTGACTTGAAGGGCTCAAAGCTATTAATAGCCCAGCTTATTCTGGATCTCTCAGTCAAGAATCTAGCGACGCTCGCAGTCCAATCGCACTCTTGTTGGTCCTGCTGATCCTCGGGTTCTGTTACAGAGTTCCCCCGGGAAATGTGTGTCGAGCAGTACATTGAGCGACTTCTCGCTGTTTTTGGTCCAGTTATTTGCCTCATCCTGTAAATATCCCACTGTACAAGGTGAAGCAGATAATATCTTCCTCAGCCTAGCGGCGTCGGAGACCTTTTCCACTTCACCACAGAAGGTATACCAAGAGCGCATTTGCGCCTTTCTAAGCTCCTTCTTATAGATCTTGAGTTGCTCTTTATAGGCATCCCAATCAATAACGACCCCAGTAGATTTAGCCTTATTGAATAGCTTGTTGCAGGTCTTTTTCATAGCCGTTAGCTCAGAAGTCCACCATTGGGGTTTAGTTTTACACTTGTACCTTGTTTTGGGACAGGCTTCTTCAAGGGATCTATTGAATGATATGGTGATATGATCGACCAGATTATCCAGACCGGCTTTGTCATTCGGTTCGTACAGAAGTTTAGAGTTGAGAACTTTCTTGAAATTGAAATTCTTCTCACACAGGTGCCACTTTGTCTTCCTTACATTTCTGTGGACGGCAGGTTTAGGCGCTTTTTCCGCGAGTTTCATCTGAGAATGAGTGGTCGTCCAGTACATTCCACCCAATAATTTTGTCTGGCAGCCGGTCGGTAGCAAACGTTCCGTCGAGTACTTCTTGTCTGTCTTTAATTGTAAAGGTCGGTTTATTACCTATGTTACAAATACTAAGGTTGGTAGTTAGAATAAAATCAAGAAGCGAATCACCCCTATTGTTTATATCCGTACTACCCCAGATAGTATGATGAGCGTTCGTGTCTGCGCCAATAATCAGCTCGAGCTCGTCAGACGTTGCTTCTTCTACTACTTCCCTGAATAGAGCAGTCGGTACTACAGATTCATAAGGCAAGTAGCTGGAGACCACCCAATATATGCGATTACCGATCTCCAGGCTAGCAGCTGTTTGGTCTTTACCACTTAAATTAGTCAGGAGAAAGATACTTAGATCTTTCCTGGCCAAAATGCAGGTTCTTGGAGTGCCTTCACAGTTGGCCACAAGCAGTTTAAAGTTGGGTGTCCTAATACCGCACACCCTTCATCCTACTACGTAGGGCTCCTGTATCAGGACGATGTCTACTGCACCTGTGGACAGGCGCAGCAATAGAGCCGCTGAGGCTGCTTTAGCGTGATGGAGGTTAATCTGTAGAATTCTTACCATAATTGGTAATTGACCCCGACAAGGGTGTTATCGAACTCTTCGTCCGTATCGTAGAGAAGCATGTCCCCGCCAGATGCGTCAAAGAGTCCGGAGACTCCCCTCAGCCTCTCTGTGTCCGAAGTAGAGCTTTTGTCCTCAGAGAAGGACGTAACAGATCTTCTGTTAGAGTTGGAGTCACCAGAAATAATAGGAGTGGGTACCTCCGTACTTCCAGAAAGTGCCACGGTGGACGACTCACCTTCTGCAGTGGGAGCTATATCCTGCTTGTATATCTTCAAGACTATAGTCTCGAAGCCATATTGTAGGGTTGCACTCGCACTTTGTATATGGGAGGTGGATTCAGCGTTTAGGATAAGATTGACCTGCCGCTTTTTACCATTCGCCTCACCCACCCTGCTGATTCTCCAATTATGGGCCGGCAGACCAGGATAGGATTATTTCTAAGATGTCAGCCGGGTTGGAGGGCTCTTCTGTAACCCAGGTGATGGCTCTAGGGTGACTAGGGATGCTGTTTTTTCGACAACATCCAACTGGGCACCCGGCCATACCTCACCCGCTCGACTCAGAGCAGCCTTATATAGGTCTACTGATCTGGCATCACCGAAATATAACAGCTTTACTCTCCCCTGATGCCATCCTGCATCGTTGCAGATTGGTGGTTTGCCCGACATGACGTTTTCCCCTCACCGCACCACCTGTTGTGAGTACTTGGGGGAGATTTTCACCATTTTTGGTGTGGTTGGCTTTGGCCAAGACCAACGGACGGACAGTCGGACGATTGGGGAACTGCGCTCCATCGGAACACGAATGCATCCCCGTCAAGAGAATTTATTTTTATTTTGTCTGTATTAGACCGTAATAGGTACTACGATGTAGGCCTTACGGACTTTGTACAGATTTTTGCTATTGCGTAATAGGTACTGGTAACTATCCGCTATGTGATAAACACGTCCGTTCACTGCGAATGATCAGCAACGAAGTTAAATCGGACGAACTGCTTAAACAAATGCACTTTCCTGGCTGGATCTTTGCCTTTGTACACCTTCTCCAGTTTAGTTCATGCTTCCTTCGCAGACTTACAGCTTTTGATGTATATTACCGATTATATTATCGGTGCGGCCATCTGAATTAATACACATCAAAAGCTGTAAGTCTGCGAAGGAAGCATGAACTAAACTGGAGAAGGTGTACAAAGGCAAAGATCCAGCCAGGAAAGTGCATTTGTTCCGATTTAAATTTCAAGACGGTGAGAAGTATGCCCTGCAGATTAATCAATTTTGTTCTTTGGCAGAAGACTTTAAAGATGTAGACGTGAAAATTCCTGAGGAATTATTAAGTATATTCTTGCTATGCAGTTTACCACCTGAATTAGAGAATTTTGTAGTAGCCATAGAGAGTAGGGATTTGCTACCCACTCCAGACATTCTCAAAAACAAAATTTTGTAGAAGAACAAAGGAGGATGGAAAAAAGTGATTCTGGAAATGATCAAGTGTTCGGAATGAAAAATAAGCAAACCAAATTCATCAAAAGGAAACCAAATTTTAAGGGTGATCCAGAAAAATTCAGAAACGTAAAATGTTACAATCGTGGAAGAAAAGTCCATATTCGAGCGGAGTGCAAGTTTCAATCCAATAAGGATCATACTGCAATGTGTGTTTTGAATGCAGCGATGTCAGACTTAAGCAACATTAGTTCTTTTGCTGGCATGTTAGTATTATCTCAACTGTATTGTACTGTAATTTACTACATTGGCCATAAGGCTTCAAATTACTTGTTTGAATGAATAAATAAATAAGTAATATATTGGAACATTTATCGCGATATATACATGTAATTGATCGAGGTCCGGTTGATTATTACCTTGGAATGGAAATAGAAAGACATGAACCAAGAGGTAAAATAAAAATCCATCAGAAGAGTTTTATCAACGAATTGATTATACAGTGGAACATGGAAAACTGTAAGCCAGCTAGTACACCAATTGCTCCAGGTATGATATTAACAAAATGTGAATTAGAAAATTGCACTGTAATGGAGGACGTTAAAAGCTACCAGTCGTTAATAGGAAGTTTGACCTGGCATAGCGCATACAATTTCTAGATTGTCTCAATTTAATTCGCATCCACACCGTGAGCACTTCGGAGCCGCAAAACATGTTCTACGCTACTTGAAATCACACGAGTTTTCACTAGTTTTTGACAACGAAAATGGTTTATCATGTTATTCTGACGCTGATTGGGGATCAAATGTTATCGATCGTAAATTTTATAGTGGATATGTTCTCTTTTTCGCATGTGGGCCAATTGCATGGGAATCGAAAAAGCAAGATATCGTCGCTTTAAGCTCAATGGAAGCAGAATATATTGCCATGTGTCAAGCGGTAAAAGAAGTAACTTTTCATCGCAGTCTATTATATGAATTGGATATTGAAAATGTAAAGCAGCAGCCGACTACTTTGTTCTGCGACAACCAAGGTGCACAGTATCTTACGAAAAGTCATATGACGTTAAAACGTAGTAAACATATTGATATAAGGTACCACTATATCAAAGATAAATACAATGCAAATGAAATAAATTTGCAATACGTTCCATCAGAACAAAATGTAGCTTATATTTTGACAAAATGTTTATCGAAACAAAATCATGCAAATATTTGTAAATTATTGAAATTGAAGTTCTGTATTTTTGTGATACGTATGTCGTAAAATTGAATTCAACAATTGTTGTACTTATAAAGGGTCCGCCAAATAACTTTTTTTTTTTGAAAATGCTATAAAAACGACTACTGAATATTTTCTCAAATTTCTTTTTTTATTTGAAAGTACAATCCTTGCGGTTAATAATGGAAAATAATTTCATTCAAATGGCTGCCTCGGCTGGCCATGCAGTAGCCTACACGATCGGTCCAATTTTTAAGCACATTATCGATTGTGTGCAGCTGTATTTCACCAATGGCTTCACGAATATTGTCTTTTAAAGCGTCAATTGTCTCTGGCTTGTCGGCGTAACACTTATATTTGAGGGCACCCCACAAATAATAGTCCAACGGTGTCAAATCGCAGCTCCGAGGTGGCCAAACAACATCAGCTCTGCGGCTGATAATTCGATCTTCAAAAACAGGGCGCAAAACATCGAGTGTAGCTTCGGCTATGTGGCACTCAGCGCCGTCCTGTTGAAACCAAATGTTGCCAATATCCTCCTCTTAAATTTTGGTGAACAAAAATTCGTTCAACATGGCCCGATAACGATCGCTATTGACTGTAACGGCCACTCCTTGCTCATTTTCGAAGAAGAATGGCCCAATTATGCCTCTGGACCAAAATCCGCACCAAACAGTGACTCGTATGCGTGCGGGTTTTCTGTGCCCCAAATGCGACAATTTTGCTTGTTTACATACCCGCCAAGATCAAAATGAAAAAATCAAAATCAAATGAAAATCAAAAATGAAAAAAAAAATTGAAAATCAAAATTTTCAAAGTAATGTCGCAATATTTCGCAGCGTTGTTCAAGCGTATACACAACCATATTCGTTCAGCGGAAGGATAAAACTAATTATCTGTCAAATCAGACATGAGCTAAGTGTTACCATTCACGAAATAAGCACTAGTTGAAAAAAAAAAACCTTAGATGGCGGACCCTTTATAATGTTATTTTTTGTATTTAGACAGTGAACCTACATTGAGGGGGTCTTTGTTAGAGCCACAATGCAAGTGCAAGTACTATACCTCGCTATTGCAATGTAACTTTACTGTCATTTAGTTATTGTGCTTATTTGTTTACAATTATGTTATGGCTGTTATGTCTACCTCCATATATAGGGGCTCATTATCCCTATTAGAATATTAAGTGTCTACACTCATATGAGAATTCCGAGTTTGACCCGAACTCTTTCTATTATTGTCGTTCCAGTTATTTCCCTGTTGACCACGAGTACCATTATTTCTTTGATGCACATTTTTGTTTTGGTTGTTTTGTCCGTTATTGTTTCTTTGTGGGTTAGTGTTATTGTGGTTAGTATTACTATAGTTTTGAATATTTTGATATGATCGTTATAAATTTTGGTTCTGATTGGTTTGGTTTTTATGTTGAAATGATTTTTGATTTTGTGTATTTCTTAATCTGTGATTATAGTGAATGACTCTTGGGTCATCTAAAGCTCTTATTTGAGTATACCTTGTAATAACCTCATTTAGAGTACTTTTTTGGTCTACATGAGACCTTAAGGGGATATCTATTTTTACATTAACTAAATCCTTATCTACCCTACTGGGTACATATATTTGAGGTTTTAATTCATCGATAAGATATATTTGGCTAAGTTCGTATTTTGCTCTTTCAAAATAGTTAAATAGTTCTCTTAGATTACTTACTTGAACATGGCATCAGGGGAGAGTAAAGCTCTTATATTTCGGTGATGCCAGATCAGTAGACCTGTATAAGGCTGCTCTGAGTCGAGCGGGTGAGGTGTGGCCGGGTGCCCAGTTGGATGTTGTCGAAAAAAACAACATCCCTAGTCACCCTAGAGCCATCACCTGGGTTACAGAAGAGCCCTCCAACCCGGCTGACATCTTAGAAATTATAAAAGATTCCAATCCTGGTCTGCCGGCCCATAATTGGAGAATCAGCAAGGTGGGTGAGGCGGATGGTAAAAAGCGGCAGGTCAATCTTATCCTAAGCGCTGAATCTACCTCCCATATACAAAGTGCGAGTGCAACCCTACAATATGGCTTTGAGACTATAGTCTTGAAGATATACAAGCAGGATATAGCTCCCACTGCAGAAGGTGAAGTAATAGAAGAAGCTACGTCGGACGAGCTCGAGCTGATTATTGGCGCAGACACGAACGCTCATCATACTATCTGGGGTACTACGGATATAAACAATAGGGGTGATTCGCTTTTTGACTTTATTCTAACTACCAACCTTAGTATTTGTAACAAAGGTAATAAACCGACCTTCACAATTAAATACAGACAAGAAGTACTCGACGTAACGTTTGCTACTGACCGGCTGTCAGACAAAATTATTGGGTGGAATGTACTGGACGACCACTCATTCTCAGATCACCATTATATTGAGTTCAAACTCGCGGAAAAAGCGCCTAAACCCGCCGTCCACAGAAATGTAAGGAAGACAAAGTGGCATCTGTATGAGAAGAATTTCAAGAAAGTCCTCAACTCTAAACTTCTGTACGAACCGAATGACAAAGACGGTCTGGATAATCTGGTATCAGGATCATATCACCATATCATTCAATAGATCCCTTCAAGAAGCCTGTCCAAAAACAAGGTACAAGGGTAAAACTAAACCCCAATGGTGGACTTCTGAGCTAACGGCTATGAAAAAGACCTGCAACAAGCTATTCAATAAGGCTAAATCTACTGGGGTCGCTAATGATTGGGATGCCTATAAGGAGCAACTCAAGATCTATAAGAAGGAGCTTAGAAAGGCGCAAAGGCGCTCTTGGTATACCTTCTGTGGTGAAGTGGAAAAGGTCTCCGACGCCGCTAGGCTGAGGAAGATATTATCTGCTTCACCATGTACAGTGGGATATTTACAGGATGAGGCAAATAACTGGACCAAAAACAGCGAGCAGTCGCTCAATATACTGCTCGACACACATTTCTTGGGGAACTCTGTAACAGAACCCGAGGATCAGCAGGACCAACAAGAGTGCGAGTGGACTGCGAGCGTCGCTAGCTTCTTGACTGAGAGATCCAGAATAAGCTGGGCTATTAACAGCTTTGAGCCCTTCAAGTCACCTGGGCCAGATGGCATCACTCCAGCAGAAATGCAGAAAATGTTAAAGTACATTATCCCCTGGCTGGAGAAAATTTATGTAGGCTGTATCAGGCTTTCATACGTCCCGAATCGATGGAGGGATACCAAAGTGGTATTCATACCTAAAGCGGGAAAGATATCACACACTAGGCCAAAAGACTTCAGAACAATTAGCCTATCCTCCTTCCTATTGAAAGATCTGGAAAGACTTTTAGATCATTTCATTAGGGAAAACCTGGATACAAAACTCCTGTCGGGGAACCAACATGCTTACAATAAGGGCAAGTCTACAGAATCAGCCCTCAGAGACATCCTACAGGTGGCTCTGAACAAGTTGGCTAGATGGGCCAGAAGCAGCGGTTTGGGCGTTAACCCCAACAAGACAGAATTGGTTCTCTTTACTAGGATGAATAATGTCCCACATGTGGACCCTCCACCTCGGATAAATGGAACAGATCTAGTCTTTTCTGAAAGTGCAAAATTTTTAGGAATAATTCTAGATAGGAAAATGTTATTTAGACTTAACGTATTGGAACGTGTAAGGAAGGCCAACGTCGCCTTATATTCCTGCAAAAAGGCTGTAGGGTCGCGGTGGGGACTCTCTCCTAAAATCGTCCACTGGATATATATAGCAGTAGTTCGTCCAATACTGTTATACGGTATTGTGGTATGGTGGACGGCAACTGACAAACTAACCATTACCAACCTACTAACAAAGGTTCAGAGAACTGCCTGCCTGAGCATAAGCGGAGCCTTAAGGACTACAGCGACCGAGTCTCTACAAGCCCTACTCCATATACTGCCGATTAATATTGTGGCGAGAGAAGTTGCAACCAAAGCGGCAATAATATTAAACTGCCTATCAATGTGGAGGTACAAGAACTATGGTCACATGAGGATATCAAAGTGTAGAGCTATGGTAACCGACCGAGTGGACTATATACCAACTGTGTACACCTTCGAGAGAAATTACATCACTATGATTCCCGCCAGAGATGAATGTGTCGGCAGAATACCAGGTAATAGAAACCATCTCCACTTTTACACGGATGGTTCGAAGCTTGATGAAAAGGTTGGCTTCGGAGTACACTGTGAAGAACTTAGTCTGGATATAGCTCACACCTGCAGTGTCTATCAAGCCGAAATAATGGCAATATGGGAAGTCGCCAAGTGGCTGAGTCGCAACATAGTAGCCAACACTGGCGTTGTCATTTACTCGGACTGCCAGGCTGCCGTCAATTCTCTGGAGGCAACATCCCTAAATTCACAAACAGCCCTCGACTGCCGCAGATCTCTTAACGAGATAGCTGAGCAGTTTAATATACACCTCAAATGGGTGCCTGGGCATAGGGATATCCTGGGGAACTGCAAAGCCGATGAAATTGCTAGGAAAGGGACGACATTACAAATCCTCGAAGAATTTGCATATATTGGTGCGCCACTATCCACGTGCAAGCTTTGGCTTAGGCAAGAGGCAATCAGGCAGTCCAACGAAAGATGGACAGAAATCGGCACCTGCAGGGTAGCTAGACAAATCTGGCCAAGGTATGACCTGAGAAGGTCAAAATATCTCCTCGCACTAGAGAGGAAACGATTGTCTACGTTAGTACAGGTTCTGACGTGACACTGCTTGATCGGCGAACACGCCAAAAGATTGGGTATTGACTCCAATGACTTCTGCTTGTTTCTTCCATCAGCTTGTTTTTTATCTGCTGCCAAGTTGCATCTGGTCCTATATCCCGGATGTAGTTTCCCGTTGGTCCAAGGATTTTCTCGTTCATTACGATGGCCATGGATAAGTTTGATAGTTGTTGGTTATTTGTGGGACACAAGGCTAGAATTGCCTCTACAGATGCGGCAAATGCTGTCACCGAATGGTCCTTATCAAACGGATTTAGTTGCCGAAGTTGTGTCAGTATGTCTTTCGGAGCGAGCAAAAATTGTTGTTGAGGTTCTTGCATTTGTTGTTGTAACCGTTGTTGTTGAAATTGGCTAATCTCCATTTCCTGTCTTCTTACTACTTCATGTAGTTCGTTCACTTCATTGTTTTCCATATTTCGATTTCTGTCGAAATTGTTTTGTCTACTCATCAATTTATAATTTTTTATTTGTTGTTTAGATTATTTTTATTTGTAGTTCACTGTTAATACTTTAGCATATTTTGTACACTTTGTTTTTTTAATTTTTTTTAAGTTTTTTCTCTTTTAGATTCGGTTCTTAGTATCTTTTTTTGACTGCGCCAATTATGTAGTTTCAAATTGTCTTCGGACAATTTCAAACAAAAGAAATAATAAAACAATAGGAAAAATTCCGATAAATGAAATTGCTTCTTTATTTCTTGAAACCAATCTTAAGATTACTTAAAAATTATTTTGTTGCAAATATAAAAGCCGTTTTTGATTATTAATTATTGATGAGTCGGCAAAAGCAACGGAAGCGAAATTCATAAAGAAGGTACCCCTTTAAGACCCATCTGTTCATCGATAAATTCACCCGCTTATGGCCTATCTAAATATATAGTAGACATTTTAAAGAATTTGACAAAGGACTCTGATTACAACGTGAAAGATGCCGTACAATTCAAATCGAGAATCAACACCCAACAAATTGAAGATGACGAATTATTAATATCATTTGACGTAATCTCATTATTCCCCAGTATACCAGTGAACTTAGCGATTAAGACGATAAAGGAGAAATGGAATCATATAGAAGAAAACACAAATATCCCTATGGACTTATTTATTGAAATTTTGACGTTTTGCATAAA
The DNA here is from genome assembly GCA_963930755.1 of Eudasyphora cyanicolor. Taxonomy (NCBI): domain Eukaryota; kingdom Metazoa; phylum Arthropoda; class Insecta; order Diptera; family Muscidae; genus Eudasyphora; species Eudasyphora cyanicolor. The sequence goes on along the minus strand of OZ005735.1, from coordinate 101,743,142 downwards.
AGATACCAGGTATTTTATGTACGAGGACAAGGTGTACGAGCAGCGAAAAGGATTACCGATGGGATCGCCAGCGTCACCGATAATTGCGGATATTGTCATGGAGGAATTGCTTAAGTCATCTATACAAAAATTAAATATAAAACCAAAATTATTGACTAAATATGTGGACGATATATTCTGTATTGTGAAGGTAGCAGAAGTCGAAAATACTCTGACGATACTAAACTCATACAACAGACAGATTCAATTTACAATGGAGCAAGAAGAAGACTACAAATTACCATACCTGGATACAATTATACTCAGACAAGGCAACATTTTAAAGTTAGACTGGTATCAAAAGAAAACAGCATCCGGACGATTGATCAACTTTTACTCAAAGCACCCTAGACGAATAAAAATCAACACGGCGACGAACTTCATTAGCAGAGTACTTAGTATTAGTGACCCAATGATTCATAAAACCAATGAAGATAAAATAAGACACATTTTAGAAACGAATGATTTTTCGAGAAAAACGATCGATGAACTAATAAGACATGTGAAACAGCGACAACAAGAAGGCCAGAAAGAAAACATAGAAAAGATGTATAAACCATTGACGTATATTCCTAATTTTTCCAAACGATTTTGCCACTCTAACATCTACAATAAAGACAATTTCCAGTTAGCACAAAGGACGTACAACACAGTGAACAATTTCTTCAGCAACACCAAAACAAAACTCAAAAAAGAGGACAAATCGAACGTAGTTTATAGGATTAAATGTGAGGGTGACGAGACCAACATATGCCAGAAGGTATATGTTGGCACGACTAAATCAAAATTAAATACCAGGATTTCCGGACACAAGTCTGATCAGAACGCAACTGATAAACCAATTGAACAAAAGACGGCACTTGCAGCACATTGCACTTTGACGGGACACAAACCAAATCTTAAGGAAGTTGACATATTGACACAGGAGAATCATTACAAAAGGAGATATACACTAGAAATGCTACATATTATAAATGTACCGAATGACAAACGAATGAATTATAAGACTGATACGGACCATTGTGCGCAAATTTATAGAAATCCTAGTTGAAAAATACGGACAAAGAAAATAATTGTTTAGTTGATTGTAAACTCTGAAGAGAAGAAGTCCATAGTTTTGTTTTAAATGTAATTATTGTGCTTTTATTATTGTTTTTTAATTTTTGTATAATTTGTTATTGTTTGTATTTTAAAGTGAAGTTCCCTGATGATGATTGTCGAAGACATTCGAAATATTGGAAACAATAAAATTTAAAAAAACTTAACCACCAGTTTTTTAATTAATACATGACCTCAAGCCTAACCATTAACAATTTCAATTTTACATATTAATAAAACGCCGGGTGTAGTGCAAATGTTACATTTTAAGAATGAAATTCGATTTCGGTCATATGAGTCCGTCTACAGCGATCTATTCTTTGGACCCAATTTTCCACCACTATTGCACACATTTCGACCGAAACTTTGGCAATTTCGCGTTGGATGTTGTCTCTGAGCTCGTCTAAAGTTATTGGCTTGTTGGCATAGACCAATGACTTGATGTGGCTCCATAAAAAGAAATCCAATGACGTTAAATCCCATGAACAAGGTGGGCACCGAATTTGCCTTTCAGTAAATCGATTGTAACGCGTGCTGTGTGACTAGTGGCACCGTCTTGTTGAAACCACATATCGGCGATGTCAAGCTCATCAAATAATTTTCTAACATGGCACGAGAGATGGGCGTCAGTCAAACGAAGGTTGGGTAAATGAAGCACCAGGACATGGTAGGACAAAGGCAACCGTTTCTAATACTACCGAAGAATAAAGTAGTGAACCAATGCTCACTGAACTATTCCTCCGCGATGTTACGATGATCGAAAATAAATTTCTTGAAACGGGGACATGACATTATAGAGTGGGTTTCCTTGGGGCAGAGATTACAACTATTTTTGGAAGGAGGTTGAGGATTTCCTGAAGATTCCGTATATGTGAAATGCGCCCAACTTTTCGAGAATTAGAACCCTTGGATGTCTCGATCTCTTTAATATTGCGAAGACACGCCAGAGTTTGAATCTCTTTGTAAGAAAATAATCCAACGCCTGCCAGGGAGAAAATGACGATTTTCCCCGAATGCTTTGTTCCCATAGCGTAAGCGTCAGCATTGGCAACCCCTGAGTGCATATGAATACTAAAATAGGGTCTCAGTGGACCGTGACAATGTCATATACGGCCATTACCAATAGACAACCGCTGATATCACGCTGCAAAGTCTTCAAACCCGAACTTGGCTCTATTTCTAATATCGAAAGGTCAAATATAAGTCTGAGGTGATTATTCACCTGGATACGCTTGTTATCATACGTATCCTACAAAGCTTTCCAAGCTAAATCGAAGCTTCGATGGGTGAGGGGAAATTTCTCAACAATTTCTCTGGCCTCACCGCATGTTTTCGACGCAAAAGAAAAAGCCTTTCAATATCGCTGAGACGAGAGTTATTCACATAAACCACCGTAAATAAGTCCCGATATGTGGCCCACGACGTCACTAATTGGCTGAATTATGCCCGCGTGCCTACTACTATTTTCCAGATCTTAATTATTCGAAGTATCGACTTGAGTACCGATTTCACGAGACGTTTGGGTTGAGGTACTTATATTGTTTAACTGCGCGTATCCCCGAAAGGTTGTAACCACTCATAGTCGAACTCTGGGATGTTCTACGAAAGCGTTTGAACTTATCTTTATAGCGGCGAGACATTGTATGTAAGTTTGATAAGACACGTCGTGCTTGATGTTCGCCAAGTCTATATTATCTTTCCCCGCGTCTGGAGAACATTGCAAATAGTCTAGAATTTTCTGAAACATTTCTTGCGTTGTAGCCCACACATTATTTAGCTCTGTACTACGAATCTCGAGTTTATAAACTTCGTGGTCTGGTTCAGACCACGGAAAGGCGAATCAAATTTCAGTACAGCCTCCGAAGCTCTGATGAAAAACTCAAGGGGAGTAAGCGGCATTTTGAAAGATATAAGTCGTTTCGAACTAGAACGCCAAAAAGTTCGCGAAAACCAGGAAGGCACCCAAGTGAACTTTAAAGATTCGATTAAAATTGCCTAGAAATGAGGACCCAATCTCAGAAAAATACGCGAAATTAAATATTGAAATCTTAAATCCCCAAATGAAATGGTATAAAAATTTAAAAAAAAAATCTATCAACCCAAAAGCTGAAAACGAATTCAAAATTTGGCTAAACGTCTCAAAATAGCAGAAAACTCAAATTAAATTTGCGGACAGCAAATCAAGTAATTAAAATAAATATCAATATGTTCAAAAAAATAGTCAAAAATTTCTCGCGGTGTACCGAACGAAATTTCCCGGTCTATTGTGTACGATTGATGATGATGATTTTGATGTTGATGTTAACGATGGTGATGATCAGGTTATTGATGGTTTTTGCATCGCTTTTGTGATAGAAGGGATGGGGGTGATGTGCGATGTTATGATGAATCCCTTCAAAACGAGAAAATAGCACACGATTAATAACACGCCGATTCAATCCGGCTCGATACTACCAAAATGTTGGTGTAGGGGTGCAAAATTGGGGATGCGTGCGATAAAATAAAGAAAAGAAATAAAAACATAATCGGATTTTTAGTTTTTAAATATAAATAGTAGGGGATCTTTATTCTTTTCAAATACATATGTGGTGTTTATTACCGTGCATGCAGTTGGCGTCAAGGCTGGTGTAAATGGTAAGAACGAGATATATGACTACCATAGATTTTGCAGAGAGAGAGAGAAAGAAGGGCCCGACGATGAAGCAGGACAGCCACATAACCACCCGTCGCCTAGAGGCAATTCGCGCTCTTCACATTCACACTATTCGAATTTCAGTATTCAAAGAGAGGTGTAGAGGGAATTCCAGTGATGACAATACGCAACCGGAATCGATCAGGCTTGGGAACATTCTTAATTATTAATATTTATTAATGTATGGCTTTATATAATTGAAGCAGTCCATATTATTTTATTATATTTATTGCATGAGTTCCCATGACATTTTTATTTATTTCTTACTTTTACTTTGAATGTAACGCTTATTATTTAAATTTAGTACGTAGGATCATATCAATACAACTCTGTACCACTTATCATATTTTAATCTTCAAATGCGACTCTGTAACATATACAATATTTGAAATTAACTGTCACTGTCGGATACAACTCTGCAGTTATACAACCATGTGTATATATTGTGTATGCTGCTCTTTTATACAACTGTAGTATGTGACTTGCCGAGAACCGTATAAAAGGAGGCCCATTTGCAAGAAGAATTCAATTAGCTTTCTGACTTCACCAAGAAAGGTTCTCCTTCTAGTTCAAACATTGTACCGGTAGAGACCTTCTTGAAACAGAAAATAACTAATAAAGTTTTTGTTAAAAATACAAAATAACTTAAATTGTTTTGTTTTTTTTATGAAGAAATATAACCTTCGAAATAAGGTTATTTCATAATTAATATTTATGAAGTATTTATATAAATAATAATTTAAAAGTTAGTTTTGTGTAATTATATGTACAGCGTGATCCATTTCGATGTTCCCTACTTTTTTAATGAAAAAACACAGAAAATTCAAATTGAATGGGGAATGTTTATTATCATTTGAAATAACATTCTTTGTCATTTATTTTTTGAAGATGATGTCTATCAAATGTTGGCCGCGGCTACGCCTCAAATGGTCCATCCGTTGAGTCCGATTTTCGATGACTCGTTCGAGCATTTCGACTGGTAACTGGCTAATGACACGGGTGATGTTTTGCTCCAAGGCCTGAATCGAAGCGGGTTTGTCCGCATAAACTTTAGACTTTACATATCCCCACAGGAAGAAGTCGAACGGTGTGATATCACACGATCCAATCGATCGGTCCAGAATGTGAAATTATCTGCTCACCGAAGTGTTCTCTCAATAAATCCGAAGTGTTTTCTCAATAAATCCATGTTCTCTCAAATAATCCGATGTGTGGGAAGTGGTGCCGTCTTGTTGAAACCAAATATCGCCGAGATCACGAGCTTCAATTTCAGGCATCAAATAGTCGGTTATCATGACACGATAACGGTCGCCATTGATGGTTACGTTCTCATCGGCATCATTTTTGAAGAAATATGGACCGATGATTCCACCGGCCCAAAAACCACACCAAACCGTTGTTTTTTCTGGATGAAGTGGCAGCTTTTGAATCTCTTCAGGTTGCTCTTCATCCCAAATGTGGCAATTTTGCTTGTTGGCATACCCATTGAGCCAGAAATGGGCCTCATCGCTGAGCAAAATTTGGCTCGAAAACGTCGGATCTTCTTGGCACTTTTCAATAGCCCATAGAGCGAAGCGATGTCGCTTTGGAAGGTCGGGCGGCTTCAGTTCTTGCACAAGCTGTATTTTGTATGCATTCAATTTAAGATCTCGACGTAAAATGCGCCAAGTCGTTCCATGCGCCAGTCCGAGTTGCTGCGAACGGTGCGAATCGACTCTCCACGGTCTTCGTGTACATGTTGACCATAAGTTGAGCGAAGTGCACGAAACACATTTCTCACAGAACGTGAATTTTCGTAATAAAGTTGAACGATATGTAAACGTTGTTCAGGCGTAAGTCTTTCCATGATGAAATGCCAAACAATACTTAACAAAAATAACATGACAGCATGACACGACTCACACGTGATCTGTAAAAAAACGGCTATTGAAAAAAGTATCTCTACTTGAACCACCCGTTATTTCCTGCGTTGCGGACGGCAGGAATTTCATTAGTTTTTTCCCCTTGATATTGATCTTAGGAATGTTATTCTTATTAGCTAATTTGTAAAGTCTGTCAAGCTTAGTAACACTGAATTTATAGAATTTTAAAAACTTTTATATGTAGTTTGCATGAGAATCGACAAATAGATGGCGTGACGGACGGCACGAAAAAAACACGATTGTTGAGGTATATTGAGTGATTTAAAAATGTCAACGAAATTTCTTATATAAATAATAGCATTTAGAACATTACAGTTTTATATATTAATAAAACGCGGAATATTTAAGATATAGAGTTCAAAATTATTCCAGGTGTACATAGTGCAAAAGTTACATTTTAAGACTGAAATTAGATTTCGGTCATATGACCACCACGAGCCCGTCTACAGCGATCTATTCTTTGGACCCAATTTTCCACCACTCTTGCACACATTTTGTCTGGAATTTGGCAATTTCGGTCGCTATGACCACTTTCATTAGATCCATTTAGGTTTACATTAGTTCGTAGCAATGACAATTTTTTATCCAATGATTGCTTCTACTGAAAAGCTTTCACTCATTGGATAACGAGTTGGTTGAAGATTCCAATTACTGTGGTGCTAAATTACCTGAATACCCTGAAATGTCTCTCTGTCGTTTTCCTTTTCTGGCGCACGATTTTACGTGCGCAGCAGACTTGACAGCGGTACCAACTGAACCTGAATAAACTGAAACTGAATTCTCACTAAAACTGAATCTCTGTATCTTTCATTTCTTTTTTTTGCATACATTTTGTAAACGGTTTTATTTATTGAATCTGCACTTGGCAAAATCCAGCTAGCTGAAACCGATGAAGATGACATCACGACGATGGAATCGGATAGGTCTGGGCTGGTAGCAAAGTCAGATAAGGAAGACATGGGTACCGTCGCGGGGGGAAAGTTGACCAAGACGGACGAGCAGAGAATGAATGCTGGATACAAGCGCTCGCAGCGGTACCTGAGGAGCATGCAGTCGAAAGAGCCAGCATCCCTCTCAGTACGCGGCATGCGCTTAATCCGGAAGCATAAATTCCACGTCCGGAAGTACGAGTCTCTCGTAAATACTACGGTCGTGGAAGTATGCCCTCCACCTGCGACAAAAGACAATACCGACACAAATACTAAGCTACAGACTAACACACTCACTACAGCACACAAAGGTACACACGCGACAAAACTTTTTAAAAGGGCCATCAATCCACCAGCGCCGGTTGCAAAGGATGATGGCAAAAACATTGCTCCAGGCCCTTCCAAAGGCAAGAAAGCTAGCCACAAAAGAGATGTCTAACCTGCCACGGCAGGCACCTCTGCCACACTGATGACAAGAAAGCAAACAAAAGACAACGTTCAAACGATTCCCAGGCTCCAGAAGGCAAACGGATTAAATAATCTGCCAGCCTTACATCGGCGCCTGAGCTTCAAGTAGCGATTCTCGACCGGAGTAATCCAGAAGGCAGAATCTCTACTGAAAGATGGATGATGGTGGAAGAAGGCATTCTGCTGAAGATGCCCGAAGCCCTTGCTACGGACGAGGATGATGCGTTCACCGAGTTCGATGGGGCCAAATGGCATAAGGGCGTGAAGATTGTTGGATGCGGCAATCCTAGAGCTCTCGAGTTCTTAACGGCATGCGTCAACAATCTGAGCGGACTCTGGCCAGATATGAACATCAACATTGTGCCAATCGACAAAATCCCCAGCTGGACCACCATAAAAGCATGGGTCCCACCTCCAATCCTGGAGGATAAGGTTGTTCTGGACCTCGTTAAAAGGCAGAATAAGAGCCTACAAGCTGGGGACTGGAAGATAGTCCGAGGACGAGCGAGAGACAAGGGATATGGAAAGGACCTCTGGATCAAGATAGGTTCAGAGTCCCTAAATCTCCTGCGGCTCTCGAACGGAACTATCAAGTTCGGACTAAACCGACTCAGGACGTCCGTCCCCGACGTGGAAGAAGAGATCAGCAACCCCGGGCGGCATAAAAGTGGTACAGATAAACCAACACCACTCTGAAGCAGCGTCGGACGAGCTGTTGAGAGTAATGGGGAAAGAGAAGATAGACGTGGCCCTTATACAGGAACCTTGGTTGGCGAGCAACAAAGTCCGCGGTCTCAGGTCACGTAATCTCACGCTCATTTCCCCGAAGACAGAAGGTAAGATTCGTAGCTGTATCGTAGCCTGTAGAAACATAACTCTGACAATGATCTCCCGCTACAGCAACGAAGACCTTACAGTAGTAGCAATGGGACGCCAGAGTAAACCAATACATGACAGCATGGGCTTACACACAGGCATAACCAAGTGGGCGGTAACATGCTCAAAAGCAAAATCATAAACTCAACTATGGGCAATGGTTCGGAAAGAAAGCGAGTTACGAGAGGTACTCCGCAAGGTGGGGTGGTCTCCCGATATTATGGAATCTGGTTATAAACGAAATCCTAATGGTTCTCGACAAGACAGAAATTAAAATCATAGCGTATGCAGAATTTTATTACTAGAAGGAATAAAATTCCGAATTATCAACTCCCTACACTACATGGCATCACCCTTGACTCCAAGCTTTCCTGGAAAATTTCGAGGAAAGGGCGAAGAAAGCATTATGCGCCTTCTCTGCCTGCAAGAAAATGTTTGGACGCAAATGGGGTTTGCAATCGAAAATGATACACTGGATGTATACATCGATTATTAGACACATCTCTCACACCTAGCCAAAGTGCAAAGACTGAATTGCGTCGGGATAACTGGCGCACTCTAATCTGGCCCACAAGTGGCACTAGAGGCGATGCTGAACCTTCAACCAATCGACATATACAAGGTGGCGCAAAAGTAACCTTTCGATGTTTTTTGTGCCAAAGTCACCGACCGATTATTGGTCAAATAAATAGTCAGCAATATTCCGCGTTCTGGAGCAGTGTAGCGTAACATTGTTTATTAACGTGTATTTCGCATGTGTTTACTACACAAATGTCAACATTAGGCATTAGGGGCCAATCGAAAAATTTATAGCATTTTCTGATAGGAGGATTACTTTTGCGCCACCTGTTACATAAAATGTACCGCAGCGAAAGTGACCCTTCGACTAAGGGAATCAACATCAACATTACACGTGGACATTGCTCAGTCCTGGAAAGCATAGGCATGACGAAATCAATAGGCCAACGGACTACTTGGCACCAAGAACAATTCGAGATAAAAATTTTAATGTAATGATTCCTAGCCGTGAAGACTGGGCGTCAGATAGCGTCATAGAGGACAATGAGATCTCAATCTTCACGGACGGATCGAAAATGAAGACGGGCACGGGATCAGGAATATACTCCGATACCATTAATCTCAGAATCTCCACCAGACTCCCAGATTAATACACGGTCTTCCAGGCAGAGATCTATGCCATTAACATAGCCGCGAAACAGATTTTGGAAAGGGATATTTCTCCGAAAAAATTCAAGATCTACGACAGTATGGCAACTCTCAAGGCCTTGGACTCAAGAACCATCAAATCACGTTGCACAATGGACTGCTTTCTTTCCTTAACCCATATTCAGGCGCACGAAATCACGCTCTGCTGGGTGCCAGGACACAGCAACATACATTGCAACGATCGAGGTGGGACGCCATACATAACTGCAGGACTGCAAGAACACTTTGGCCATCCATCGATGTGACCCGTACCAAAGAACTGTTCTCCTTCAGGAAGAACACACTTAGTATCCTCACAGGAGTCATCACAGGGCACTGCGTGTTAGGCAATATGGCTGCACGCATGAAGCTTTCCTACGAAGACTTCTGTAGAAGCTGCTTGGATGAAGAAGAGGAGGAGTCAGTACAGCACTTGCTATGCTCATGCAAAGGACTGCAAGAGTACCATTTGGCCTATTTAGGGCACAGGCTCTTCGAAAACCCAGGCGACCTAACAGATGCTCCGCTCAAACCCCTTCTCAAATTCATCAGAAAATCTCTCTAGTTTAGTAAAGCCACAAAGCAAATGAGAACACGATTAACTAAACCTTCTCTCCCTCTTCCTAAACCTTCTCTCCCTCTTTCTAAAGATTCTCTCCCTCTTCCTAGCCTACCACCATTCAACCATCATCTTCCTACTTCTATTCTGCTCACGTCAGTTGTATTCTGATGGGCGTCCCTCTCAACCTAACCTAACCTAATCAACTTTTACCATGGAAATGAGGTATGTTCGGTTTATTGAATTGTGAACGGTTTGGGATTTGCTATCGGAAGAATTACTGATTATATGGCAACCCATCTTGGATTGTTTAGACTTTAAAGATATCTGATACCTGTATTGGGATATGTTCAAAACTGCCCAAATTGAACTTTTTAATAAAGCACAGAAGATAGTTCTTGGTTTCCAATTAAGAGCAACCGACAAAAACGTAAGTAAGAGTTCCCTTCTTCTCTCTACATAACGCTCTTTTTGTCGGCTCTTATTCTGTTTGAGTTTAACCGCAAGCTCTCGCGACGTCAACGCTAGCAACTGTAGCCCGCTTAAAGAGTAACGCTTTTCACAAAAGCGGAACAATTCTTCATCTCTTTGTGTGGAACGTTTCACGAGCGTTTCGCACACTACTACAGTTGACCTAGAACCACAAACTAAAACAACAACAAAATATGCTTTCATCTACTACTTATCTCCCGAGTACACTCTTTTTTCAGAGAATAGAATTTCTCTTTAGGGATGATAATCTTTTCTTTTTTTTTCTTTTTTACGAAAATTTTCGTAGAATTCCCGAAGAAAAATTTAATTACCGCTGAATATTTTCCAAATCTACCATCAAGTTATTAGAAGTCTTCTGTCGCGTATTTTCTATTTCGATTTCTACTTTCTTCCGAAGTGTCTCACAATATTGTATTTGAGTTCTGATTCACAATACAATATTGGGATAGAGAATACTTCCAGAAAGCTTCATAATTTCCTGTTGTTACCATCTGTTTCTAAAAGTTTTCCAAAACTTATAATCTAAGAATTCCAAGTCCAAAATATTACACTGTGAATATTTTGTCGATTCTTGGTCAACTTCTTTACCTACCTCTCTTTGGGGGTAATATTTGAGAAATCGAGTCCCATTAGTTTTTCTTCTTTCTGATTTTTGTCTGTCTAATGGTGAGATCGAAGATGAGCTAGAAAAAGTTCGTATTTTTCTCGAACCAAGTTGTTCAGTTCTGCGCAAACTTCAACGCATGTCCAATTGAAGATCATACTGCATCAAGCTTGCAGGTTGAGCTTGATGATTTGGAAAGTATTGTAGTAATGATTACTCAAACGTATGTATGTTACAACACACATCCACTAATTGCATACATGTCTGCATTGTAATGCAACTCTGTATATATCCATAGATTTATTGTTTTCATTATTAGCATGTAAGTAGTCATAAGTCACTCGTAATAAAGACATCGAAAGGAAAACATCACAGAGTTTTATTTCTCCTGGAAGAAAGGCATCGTCGATCAATAGAAAAAGTACAACAGGTTATGGGCCCAGGAGAACTCCTAAGTATAAAGTGAAGTGAACAAAGTATTTTTTAATTGTGTGTCAATTTGAAAAAATAAATGAAGATGAGTTCTTCTATGTTCAATATTGAAAAACTGTCCGAGAATAATTACGACTCGTGGAATCTCCAAATAAAATCCGTGCTGATTCATCAGGATTTGTGGGATGTTGTTTCTGCGCAAGAAACGAAAGAAAAGAAAGACGACGCCGATTGGAAAAAACGAGATGAGAAGGCAACAGCGACAATTATTCTTTGTATTACGCCTGTGCAATTGTCTTACATAAAAAATAGCAAAACGGCAGCTGAGGCATGGAACATTCTTCGTGATATACACCGACCAAAAGGACCCGTGCGAAAGGTGACACTATTCAAGCAGCTTCTGGGAATGCGCATGAGTGAGGGTGATTGTATTCAGCAGTATGTATGCAGTTTTACGTCCGTCGTAGACAAACTGGCTGAAGCAGGCATCGATCTCAGCGAAGATTTATTGGTGATAATGATTCTAGCCAGTCTGCCAAAATCATTCGAAAATCTTGTTGTGGCCCTTGAATCACGCGACAATTTACCGAAGCTGAGTTCATTGAAGGTAAAATTGTGCGAACAAGGAGAAAGAAGAAAGTCATCAGAAGCAGCAATCAATGAAGGTCCGGTGCAAGTTTTCATGTCGCACAGCAACAAAAAATCCAAAAATGCAAATGTACATCGCAGCAACAACAACAACAATGAGTATAACAACCGGAATTCCTCGAACACACACAAGGGAAATTTCAAATGTTATAATTGCGGCGGCAGAGGCCATTACGCAGCACAATGTACAAGCAAGCGAGCAGAGAAAAAGGGTGAGCAGAAAAAACCCAACGCACACGCATATTCCGTCTTGGCAGCGATAGACAACAACAACTTACATGGTAACACATGGTGCCTGGATAGCGGTGCATCATCACATTTATGCTGCGATCGTGATATGTTTGTTACATTTGAAGAGCACACAGAAATGATTTCCCTTGCTGGTGATAAGAAAATAGAAGCTTGTGGAAAGGGTAGAGTACGAATCGACAACAACAACATCGAGTTAAATGATGTGTTGTTCGTACCTGGCCTGCAGTGTAACTTTATTTCTGTCGGCAGAGTAGCAGCGAGAGATGTCGTGGAATTTGGTGCTGAGTGTGCTAAGATCATCGACAAGAAAGGAAAAGTGGTGCTGACTGCGAAAAAGGTCGATAATTTGTTTTTGTACAACGAATCGAGAAGAAATTTGTTTTTGGCGAACACAACAACAGCAGAGGCGTTGAAGTGGCACTACCGTTATGGGCATTTGAATATGACGAGCTTGCGACAACTGGCAGAGGAAAAAATGGTTGAAGGTATGCATGTTAAATTCCCTAGCACAATAAGTTGTTCTGTATGTCTTAAGAGTAAGTGTACAGTTAAACCATTTTCAAACTCGGAGAATAGAGCGACGGACATATTAGGGATAGTTCATTCGGACATTTGTGGTCCCGTTAATGTGAATTCGCTTGGTGGTGCTCGGTACATATTGACATTCATAGACGATAAATCCCGTTATGTTTTTGCATATTTTTTGAAAACGAAGAACGAGACGTTTGAAAGATTTAGGCAATTTAAGGCAATGACAGAGAAACAAACGGGACATAAGTTGAAGATATTTCGTTCTGATAACGGCACAGAGTTTGTCAATAGTGAGTTTGGTAATTTTATGAGGGAACATGGGATAGTGCATCAGTTGACAGTACCATACACACCACAACAGAATGGGGTTGCTGAGCGCATGAACAGAACGTTAGTCGAGATGGCACGTGCGATGTTGGTTTCTGCTAATTTAGATGAGTTCTTGTGGGCAGAAGCAATAAACACGGCTGTGCATTTGCGAAATAGAGCACCGACACGGGCATTGGATGGTGCAACGCCATATGAGGTTTGGCATCAGCGTAGACCAAGGGTAAATTATTTTAAAATATTTGGATCGTTAGCCATAGCGTTAGACAAGAAGCACCATCACAAGTTCAGGCCAAAGGGTAAGGAGTATGTTTTTGTTGGCTACTCCGATACGACGAAAGGTTATCGCTTGTACGACAAGTCCACTAGAAGGGTAATAGTCAGCAGGGATGTATATTTTGTGGAGAACGTTGATGTCAGGGACACAGTGACATTAACATTATTGGAGGAGACGGCAGTACCAGACAGTAACGTTCAGAGTGTTATGAATGAGGATAAAGGTACTAATGTCATGAGTGATTGTGAGTTTGAGTCTGCTGAGGAAGAGAATATTAATGAAGGGAATGTTGATGAAGGGAATATTGATGAAGGGAATATTGATGAAGTTTCAACAAATAAGAAAGGACCAGGTAGACCCAAGATACTACGTACTGGAAATCCAGGTAGACCAAAGAAACAGTACAACATTCTGAATTTAATGCAAGTTTCGAAGATAGATATACCAAATACTGTAGAAGAGGCATTGTCAGGGGAATATTCTCATTATTGGTGGGACGCAATGCAGGAGGAGTACCAAGCATTATTAGATAATGAGACTTGGACATTGACGGATTTGCCGGAAGGACAGAGAATAGTTGGTTGTATGTGGGTATTTGCTCTTAAGAGAGACAAAGACGGACAAATACAGCGTTTCAAGGCTAGACTAGTGGCAAAGGGATTTGCTCAGACGTACGGTGTGAATTACACCGAGACATTCTCACCGGTGGTACGTTATGAGACAATTAGGATGTTGATTGCCCTAGCTGCAGAGTATGAGCTGCACTTACATCAAATGGATGTGTCTACGGCATATCTCAACAGTGACCTGTGTGATGATGTGTTCATGTCCCAACCACAGTGCTTTGTTGACGAAGGAGATCCCCGTAAGGTTTTGAGATTGAGAAAAGCTTTGTATGGTTTGAAACAGTCTGGACGACAGTGGAATAAGACCTTGAATGCAATACTGTTGGAAATTGGTTTTGAGGCATGTCAGAGCGAGACATGTTTGTATGTTAGGAGAGAGGGAGAAAGATTATGTTTTATTGCTGTTTACGTTGACGATCTTCTTATAGCCTCTTATGACTTGGAAGACATGAACGTGATAAAGCGCGCCATTGCCGATAGAGTCAAGGTGGTTGACAAAGGACCTGCAAAACAGTTTTTAAGTATTGAGATTGACAGAAAGGGTGCAACAGGGGAAATTTCCATTCACCAAGGCAGGTATATAGGTGATATATTGAAGCAGTATGGAATGGAAGAATGTAGGCCCGTTTCTACCCCCTTGGAGGCGAAGTACCAAGCGGCGTGTGACAATCATGAGTGTGACAAAGTTGACACGACCGAATACCAATCATTAATGGGTTCATTAATGCATTCGGCTATTTGTACTCGTCCGGATATTTTACATTCAGTGTGTAAATTATCTCAGAGGAATTCCGATCCACATCAGGAGCATTTCATTGCGGCTAAAAGAATTTTGAAATATCTGAATAAAACGAAAGACATGAGATTAAGGTTTTATAAGACTGGTAGGCCATTGGAGTGTTATGTCGATGCTGATTGGGGCGGAGATTCATTGGGACGAAAGTCTTACACAGGATACGCATTTATTCTTGCTGGTGCTATATTCTCTTGGGAGTCGAGGAAACAGGACACAGTGGCTTTGAGTAGCACCGAGGCAGAATATATGGCTCTTTCGTCTGCGTGTAAAGAGGCCGTATATTTAGGAAGACTTTTAAATGAGATCGGTTTACATTACACTGACAAGATTACGATCAATTGCGATAATTTGGGTGCGATGCATTTAGTAAAAAATCCAATTTACCATAATAGGACCAAACACATAGATATCCGTTATCACCATATTCGAGATGTGTTTGAAAAAGGTTTAATTGATTTAAATTATTGTTGTAGTAGTGAAAATGTATCCGATATTTTTACTAAGAACCTACAAAGAGTAAATCACATGAAATGTGTTAATGCTTTAGGCTTACACTAGTAATAAGTTTACTATGCATGTATATATTTGTATTTTTAGTGTGTAAGTCAAACATTGAATTAATTTATTTTTTGAATTTCTTATATTAATGAATGTGCGTTGAGGAGGAGTATTGTAGTAATGATTACTCAAACGTATGTATGTTACAACACACATCCACTAATTGCATACATGTCTGCATTGTAATGCAACTCTGTATATATCCATAGATTTATTGTTTTCATTATTAGCATGTAAGTAGTCATAAGTCACTCGTAATAAAGACATCGAAAGGAAAACATCACAGAGTTTTATTTCTCCTGGAAGAAAGGCATCGTCGATCAATAGAAAAAGTACAACAGAAAGGCGTTGGCGACAACTTGTAAATATCTATGAATCTGAGATGACCTCTGATGACGTTGCAAGTACTGAAGAACCACGCAAGTCAATTTATGGTATATTTTCGGAATCCTGAAGGTCTTACAAAAATTACAATGCCGCAATTCTGGACTTGGTGCAAATCGAGAAAGGGAAGTCTGAAAATTCCGCAGTAAAGGAAAAAATCAGAGCCCAGAAATAGTGATGACGGGTTTTCGTTAAAGGTTCCGCCTTGTGATACCGAGCTCTTCAGTGGTGGTTATGACAAATGCCCAAGTTTTCGAGACATTTTCTCTGCCATTTATGCCAAACACCCGAAACTGTCACCAGCCCAAAAATTATTCTACCTGAGATCTAAACCCCGAGGGGAAGCTAGTCAAACTGTTAAACAATTTGCGCTAACGGATACTAATTTTGAATTGGCCTGGGAAGCTCTGCGCCAACGTTATGAAAATAAACGTATTCTCATAAATCATCAATCGAGGAGAATTTTCGAACTTGAAAATGTCTCCTCTGAGAGAGGGAAGTCTTTAAGAAACCTCCAATATACCATGAATATCTGGTTGTCTGTGCTGAAGACTTACAAAGTAGCCGTTATCGCCTCGGATCCATTCTTGGTATATTGGTTTTCTTCAAAGCTACCAGAAGAGACATTAACCGCCTGGGAAAATTGCCTTGATGATCACAAACAGTCGCCAACATGAGATCAACTGGACGATTTCATATCGAAAAGGTTGAACATGCTGCAATCCATATCCGATATGGGAAAGCCACAAACTTCTACGCCACCTCAAAGGTCAAAATGATTTTGCGAGGTCTGAAGCCAAAGTTTGCCGCCAAAACCATGCGCTAAAGAATTGCCATAAATTCAGAACCTGGTCACTGACTGAACAACGAAAATTCATCTCTGCTTACAAAGTTTGTGAGAACTGTTTGCCTTACGGACATGGGACACAAAATTGTCAAAGCGAGAGACTATGTCAAAAATGCCAACAGCCTCATCATACAATTTTACATCCTGATTCTGGTCACGCTGGACGTCAGGATGTAACTTCGGGGTCAAATGACCCAGGCCCTTTGCAGAATCGACGGGAATCGCAATCGCACACATCCGCATTCCATATTGATGCACCATATGAGAAACAACCGTTCAAAACTTCTTCTCTGATTCCGGAGAAGGGACGGTCCTGCCGACTGCCTTGGTTGACATTGAACACCGCGGAATCAACTTCACCTTTCGGATTTTCGTTGACCAGGGTTCCCAGCAATCATTCATATCTAATAGGGTAGTAAATCAGTTTTTTATCTCAGTGACAAAATCTTTCACGAGGATTTCAGGA
Organism: Eudasyphora cyanicolor; assembly: GCA_963930755.1. NCBI lineage: Eukaryota > Metazoa > Arthropoda > Insecta > Diptera > Muscidae > Eudasyphora > Eudasyphora cyanicolor. Next base: position 101,726,113 of record OZ005735.1, on the reverse strand, counting down.
CTTGGTGGTGCGGTTCTGGAAAATGCCACAAGATCCTGTCAGTTGACTCTGAAAGCTAGAAAATCTGACTTTTAACTTAATATGAATGCAATCGTAATATCAAGTCTCAATCACCTGATGCCGGCATTCCCAACAAATATTTCGGACTGGTCAAACCTAGATCGTCTGGACCTAGCAGATCCGATTTTTTTCAAACCTGCCCACAAAAGTAAATATGACGATGAGCTTTGGTGCGAAGAATTTTACAAAGCCACAACTAGCCGGCGCGGTGATGGAAAATACACGGTGAAGTTGCCTTTCAAGCAAAACCTACCACCCGATGATCATCTTGGTCCGTCAAGAAGAGCTGCTCTTGGCCAATTCCTCAGGATGGAGAAAACCTTAAGGAATAGTACCGAACTAGCTTCGGAATATTCAAATGTGCTATCCGAATACCTGAAACTGGATCACATGGAACCCACTACCCAAACTGAACTCGTTGAAGTTTCTTGCTTTAAATAGTTTTATTTGCCTCATCATGCGGTGATCAAACCAGAGAGCAAATCCACAAAGGTTGGCGTAGTTTTCAACGCATCTAAGAAAACTAGCAGTGGAGTCTCGTTAAATGACATGCTGTATACTGGCCCTACATTACAAAATGACCAAATGAATGTAATTCTGCGATGGCGCTTCTTCAAGTGCGTCTTTAACGGAGACATACAGAAGATGTACTGCCAAATATGGGTACATGATGAAGATAGGCAATTTCAGAGAATCCTTTTTGCGATGGCTCCGAACCGTGAGGTTGACGATTATTGCCTGAAAACTGTAACTTTTGCGGTGAATTGTGCACCATATCTTGCAATAAGAACCTTATTGCAGTTAAGTGAGGACGGAAAGACTACTCACCCAACCGCGGTATGCATTCTGGAGAATCAAATATACGTGGATGACGTGCTATCTGGTGGACATTCTGCTACTGCAGCGAGAGCACACTTGCTAGAACTGATTGATTTGCTAAACTCTGCTGGTTTTCCTCTGAAAAAACTTACTGCGAACCACTCTCAAATTCTTCAACACATGCCCCTGGAGGATCTGCTCGACGAAGACTTTCTGAAACTGGAAGATGCCAGTCAGACAAAGACATTAAGTATCCGCTGGAACGCGGATAAGGTGGCAAATATTACTGTACCATCTGCACCGATAACGAAACGTAAAATTCTGTCAATAGTTGCAAAGATATTCGACCCAGCGGGCTGGCTAGCCCCAATTATCGTAGTGGCGAAGGTTTTAATGCAACAACTCTGGATAGATGGTACTGACTGGGACGAATAAATCAAGCCACACTCTCTCGAAAAATTTAATTTTCGGGCAAAGTCTTCGGAAAATGTAACTTCCTCACACTTGCTAGTATCTAAAAGCAAAGTAGCTCCGTTGAAGACTGTAAGTCTACCTAGATTGGAGTAGTGTGGGGCCTGAAATATTGGATAATGTAGGTAACGTGAGCTGGAAACATGTCCCAACTGCGAAAAACCCAGCGGATATCGGAACACGAGGCTGCACAGCGTCAGAGCTGGACGCGCATGACCTCTGGTGGCATGGACCGAAATGGCTTGTCAAATCTGACGAATTCTGGCCCAAACAAGCGATCATCAAGGATCCTTCGCTGGAGAAGAAAGTTACCGCTTTCCAAACCCAGCTTCAAGTGGATGTCGTCCTAGACCGTTTCTCATCTTTTGATCGTGCATTACGAGTTATATGCTATATGTTCCGATTCATCAGAAAAAGTCAGAAGCGCCCATACGGTGGCATGGAAACGAACCTTATAACTGCTCCAGAAATCCTACTTGTTAAACAACGTTTACTTAAGCAAATCAGACAATAAGTTCAAAAAGTATGCTCTTAACACTGAATCAATTTCTCGGTGGAAATAAATTACTTAGGGTAAATGGTCGTCTTGCTAACTCGGATATGAACTACAGTGAACGACATCCCATAATCCTGCCAGAAAACTCGCGATTCTGTAAACTATTAATCGAATACACCCATACAATTCTGTTGCACGCTGAGCATCAAAGTATGCTTCGTGCAATTCGACAAGAATTTTATGTCATTCGATTAAAGAATGCTGTACGCTGTAAATTGCACAGGTATTCGGAATTGCAAAACCTGTGCAATTTACAAGCACCGAGTCGGAGATCAAATAATGGCTGCCCTCCCCACTGAAAGATGTACTTTTTCGTTACGGTTCACCAATACAGGAGTTGACTTCGCTGGGCCTTTTGACTTAAAATCCTCTCGATTGCGTAATGCGAAGTTGCTGAATGGATATGCCGCTGTATTTGTCTGTCTGTCTTCACGAGCTATCCATCTAGAAGTGTGCTCTGAATTATCGACCGAAGCATTTCTGGTTATGTCGATAGATTTGTAGGCCGACAAGGTTTCCCGAACAAAGTTTTCTCAGACAATGGGACAAACTTTGTTGGAGCCAATCGCACTCTAACAACTGAATACAAAAACTTTTTGAAATTAGCTGAAAAATCTCTTGTCGAAAAGTACAGTCTGTATGGGTTCTCTTGGCACTTTATTCCTCCGCATGCCCCACACATGGGTGGCATATGGGAAGCAGGAGTGAAGAGCATGAAAACTCATCTGAGAAAAGTCGCAGGTAACCTAAAATTTACCTTCGAAGATTTTGCAACCTTACTGGTCCGGATCGAAAGTGTGCTTAACTCTCGACCACTTTCTCCCATGAGTGAGGATCCAACTGAACTGAACCCCTTGACCCCAGGTCATCCGTTGAACGGGGCTGCCCTAGTCAGTATCCCTGAAGAATTCTCTGATAACACAGTGCGACAAAATAAACTCAATTTGAGAAGCAAATGACGCGATACTATTTTTCCTGTAGCTCTTGTCGAGTAAAATAAGAATCTTTTTTTGGAATTCCCCGGACACCCCCAAAATCCGGATTTACGGGCAAAAAACCGATTTTCTTGCCTTTTTTCACTTGAACGCCTATAACTTTGTTAGTTAGACCTTTCGAACGGTGTATATCTTCTTTATTTGAAGCTGTAGGAATATAGGTTTATTTGTACTACAAACAAATTTTTTTCATTTTTGTCCGTCATTTTCTAGCTTAGGCAATGTTTTACCAATTATATTGTGATATAACCGTATGATTAATTAGCTTACATATATAGTATATTTTATAAGGAAAAAATGCAACCAGACTCTTAAAAATCCGTTTGCAATTGACTGAGTTATTAAAGTTTCATTAAAACTAAATGTGTACATAAATGAAACGCTCAAGCAGACATTATTGAGTTGAATGGCCAAAACTAGTGTTTATATACCGATTTAGTTTTAATGAAACTTTAATAACTCCGTCAATTGCAAGCGGATTTTTAAACGACTGGCTTCATTTTTTTTCTTATAAAATATGATATATACATATGTTCGTACACCCCAAAAAACTGGCAGGAATCAAGGGTGGTCTTCATACCAAAGCCTGGCAAGGCGAGTTACACGACCCCAAAGGCTTATCGACCCATTAGCCTTACTTCTTTCCTGTTACAAACAATGGAGCAAATAATTGATGACATGGTCAAAGGTAAAATAGCGGATGACAGGCTAAAATTCAAACAACACGCCTATGTCAAAGGAAGATCAGTGGAAACAGCTCTGCATGAGGTAGTGCACCACATAGAAGAGTCCTTCAGTAAAGAAATGTATACACTTGCTGTTTGCATAGACATTGAGGGCGCATTTAACAATGTACAGACCGATACACTTATCCAGTCCTTAGACAAGTTTCAGGTTGACCGGGCGCTGAAAAACTGGATCAACAATATGCTAAGGAATAGGTGGATTATTTGTGGGTCATATGACGTAAAAATTAGAGACAAGGTAAATCGTGGTATACCTCAGGGGGGCATTTTATCGCCTCTTCTATGGGTTACGACGATACACAGTCTCCTAAAAGCCCTCACCAATGAAGGACTTAAACCAGTCTGTTATGCAGACGACGTTGTAATACTTCTAAGGGGCTTTCATCCAAATCTATTATGCAGAAGAGCTGAAGAGGCACTTACCATAGCATATAACTGGGCACAACCAAGGGGATTAAATGTTAACCCAGACAAAACAGAAATATGTCTATTTACAAGGAAAACGAAGATCCCACGTTTTACCCCGCCTCGATTCCTGAATAAGACAATTGCTATAACTAAAAAGGTAAAATACTTGGGAGTAATCTTGGATCAGAAACTGTACTGGAAAGATCATCTTGAAGAAAGAGTTACAAAGGCACACAGATGTTGGTCGTTGTGCAGAAGAGCTATAGGTTTAAAATGGGGACTACGTCCAAATATGACTCACTGGCTTTACATGAGCGTGATTAGACCAATAATCACCTACGCCTCTGTAGTGTGGTGGACATCAATGGACAAGAATTGCAACGTAATACCTTTGCAAAAAATTCAACGTATGTGCTGTCTAGGCATAAGCGGGGCATTAGAACTGCACTATAGACATCCGTATAAAGTATGAGGCAGCCCTCACAGCAAGACGTCTACAAGTGATGGGTGAATGGATAAATCGAGACCACAAGTCGTACCATCAGAAGATTGTAGAATATCTAGTTGGTCACATTCAAACGCCAGAAATCTCGGACCGCATTCCTGAAGTGCGGCTTACAGCTACCTGTGATACGTTTGTGCCAGACAGACGCTCCTGGGAAAATGGAACTTTGGCCCATGTGCCAGTGGGAACCAGCTGCTACACGGATGGGTCCATGCGAGGAGGAAGGACGGGTCTGGGACTTTTTATTGATGAACCAGAAGTCGAACTTCACTTCCGCCTCCCTGACCATAGGGAGTGCGGCTTACAGCTACCTGTGATACGTTTGTGCCAGACAGACGCTCCTGGGAAAATGGAACTTTGGTCCATGTGCCAGTGGGAACCAGCTGCTACATGGATGGGTCCATGCGAGGAGGAAGGACGGGTCTGGGACTTTTTATTGATGAACCAGAAGTCGAACTTCACTTCCGCCTCCCTGACCATAACACGGTATTTCAAGCAGAAGTTCGAGCAATCACGGAGTGTGTGAACTGGCTCAGTAACACGACAAAGCCTAAATATGCCAACATCTTCACAGATAGCCAAATGGCGATTAAAGCAATAACATCGGAAAGGGTCAAATCCAGAACTGTGTTGGACTGTAAAAGAACGATAAATGATTACTCAGCCCATGGTCAATTGCGTATTTGCTGGGTACCAGGACACAACGGAGTGATTGGAAATGAACGGGCAAACAACTTGGCTTCAAAGGGCAGAGAACTTCGAGTAATAAACTTGAAAAATTGGAAACCTTTCGAAGCCACGAAAAATGAGTTGAAGCACTGGGCAGTGATGGATCATAAAACTGTGTGGAATAGCGCAACAGTAGGAGCAACTGCAAAGATACTGTGGGGTGACCCAAATGAAAAGAAAACAAGAAGTCTTCTGAAACTAAACAAGCTTATAAGCACATCTTCATCGCATAGGACTAGCAGGAAACGACGAATGCAGGGCATGCAGAGAAAACATCGAAACGATGGAACATTTTCTGTGTCACTGCCCGGCTTTCACACATGCAAGATCCCAACATTTCGGGTCCGACATATTACCAGACTTGACTCATCTCAGAGAATTTGACTGGAAGATACTGAGAAAATTCGTGTCTAGTACCGATTTTCTGTAACTCGTGAGGTATAAAAAGATCATAAATAAGGAGCTCACAACAGACCGAACCACTGGCTTAAGTGTATGTCCATGGACATGAGACGTTTAAACGTCTCCTCTCTTCAACCTAACCTAACCTAACTACATATGTAAATTATTTAATCGTTCGGTTATCTCACAATATAATTGGTAAAAACATTGCCTAATCTAGAAAATGACGGAAAAAATGTGTTTACAAACAAATAAACCTATATTCCTACAGCTTCAATTAAACAAGATATACATCGTCACCACTCTCCCCCCACCATGTCCGCAGCCGCAAAACGTGAACGATTCGACAAGTTCGCGCCGAGCCAAGCGGAAAATAATCACCAACACTCGCAACGACGAGGATCGGCTGCCTTCAACTCAACGACGACATCTACATACACGGAAGTCACAGATGAGCGTTTGAGCATTCGCCCAAGAACCCACATATTTATGCTCCAGACGACGAAAAAAAAAGGCAAGGAATTTTGCACGACTAATCTCCAGTCCTTCCATGATTCTGCAGCGAAATTGAAAATTATGCTGGCCAACGACCAGATCTGTCGCATACTACGAGCTGGCCTAATCCAGACAACTTCAACCATGCCGATCGCCCAAAGCACGTAATTTGGATGGACAATATCCGGATCGTGCCACTACTAACGTTGCAATCCTGCACGGGCGGCGGCATGTTAAACCGCGTTTAACAACGAGTTTTAATATTTATATTGTATACTGAAATAATGAATTACTTCAATATATTTTGTTCAAATTTGAATTCCATACTGCAGTAACGGTCGCTATGACCACTTTCATTAAATCCATTTCCGTATCAATGGAAACTCGTTATCCAATGATTGCTTCTACTGAAAAGCTTTCACTCATTGGATAAAGAGTTTCCATCTTTAGTTTTAGATTCCAATTACTGTGGTGCTGAATTCCCTGAAATGTCTTTCTGTCGTTTTCCTTTTCTGTCGCACGATTTCACTTGCGCAGCTGACTTGAAAGCGGTAAGAACCAACTAAACCTGAATAAACTGAAACTGAATTCGCACTAAAACTGAATCTCTGTGTCTTTAATTTCTCTTTTTTACATACATTTTGTAAACGGCCATAACCCTTACAATTTTGGGAGTTTTATAAATTGAAATTACAGTCCACTTCCAGAAGAAGGCTCAAAATTGTACATACATTGATAAAAAATACTCAAGAAAGGGTTGCAAAATTGTAAGTCATTTTTTTGAGTAGCCCAGGGAAATTGCCCCTATATATATGTATTAGGGCGGGTCGATTTAAAAATCGCCCATTGCTCAGTGAAAATCGTATTCTAGGAATCAAAATAAGAAACTCTGCCGAAGGAACCATACCTCTAAAACGAATTCTGATGTCCCGGAAAAAATCCCACTTTGACCCATTTAGAGTGCTCCAATCGAGTCCAAATGTATGACCGACCCCCACTCAGTGAAGTGCTTAGGGAAAATCGTATTCTAGGGATCAAAATAAGAAACTTTGCCGAAGGAACCATACCTGCTCCAATCGAGTCCAAATGTATGGAACCCCCAGGGGGTTCCAGGGGGTGTGCCACTGGCATGGGTGGGTCGGGCCTCCAAAGTTAGTGGGGGTCGGTCATACATTTGGACTCGATTGGAGCACTCTAAATGGGTCAAAGTGGGATTTTTCAAAATTTGCCCCTACCCAAAAGTTCGACCCAAATTCCGGGACATCAGAATTCGTTTTAGAGGTATGGTTCCTTCGGCAAAGTTTCTTATTTTGATCCCTAGAATACGATTTTCACTGAGCAATGGCGACTTTTTTTGCCTCCCCACAAATCGACCCGGCCTAATATGTATTGTTTACAATTTAAATTTAATATATTTATGGATAATAAAAGTTTACCGCATAGTTTCGACCCGCTAAATCATATACATTAACGGGTTTTTCCTGTGACAGTGTTTCCGTGATAATTAGCCACAAAGTTTACTGGGTAAACAAAGAGGTTAGTAAATTCAAGCACACAAAAAAAATTATATGCCAAAAGTCATAGAAATCGATGTATTTTTTGGATAATGTATTCGACAAAAATATTCCTTGTCAAAAATCGCTACAGATCCCCACAAAACACTTTAATGGCGACCGAGTGGCTTTTTAAATAACTTTATTTCTTCTTCCATCGTAGTAGTTTCTTTTTTCTTCATTATCTTCAATGCCTTCGGACACTTTCATTCTGGCTGATTTTGGAAATCAGAATGTACAAGAGATTATTTGGAGAAATGTCTTCTAATTGTGCATGAGATCGATAACACAGGGTGACACAAAATGTTGTTCCTGCGGCTTAAGTTTTCATTGTTCCCTAATCAAATTTTAAAAGTTCAGCATTTTTTAAATCTCAAAGTATTAGAGAAACCTATATCTAAAAATAAAATTAATATTATTTTATTTAATAATATTATTATTTGTTTAATAATATATAATATATTTATTTATTAATAATAATATATAATATTTATTTATTATTTAATAATATTATTTCGGTGCCTTTCTGGCAGTCATAAACCAAGATTGCGGACCATCCCTGGTAGATTCAATTGAATATAAACTGAAATGCACAACATTTTAATTTATTATCTCCAAATTCATTAGGTATATACGTATATTGTTCCGATTGCAATAAATTTGGAATCGAAATCCGTAGCCATCCAGTGTTGTTTTTATAATTTATCAAGAATTTGAATTGAACACATTTCCTGAAAAAGAATTAATATCATATCGTGTTAGTATCAATCTTCATTTAAAACTAAACTAAATAGCAACGGGACTATGAACGTCCACATCTTATTTGAGTAGTCGAGGGCAGAAGCCAATCGACAACATTTGCAGCGTTTTCTCCGATTCACTTAAATTTATAGAACATTTATTTATGGACGAAAATAAAACAAATTTGTGGGTTCCATTCTAGAGTAAGCATGGAAGATTTTAGTTGTTGGTTTCCTTAACGTGTGCCCTTTAAAATCGCATGTTGATTAGTCACGCGCAGAAAATGTTTATTAGAGATGTTGCGGCGTCACCATATACCAAGTATGCGATACGTAGTACTGATCATGCCACAGCCATCTGCAATAAAAAGAGAAGAAGGAACTAGGTCCTCTTTTCGTTGCTGATCTGTCGTAGTGAACGGAGGTGTTTATCACAGAGCGGATAGTTAAATCCTATTACGCAGTAACTATTACGCAACGGCAAAAAAAACTGTACAAAGTCTGGGAGTAGTACCTATTACGGGCTAATACAGACAAGAAAAATAAATAAATTCACTTGACGGGGATGTCTTCATGTTCCGATGGAGCGGGGTTCCCCAATCGCCCGACTGTCCGTCCGTTGGTCTTGGCCAAAACCGACCACACCAAAAAGGGTGAAAATTTCCCCCCAGTACTCACAACAATTCAAAGCGGAAGCACAATGAGCACCGGATAGCGCTCAGAGTTTTGACGAAGTTGGAGGCTGCTGAGGTTTCGGCTCTTACCGAAAAACAAAAAGAGTCATTTGCCTGGACTAAAGGCGTCATAGATGCTTCTAAAGCCAATGGGTCGGCTGAAAGAGCCACAAATTCAGCTGTGTTAACGGTTAATAAAGTCAAAAGAATCAGATCACCTGATGAACCCCTGCCTTCAAAAAAGGCAAGAGGCCCTAATTTCATTATCAACAGGGCACTCACCAAGCCCTTCAATGAAGTAGCGAAGGAGAGTCTAGTGATGACTGTTATAGACAGAAGTAGTGAGGATGGATACATCCTCAAGGACAATTGGAGCCATGTGCAATCCGCCATTATGCCTCATTACCTCGATGTCCGAGGCATAATGGCGGATTGCACATGGCTCCAATCCGATGCAGGATGGCATCGGGGGAGAGTTAGGTTTAGGTTTAGGTTAGGGTGGCAGCCGTATTTTTTTTTACAAGCTCACATAGACCAGTTTATGTCCCTAGTGTTACCACGGGCTGAAATGCCCCTCATCGAAACCAACCTGTTTGATATATAAATTTATCGATAGTACGAATATCAGTACTGGAAAGATCTGTTAGGCTGCCTAAAAAGGCCGACCCCAGTATGTCCAGTCGTCGTTTACTCAAAGCGGGACAGTCGCAAAGCAAGTGCTCAATGTTCTCCACTTCTTCCTCGTCTCCACAGCTTCGGCAGAAGTCATTGGAGTCAATACCCAATCTTTTGGCGTGTTCGCCGATCAAGCAGTGTCCCGTCAGAACCTGCACTAACGTAGACAATCGTTTCCTCTCTAGTGCGAGGAGATATTTTGACCTTCTCAGGTCATACCTTGGCCAGATTTGTCTAGCTACCCTGCAGGTGCCGATTTCTGTCCATCTTTCGTTGGACTGCCTGATTGTCTCTTGCCTAAGCCAAAGCTTGCACGTGGATAGTGGCGCACCAATATATGCAAATTCTTCGAGAATTTGTAATATCGTCCCTTTCCTAGCAAGTTCATCGGCTTTGCAGTTCCCCGGGATGTCCCTATGCCCAGGCACCCATATGAGGTGTATATTAAACTGCTCAGCCATCTCGTTAAGAGATCTGAGGTAGTCGAGGGCTGTTTGTGAATTTAGGGATGTTACCTCCAGAGAATTGATGGCCGCCTGGCTGTCCGAGTAAATTACAACGCCAGTGTTGGTTACTATTTTGCGACTCATCCACTTGGCGACTTCCCATATTGCCATTATTTCGGCTTGATAGACACTGCAGGTAGCTGGTAGTCTGCGAGCTATATCCAGACTAAGTTCGTCACAGTGTACTCCGAAGCCAAACTTTTCAGCAAGCTTCGAACCATCCTTGTAAAAGTGGAGATGGTTTCTATTACCTGGTATTCTGCCGACCCATTCATCTCTGGCGGGAACCATAGTGATGTAATTTCTCTCGAAGGTGTACACAGTTTGTATATAGTCCACTCGGTCGGTTACCATAGCACTACACTTTGATATCCTCATGTGACCATAGTTCTTGTACCTCCACATTGATAGGCAGTTTAATCTTATTGCCGCTTTGGTTGCAACTTCTCTCGCCACAATATTAATCGGCAGTATATGGAGTAGGGCTGGTAGAGACTCGGCCGCTGTAGTCCTTAAGGCTTCGCTTATGCTCAGGCAGGCAGTTCTCTGAACCTTTGTTAGTAGGTTGGTAATGGTTAGTTTGTCAGTTGCCGTCCACCATACCACAATACCGTGTAACAGTATTGGACGAACTACTGCTATATATATCCAGTGGACGAGTTTCGCAATGAACGGACGTGTTTATCACATAGCGGATAGTTACCAGTACCTATTACGCAATAGCAAAAATCTGTACAAAGTCTGTAAGGCCTACATCGTAGTACCTATTACGGTCTAATACAGACAAAATAAAAATAAATTATCTTGACGGGGATGCCTTCGTGTTCCGATGGAGCGCGGTTCCCCAATCGTCCGATTGTCCGTCCGTTGGTCTTAGCCAAAGCCGACCACACCAAAAATGGTGAAAATCTCCCCCAAGTACTCACAACAGGTGGTGCGGTGAGGGGAAAACGTCATGTCCGACCGTCAAAACGGAAGCACAATGAGCATCGTGTAGCGCTCAGAGTTTTGACGAAGTTGAAGGCTGTTGAGGTTTCGGCTCTTACCGAAAAACAAAAAGAGTCACTTACCTGGGCTAAAGGCGTCATAGATGCTTCTAAGGCCAATGAGTCGGCTGAAAGAGCCACAAATTCAGCTGTGTTAACGGCTAATAAAGTAAAACGAATCAGATCACCTGATGAACCCCTGCCTTCGAAAAAGGCAAGAGGCCCTAATGTCACCATCAACAGGACACTCACCAAGCCCTTCAATGAAGTGGCGAAGGAGAGTCTAGTGATGGCTGTTATAGACAGAAGTAGTGAGGATGGATCCATCCTCAAGGACAAATGGAGTCATGTACAATCAGCCATTATGGCTCATTACCTCGATGTCTGTAGAGAAATGCCGGGCAAACTACCAATCTGCAACGATGCAGGATGGCATCAGGGGAGAGTAAAGCTCTTATATTTCGGTGATGCCAGATCAGTAGACCTGTATAAGGCTGCTCTGAGTCGAGCGGGTGAGGTGTGGCCGGGTGCCCAGTTGGATGTTGTCGAAAAAAACAACATCCCTAGTCACCCTAGAGCCATCACCTGGGTTACAGAAGAGCCCTCCAACCCGGCTGACATCTTAGAAATAATAAAAGATTCCAATCCTGGTCTGCCGGCCCATAATTGGAGAATCAGCAAGGTGGGTGAGGCGGATGGTAAAAAGCGGCAGGTCAATCTTATCCTAAACGCTGAATCCACCTCCCATATACAAAGCGAGTGCAACCCTACAATATGGCTTCTAGACTATAGTCTTGAAGATATACAAGCAGGATATAGCTCCCACTGCAGAAGGTGAGTCGTCCACCGTGGCACTTTCTGGAAGTGCGGAGGTACCCACGCCTATTATTTCTGGTGACTCCAACTCTAACAGAAGATCTGTAACGTCCTTCTCTGAGGACAAAAGCTCTACTTCGGACACAGAGAGACTGAGGGGAGTCTCCGGACTCTTTGACGCATCTGGCGGGGACATGCTTCTAGACGATACGGACGAAGAGTTCGATAACACCCTTGTCGGGGTGGATGTTAATCTGTCAATTACCAATGATGGTAAGAATTCTACAGATTAACCTCCATCACGCTAAAGCAGCCTCAGTGGCTCTATTGCTGCGCCTGTCCACAGGCGCAGTAGACATCGTCCTGATACAGGAGCCCTACGTAGTGGGAGGAAGGGTGTGACGTATTAGGACACCAAACTTTAAACTGCTTGTAGCCAACTGTGAAGGCACTCCAAGAACCTGCATTTTGGCCAGGAAAGATCTAAGTATCTTTCTTCCTGACTAATTTAAGTGGTAAAGACCAAACAGCTGCTAGCCTGGAGATCGGTAATCGCATATATTGGGTGGTCTCCAGCTACTTGCCTTATGAATCTGTAGTACAGACTGCTCTATTCAGGGAAGTAGTAGAAGAAGCAACGTCTGACGAGCTCGAGCTGATTATTGGCGCAGACACGAACGCTCATCATACTATCTGGGGTAGTACGGATATAAACAATAGGGGTGAATCGCTTCTTGACTTTATTCTAACTACCAACCTTAGTATTTGTAACATAGGTAATAAACCGACCTTCACAATTAAAGACAGACAAGAAGTACTCGACGTAACGTTTGCTACTGACCGGCTGTCAGACAAAATTATTGGGTGGAATGTACTGGACGAACACTCATTCTCAGATCACCATTATATTGAGTTCAAACTCGCGGAAAAAGCGCCTAAACCCGCCGTCCACAAAAATGTAAGGAAGGCAAAGTGGCATCTGTATGAGAAGAATTTCAAGAAAGTCCTCAACTCTAAACTTCTGTACGAACCGAATGACAAAGCCGGTCTGGATAATCTGGTCGATCATATCACCATATCATTCAATAGATCCCTTGAAGAAGCCTGTCCAAAAACAAGGTACAAGGGTAAAACTAAACCCCAATGGTGGACTTCTGAGCTAACGGCTATGAAAAAGACCTACAACAAGCTATTCAATAAGGCTAAATCTACTGGGGTCGCTAATGATTGGGATGCCTATAAAGAGCAACTCAAGATCTATAAGGAGCTTAGAAAGGCGCAAAGGCGCTCTTGGTATACCTTCTGTGGTGAAGTGGAAAAGGTCTCCGACGCCGCTAGGCTGAGGAAGATATTATCTGCTTCACCCTGTACAGTGGGATATTTACAGGATGAGGCAAATAACTGGACCAAAAACAGCGAGCAGTCGCTCAATGTACTGCTCGACACACATTTCCCGGGGAACTCTGTAAGAGAACCCGAGGATCAGCAGGACCAACAAGAGTGCGAGTGGACTGCGAGCGTCGCTAGCTTCTTGACTGAGAGATCCAGAATAAGCTGGGCTATTAACAGCTTTGAGCCCTTCAAGTCACCTGGACCAGATGGCATCACTCCAGCAGAAATGCAGAAAATGTTAAAGTACATTATCCCCTGGCTGGAGAAAATTTATGTAGGCTGTATCAGGCTTTCATACGTCCCGAATCGATGGAGGGATACCAAAGTGGCCACTAGGCCAAAAGACTTCAGACCAATTAGCCTATCCTCCTTCCTATTGAAAGGTCTGGAAAGACTTTTAGGTCATGTCATTAGGGAAAACCTGGATACAAAACTCCTGTCGGGGAACCAACATGCTTACAATAAGGGCAAGTCTACAGAATCAGCGCTGCACGAACTTGTGAGCACTATCGAATCGTGCCTGCATTTCAAGGAATTCACTATGGTGGCTTTTCTTGACATAGAAGGGGCTTTTAACAACATTCACTCAGATGGGGTAATTGCGGCACTCTCACATCTAAAGTTAACACTAGTTTGATTAGACTAATTCAAAGTCTGCTCTCCAGAAGACGCATAACAGCATGTCTAGGGTCCACAACTCTAACAAGGTTTGTAAACAGAGGGACCCCGCAAGGAGGAGTACTGTCTCCACTAATTTGGAACCTAGCGGTGAATGAAATCCTGCTAGATCTAGAACGTTGTGGCTGCAAGGTCGTGGCATATGCGGACGACGTGGCAATCGCAGTGAGTGGCAAATTCGTAAACGTCCTCAGAGACATCCTACAGGTGGCTCTGAACAAGTTGGCTAGATGGGCCAGAAGCAGCGGTTTGGGCGTTAACCCCAACAAGACAGAATTGGTTCTCTTTACTAGGATGAATAATGTCCCACATGTGGACCCTCCACCTCGGATAAATGGAACAGATCTAGTCTTTTCTGAAAGTGCAAAATTTTTAGGAATAATTCTAGATAGGAAAATGTTATTTAGACTTAACGTATTGGAACGTGTAAGGAAGGCCAACGTCGCCTTATATTCCTGCAAAAAGGCTGTAGGGTCGCGGTGGGGACTCTCTCCTAAAATCGTCGTCGGGGGAGAGTAAAGCTCTTATATGTCGGTGATGCCAGATCAGTAGATCTGTATAAGGCTGCTCTGAGTCGAGCGGGTGAGGTGTGGCCGGGTGCCCGTTGGATGTTGTGGAAAAAACAACATCCCTAGTCACCCTAGAGCCATCATCTGGGTTACAGAAAAGCCCTCCAGCTCGGATGACATATTAGAGATAATAAAAGATTCCAATCCTGGTCTGCCGATCCATAATTGGAGAATTAGCAAGGTGGGTGAGGCGGGTGATAAAAAGCGACAGGTCAATTTGATCCATAACGCAATATGGTTTCGAGACTATAGTCTTGAAGGTATACAAGCAGGATATAGCTCCCACTGCGGAAGGCGGGTCGTCAGCCTTGGTTTCCGGAAGTGCGGAGGTCCACACTACCATTATTTCTGGCGATTGTAACTCTAACAGACGATCTGTAACGTCCTTATCTGAGGATGAAAGCACTACTTCGGATACTGAGGGGCTGAGGGAAGTCTCCGGACTCTTTGATTGACATCGGGGTGGATGTCAATCTGTCGATTACCAATGATGGTGAGAATTCTACAGATTAACCTCCATCGCGCTAAAGCAGCCTCAGCGACTCTATTGCTGCGCCTGTCCACAGGTGCAGTAGATATCGTCCGGATCCAGGAGCCCTATGTAGTAGGAGAACGGGTGTGCAGTCTCAAGGCACCAAACTGTAAACTGCTTGTGGCCAACTGTGAAGGCACTCCAAGAACCTGCATTTTGGCCAGAAAAGATCTAAGTATTTTTCTACTGACTAATTTAAACAGCTGCTAGTCTGGAGATCGACAATCGCATATACTGGGTGGTCTCCAGTTTCTTTTCTTATGAAGCTGCAATACCGACAGCTCTCGTCAGGGAAGTAGTAGAAGAAGCAACGTCTGACGAGGTCAAGCTGATTATTGGCGCAGACACGAACGTTCATCATACTATCTGCGGTAGTACGGATATAAACAATATGGGTGATTCGCTTCTTGACTTTATTCTAATTACCACCCTAACTATTTGTAACATTGGCAATGAACCGACCTTTACAATTAAAGACAGCCAAGAAGTACTAGACATAACGTTTGCTACTGACGGGGTGTCAGACAAAATTATTGGGTGGAATGTACTGGACGAAAACTCATTGTCAGATCACCATTATATAGAGTTCAAACTCGCTGAAAAAGCGCCTAAACCTGCCGTCCACAGAAATGTGAGGAAGATAATGTGGCAAGATCTGAGAATAATTTCAAGAAAGTCCTCAACTCCAAACTTCTGTACGAACCGAATGACAAAGACGGTCTGGATAATCTGGTAGAGCATATCACCACATCATTCAATAGTTCCCTTGAAGAAGCCTGTCCAAAAACAAGGTACAAGGGTAAAACTAAACCTCAATGGTGGACTTCTGAGCTAACGGTAAGAACCTGCAACAAGCTATTCAACAAGGCGAAATTTACTGGAGTCTTTAATGACTGGGATGCATATAAAGGGCACTCAAGATCTATAAAAAGGAGCTTAGGAAGGCGCAAAGACGCACTTGGAATTCCTTCTGTGGCGAAGTGGAAAAGGTCTCCGACGCCGCAAGGCTGAGGAAGATACTATCCACTTCTCCTTGTACAGTGGGGTATTTGCAGAATGAGGCAAACAACTGGACAAAACACAGCGAGCAATCGTTAAATGTACTGCTCGACACACATTTCTCGGGGAGCTCACCAACAGAGCCCGATGATCAACAGGACCAACAAGAGTGCGAGTGGACTGCGAGTGTCGCTAGCTTGTTGACTGAGAGATCCAAAAGAAGACGGGCTATAAACAGCTTTGAGCCCTTCAAGTCACCTGGACCAGACGGCATCACTCCAGCAGAAATGCAGAAAATGTTAAAGTACATTTTCCCTTGGCTGCAAATTTTTGTAGGCTGTATTAGGCTTTCATACATCCCGAATCGATGGAGGGATACCAAAGTGGTATTCATACCCAAAGCGGGGAAGATATCGCACACTAGGCCAAAAGACTTCAGACCAATTAGCCTATCCTCTTTCCTATTGAAAGGTCTGGAAAGACTTTTAGATTATTTCATTAGGCAAAACCTGGATACAAAACTCCTGTCGGGGAACCAACATGCTTACAATATGGGAAAGTGTACAGAATCTGCCCTGCACGAACTTATGAGCACTATCGAATCGTCCCTACATTTCAAAGAATTCACCATGGTGGCGTTTCTTGATATAGAAGGGGCTTTTAACAACATACACCCAGATCCGGTAATTGCGGCATTGTCACATCTAAATGGAACTATAGCTTGTGTTTAATGTTGAACGACATTAAACCCATCACCAATTTTTAACTATTAATTAATATTAAGTATATAAATAGAAAAAGAATCGACCCTGTCTAATGTACATTCATACATTCTTTCTTTTCCCTTTTTTTGTTTATATACATAGCTAATAAGTAACTGACCTTCATCAGTTGTTTTCATTTCTTTCATTTGCATGCTTCTCTGCTTTAATCAAAGCAGAGAATGCAAGAGAGAAGGGCTACAACAACAACAACAGCATCAACACTCTCGTCTGCCTATGATCATCGCATAGACAACGGAGTGCGTGTTGTTGTTGTTGTTTCTAATGCAATTGCCAAATCTGGTTTTCTGCTTCACTTGTGTGAAGCAGAGCCAGACTTTGGCATTCTATTTTAAACACTGCAATTGTTCGCCACGAATAGAAACAAAAACCAAACATTGTACAAATCAAACACAAGGGAAACAAATCTGTAAAATAAAATTATTAAATTGAACATTTAAATTGTTTTTATTTAACAAAAGGACAAATAAGTGCATGGTAAACAAAAATACAACAAAAAAAACCTACAATTAAAATAAACAAAAACAAATATAGAAACCCCCACCCCACCCTAAACATTTTTGGACCTTCGAACCGCAGATGTGTTAATAAATTAAAAAAGTGTTAATAAACTAAATAAATAAATTAAAAAAGATAAAGTGACATCAAAAATCCTAACAGGAAACTACAACAAAAACACTACACAACATAAAAAAGGGAACCAAGTGACCGCATTTCAATTCGTGACAAAGTGACCTAACTAATTTTAGTAAAATTTCAGAAAATATAAACTGTTAAAATTGGTGGACCTACATATATAAAATTTTGCAACGGTTATGATGCAACAATAAGTTCAATTTCGAAATTTTAAAAAATATATTAAAAACCTTGAGTTTTGTAACTTAAGTCAATTTGCTAACTGACAGAACAAAAAGGTGCACAGTGACCTGAAACAAACAAAATTACAAAAACTATATTACAATTGAAAACTAATAAAAAATACGCGATACATTAAATTTCCTACATAAAATTATAAAAAATTTGTTTAATTGAAATCAAAAAAAAAAATTTCCTAATTCAAATCTAAAAATATCTAAATAAAATCTAAATTTAAGCTAATTAAAACTCTAAATTTGGCTACATAAAATTCGTTTAAAAAGCTATAAACTATTTGTGACAAAAATCTACCTACAAAACCTACTATTTTTTTGTAAAAAGTACAAAAACTAAATTCTGCAAAAACTAACATATTTTGTGACAAAGACAAGATATCGACATGAACTACCTAAAGTAAATTTTCGAAAAACTTAAAAAAATGACGTTCTAACGGTATCAAATAAGTTGACCTTCAACAACATTCAAATTTACAATCTTTCGCTTTTCTTCTCGGGGAAGAAGAAGAACAAACCTAACGGCAGCTTAGACGTCTTTCAAAGCTACATCAGCAGCAGCGCGGCGCAGAGAAAGAGAGCAGGCACACAACAAGTAAAACCGCATACAACAAGCAAGTATAGTGACTTGACCTAAGTAAGTACACACACATACACACACAAAGAACAAGCAAAATAGAAGTGGGTGCCGAAAACTTTGGCTGTACATTGCGACTTCAAAATCAAATACAAATTCTTCGGACCTTGTGTACTTATTTTACTTGTTGTTTCGTGCATTTTTAAGTAGAATTGCCACATCAATCCAGATACAAAATTTTCTGAGACATTTGAGAACACAACCTTGTTTCTCGTGACTTTTCTTCACCGCTTTCGACATTTTTACAGAATAGAATTTGACATTCCGTGACTTTGTGACCTATAAACAAAAATGGATCTCCTTAACAAATTCACCAATTCGTATGACGACCTCATTGACTTTGTGGAAGATCAATTCAGCACCAAATCCGAAAATAATATATACGCATTACAAATCTTGCAAGAACACTTGGACTATTTGTGGTCTCAAGTTGTACGACGTTATGAAGATTGTAGAAATCACAAAATTTCAGAAGGAGAAAAACCCATTGACCTAAAAAAGTTGCGCGAATCGTTTAAAACAGCTCTAACTGCCTATAAAAATTCTGTAAACGCACTAAATGCCGAAGTAGACTTGATAAATCCCACTCCAAAGACCCCAGTTGAAAATATTGATCTACCTAGAACATTTAACGAAACCGTAGTTGAACGACCATATTCTACAAAATTTCCGCCTCGTGTTACGGATATTTTCTACGGAAGTTATCAGACCTGGCCAACATTTAGAGACCTCTTCTCTGCCATTTATGTGCAAAACCCTCAACTTAGTAACGTCGAAAAACTGTATTACCTCAATCAAAAGACAGGAGGTGAGGCTAGAGACTTAATTTCACTTGTCCCCTTGACCAATAATGGATTTGACCTAGCGTGGAAGATCTTGTTAGACCAATACGAAAACAAACATTGTTCTAAAATGCCCTCATTGAATGACTTCGATAACTCATTAACACAACGGTGTGAAACATTAGAATTAGTTAGCAATCTTCAACCATCGACTTCCAGATCACAACACTCTAAGCAAGACTTCACAAAACACAATCCAAAGGACAAGCGAATAAATTCATTCCAAGCAACCCTACAAGAGAATACCAAACCTAGTGGATCGAAATCCAAACCTAGATCAGCCGATAGACCTCAGAATGTTGTTGAAACATCTTGCCAACTCTGCAAAGCCAGTCATTTTATGAGAAATTGCCCAACTTTTTTGGAAAAAACTATTATTGACCGACTTACTGTGGTCAAAACAACACATGCTTGTTTTAATTGCCTCCTAAACAATCATAGCGCTAAGGAGTGCAAAAGTAAATTCAGATGTCGACTTTGCAATCTCAGACATCATACTCTTTTACATAAGAACAGTGGGAGACAAACCACTGAATTGGAAAATGACGCCAACGTACGACCTAGCACCAGTACACAGGCTCTTACCACAACTATACAGTCCACATCGAACCTTGCTTCATCAAACATCAGCACTTTGACTCTACGCGATGACATTAGACCTACAATCGAAAGTCAGGCGCGAGAGACCTTGCTTTTCACAGCCAGTGTGGAAATAGAATCAAACAGTCAGAGACAGGAAACCAGAGCGATCATAGACTCAAGATCCAAAGCGACTTTCATCTCTGACAAACTTGAGAATACACATAGACTTCCAACCAAGCGAAGTTTTATACACGTCTCAGTTTTGAGTTCCACAGTCACTGAAACACCAACACAAGCTTGTATTTTCAAACTGTGCCCTCAAGTAGACCTTAGCTTCAAATTAGACGTCCTAGCACCAGATTTGAAGCCCTTGCCATTCAACTTGCCACCACAGAACCTAGACATCGATTTCTTCAGTAAATTCAACGAATCTTTAGCAGAATCTCATTCTTACATAAGTCAACCAATCGACCTACTCATTGGACTTAACATTGGCCCTTTCATCTTTGACCTCGCAGTTCCGATGCGCTCAATTAGGACCCTTTTGACACAGAAAACAGTACGTGACTTGACTGTGGGGGGACCAGTTGATCGATCGACTCAATCAATGATGGATGTATTGCTTCAAACAGCAGTGGCCCTAGATAAAATCTTCACACAATTTTGGGAGGTGGAGGAGACCCCAAAAACAATTTTGAGGTCAGAGAAAACTTCTACAACCCCGAGAAATTATTCGAAAATACATTTCACTACTCTACCCATAAAAAATTGCAAAACAATTGCATATCCCCGCAACATCGCCATAGCGCAATACCTCCGTACGGAAAAGATGATCAGTTCGAAACCTGACATCAAACAACGATATCAAAAATTGATTTTAGAACACCTAGACCTCGAACATATGGAAAATGTTCCGCAAGCGGACTTTCACAGAGCACCTAAGTACTTCCTACCTCATCACGCTGTTTTAAAACCTGACCTTTTAGCGTCTATAGTTCTTAACGCGTTATCAACGACACCAAATAAGAAAAGTCTGAGGGATATTTTGTACCCTGGACTTGTTCTTCAACAAGACATAAGGTCTCACACTTTACAAGCGGATATCACAAACCCCCGCGTCATCAAAAATTTGAATCAAAACAAATTTCGGTCGATCGACTGCCTTCATCTTTCAGAAAACCTAGATATCAAGAACTTGGATATAAAGTGGAATTCAAGTATCGACTCATCTCCACTCCACAGACAAATATTGATATAAAACCGAAATACATCAAGAGAGAATTCATTACACGAATTTTTACCTCCACGAATGGCGTGTTCCAATAGCAATCGTCGCAAAACTCACCCCTTGGACATGGTCAACATGGCAAAATTTCATCAAAAGCTGTCCGGACATAAAACATACAGCAATACATCGATGGATAGAATATACCCCAGAATATCCGGCGGAAATACATCACCCTTGCGATTCATTTGAAAAAGAAAAAGCCAGACTTTGGCATTCTATTTTAAACACTGCAATTGTTCGCCACGAATAGAAACAAAAACCAAACATTGTACAAATCAAACACAAGGGAAACAAATCTGTAAAATAAAATTATTAAATTGAACATTTAAATTGTTTTTATTTAACAAAAGGAAAAATAAGTGCATGGTAAACAAAAATACAAATTAAAGTGAACAAAAAAAAAACCTACAATTAAAATAAACAAAAACAAATATAGAAACCCCCACCCCAACCTAAACTGCTTGATTAGACTAATTCAAAGACTACTCAACAGAAGGCGCATAACAGAAGACGCATAACAGCATGTCTTGGGCCCACTACTCTAACAAGGTTTGTAAACAGAGGGACCTCACAAGGAGGAGTACTGTCTCCACTAATTTGGAACCTAGTGGTGAATGAAATCCTGCTAGATCTAGAACGTTGTGGCTGCAAGGTCGTGGCATAGGAGGACGGCCTGGCAATCGCAGTGAGTGGCAAATTCGAAAACATCCTCCGAGATATTCTACAGGTGGCTCTGAACAAGTTGGCTAGATGGGCCAGAAGCAGCGATTTGGGTGTTAACCCAAACAAGGCAGAATTGGTTCTCTTTACTACTACTAATGTCCCTCATGTGGACCCTCCTCCTCGGATAAATGGAACAGATCTAGTCTTTTCTGAAAGTGCAAAATGTTTATGAATAATTTTGGATAGGAAACTGTCATTCAGACTAAACGTAATGGAACGTGTAAAGAATGCCAACATCGCCCTATATTCCTGCAGGAACTGTGGCTGGAACGGAATCTAGAAAATCGACAGATGATGTCGTAAATTCCAAGGGAACAAAAGTTATGGAATTTTGTGATGACAAAGGTTTAACGATACTGAATGGCAAAACTTTGGGAGATGGATAGGGACATTTCACCTATCTAAGCACGTTTGGAAGTTCTGTCAATGAGATTGCGGCTGTTTCATATGATGCGCTTAGTATGGTCAGAAGATTCGAGATAGAAGAGAAGATTTGGTCAGATCATTTGCCCCTAAGAATAGAAATAGAGATAGAACAAATATGTGAAACCTCTAAACCACTAAATCCACCATCGAAATTGCAATGGAAAGACGGACAAAAAAATAATCATCTTCAAAGATTAAATAACAACGTAAATGAAGCCAAAAACAATAATGGCATAGAAAATTTAAATGATTTAGTAAAAATTATACAAAACTCGTCAACAAGGACAAGCACATAAATCCCTTCATAGATTCACGTGGAATTATGACAGGAAATCTACGACTTACAAACTCTCCGACTCTAACGTACAGCGAGAGACATACAATTTTGTTGATCTACAATTCAAGACATTGCATTAATCAACTTACAAACAATCACTCATCCTTCTTTATATTCACAGATATGGCTTCCAACGACACTGACCACCGTCCTAGACATTGGGCCTATTCATTCTGGCCCACTAAGATCTATGCCAGACGACTTCAAATGGTATCGAGAAATCCACCCAACGACCAACCACGGCCAAAACCAGACCCACAGGTTAAACGACACCATGCTCGGGCTGATAGGCAGACCACATCAACACCACTACCCACATTGCGCCCTCCACGACGTCTCAAACAGGTGAAGAAACAACAAACGTCACCATCACAAACAACAACTACACCATCTGAGCGACAATCGCCGCCTTCAGGATGTCATAGATTCATCCCACAGCACTGCAGACCGCCGTCGAACACATATTCATTAGTCCAACCCGTGACACATGATAATTTATCACCGAGGGGCCGGTATGTTTAATGTTGAACGACATTAAACTCATCACCAATTTTTAACTATTAATTAATATTAAGTATATAAATAGAAAAAGAATCGACCCTGTCTAATGTACATTCATACATTCTTTCTTTTCCCTTTTTTTGTTTATATACATAGCTAATAAGTAACTGACCTTCATCAGTTGTTTTCATTTCTTTCATTTGCATGCTTCTCTGCTTTAATCAAAGCAGAGAATGCAAGAGAGAAGGGCTACAACAACAACAACAGCATCAACACTCTCGTCTGCCTATGATCATCGCATAGGCAACGGAGTGCGTGTTGTTGTTGTTGTTTCTAATGCAATTGCCAAATCTGGTTTTCTGCTTCACTTGTGTGAAGCAGAGCCAGACTTTGGCATTCTATTTTAAACACTGCAATTGTTCGCCACGAATAGAAACAAAAACCAAACATTGTACAAATCAAACACAAGGGAAACAAATCTGTAAAATAAAATTATTAAATTGAACATTTAAATTGTTTTTATTTAACAAAAGGAAAAATAAGTGCATGGTAAACAAAAATACAAATTAAAGTGAACAAAAAAAAAACCTACAATTAAAATAAACAAAAACAAATATAGAAACCCCACCCCAACCTAAACTGCTTGATTGGACTAATTCAAAGACTACTCAACAGAAGGCGCATAACAGAAGACGCATAACAGCATGTCTTGGGCCCACTACTCTAACAAGGTTTGTAAACAGAGGGACCTCACAAGGAGGAGTACTGTCTCCACTAATTTGGAACCTAGTGGTGAATGAAATCCTGCTAGATCTAGAACGTTGTGGCTGCAAGGTCGTGGCATAGGAGGACGACCTGGCAATCGCAGTGAGTGGCAAATTCGAAAACATCCTCCGAGATATTCTATAGGTGGCTCTGAACAAGTTGGCTAGATGGGCCAGAAGCAGCGATTTGGGTGTTAACCCAAACAAGGCAGAATTGGTTCTCTTTACTACTACTAATGTCCCTCATGTGGACCCTCCTCCTCGGATAAATGGAACAGATCTAGTCTTTTCTGAAAGTGCAAAATGTTTATGAATAATTTTGGATAGGAAACTGTCATTCAGACTAAACGTAATGGAACGTGTAAAGAATGCCAACATCGCCCTATATTCCTGCAGGAACTGTGGCTGGAACGGAATCTAGAAAATCGACAGATGATGTCGTAAATTCCAAGGGAACAAAAGTTATGGAATTTTGTGATGACAAAGGTTTAATGATACTGAATGGCAAAACTTTGGGAGATGGATAGGGACATTTCACCTATCTAAGCACGTTTGGAAGTTCTGTCAATGAGATTGCGGCTGTTTCATATGATGCGCTTAGTATGGTGAGAAGATTCGAGATAGAAGAGAAGATTTGGTCAGATCATTTGCCCCTAAGAATAGAAATAGAGATAGAACAAATATGTGAAACCTCTAAACCACTAAATCCACCATCGAAATTGCAATGGAAAGACGGACAAAAAAATAATCATCTTCAAAGATTAAATAACAACGTAAATGAAGCCAAAAACAATAATGGCATAGAAAATTTAAATGATTTAGTAAAAATTATACAAAACTCGTCAACAAGGACAAGCACATGCTACCCAAATAAGAAATATAAATCGAGCTGGTACAACGGGCAATGCGAGAAGGCAAGGGTAGAGACGTTCAAATGTCTTAATAAGTTCAGAAAATCCAATACCTAGGAAGTCAAATCAATGTACCTAGATGCAGTTAAGGCGTATAAATCTACATGTAAAAATAGCATATGAGAGGGTTAGAGTTACAACTCAGCAATGCAGCAGATCCCAAGCAATGGTGGAGACTAGCAAAACAGATAAGAGGGCAAAGATTAAAAATCGGCACACATATAAAGGTACGAGAATTCAGAACTTATTTCAGTAGCATATTAAACCAACCACAGTTAGCCAGTTGTGTACAATATGCGGTGTGTTACCGAACAGATGCAGACCTGGATGGTGACATCAGTGTAATGGAGATAAAGGAAGGAGGACTCATGGTAGAAGAACTAAATATTCGAGTTCTTTTGTATGCCGACGACATTGTAATGATATTTGTGTATTACAAAATATGATATCGAACCTAGAAAAGTACTGCAAACAATGGAACATGATGGTGAATCTGGAAAAATCTAAAATAATGATATTTCGAAATGCTGGACGTGTTGCAAGAGAGGAGAAATGGAAGCATATGAACCAGAACATAGAAATTGTAAGCGAATGTTGGTACCTCGGAGTCACGTTTACTTCATAAATGACATTCACAGCGCACCTTAAAAAACGAAATTCCAAATCTAAAAATTGCATAAATGCAACATGGAAAGAACTGATTAACAAGCGCCAAGTGTCGCTTATATCCAAATGGAAGATTTTGGTAAAGTGTATGTAGATCGATACAGTCATATGCAGCACAAGTGTGGGGATTTGGCTGGTTCGAGGAAGTTGATAAACTGCAATGGTATTTTTTAAAACGGGTACTGAAATTACCAGAATTTATACCTAACCATGTATAAGCACTAGAAACTGATATATCAGATGGTCATTTTGATACATTAAAAATACATATAAATTACATATATAACACAATATTTAAATACCACAACACTAGACTGCCTCATAAACTTTCGATCAAGGTATGGACAAAGAATATTTTCTGGGCTTCAGCAATGAAATCGTTGGCAGAAGAAGTGTATTTAAACTTTGAAATATCTGGGACATGGACAAAATTTCGGTAATAATGAAAACCAGAGCCGATGTATTACCACTGCATGCAAATTCTTTCAGCAATGAAGAAAGTAAACAGTGTACAATTTGTAACACGGGAGATATCGAAAACTTCCAGGATTTTATAGCCAAATGTCCAATATTAAGAGAATTGAGGGTTTTACATTTAGGAAAAACATGTTTAGAAAAAAACGGAACTTATAAAAATATTAAACGGAGATTTTGATGATGGATGGAATAACTTATATAACTATGTTCGTAGTGCATTGAGATACAGGAAGTGTATTATCGATGAACAATTTTAAATTTATTGATTTTAAATGAATTATATAAGAAAATAATTGTAATTCTTTATTAAGACATTAAAATATACATATATATGTAATTATCATTGAAAATTAAGTTCGGTATTGACAGACAACTTTTAAAGTTATTGTCATAAATAGCGTTATCTTTAAATTTAATTTAGTATGCTGTATTGAATTGTAAACTTTGAAAAGATAATAAACAAACTACTACTACTATTCCTGCAGGAAGGCTGTAGGGTCGCGGTGGGGCCTCTCTCCTAAAATTGTCCATTGGATATATATAGCAGTAGTTCGTCTAATGCTGTTATACGGCATTGTGGTATGGTGGACGGCAACTGACAAACTAACCACCACCATCCTACTATCAAGGGTTCAGAGAACTGCCTGTCTGTGCATAAGCGGAGCATTAAGGACTACAGCGACTGAGTCTCTACACGCCCTTCTCCATATACTGCCGATTAATGTTGTGGCGTGAGAAGTTGCAACCAAAGCGGCACTAAGATTAAACTGCCTATCAATGTGGAGGTACAGGAACTACGGTCACATGAGGATATCAAAGTGTAGTGCTATGGTAAACGACCGAGTGGACTATATATCAACGGTGCGCACCTTTGAGAGGAACTACATCACTATGATACCAGCCAGGGATGAATGGAATGGCAGAATACCCGGAAATAGAAACCATCTCCACTTCTATACGGATGGTTCGAAGCTTAATGAAAGGGTTGGCTTCGGACTACACTGTGAAGAACTTACTTTGGATATAGCTCACAGACTACCAGATACCTGCAGTGTCTATCAAGCCGAAATAATGGCAATATGGGAAGTCGCCATGTGGCTGAGTCGGGGCATAGTAACCAACACTGGCGTTGTCATTTACTCGGACAGCCAGGCTGCCATCAATTCTCTGGAGGCCACATCCCTAAATTCACAAATAGCCCTCGACTGCCGCAGAACTCTTAACGAGATGGCGGGGAATTGCAAAGCCGATGAACTTGCTAGGAAAGGGACGACATTACAAATTCTAGAAGAATTTGCATATATTGGTGCGCCACTATCCACGTGCAAGCTTTGGCTTAGGCAAGAGGCAATCAGGCAGTCCAACGAAAGATGGACACAAATCGGCACCTGTAGGGTAGCTAGACAAATCTGGCAAAGGTATGACCTGAGAAGGTCAAAATATCTCCTCGCACTAGAAAGGAAAAGATTGTCTACGTTAGTATCAGTTCTGACGGGACACTGCCTGGTCGGCGAACACGCCAGGGTATTAACTCCAATGACTTCTGCAGAAGCTGTGGAGATGAGGAAGAAGTGGAGAGCATTGAGCACTTGCTATGCGACTGTCCCGCTTTGAGTAAACGACGACTGGACCTACTGGGGTCGGCCTTTCTAGGCAGCCTAACAGATCTTTCCAGTACCAATATTCGTGCTATCGATACATTGGTATATCAAACAGGTTGGTTTCGATGAAGGGCATTTTAGCCCGTGGTACCACTAGGGACCTAAACTGGTCTATGTGAGCTGAAGAATAAAAAAAAGAAATCGGCTGCCACCCTCAAGTCGCTAGCCGACAAAAAAACCTTCCATCCATCCATCCTCAAGGACAAATGGAGTCATGTACAATCAGCCATTATGGCTCATTACCTCGATGTTCGTAGAGAAATGCCGGGCAAACCACCAATCTGCAACGATGCAGGATGGCATCAGGGGAGAGTAAAGCTCTTATATTTCGGTGATGCCAGATCAGTAGACCTGTATAAGGCTGCTCTGAGTCGAGCGGGTGAGGTGTGGCCGGGTGCCCAGTTGGATGTTGTCGAAAAAAACAACATCCCTAGTCACCCTAGAGCCATCACCTGGGTTACAGAAGAGCCCTCCAACCCGGCTGACATCTTAGAAATAATAAAAAATTCCAATCCTGGTCTGCCGGCCCATAATTGGAGAATCAGCAAGGTGGGTGAGGCGGATGGTAAAAAGCGGCAGGTCAATCTTATCCTAAACGCTGAATCCACCTCCCATATACAAAGTGCGAGTGCAACCCTACAATATGGCTTCGAGACTATAGTCTTGAAGATATACAAGCAGGATATAGCTCCCACTGCAGAAGGTGAGTCGTCCACCGTGGCACTTTCTGGAAGTGCGGAGGTACCCACGCCTATTATTTCTGGTGACTCCAACTCTAACAGAAGATCTGTAACGTCCTTCTCTGAGGACAAAAGCTCTAATTCGGACACAGAGAGGCTGAGGGGAGTCTCCGGACTCTTTGACGCATCTGGCGGGGACATGCTTCTCGACGATACGGACGAAGAGTTCGATAACACCCTTGTCGGGGTGGATGTTAATCTGTCAATTACCAATGATGGTAAGAATTCTACAGATTAACCTCCATCACGCTAAAGCAGCCTCAGTGGCTCTATTGCTGCGCCTGTCCACAGGCGCAGTAGACATCGTCCTGGTACAGGAGCCCTACGTAGTGGTAGGAAGGGTGTGCGGTATTAGGACACCCAACTTTAAACTGCTTGTGGCCAAGTGTGAAGGTACTCCAAGAACCTGCATTTTGGCCAGGAAAGATCTAAGTATCTTTCTCCTGACTAATTTAAGTGGTAAAGACCAAACAGCTGCTAGCCTGGAGATCGGTAATCGCATATATTGGGTGGTCTCCAGCTACTTGCCTTATGAATCTGTAGTACCGACTGCTCTATTCAGGGAAGTAGTAGAAGAAGCAACGTCTGACGAGCTCGAGCTGATTATTGGCGCAGACACGAACGCTCATCATACTATCTGGGGTACTACGGATATAAACAATAGGGGTGATTCGCTTCTTGACTTTATTCTAACTACCAACCTTAGTATTTGTAACATAGGTAATAAACCGACCTTCACAATTAAAGACAGACAAGAAGTACTCGACGTAACGTTTGCTACTGACCGGCTGTCAGACAAAATTATTGGGTGGAATGTACTGGACGACCACTCATTCTCAGATCACCATTATATTGAGTTCAAACTCGCGGAAAAAGCGCCTAAACCCGCCGTCCACAGAAATGTAAGGAAGACAAAGTGGCATCTGTATGAGAAGAATTTCAAGAAAGTCCTCAAATCTAAACTTCTGTACGAACCGAATGACAAAGCCGGTCTGGATAATCTGGTCGATCATATCACCATATCATTCAATAGATCCCTTGAATAAGCCTGTCCAAAAACAAGGTACAAGGGTAAAACTAAACCCCAATGGTGGACTTCTGAGCTAACGGCTATGAAAAATACCTGCAACAAGCTATTCAATAAAGCTAAATCTACTGGGGTCGCTAATGATTGGGATGCCTATAAAGAGCATCTCAAGATCTATAAGAAGGAGCTTAGAAAGGCGCAAAGACGCTCTTGGTATACATTCTGTGGAAGGCTGAGGAAGATATTATCTGCTTCACCCTGTACAGTGGGATATTTACAGGATGAGGCAAATAACTGGACCAAAAAGAGCGAGCAGTCGCTCAATGTACTGCTCGACACACATTTCCCGGGGAACTCTGTAACAGAACCCGATGATCAGCAGGACCAACAAGAGTGCGAGTGGACTGCGAGCGTCGCTAGCTTCTTGACTGAGAGATCCAGAATAAGCTGGGCTATTAACAGCTTTGAGCCCTTCAAGTCACCTGGACCAGATGGCATCACTCCAGCAGAAATGCAGAAAATGTTAAAGTACATTATCCCCTGTCTGGAGAAAATTTATGTAGGCTGTATCAGGCTTTCATACGTCCCGAATCGATGGAGGGATACCAAAGTGGTATTCATACCTAAAGCGGGAAAGATATCACACACTAGGCCAAAAGACTTCAGACCAATTAGCCTATCCTCCTTCCTATTGAAAGGTCTGGAAAGACTTTTAGGTCATGTCATTAGGGAAAACCTGGATACAAAACTCCTGTCGGGGAACCAACATGCTTACAATAAGGGCAAGTCTACAGAATCAGCCCTGCACGAACTTGTGAGCACTATCGAATCGTGCCTGCATTTCAAGGAATTCACTATGGTGGCTTTTCTTGACATAAAAGGGGCTTTTAACAACATTCACTCAGATGGGGTAATTGCGGCACTCTCACATCTAAAGTTAACACTAGTTTGATTAGACTAATTCAAAGTCTGCTCACCAGAAGACGCATAACAGCATGTCTAGGGTCCACAACTCTAACAAGGTTTGTAAACAGAGGGACCCCGCAAGGAGGAGTACTGTCTCCACTAATTTGGAACCTAGCGGTGAATGAAATCCTGCTAGATCTAGAACGTTGTGGCTGCAAGGTCGTGGCATATGCGGACGACGTGGCAATCGCAGTGAGTGGCAAATTCGTAAACGTCCTCAGAGACATCCTACAGGTGGCTCTGAACAAGTTGGCTAGATGGGCCAGAAGCAGCGGTTTGGGCGTTAACACCAACAAGACAGAATTGGTTCTCTTTACTAGGATGAATAATGTCCCACATGTGGACCCTCCACCTCGGATAAATGGAACAGATCTAGTCTTTTCTGAAAGTGCAAAATTTTTAGGAATAATTCTAGATAGGAAAATGTTATTTAGACTTAACGTATTGGAACGTGTAAGGAAGGCCAACGTCGCCTTATATTCCTGCAAAAAGGCTGTAGGGTCGCGGTAGGGACTCCCTCCTAAAATCGTCCACTGGATATATATAGCAGTAGTTCGTCCAATACTGTTATACGGTATTGTGGTATGGTGGACGGCAACTGACAAACTAACCATTACCAACCTACTAACAAAGGTTCAGAGAACTGCCTGCCTGAGCACAAGCGGAGCCTTAAGGACTACAGCGACCGAGTCTCTACAAGCCCTACTCAATATACTGCCGATTAATATTGTGGCGAGAGAAGTTGCAACCAAAGCGGCAATAGGATTAAACTGCCTATCAATGTGGAGGTACAAGAACTATGGTCACATGAGGATATCAAAGTGTAGTGCTATGGTAACCGACCGAGTGGACTATATACCAACTGTGTACACCTTCGAGAGAAATTACATCACTATGATTCCCGCCAGAGATGAATGGGTCGGCAGAATACCAGGTAATAGAAACCATCTCCACTTTTACGCGGATGGTTCGAAGCTTGATGAAAAGGTTGGCTTCGGAGTACACTGTGAAGAACTTAGTCTGGATATAGCTCACAGACTACCAGATACCTGCAGTGTCTATCAAGCCGAAATAATGGCAATATGGGATGTCGCCAAGTGGTTGAGTCGCAACATAGTAACTAACACTGGCGTTGTCATTTACTCGGACTGCCAGGCTGCCATCAATTCTCTAGAGGCAACATCCCTAAATTCACAAACAGCCCTCGACTGCCGCAGATCTCTTAACGAGATGGCTGAGGAGTTTAATATACACCTCATATGGGTGCCTAAACATAGGGATATCCCGGGGAACTGCAAAGCCGATGAACTTGCTAGGAAAGGGACGACATTACAAATTCTCGAAGAATTTGCATATATTGGTGCGCCACTATCCACGTGCAAGCTTTGGCTTAGGCAAGAGGCAATCAGGCAGTCCAATGAAAGATGGACAGAAATCGGCACCTGCAGGGTAGCTAGACAAATCTGGCCAAGGTATGACCTGAGAAGGTCAAAATATCTCCTCGCACTAGAGAGGAAACGATTGTCTACGTTAGTACAGGTTCTGACGGGACACTGCTTGATCGGCGAACACGCCAAAAGATTGGGTATTGACTCCAATGACTTCTGCCGAAGCTGTGGAGATGAGGAAGAAGTGGAGAGCATTGAGCACTTGCTTTGCGACTGTCCCGCTTTGAGTAAACGACGACTGGACATACTGGGGTCGGCCTTTTTAGGCAGCCTAACAGATCTTTCCAGTACTGATATTCGTACTATCGATAAATTTATATATCAAACAGGTTGGTTTCGATGAGGGGCATTTCAGCCCGTGGTAACACTAGGGACCTAAACTGGTCTGTGTGAGCTTGTAACAAAATACGGCTGCCAACCTAACCTAAACCTAAAACCTATATATAAAAAAATTTGTTTCCTCGAATTTATATCACGCAAGTGCTTAAAAATTGCATTTAATCTCAAAAAACCACACACAAAATTTTAGCACGATTTGATAATTTTCAGCAGTGCCCCAGGTTTTTATTTTGAAATAAGACGATACGTAGTACTGATAATGCCACAGCTATCTGCAATAAGAAGAGAAGTAGGATCTAGGTCGCTAGCCGACAAAGAAACCTTCTTGTTGAATGGATGTCATATAAAACAAGTAAAAGCGTTAAGTTCGGCCATGTCGAATCTTATATACCCTCCACCATGGATAGCATGTGACCTCACAAAATAAGAAAATAACACCTAAAACACACAAAAAAACACAAAAAAATATAGTAGATGAGAACAGTAGGAATAAGTTAGATGCTATATATGGGAGCTATATGTAAATATGGACCGATATCGACCATTTTCAATCCCAAGTTACCTGCAGCTATAAGTAGTATCTATACCAAATTTCAGCCACCTAGCTCAAGTATTATAGATTGTAGCGTGATTACAACAGACGGACGGACGGGCAGACGGGCATGGCTAAATCGTCTTAGAATTTTACGACGATTAAAAATATATATACTTTATGGGGTCTCAGATCAATATTTAGAGGTGTTACAAACGGAGTGACAAAATGAATATACCCCCAACCTATGGTGGAGGGTATAAAAATTGCATTTGGTCTCAAAAAACCACACACAAAATTTGAGCACGATTGCATAATTTTTAGCCGTGCCCCAAGTTTTTATTATTAGAAATAAGACAAAGAAATCTTATTTTTCAATATTTTCAAAATTATTTGAAAATATTAACAATAAACTAAAATATTTGTGTGAATTACTTTAAAATTAATTTAATACTGAATGAAATCTTTTTAAAAGTGGGACAATTCATATTATATTCATTGATCACTTGAAAATGGAATTGTGTTTCTTCTTCATTGTGTGTTAATTAATTTTTATAATCTGTAATGAATTTGGCACATCTTTCAGCAGCATCGTTCACTACAGATAAGTTTTTACAAATTTAAGATCCTTGGGCGTAGTCGAATCTTTCATTCCAATCCGATGAATCGACTTGTAAAAATTCTTTGGAAATTTGTACGCGATTCATATGATGCGCTTAGTATGGTCAGAAGATTCGAGATAGAAGAGAAGATTTGGTCAGATCATTTGCCCCTAAGAATAGAAATAGAGATAGAACAAATATGTGAAACCTCTAAACCACTAAATCCGCCATCGAAATTGCAATGGAAAGACGGACAAAAAAATAATCATCTTCAAAGATTAAATAACAACGTAAATGAAGCCAAAAACAATAATGGCATAGAAAATTTAAATGATTTAGTAAAAATTATACAAAACTCGTCAACAAGGACAAGCACATGCTACCCAAATAAGAAATATAAATCGAGCTGGTACAACGGGCAATGCGAGAAGGCAAGGGTAGAGACGTTCAAATGTCTTAATAAGTTCAGAAAATCCAATACCTAGGAAGTCAAATCAATGTACCTAGATGCAGTTAAGGCGTATAAATCTACATGTAAAAATAGCATATGAGAGGGTTAGAGTTACAACTCAGCAATGCAGCAGATCCCAAGCAATGGTGGAGACTAGCAAAACAGATAAGAGGGCAAAGATTAAAAATCGGCACACATATAAAGGTACGAGAATTCAGAACTTATTTCAGTAGCATATTAAACCAACCACAGTTAGCCAGTTGTGTACAATATGCGGTGTGTTACCGAACAGATGCAGACCTGGATGGTGACATCAGTGTAATGGAGATAAAGGAAGGAGGACTCATGGTAGAAGAACTAAATATTCGAGTTCTTTTGTATGCCGACGACATTGTAATGATATTTGTGTATTACAAAATATGATATCGAACCTAGAAAAGTACTGCAAACAATGGAATATGATGGTGAATCTGGAAAAATCTAAAATAATGATATTTCGAAATGCTGGACGTGTTGCAAGAGAGGAGAAATGGAAGCATATGAACCAGAACATAGAAATTGTAAGCGAATGTTGGTACCTCGGAGTCGCGTTTACTTCATAAATGACATTCACAGCGCACCTTAAAAAACGAAATTCCAAATCTAAAAATTGCATAAATGCAACATGGAAAGAACTGATTAACAAGCGCCAAGTGTCGCTTATATCCAAATGGAAGATTTTGGTAAAGTGTATGTAGATCGATACAGTCATATGCAGCACAAGTGTGGGGATTTGGCTGGTTCGAGGAAGTTGATAAACTGCAATGGTATTTTTTAAAACGGGTACTGAAATTACCAGAATTTATACCTAACCATGTATAAGCACTAGAAACTGATATATCAGATGGTCATTTTGATACATTAAAAATACATATAAATTACATATATAACACAATATTTAAATACCACAACACTAGACTGCCTCATAAACTTTCGATCAAGGTATGGACAAAGAATATTTTCTGGGCTTCAGCAATGAAATCGTTGGCAGAAGAAGTGTATTTAAACTTTGAGGATACGGTTGGAACACCAGAAGAATGGGAAGCTTTATTTCCTGAACCCTGACGTCGGAGTAAACTACATGCGAAATATCTGGGACATGGACAAAATTTCGGTAATAATGAAAACCAGAGCCGATGTATTACCACTGCATGCAAATTCTTTCAGCAATGAAGAAAGTAAACAGTGTACAATTTGTAACACGGGAGATATCGAAAACTTCCAGGATTTTATAGCCAAATGTCCAATATTAAGAGAATTGAGGGTTTTACATTTAGGAAAAACATGTTTAGAAAAAAACGGAACTTATAAAAATATTAAACGGAGATTTTGATGATGGATGGAATAACTTATATAACTATGTTCGTAGTGCATTGAGATACAGGAAGTGTATTATCGATGAACAATTTTAAATTTATTGATTTTAAATGAATTATATAAGAAAATAATTGTAATTCTTTATTAAGACATTAAAATATACATATATATGTAATTATCATTGAAAATTAAGTTCGGTATTGACAGACAACTTTTAAAGTTATTGTCATAAATAGCGTTATCTTTAAATTTAATTTAGTATGCTGTATTGAATTGTAAACTTTGAAAAGATAATAAACAAACTACTACTACTATTCCTGCAGGAAGGCTGTAGGGTCGCGGTGGGGCCTCTCTCCTAAAATTGTCCATTGGATATATATAGCAGTAGTTCGTCTAATGCTGTTATACGGCATTGTGGTATGGTGGACGGCAACTGACAAACTAACCACCACCATCCTACTATCAAGGGTTCAGAGAACTGCCTGTCTGTGCATAAGCGGAGCATTAAGGACTACAGCGACTGAGTCTCTACACGCCCTTCTCCATATACTGCCGATTAATGTTGTGGCGTGAGAAGTTGCAACCAAAGCGGCACTAAGATTAAACTGCCTATCAATGTGGAGGTACAGGAACTACGGTCACATGAGGATATCAAAGTGTAGTGCTATGGTAAACGACCGAGTGGACTATATATCAACGGTGCGCACCTTTGAGAGGAACTACATCACTATGATACCAGCCAGGGATGAATGGAATGGCAGAATACCCGGAAATAGAAACCATCTCCACTTCTATACGGATGGTTCGAAGCTTAATGAAAGGGTTGGCTTCGGACTACACTGTGAAGAACTTACTTTGGATATAGCTCACAGACTACCAGATACCTGCAGTGTCTATCAAGCCGAAATAATGGCAATATGGGAAGTCGCCATGTGGCTGAGTCGGGGCATAGTAACCAACACTGGCGTTGTCATTTACTCGGACAGCCAGGCTGCCATCAATTCTCTGGAGGCCACATCCCTAAATTCACAAATAGCCCTCGACTGCCGCAGAACTCTTAACGAGATGGCGGGGAATTGCAAAGCCGATGAACTTGCTAGGAAAGGGACGACATTACAAATTCTAGAAGAATTTGCATATATTGGTGCGCCACTATCCACGTGCAAGCTTTGGCTTAGGCAAGAGGCAATCAGGCAGTCCAACGAAAGATGGACACAAATCGGCACCTGTAGGGTAGCTAGACAAATCTGGCAAAGGTATGACCTGAGAAGGTCAAAATATCTCCTCGCACTAGAAAGGAAAAGATTGTCTACGTTAGTATCAGTTCTGACGGGACACTGCCTGGTCGGCGAACACGCCAGGGTATTAACTCCAATGACTTCTGCAGAAGCTGTGGAGATGAGGAAGAAGTGGAGAGCATTGAGCACTTGCTATGCGACTGTCCCGCTTTGAGTAAACGACGACTGGACCTACTGGGGTCGGCCTTTCTAGGCAGCCTAACAGATCTTTCCAGTACCAATATTCGTGCTATCGATACATTGGTATATCAAACAGGTTGGTTTCGATGAAGGGCATTTTAGCCCGTGGTACCACTAGGGACCTAAACTGGTCTATGTGAGCTGAAGAATAAAAAAAAGAAATCGGCTGCCACCCTCAAGTCGCTAGCCGACAAAAAAACCTTCCATCCATCCATCCTCAAGGACAAATGGAGTCATGTACAATCAGCCATTATGGCTCATTACCTCGATGTCCGTAGAGAAATGCCGGGCAAACCACCAATCTGCAACGATGCAGGATGGCATCAGGGGAGAGTAAAGCTCTTATATTTCGGTGATGCCAGATCAGTAGACCTGTATAAGGCTGCTCTGAGTCGAGCGGGTGAGGTGTGGCCGGGTGCCCAGTTGGATGTTGTCGAAAAAAACAACATCCCTAGTCACCCTAGAGCCATCACCTGGGTTACAGAAGAGCCCTCCAACCCGGCTGACATCTTAGAAATAATAAAAGATTCCAATCCTGGTCTGCCGGCCCATAATTGGAGAATCAGCAAGGTGGGTGAGGCGGATGGTAAAAAGCGGCAGGTCAATCTTATCCTAAACGCTGAATCCACCTCCCATATACAAAGTGCGAGTGCAACCCTACAATATGGCTTCGAGACTATAGTCTTGAAGATATACAAGCAGGATATAGCTCCCACTGCAGAAGGTGAGTCGTCCACCGTGGCACTTTCTGGAAGTGCGGAGGTACCCACGCCTATTATTTCTGGTGACTCCAACTCTAACAGAAGATCTGTAACGTCCTTCTCTGAGGACAAAAGCTCTAATTCGGACACAGAGAGGCTGAGGGGAGTCTCCGGACTCTTTGACGCATCTGGCGGGGACATGCTTCTCGACGATACGGACGAAGAGTTCGATAACACCCTTGTCGGGGTGGATGTTAATCTGTCAATTACCAATGATGGTAAGAATTCTACAGATTAACCTCCATCACGCTAAAGCAGCCTCAGTGGCTCTATTGCTGCGCCTGTCCACAGGCGCAGTAGACATCGTCCTGGTACAGGAGCCCTACTTAGTGGTAGGAAGGGTGTGCGGTATTAGGACACCCAACTTTAAACTGCTTGTGGCCAAGTGTGAAGGCACTCCAAGAACCTGCATTTTGGCCAGGAAAGATCTAAGTATCTTTCTCCTGACTAATTTAAGTGGTAAAGACCAAACAGCTGCTAGCCTGGAGATCGGTAATCGCATATATTGGGTGGTCTCCAGCTACTTGCCTTATGAATCTGTAGTACCGACTGCTCTATTCAGGGAAGTAGTAGAAGAAGCAACGTCTGACGAGCTCGAGCTGATTATTGGCGCAGACACGAACGCTCATCATACTATCTGGGGTACTACGGATATAAACAATAGGGGTGATTCGCTTCTTGACTTTATTCTAACTACCAACCTTAGTATTTGTAACATAGGTAATAAACCGACCTTCACAATTAAAGACAGACAAGAAGTACTCGACGTAACGTTTGCTACTGACCGGCTGTCAGACAAAATTATTGGGTGGAATGTACTGGACGACCACTCATTCTCAGATCACCATTATATTGAGTTCAAACTCGCGGAAAAAGCGCCTAAACCCGCCGTCCACAGAAATGTAAGGAAGACAAAGTGGCATCTGTATGAGAAGAATTTCAAGAAAGTCCTCAAATCTAAACTTCTGTACGAACCGAATGACAAAGCCGGTCTGGATAATCTGGTCGATCATATCACCATATCATTCAATAGATCCCTTGAATAAGCCTGTCCAAAAACAAGGTACAAGGGTAAAACTAAACCCCAATGGTGGACTTCTGAGCTAACGGCTATGAAAAATACCTGCAACAAGCTATTCAATAAGGCTAAATCTACTGGGGTCGCTAATGATTGGGATGCCTATAAAGAGCATCTCAAGATCTATAAGAAGGAGCTTAGAAAGGCGCAAAGACGCTCTTGGTATACATTCTGTGGAAGGCTGAGGAAGATATTATCTGCTTCACCCTGTACAGTGGGATATTTACAGGATGAGGCAAATAACTGGACCAAAAAGAGCGAGCAGTCGCTCAATGTACTGCTCGACACACATTTCCCGGGGAACTCTGTAACAGAACCCGATGATCAGCAGGACCAACAAGAGTGCGAGTGGACTGCGAGCGTCGCTAGCTTCTTGACTGAGAGATCCAGAATAAGCTGGGCTATTAACAGCTTTGAGCCCTTCAAGTCACCTGGACCAGATGGCATCACTCCAGCAGAAATGCAGAAAATGTTAAAGTACATTATCCCCTGGCTGGAGAAAATTTATGTAGGCTGTATCAGGCTTTCATACGTCCCGAATCGATGGAGGGATACCAAAGTGGTATTCATACCTAAAGCGGGAAAGATATCACACACTAGGCCAAAAGACTTCAGACCAATTAGCCTATCCTCCTTCCTATTGAAAGGTCTGGAAAGACTTTTAGGTCATGTCATTAGGGAACACCTGGATACAAAACTCCTGTCGGGGAACCAACATGCTTACAATAAGGGCAAGTCTACAGAATCAGCCCTGCACGAACTTGTGAGCACTATCGAATCGTGCCTGCATTTCAAGGAATTCACTATGGTGGCTTTTCTTGACATAGAAGGGGCTTTTAACAACATTCACTCAGATGGGGTAATTGTGGCACTCTCACATCTAAAGTTAACACTAGTTTGATTAGACTAATTCAAAGTCTGCTCACCAGAAGACGCATAACAGCATGTCTAGGGTCCACAACTCTAACAAGGTTTGTAAACAGAGGGACCCCGCAAGGAGGAGTACTGTCTCCACTAATTTGGAACCTAGCGGTGAATGAAATCCTGCTAGATCTAGAACGTTGTGGCTGCAAGGTCGTGGCATATGCGGACGACGTGGCAATCGCAGTGAGTGGCAAATTCGTAAACGTCCTCAGAGACATCCTACAGGTGGCTCTGAACAAGTTGGCTAGATGGGCCAGAAGCAGCGGTTT
The DNA here is from genome assembly GCA_963930755.1 of Eudasyphora cyanicolor. Taxonomy (NCBI): domain Eukaryota; kingdom Metazoa; phylum Arthropoda; class Insecta; order Diptera; family Muscidae; genus Eudasyphora; species Eudasyphora cyanicolor. Next base: position 101,686,370 of record OZ005735.1, on the reverse strand, counting down.
GGGCGTTAACACCAACAAGACAGAATTGGTTCTCTTTACTAGGATGAATAATGTCCCACATGTGGACCCTCCACCTCGGATAAATGGAACAGATCTAGTCTTTTCTGAAAGTGCAAAATTTTTAGGAATAATTCTAGATAGGAAAATGTTATTTAGACTTAACGTATTGGAACGTGTAAGGAAGGCCAACGTCGCCTTATATTCCTGCAAAAAGGCTGTAGGGTCGCGGTAGGGACTCCCTCCTAAAATCGTCCACTGGATATATATAGCAGTAGTTCGTCCAATACTGTTATACGGTATTGTGGTATGGTGGACGGCAACTGACAAACTAACCATTACCAACCTACTAACAAAGGTTCAGAGAACTGCCTGCCTGAGCACAAGCGGAGCCTTAAGGACTACAGCGACCGAGTCTCTACAAGCCCTACTCAATATACTGCCGATTAATATTGTGGCGAGAGAAGTTGCAACCAAAGCGGCAATAGGATTAAACTGCCTATCAATGTGGAGGTACAAGAACTATGGTCACATGAGGATATCAAAGTGTAGTGCTATGGTAACCGACCGAGTGGACTATATACCAACTGTGTACACCTTCGAGAGAAATTACATCACTATGATTCCCGCCAGAGATGAATGGGTCGGCAGAATACCAGGTAATAGAAACCATCTCCACTTTTACGCGGATGGTTCGAAGCTTGATGAAAAGGTTGGCTTCGGAGTACACTGTGAAGAACTTAGTCTGGATATAGCTCACAGACTACCAGATACCTGCAGTGTCTATCAAGCCGAAATAATGGCAATATGGGATGTCGCCAAGTGGTTGAGTCGCAACATAGTAACTAACACTGGCGTTGTCATTTACTCGGACTGCCAGGCTGCCATCAATTCTCTGGAGGCAACATCCCTAAATTCACAAACAGCCCTCGACTGCCGCAGATCTCTTAACGAGATGGCTGAGGAGTTTAATATACACCTCATATGGGTGCCTAAACATAGGGATATCCCGGGGAACTGCAAAGCCGATGAACTTGCTAGGAAAGGGACGACATTACAAATTCTCGAAGAATTTGCATATATTGGTGCGCCACTATCCACGTGCAAGCTTTGGCTTAGGCAAGAGGCAATCAGGCAGTCCAATGAAAGATGGACAGAAATCGGCACCTGCAGGGTAGCTAGACAAATCTGGCCAAGGTATGACCTGAGAAGGTCAAAATATCTCCTCGCACTAGAGAGGAAACGATTGTCTACGTTAGTACAGGTTCTGACGGGACACTGCTTGATCGGCGAACACGCCAAAAGATTGGGTATTGACTCCAATGACTTCTGCCGAAGCTGTGGAGATGAGGAAGAAGTGGAGAGCATTGAGCACTTGCTTTGCGACTGTCCCGCTTTGAGTAAACGACGACTGGACATACTGGGGTCGGCCTTTTTAGGCAGCCTAACAGATCTTTCCAGTACTGATATTCGTACTATCGATAAATTTATATATCAAACAGGTTGGTTTCGATGAGGGGCATTTCAGCCCGTGGTAACACTAGGGACCTAAACTGGTCTGTGTGAGCTTGTAACAAAATACGGCTGCCAACCTAACCTAAACCTAAAACCTATATATAAAAAAATTTGTTTCCTCGAATTTATATCACGCAAGTGCTTAAAAATTGCATTTAATCTCAAAAAACCACACACAAAATTTTAGCACGATTTGATAATTTTCAGCAGTGCCCCAAGTTTTTATTTTGAAATAAGACGATACGTAGTACTGATAATGCCACAGCTATCTGCAATAAGAAGAGAAGTAGGATCTAGGTCGCTAGCCGACAAAGAAACCTTCTTGTTGAATGGATGTCATATAAAACAAGTAAAAGCGTTAAGTTCGGCCATGTCGAATCTTATATACCCTCCACCATGGATAGCATGTGACCTCACAAAATAAGAAAATAACACCTAAAACACACAAAAAAACACAAAAAAATATAGTAGATGAGAACAGTAGGAATAAGTTAGATGCTATATATGGGAGCTATATGTAAATATGGACCGATATCGACCATTTTCAATCCCAAGTTACCTGCAGCTATAAGTAGTATCTATACCAAATTTCAGCCACCTAGCTCAAGTATTATAGATTGTAGCGTGATTACAACAGACGGACGGACGGGCAGACGGGCATGGCTAAATCGTCTTAGAATTTTACGACGATTAAGAATATATATACTTTATGGGGTCTCAGATCAATATTTAGAGGTGTTACAAACGGAGTGACAAAATGAATATACCCCCAACCTATGGTGGAGGGTATAAAAATTGCATTTGGTCTCAAAAAACCACACACAAAATTTGAGCACGATTGCATAATTTTTAGCCGTGCCCCAAGTTTTTATTATTAGAAATAAGACAAAGAAATCTTATTTTTCAATATTTTCAAAATTATTTGAAAAAATTAACAATAAACTAAAATATTTGTGTGAATTACTTTAAAATTAATTTAATACTGAATGAAATCTTTTTAAAAGTGGGACAATTCATATTATATTCATTGATCACTTGAAAATGGAATTGTGTTTCTTCTTCATTGTGTGTTAATTAATTTTTATAATCTGTAATGAATTTGGCACATCTTTCAGCAGCATCGTTCACTACAGATAAGTTTTTACAAATTTAAGATCCTTGGGCGTAGTCGAATCTTTCATTCCAATCCGATGAATCGACTTGTAAAAATTCTTTGGAAATTTGTAAGCGATCAAAAAACGAGTGAGTGTTTGAATTTACAAAATCGCTTAAATCTTTTTGTGAAATATTTCCAGGATATTTGCTGGATTAGCTATGAACCGCTCTTCCGATCCAACCTTTTCATCAAGCTTCGAACCATCCGTGTAAAATTGGAGATGGTTTCTATTACCTGGTATTCTGCCGACCCATTCATCTCTGGCGGGAATCATAGTAATGTAATTTCTCTCGAAGGTGTACACAGTTGGTATATAGTCCACTCGGTCGGTTACCATAGCACTACACTTTGATATCCTCATGTGACCATAGTTCTTGTACCTCCATATTGATAGGCAGTTTAATCTTATTGCCGCTTTGGTTGCAACTTCTCTCGCCACAATATTAATCGGCAGTATATGGAGTAGGGCTTGTAGAGACTCGGTCGCTGTAGTCCTTAAGGCTCCGTTTATGCTCAGGCAAGCACTTCTCTGAACCTTTGTTAGTAGGTTGGTGATGGTTAGTTTGTCAGTTGCCGTCCACCATACCACAATACCGTATAACAGTATTGGACGAACTACTGCTATATATATCCAGTGAACGATTTTAAGAGAGAGTCCCCACCGCGACCCTACAGCCTTTTTGCAGGAATATAAGGCGACGTTGGCCTTCCTTACACGTTCCAATACGTTAAGTCTAAATAACATTTTCCTATCTAGAATTATTCCTAAAAATTTTGCACTTTCAGAAAAGACTAGATCTGTTCCATTTATCCGAGGTGGAGGGTCCACATGTGGGACATTATTCATCCTAGTAAAGAGAACCAATTCTGCCTTGTTGGGGTTAACGCCCAAACCGCTGCTTCTGGCCCATCTAGCCAACTTGTTCAGAGCCACCTGTAGGATGTCTCTGAGGACGTTTACGAATTTACCACTCACTGCGATTGCCATGTCGTCCGCATATGCCAAGACCTTGCAGCCACAACGTTCTGGATCTAGCAGGATGTCATTCACCGCTAGGTTCCAAATTAGTGGAGACAGTACTCCTCCTTGCGGGGTCCCTCTGTTTACAAACCTTGTTAAAGTTGTGGATCCTAGACATGCTGTTATGCGTCTTCTGGTGAGCAGACTTTGAATTAGTCTAATCAAACTAGTGTTAACTTTTAGATGCGAGAGTGCCGCAATTGCCGCATCTGAGTGAATGTTGTTAAAAGCCCCTTCTATGTCAAGAAATGCCACCATGGTGAATTCCTTGATATGCAGGGACGATTCGATAGTGCTCACAAGTTCGTGCAGGGCTGATTATGTAGACTTGCCCTTATTGTAAGCATGTTGGTTCCCCGACAGGAGTTTTGTATCCAGGTTTTCCCTAATGAAATGATCTAAGTCTTTCCAGACCTTTCAATAGGAAGGAGGATAGGCTAATTGGTCTGAAGTCTTTTGGCCTAGTGTGTGATATCTTTCCCGCTTTAGGTATGAATACCACTTTGGTATCCCTCCATCGATTCGGGACGTATGAAAGCCTGATACAGCCTACATAAATTTTCTCCAGCCAGGGGATAATGTACTTTAACATTTTCTGCATTTCTGCTGGAGTGATGCCATCTGGTCCAGGTGACTTGAAGGGCTTAAAGCTATTAATAGCCCAGCTTATTCTGGATCTCTCAGTCAAGCTAGCGACGCTCGCACTCTTGTTGGTCCTGCTGATCCTCGGGTTCTGTTACAGAGTTCCCGGGAAATGTGTGTCGAGCAGTACAGCGACTGCTCGCTGTTTTTGGTCCAGTTATTTGGCTCATTCTGTAAATATCCCACTGTACAGGGTGAAGCAGATAATATCTTCCTCAGCCTAGCGGCGTCGGAGACCTTCTTCACTTCACCACAGAAGATATACCAAGAGCGCCTTTGCGCCTTTCTAAGCTCATTCTTATAGATCTTGAGTTGCTCTTTATAGGCATCCCAATCATTAGCGACCCCAGTAGATTTAGCCTTATTGAATAGCTTGTTGCAGGTCTTTTTCATAGCCGTTAGCTCAGAAGTCCACCATTGGGGTTTAGTTTTACCCTTGTACCTTGTTTTTGGACAGGCTTCTTCAAGGGATCTATTGAATGATATGGTGATATGATCGACCAGATTATCCAGACCGGCTTTGTCATTCGGTTCGTACAGAAGTTTAAAGTTGAGGACTTTCTTGAAATTCTTCTCATACAGGTGCCACTTTGTCTTCCTTACATTTCTGTGGACGGCAGGTTATGCGCTTTTTCCGCGAGTTTGAACTCAATATAATGGTGATCTGAGAATGAGTGGTCGTCCAGTACATTCCACCCAATAATTTTGTCTGACAGCCGGTCAGTAGCAAACGTTACGTCGAGTACTTCTTGTCTGTCTTTAATTGTAAAGGTCGGTTTATTACCTATGTTACAAATACTAAGGTTGGTAGTTAGAATAAAGTCAAGAAGCGAATCACCCCTATTGTTTATATCCGTACTACCCCAGATAGTATGATGAGCGTTCGTGTCTGCGCCAATAATCAGCTCGAGCTCGTCAGACGTTGCTTCTTCTACTACTTCCCTGAATAGAGCATTCGGTACTACAGATTCATAATGCAAGTAGCTGGAAACCACCCAATATATGCGATTACCGATCTCCAGGCTAGTAGCTGTTTGGTCTTTACCACTTAAATTAGTCAGGAGAAAGATACTTAGATCTTTCCTGGCCAAAATGCAGGTTCTTGGAGTGCCTTCACAGTTGGCCACAATCAGTTTAAAGTTGGGTGTCCTAATACCGCACACCCTTCCTCCCACTACCGTGCACCGTACATTCGGTCAATTCGACTTGTTTGAAATAGAAGTGTGACTTTTTGATATTTTCGTTTTCGATTCGGTTGATTGTCTTTTTCGGTGGGTTTTCGGCACATGATCAACGTGCACCCTACATTCGGTCAACTCGACATATCATCGACATTTAAAATATTTTGTGAGTTATTTAAACTTTCGCTTTTGGTAATTTCATTTGAATATATTTGACCGATAAATTTCTCACTTTTCGCAAGAAAGTACTTTATCAAAATATTTTGAGTTTTCGGTACACTGCGAGAAATTTATTGAATATTTTTGGACATTTTCTCAACATCTTGATAGATTTTCGTAATTTTTTAAATTATCTTTGCATTTGTTTGAAGAACATATTCGTTATTTATAATTTGGGACTTTTGATTATTTGTTTTGATCTCATTCGAAGTTTTTCAATAAACCTTTGCTGTTTTTCGAACTTAATTGTTTGGAATCTTCCCACCTAGCGATATTTGATTGTCTTTTTGTCCCTTTTCGAAATTTGTTTAGCGTTATCTTTGGAAGAACACTTCTTAAAAATGTCTCTTACTCCCCTTGACTTTTTCGTAAGAGCTTCGGATGCTCTAGTCAAGTTTGACACATATTTTCGTCTTCTAAAAGATGAGGATATAGATGTGGGGCCAAAAGAAGGGTGGCCCTAAAGAAACCAAGGGGTGTACAAGTTTAATAACTTTTTCGTTTATTAATTTTTTTGATTTTTTCCTCCAGATTATATAATATAAAAAAGGCAAATTTTTTTACACTAAGTATGAAAAATAATGTCTCTTAAATGACCACCGTTTTCAGCTTCGCAAAGTTTGGGCTCTTTTTAGGGCATTTTCCATAACACCTTTCAAAACTTGTGGCTGTAGCGTTTGAATTTCTGCAACAATGTTTGCCTTGAGTTCAAGGATTGTCTCTGGCTTGTTCACATACACTCGCTCCTTCAAATAACCCCAAAGAAAATAGTCTGGTGCTGTCAAATCTCTGTTCAATTGTGAACCTCTGCATTATAAATTCTCCAAGTGTTGTCTATATAATCTGAAAGAAAAAATAAAAAAAAATTAATAAACGAAAACGTTAATAAACTTTTACACCCCTTGGTTTCTTTAGGCCCACCCTGTATATGATCTTGAGGTTCGCAGTTCCGAGTTAAACAAACTGTGGACTGGCACCCAGGAAATGTTAGAAAAGTGTATTGAATACTTGTCCTCTTCCAAAGACGCGGGGAAAGTGGACATCGACTCGGTAGACAGAAAATATGATGTGTCCCATCAAACATATATGAATTGTCTGTCCGCCATCAAAAGAAAATTGGCACAGTTTAAAAATAGCTCTCGTAGGTTGTCCCTCAATTCGACTAATAGTAGCTCTGATGTTTCATTGACACAACAAACTCTCGGGGACACACCAAATACAGACTTTTTGAACAATATGAGTACGTCGACACACACTTCTCGTGAAATCGGTACTCAAGTCGATTCTCCGACTGCATTTCGCTTTGAAAATTGTGATAGGAACTCGCGTATGGGAAGTGACCAACTAACTAGTGACAGCGTACATAATCTTTCGCTTCCGCCATGTGACATAGACGTTTTTGAGGGCGATTTCTTATCTTGGCCCACATTTAGGGATTTGTTTACGGCCGTATACATAAACAATTCGCGTCTTAGTGACATCGAGCGCTTGTGTCATTTGGTACGGAAGACTAGTGGAGAAACTCGCGAGATTGTTTCGAAATTTCCACTACTAAATCGTAGTTTCGTTCTCGCGTGGAAATCTTTAAGTGATGCGTACGACAATGCTCGGCTTCTCGCACATAATCAAATGAAAATTCTCTTTTCCCTTCCGGTCCTTGAAAAAGAAACTAGTTCGGGATTGAAATCAATCCAGCGCGGCATAAATGGATGTCTATCAGCGATGTCCATTTATGAAATTTCGACTGATAATTGGGATCCGATAGTAGTGTTTATTTGCCTCCAACGGTTACCTAAACATACACAAACGTTGTGGGAACAAAGTGTGAAGGATAAATCGTCTCTTTTATCGTGGAAAGAGTTGGATGCCTTCTTGACTGAGAGAATTCGCACGCTTATGTGCCTCCATGGTATGAGGGGAGAAGAATCTCCAAAGCGTTCAAATGTTAAGAAGGTCCATGCTCAAACTAATGCAGCATCTTCAGGATCTTTTCGTTCTTCTCCATCGGGTTGTATTCTGTGCTCAGATAAAAACCATAAAATTTACTCGTGCCCACGTTTTTTAAGTTCAACGACTTCAGATCGATTCGCTACAGCCAAACGCCACCGTTTATGTGTAAATTGCCTGCGTAAAGGCCACGAAGTCAAGAATTGTGATAGCAAACGCAATAGGAATCATCATACTTTGTTGCATCGCGACGAAACCACTCCGAGTAATTCGACTGGAGTGGCAAGCACAGTAAACGCGAATGTGTCTTCTGCTCCTCCACTTGAACATTTTGAACCATCCACATCGGCTGGATGTGCTTCTCGTCAATCTTTTCATGTCGCGCAGAATAAACCTGTCATATTAGGAACAGCCATGGTGAATATCGTTCATCACGATGTTTCGTATTCTGCTAGGGCGTTGATTGACCCGGCTTCTGAGGGCTCTTTTATTTCGGAGAGTTTTCAAAATCGATTGAATCTTCCGATACGCTCTACCAGCGCTAATACCATTTCTGGAATAAATGGTGTAGTGTCGGCCTCTTCATGTAAAAGTTGTACCTTTAATATCGGCCCTTCCTTTGATCCCTCTATCCTACTAGAGACCACTGCCCTAGTCCATCCTTCCATTTCGGGAAACCTGCCTTCCTTTACGGTCACTTCGGACCTCAAAGTACCTTTACCCAATATTCGTTTGGCTGATTCCAATTTGTTTGATTCCCGCCGATCGTCAGGATCGTTGCTCGCTCAAAATACTGTATTTGGTTGGGTAATTACTGGTACTCTTCCTACCTAACAAGTTCGTGTATTTTCGTCAAAAGCCAATATATCTTGAATTACTTGCCTTTCTTTCGTATTTATCGTCGCATCCCCTTTAAATTCGAATTGTTTCTTTTTTTTAATTTACATCGTATATTTATCACTTATTTCCCTTATGGCCCTCACTCGTGGTCTCTAATGACCCGTCACAGGCTCCATAATGGTCCTGTCCTTTTGTGGGAGTTCTTGTGGCTCTCGCTCGGAGTCTCTAATGGCTCCGTCACAGGATCCCTAATGGCCTTGGCCTATCGCGGGGTCTCTCACGGCCCATCGTTTGTCGTCCGTATGACTATAAACGTCACAGGGTCTTTAATTCCTCTGTCCTTTGTGGGTGTCCTTGTGGCCCTCACTCGTGGTCTAATGGATCTGTCTTTATATCGGGGTCCCTTAGAGCCCACATACATACATATATATGTATATATTGAACAAATATCAAAAAAAAAATATTAATTATACTTCGTTGCAGCATCCCCTCGATGTTGCAAGGTGGACGGAATGTTTTAGAATGATTTGAATTTCGTTTATATCATTGATTTCTTTCGGTGCATATATTGGCCAATTTATCGGGCATACATACTCGTTAAAATCTGCCTACTCCTCATTACTACATCCTTGTAGTATTAGCTTTGCAGATTTTAACGAGTAACAATTCATTTTCTTGTTTCTTTGACACTTGCTCCGCCACCTCTCTCCATCTTGGACCGTCGCTCGAATAAGTACATTTTGCTGTACAAATATATTTAAGGTAAATCTTCGCTACCACAAACTTAGCAGCAAAAACAACAATAAACCTCAGGCACCTTGCCTATTAATATATTGAAACTAAACGTGTTTTATTTATATTCTTATTCTCTTTCGTGGCAAACTCGTCGTTTGCTCCCCTACGCCGCCACCGGCGTAAACAGTTTCTTTTAATTTACGCTGGTTTTATTGTTCTTCCTGGACTGCTTTTCGCTTTTCTTTTTGCGGGACAATTTTATCTGTTCCTATCATACAACCTGGTTTTCCTTTTTCTTGCTGCTTTAATAAAATATCTTTGTCTTCTTGTATTTCCATTAAAACGTTCAAGTTTCTCTTGAAATTCTCACTCACTCTCACTCCTAATAAAATTAACGACATGTAATAAAAACTCCCTATGAGGTTTACCTGCTACTGATGTTATTTTGTGTTTTTCTCACTGTGGAGTTGAGCTGAATATCAAAGGATTTCCTTCTAAGTGAGGGAAGGTATGGTCAAGTGAAAAAGAAAACGACCTTGAAACCCAACACCAATCACTGCATTACGTCCCAGCAAAAAAGAGCATCCAAAGAAGCAATAAAAATCCCCAACTTATGATCCGGAAGTTGTTCTAATTTGGATTTTCACCAATAAATTTAACAAGGGGTTGTCGCGCCGGTGAAGTACTTCTTTGTCACCACTTTTGCACAACTCCTTTTAAAGCACTGTAAGATTTGCTTTTTTGGTGTTGTATTTATTTGATGAATGCATGTCGTTCTTATTAACATCTTTGGGTCCAGAAATCTCTTATTTTAAAGAAATACAAATGTTGACATAGGGAAGGGAACGTATAAATAATATACTATTGGCCAAAGAGATCAACGATCATATATATGATGTATGTTTAGGACATTTGAAGATGTTTGTAATCTGTATGGTGTAGCTGGCTCATAAAAAGGGGTCATTCGTAAAATTTTCGCAAATGATCAACATTCTCACTAAAAAAAGGATTTTTATTTTACACTGTAATACACAGCAACATTTGTGCGGCCCTATGTATTTTCCGTAGCCCCGGTTCAGAGAGTAGTAAAGAACCATATTGTGGTACAGTGTGTATGGTATGGTATATTTAATTACCATAATTTCTTTTAAAGTTATTTAATTATAACCTACACCTAAATATGTATAGTCCCATCTCAAAGAAATTTTGCACATTTCTTTATTTTGGGACAAGACAATTCGTATTAAAATTGAAAGACAATCCGTATTTAGATATAGGGCCAGTTTCTGTAACTTATTTTCTTTCGTCTAGGATGAACGATCAAAAATCTCTCAACTATTTAGCTTATACCCTCTATAGAAGATATAAATTCCTTTCGATATTCATGAAATTTGGTAAAGGATATCTTATTTTAACAGTTAATATCTGTGTGAACAATATCGGTTCAAAGTTACATATAGCCGCAGATACTCACATGGATGTGTTCCTTCCGATTTAGCATCTAAACTCAATAGAAGTCATATTGTCAAATGTACTATATTTTGCACAAAGTATTTTTTAATCCGAGAATAAACGGTACTAGAAAGGTTGGAAAAATGTGTTTCCGCATTTTACGCAATTTTCAAAATCACTCAAAAAAAAATACGAAAAATATTTGGAAGGCCGTTAAAAAAACAATACAAAAGCGTAAAAAATGGTAACAGTAAAAGTAATAACAACTAAAAATAAGAAAAGTGCATGGTTTCCTCGCTAAAACTTTTTAAATTATGCATCGATTTTCTTCGGAATGGTCTCAATTTATTCATAACCTTTCAGAGTTTACGATAAAATCACAAAAATATGACAATTATGTTTTTATGAGGCTTTTATTTAAAAATTATTAAAATTAATAATATTTTAAATTATTTCCCCAAAAAATATGATTTTTTGCAATACTTTGTAAGATATCGTCGAAACCGCTGAAAATATGGAAAATTGTATTGTGCGAAGTTGAAGGCTACTTAATTCTGAAGTTTGTAAAGCTTACCTGAACCAATTCGGATGAAAAGGGTCTCTAGTTATGCCATAATATGTGGTTAAACCTGTAACGTTCCGCTTTGCGCCTCGTTATCATACGTCATTCGCTAATTACCTTATGAGCCTACGTCATTAGCACATGTCCTGCACTAATTGCACCATATGTGCAGAATAATTGCAATCGAATGCAACTCCGTTTATTGCAAATCGAACGATTCCGCACACTTCCTAGAGCGAAGTCAGCCGCAAAGAATCGACGAAACTGATCGAAAAACATGGCTTCATAGAAGCTCGGCCAACTTCACTCCTTCTTTCCTGTTTGTGCTTCGAGAAGAAAAGGTTGTTCTCGGGTGATTGAGGTGAAGTTTAAAGGCGTTGAAAAACCGCGTGTAATTCAAGAAGTACAGAAATTACAAAATATCGTGGCACAATAAAGTTAATATTTTTGTGGTCTAGCTATATACACTACTCGTTTATACACAACTGCATACACTTCCAAACTCCAAACAATTTACGAGGAGTGTCGGAAGTTTTTTTAAATATTAAACAAATGAAACGTGATCAAAAAAACACAAGAAAATTCAACTGATTACATGCGTGGGTGATAATTAAGTAAAGCTGAACATCCTAAGACTATCACTTCATATTTTTCGAATCGCATAAGAAGGGGAATCCGTATCACCCAAGCCCAACTCCATCATAAAAATAGTGCGGCGATGGCCGAGAAGAAATATAGTGAGCGGTCTGGCAGAAAATCTGTTTAAAAGAAAAAAATTAAATAATAACTTTCCAAGCTGTGTGAATTGATGGATTAACAGCCGAACAATCAAAGTGTAGTGTTATTTAACAAAACAAAATTCCGCACCACGATGTTCTAACAAGAAGCAACAAAAGAAAAGGCAACGCTAACACCAATCGTATACAAGAAGACGGACGACCGTAAGTGCAAACACCACTTTCGCCAGCACCTCCAACCGTAAACGACGGCCACAACAACAACATCTGGCAGAATATAGCTAGGAAGCCTTGGCTCGCGAATAAATTTTGTCGCATTATTGTGCAGCTAGAAGATCGTTTGGTAACAACAACCGCAACAACAGCCACAACAAAACTCGGCATCATAAACTCACCGGTCAACATGATACAGCAACAACAACAGCACAATCATCACCAACCGCAATGGTGAGGGGAAGGCCTTCCCTGACATCACATATAACAACAACAACGGTCGAAAGGCATCACCACATCGCAGACATTGCTGCATTTTTGTTTTGGAAAACCAAACAAATTTCGAAAGAAGGAAGAACAATTGATACCAGCAGCATCACTGTCATCATAATTGACGAGCATCTTTATTAATAGTTTGGCGTGGCATTACGTCCTTTGGCCCAAATAGGAACAACACCGGCAGTAACAGCAACACCGGCATCGTCATCGATATCACCAGTCAGCATCATCGTCATAGGAATACCAGCGACAACAAACATCAACCATTTGGCACCAACAACAGCAGAGAGTGTGAGTACGATACCACACTGGCGAGTAAGTAAATTACTGGAAAGGGTCAATTTGAAAGTTTTTCTATAAAAGTCAATTTCAACGTTCGCTACAAGAATAAATTTCCACGTTTGCTATAAAAATGTTCATTTGAATTGCTTTTCCATAGGAAATATTATCCCCTAATTTACATAGCCCCATGAGGCAAAATGAAACATTTTTCCATATCGTACAATTTCTAAAATCCTGTAACATTTGATTATAAATATTTTCTTCAGCCCTTTTAATAATCTTGGAATCATAAGAAAAAGTGAAAAATTTACGGCAATTCTTTCGGCTTCATCTGTTTATAAATTCCTTAAAAGATAACATACCATCTTGACTATTTTAATAATTCCGAGATTATTAGAAACATTTGATAAGAGATTATTTTCCACCTTAACTCTTTATAAAATACTTTTATTTTAAGCATTTTTTTTAATCTTAAAATTATTAGGTATATTTATAAATATCCTTGTATTATATTTGATTTTTTCTAAAATTATTTAAGTATTCTAATGTACAGATTTCAAACTCTGAGGCAAGTTCAAAGTGCTTTGGGGAGGCGAATACTTTTCAATAGACTATTCTTTCATTAAATTTAAACGAATCTACGAATGGGATTTTTCCATGAAGTAAAAGTGTTCTCAAGTAAGTTTCCACTGAGAAATATGTACTCAGGAATTATTTTTAACAATATTGAGACTTAGTGAAGTTCGCTGGACGAACACTCTCACTTTTAAGACAAATTCTATTGAGAAGTATTTATCGACTCTTTTATATCATTTTTATACCGTAATTTATTTTTCCCGTCGGTTCAGTTCGATCTCCATCACGTTGTCCTAGTGAGACTACAACCGCCCGAATTATAGCGCTATAATAGGCAGGGTTTATTTTGAAAAGTTAAACAATAAGATTGTCTTTCAGAACTGTGTTTTCGTGAAGGCGTAACCACAAGTCATGCGAATAATTTGTATATTTTTAATGTATAAGAGTTTGGCCCTAAAAAAACTACTCCCTAGTTAAGTAAAATTAAGGAACAGAATTTATGTATATTAATAATAAACAATTTCCGAATAGAATAATCTGTCTTCGGTGATTAAATTTAAAGTCAAGATGACTGAGTAGGGAAGCGGAAAAGGTAGGTATTTGGCGTGGTTAAAATGACATCAGGGATAATACGAGTTAATGGAAAATGTATTATCATGGTAAGGTTTGCTTGTTTTTTTTTGTAAACTGAGGGAGGGACAAGGCCGATTACTATCAACTTATCGGTCACGTTGACGACTTGGCTAGATCTTTAAAATATTCAAGTCCCTATTTTTATTATTGGATACACTGGTACAACATATTGTATACTGTGCCTTCCACATGAGAGTCCCAACGAACGCCCGGCCAAGCCCGACGAGACTAAGCCGAAGAAAAATAGTTAGTTACCAGTGTGGTGGCTCATCATGGGGGTCAATCCTAAGGATTGAACACGGAAACGTGACAGTTTATATAAATAATGGCGCCCAACGTGGGGCCCGAATATTACGAAGATCCCGAAGAATCTCGAGAAGAACACCGAATAGAGATAATTTTTTTGACTCGATAAGTGTTAGGAAAAGTACGTGTAGATAATTCTGAAGTACAGGTTGTAAGTTCTCGTCCACATGAGAGTCAGGTGGCGCAGTCGACAATCATAGTATGAGGGATACCAGTATATACCCGTAAGGCTTCTAGGTTTAGTTAGGACCTTGACAGACGACGGTTAGTTTGAATTGGGGTTTTGAAGATAGAAGTAAGATCAGGTAGATGGAATTTATTTCCAGTCCAGCTTAGCGACTTCAGTATTCTTCGAACGTTTACACAAGCTTTTACTTATCACCTAATGAATCATGGAACTAGTGTTAGAAACTCAGAGGACAGTCAAGTTGTATAATATGTCATCAATACCACTGCCAAATACCTTCCCGCCATTTGATCTTGTGACCTGAAATCTCTTAGCGATTGTGAAGAAAAAGGTAACCCATTTTTGATTTACCCCTTTCTCCCCCTTATATTTTTGATTTGCCATATTTTTTTTGTAGTTTTTTATTTTTATTGATATTTTTATTTTTATTGATATTATTTCTTTTTTTTTTGTTTGAGTTTCATATTCCTTTTAATATTCTTAGTTACGACCTGGTAGTTTGTAAATTTTGCTTTTTAATACGTAGTACACCCCCCAATATCTTGGTTGCACCATATTGTTATTCCATTCAGCATCAATAATAAAAATATTCATCAGAGATATAATCTCGTACTATACCGAAACGCATAACTCCACAACGATATTGGAAATAACAAATATTATCAAGGGAAATTTTGAAACAGTTTGGGAACATTTTTATAAACAATACATCGACATCGAAGTTGGAATTTCCGGTTTCGTTTTCATTTAAAACTACAGACCCTACTTAGGTCTGAATCCTCGATATTCTTTTAATTTTTTTTTTATTTGATTTGATGTAACTCGACGGTTGCACCAAACTATAAGTGAGTGTTCCTCCGGCTAGCAAATTCGCGTTGAACTGGATATCGTGGATCCTTCCGTAAGATTTAAAGATTGTTAGGATGAATTTAAAGCATTTTATTTGGGATTTTTGTATGGACAGTAGATTCCATCGATTTGTCAAGTAAAATAGCAGTCAGAAATTTGGTTTCGTGTTTACGAAAACACAGCTTCGAGTTTTACAGAAGTGGCATATTCAGTTTTTTTCGTACAACCTGCGGGGAAGTACACAGAATCCTTTTCAGAAGAGTTAGGAATCAAGATATATTTGTTCGTGATTGTTGCTTAAGAACGGAGTAGGAGTCTGTTAGGCTCGGACCACCGCTGCGCGTCTTAAAACCCGGCCTCGTGCCATATTCCGTTTTTTTCGTACGACCTGCGTGGAAGTACACAGCTACCTTCTCTGACCCGAGGGGCTGGGAAACTTGTTCTTTCGAGGAAGAACCGGGAATACCGCTAAACCCCCAAAGGAAGGAAGAAGGTGGGACGGCCTTCACTGGCTTGTACCTGGAACGTGGTGCCTCTACCGGAGAGTTGATTGTGGCCAATTCGTCGATCTCCCAGTATTTCCCTAACCATCCGTTCTACTAGAGTTAGAGATATACTGGAACCGCCCTCGAAGCGCGTTCATAGGAGATTCCGATAGTCCACAAGCAATTCGAAGGACTAAGGACTACTTAGTAGGACACTAGGGTAGTTGACAGACTGCTAAGCCTCACGTAGTGGTCTCTAAACTTTCGCGTGTTGCGCTAAACAATACGTTTAACCTGATAAGACAAATTCCAACCTGCTACTTCAATTTTAACCGGATATGACCAATTAATACCTGATAAGTCATTTATTACCAACTATATCTTTAATTTCATTAGCGAGTTTCGTTCCATGGAATAGTTTCTGATTTTACCGTTCAAGTTTTGAGAATCTCAGCTAGAGAATAGACAGTTGACTCTGAGATTAGTGCCAAAGGCAGGAAATGTACCAAACGCGTTCCAAAACGAGATCAAAAATGGATGCGACTAATACGACTGCAAATACGGCAACCACAACGACAACAACTCAGTCAACACCAACGGCGACAGATACCATGGTAGGGGCAGGTACGTCAACTCAAGGGGCTGGAGATGATATTCTTCCTGGAACCTCGAGAGGCACCACCACTACGTCTGGTACTGACTTCCAGGGATTTGAGGAAACATTCCAGGGTGAAGGTTTAAGCCCGAATGTAACGATGAACTCAACAGACTTTATGAGCGACGCAGCTCGAACAATTATTCGAGGGTATAGCCAGAATAGACAGGGAGGTGAATTAGGTGTGATTTCTCAACGTGAGAATGAAACTGCACGAGAGGGACTGAGACAAATTGAATTAATAAAAGCTGTAGAAGGATTAATACCGGCTATTGTCCAAGCTACTATCAACTCTCTATCGCAACAATACAATACCAACGATAATGTTAGGGTAAATTCTTTGAATGATCAAACTAGAATAGTACAGCCAACCCAAGCAAATAGGTCAGACCCATTGACATCTCAAACCTCGTTAGTTCAGAATTCTCAGACTCAACAACGTCAGACAACTCAAACTTCGGATCAACAACTTCCGCAAACTCAACACCGACAGAACACGGTTAATTTTCATCTTTCTAATAGCGATCGTCATTCGTTACCAGATTTATCTTTACCACCACCTGCTATAGCGCAGTCGAATTACATGCCTGATCGGTACATACCGCCCAGATATCAGAATAGAAACAGTAATGAACCACCTTTTAGGGAACCACCGAACTTTCAAGACTTTTCAAGTAACAATTACTATCAGACTCAATCAGACTATAGAACCAATGCTTTTCCAATGGTAGATAACAGCTGTGACAACGGCATGCATAACATGTATGGACCGAAAAATTTTCAGAATCCACCCGTAGACCATTATAAGAGAATAGATAAATGGGGTCTAAAATTTGACGGAACTTTAAAAACACCTAGCGTAGAAGACTTCGTCTTTCGAGTGGAAACTCTTCGCTCTGACTTTAATTGTCCTTGGACAGAAGTGCTTCGAAATTTTCACCTTTTTATGAGCGGACCAGCTCTAGATTGGCTTTGGGACTATAGGAGGATGCACAATAATATGAGTGATTGCACAATAATATGAACCATTCGATGAGTTTTGCAGCGCAGTTCTGCATTTGAGAAATCAACAAAGTCATCCAATTTCTGAACAGGATCTAGTAGACATTATGAAGAATAATTTGAAACCTTCAATGATGCAACTTTTATTTGGTGTACGACCATGCGGATTAGATCATTTTAGGGCAGAAGCTAGAAGAGCTGAAAACATGTTGAATAATCAGCGACTTTTTAATAACCGTTACCCGAATAGACAGATTAATGAAGTTAGTTTCGATTCTGACGAACCTCAAGAATCTCTAGAAGTAGATGCGATTAATCGAGAAAGGAAAATAATATGTTGGAATTGCCGAGAGGAAGGACATACCTTCATGGATTGTCCATCAGAGAGACTACATTTGTTTTGTTTCAAATGCGGATACGATAACACGGTTACACCGAAATGTCCTTCGTGTCAGGGAAACCGAAACCCGAACGGCACTCGTACAGGGTTGGAGAGCCGTTCCCAGAAGCCAACAACCCAGAATTAGTTACAATAAAAGAGTCCCTCGGACCTACCAAAATTTCGATTGAAACTCAAACAAACTTTACTGATTCGCTAGAAAAACCAAATGTTCCACTATTGAAAGAAACTAAAGGTTGCGACCAAAAGGCAGACCCACTAGGGTTTACTATTTTGAGAAGAAGTTCAGCAATAACACCTAAGGTACAAATAGAAACGAAATCGATTATCAGAAAACCATTTCATGCTCGAATGAAGGAGTACGAAGAGGCGAAAGCTCGAATCTTCGGTACAGTATCCAGAAGAATTTTTAAGACTCAGCAAGTTTAAGCGAGGCCACTGATGGTCGTCTATACACTAACATTGAATTGAATGGACATTCCATTCAGGGATTACTAGACAGTGGAGCAACTGTTTCTTGCTTAGGCGAGAATTGTTTAGATTTTGTTGAAATAGCTAAAATCGTGATCCATCCTTACAATTCAGTAATTCGTACAGCTGATGGTCAAGCTAACTCAATTATTGGTCGAATCAGACCTACAATAACTCTGAACGGAATTTCTAGAGCTACAGACTTTTTCTTAGTTCCTTCATTGAAGCATAAACTTATTTTGGGAGTCGATTTTCTGAAGATGTTCAAGTTGATTAAATTTGAAGTTAATAATTTATCAACCGAAGAAGATCAGACTAAACCCAACAGTGAGCTTCAATATCCACTGATGCACGTTCTAGACACCGAACAACAGAAGATTTTAGATCAAGCTATTAAGGAATTTCCATGTTTTACTCAGAAAGGCTTAGGAAAGACTACTTTAGAGACTCATGTGATAGATACAGGGGACGCAGTACCTGTAAAGGAAAGGCACTATCCAGTATCCCCAGCGGTACAGAAACTGATGTATACAGAATTGGACAGGATGCTTTCACTGGGAGTCATAGAGTCTAGCGAAAGTCCTTGGAATAATCGCATCGCCTTTGTCCAAAAAGGAGAAAAGGTGCGGTTATGCCTAGATGCTCGCAAGCTTAACGAACTCACAGTGAAAGACGCCTATACTCTTCCGCATATAGAGGGACTACTGAGCCGCTTGGGGGATACGTATTTCATATCCAGCATCGACTTGAAAGACGCATTTTGGCAGATACCATTAGCGATTTCAAGTAGACAAAAAACCGCGTTCACTGTACCTGGAAGGCCTTTGTATCAATTCACCGTCATGCCTTTTGGGCTGTGTAATGCTGCCCAAAGGTTATGTCGGTTGATGGACAAAGTTTTTCCAGGTCACCTTCGCGAAAGGGTTTTTGTTTACTTGGATGATTTGCTAGTGGTATCGTCCAAATTTGCTGACCATGTCGAGTGCTTGAGAGAAGTAGCATCGTGTCTAACTAAAGCTGGTTTGACAATTAATGTGTCAAAATCTAAATTCTGTCGTCGAGAGCTGAGATATTTAGGTTATATTGTAGGAGGAAGTACGATTAGACCAGACCCCGAACGAATTCAAGCCATAACGAAAATGATTTATCCGATCAACCTGAAACAAGTACGAAGTTTCATGGGTACAACCGGATGGTATAGGCGTTTCATCCATGACTACGCTACCATTACGGCACCCATCTGCGATACTCTTAAGAAAGTTAAGAAGTTTGAATTTTCCGAGCAAGCTAAAAAGGCTTTTGATCAATTAAAGGATTGTTTAGTTTCATCACCAGTACTGACTCATCCGAACTTCGACAAGTGCTTTTACGTACAATGCGACGCTTCAGATGTCGGAATGGGTGCAGTTTTGTTTCAAGAGGATGATGAAGGAGGCGAACATCCAATTGCTTATTTCTCAAAAAAATTCACGACCGCCCAGAAAAACTATTCCGTTACAGAACGGGAATGTTTAGCCGTAGTGTCAGCCATTAAACGTTTCAGACCTTACATCGAACTGATGAAATTTGTGGTTATAACCGATCATTCCAGCCTAAAGTGGCTAATGTCACAGAAAGATTTGAGTGGTAGATTAGCGAGGTGGTAGATTAGCGAGGCGAAGACAATAAAAAGGATTAGAGAGTATTTATATTGGCCTCATTTAAACATACAGGTTCGAGAGTTTATCAATCGATGCGACACATGCAAGGAATCAAAACCCAGCAACGCGATTTTAAGACCACCTATGGGAAGAGAGGTTGATGCGTCACGACTTTTCCAAGGAATTTATATTGACTTCCTGGGGCCGTACGTACGATCCAAACGCGGTAACAGTTACATTTTTATAGTCTTAGACTATTTTTCGAAATTCGTCTTTCTAAAACCAATGTCTAAAGCGACATCCAAGAATGTCATCGACTTCCTAATCAAGGAGATTTTCTATAAATTCGGGTGTCCGGAGACGCTGATATCAGATAACGGCGCTCAATTTATTAGCAAGGAATTTGAAAAGTTGATGGACAATTTCGGAATTAAACACGTCAAAACAGGAGTCTACGCACCACAGGCTAATGCATCGGAACGCGTTAACCAGTCAATTTTAGCTGCAATACGTTCATATCTGAATCAGAACCACAACGAGTGGGATCTACATTTATGTGAAATAGAATGTGCGCTACGATCATCTATACATTCTGCAATAGGGACAACTCCTTATTTCGCTCTGTTCGGGACGAACATAATAACTCATGCATCAACGTACAAACTAGCTCGAAAACTAAATTTGTTAGAAGAAGCCGACCATCGTTTTGAACATAAACATGAATTCTTAGAAGCTGTACGAGAACAGATGCGTGACAAGCTACACTCAGCCTACGATAATAATTCAAGGAGATATAACCAGAGAAGTCGCGTGACCAAGTTTGTGGAAGGTCAGGAAGTATACCGCCGTAACTTCCAATTATCAGATTTTGCGAAGCAGATTTCGGCAAAACTCAGTAACAAATTTATTAAATGTCGAGTTGCGAAAGTTATAGGGAATTGCCTTTACGAAATTGAAACATTGCAAGGAAAACCAATAGGAGTATTCCACGCAAAGGACCTCAAGGCATAAGCATTATTCGTAGAATCCTTTATCATATTAGCAAATATGATTTGCTAATATGATAAAGTATTGTATCCTGCGAAAGGGGATGTGTAACGTTCCGCTTTGCGCCTCGTTATCATACGTCATTCGCTAATTACCTTATGAGCCTACGTCATTAGCACATGTCCTGCACTAATTGCACCATATGTGCAGAATAATTGCAATCGAATGCAACTCCGTTTATTGCAAATCGAACGATTCCGCACACTTCCTAGAGCGAAGTCAGCCGCAAAGAATCGACGAAACTGATCGAAAAACATGGCTTCATAGAAGCTCGGCCAACTTCACTCCTTCTTTCCTGTTTGTGCTTCGAGAAGAAAAAAATTGTTCTCGGGTGATTGAGGTGAAGTTTAAAGGCGTTGAAAAACCGCGTGTAATTCAAGAAGTACAGAAATTACAAAATATCGTGGCACAATAAAGTTAATATTTTTGTGGTCTAGCTATATACACTACTCGTTTATACACAACTGCATACACTTCCAAACTCCAAACAATTTACGAGGAGTGTCGGAAGTTTTTTTAAATATTAAACAAATGAAACGTGATCAAAAAAACACAAGAAAATTCAACTGATTACATGCGTGGGTGATAATTAAGTAAAGCTGAACATCCTAAGACTATCACTTCATATTTTTCGAATCGCATAAGAAGGGGAATCCGTATCACCCAAGCCCAACTCCATCATAAAAATAGTGCGGCGATGGCCGAGAAGAAATATAGTGAGCGGTCTGGCAGAAAATCTGTTTAAAAGAAAAAAATTAAATAATAACTTTCCAAGCTGTGTGAATTGATGGATTAACAGCCGAACAATCAAAGTGTAGTGTTATTTAACAAAACAAAATTCCGCACCACGATGTTCTAACAAGAAGCAACAAAAGAAAAGGCAACGCTAACACCAATCGTATACAAGAAGACGGACGACCGTAAGTGCAAACACCACTTTCGCCAGCACCTCCAACCGTAAACGACGGCCACAACAACAACATCTGGCAGAATATAGCTAGGAAGCCTTGGCTCGCGAATAAATTTTGTCGCATTATTGTGCAGCTAGAAGATCGTTTGGTAACAGCAACAACAACTGCACCAACAGCCACAACAAACAGCCACAGCCACGGCATCATAAACTCACCGGTCAACATGATACAGCAACAACAACAGCACAATCATCACCAACCGCAATGGTGAGGGGAAGGCCTTCCCTGACATCACATATAACAACAACAACGGTCGAAAGGCATCACCACATCGCAGACATCGCAGACATTGCTGCATTTTTGTTTTGGAAAACCAAACAAATTTCGAAAGAAGGAAGAACAATTGATACCAGCAGCATCACTGTCATCATAATTGACGAGCATCTTTATTAATAGTTTGGCGTGGCATTACGTCCTTTGGCCCAAATAGGAACAACACCGGCAGTAACAGCAACACCGGCATCGTCATCGATATCACCAGTCAGCATCATCGTCATAGGAATACCAGCGACAACAAACATCAACCATTTGGCACCAACAACAGCAGAGAGTGTGAGTACGATACCACACTGGCGAGTAAGTAAATTACTGGAAAGGGTCAATTTGAAAGTTTTTCTATAAAAGTCAATTTCAACGTTCGCTACAAGAATAAATTTCCACGTTTGCTATAAAAATGTTCATTTGAATTGCTTTTCCATAGGAAATATTATCCCCTAATTTACATAGCCCCATGAGGCAAAATGAAACATTTTTCCATATCGTACAATTTCTAAAATCCTGTAACATTTGATTATAAATATTTTCTTCAGCCCTTTTAATAATCTTGGAATCATAAGAAAAAGTGAAAAATTTACGGCAATTCTTTCGGCTTCATCTGTTTATAAATTCCTTAAAAGATAACATACCATCTTGACTATTTTAATAATTCCGAGATTATTAGAAACATTTGATAAGAGATTATTTTCCACCTTAACTCTTTATAAAATACTTTTATTTTAAGCATTTTTTTTAATCTTAAAATTATTAGGTATATTTATAAATATCCTTGTATTATATTTGATTTTTTCTAAAATTATTTAAGTATTCTAATGTACAGATTTCAAACTCTGAGGCAAGTTCAAAGTGCTTTGGGGAGGCGAATACTTTTCAATAGACTATTCTTTCATTAAATTTAAACGAATCTACGAATGGGATTTTTCCATGAAGTAAAAGTGTTCTCAAGTAAGTTTCCACTGAGAAATATGTACTCAGGAATTATTTTTAACAATATTGAGACTTAGTGAAGTTCGCTGGACGAACACTCTCACTTTTAAGACAAATTCTATTGAGAAGTATTTATCGACTCTTTTATATCATTTTTATACCGTAATTTATTTTTCCCGTCGGTTCAGTTCGATCTCCATCACGTTGTCCTAGTGAGACTACAACCGCCCGAATTATAGCGCTATAATAGGCAGGGTTTATTTTGAAAAGTTAAACAATAAGATTGTCTTTCAGAACTGTGTTTTCGTGAAGGCGTAACCACAAGTCATGCGAATAATTTGTATATTTTTAATGTATAAGAGTTTGGCCCTAAAAAAACTACTCCCTAGTTAAGTAAAATTAAGGAACAGAATTTATGTATATTAATAATAAACAATATCCGAATAGAATAATCTGTCTTCGGTGATTAAATTTAAAGTCAAGATGACTGAGTAGGGAAGCGGAAAAGGTAGGTATTTGTCGTGGTTGAAATGACATCAGGGATAATACGAGTTAATGGAAAATGTATTATCATGGTAAGGTTTGCTTGTTTTTTTTTTGTAAACTGAGGGAGGGACAAGGCCGATTACTATCAACTTATCGGTCACGTTGACGACTTGGCTAGATCTTTAAAATATTCAAGTCCCTATTTTTATTATTGGATACACTGGTACAACATATTGTATACTGTGCCTTCCACATGAGAGTCCCAACGAACGCCCGGCCAAGCCCGACGAGACTAAGCCGAAGAAAAATAGTTAGTTACCAGTGTGGTGGCTCATCATGGGGGTCAATCCTAAGGATTGAACACGGAAACGTGACAAACCTCTCTTTTTTCTTAGCCTAAAGGGTTGCCTCTTTTTAAATTCTCGCGATAAGCTGTGATACGGAAAGAAATTAGTGGTTGAACCACATATAGTGGCATAACTCGAGAACCATTTATCCGATTTGGTTGAGGAAAGTTTTAAAGAATTAAATATTAGGTAGCCTTCAACTTCATATAATACCATTTTCCATCCGTTCAGCGGTTTCGACGATTACAAAATATTGCAAAAAATGTAATTTTTTGATAAAATTTTAATATTTTTAAAATAAAACTCCCATAAAACGATCTAAAAATGAAGAAATGTTATATTTTTATGATTTTGTCGTAAAGTCTGTTCGGTCATGAATTAAACGAGCTCATTCCGAAGAAAATCGATTCATTATTTAAAAAGTTATAGCTAATTTAGTAAGGTTTTAAATTTAAAACTTTCTTATCGATGTAAAATTTACAAAAACAAACTTTAAAAGCTAAGATTGGAGATTTTGACGTTTTTTGACGTCTAGAATCAGAATCTATGCATTATCTTTTTTCTTGGGTTTCTATGCAGAAACCCAAGAAAAAAGGTTGTTTTTGTCGACCGGTGTAATTATTGGTTGGCTTTACATTTAAGATAACCAGATATGGCGAAAATTAAGTTAAAATTACATTTATGATTTCTTATATATCTACCTTTTTAACATGTAGGTTGCAGTGATGGAATGAGTTTGTACAACCGTGTATGTAAATTTGACCTTATATTGGGTGTGGTAATATTTATATTGGCCATTATACAGAACTTATCACGGTATTTGCAAACGATTAACCTAGATATAATAAAGGCTTAGTATAGGGCTAATATTCCTGGTTCAGATGCCAAGGCGTATTTTAGGACAACATTGTTCATACCATATCTGGACGAAGTAATATCAAATTTAAATAATAGATTTCCCGAACATGAAGCTATAATTACAAGTCTGTATAATATCGTTCCGATACGAGTTGTAAATCTAATAAAGGAAGATTTCGAAGAAGTCACACTTTTTTACAAAAACGATTTAAAAAATTCAGCAAAATCTGTTTTAGCTGAAATACGTATATGAATTGTTTGTTGGAAGCAGAAGAATGATAAGCCATCAAATACATTAAATCAGTTTGTGATGAGGACATGTTCCCAAGCGTTTTTACCCTTTTGTAGATACTGGCCACAATACCTGTGACAACGGCATCTGCTGAGCGAAGTTTCTCGACGTTAAGAAGAATAAAAACTTATCTCCGGAACAGAATGGAAGGAGAAAGGCTATCTTATCTGGCGTTGATGTCTATATACAAAGATGAAGTCAAAATCGATGAAATAATTGATATATTTGTAAGATGTGCAAACACTGTACACTATTTGTAATGTACATGTTTACACTGTTTGCATATAACAGGTGGCGCAAAAGTAATCCTCCTATCAGAAAATGCTATAAATTTTGCGATGCCCCTAATGTCAGTTCTGTTTTGACATTTGTGTAGTAAACACATGCAGAATACACGTTAATAAACAATGTTACGCTACACTGCTCCAGAACGCGGAATATTGCTGACTATTTATTTGACCAATAATTTTTTAAATTACAGCCAAAAAACATCGAAAGGGGTCTTTTGTGCCACCTGTTATAAACTATTTGCATATTGTAGTCACCCTATAATAAACATAAACAAGTCATTGAATAATCTACAACATTGTGAATGTAACATAATCAGAATAAGTAAAACGTATCAAAAGAGAATTGTAAAACTTAATAGAACTACACGTATATCAGACCAATTATTGTAAGAGTTATAGAAGAAGTGAATATTAACATTGAATGTTGTTTCTTCGTTATTTACAGGTAATTTATGTTAAAGGTGGGTACTATGTTTTTTCAGCTTGAAAAAATTCCACAAAATGTTATTTCAAGTTGAAAAATGGAACGCTTTTTTATTAAGGTCGCATTGCATTTTTGAAGTGTGTGTGTCGAGATGTCACTTTTATATGTATGTGTCTGTGTATAAGCATGTGCATTTTTTCCTTTTTGCTTTTCTTGAAAACAACACGAGTTTAAATTAGAATCACAAAATTGAGAATCAATGAGCAATTAAATGGAATAATGCCGACTTAGAAAATAGTTAATTTAAATTGCAGAATGGAAATATGGTTGAAGAACATTGTGCTAATGTTATAATTAAATAAATTATTTATTTTGTGTTGATACGATGGCGATGCTTGTGAGGCATCAGAAGCCAGGGTAATACAATGTTACAAATAACAAAATAATTTCCTACTGTTGTACGAATATAAATAAATAAAATGATGTTTTGATGAACTGAAAAATATGTTTTATTATTATTTTTAAGGATTTACATTATATTTGTGGACATATAAAAATTATACTTCTATCCATAAACGGATTTTCTTCTTCCAACTCCTATGGCTGGCAAGAACTCACTATGTTCTTTATAACCATTTAAATATGAGATCACAGGCACTGCCCAATTCCATTGTCCTACTGTTTCGGTAGTGTTTACCGTCCACAAAGTTTTTCCACGCTTTTCGTCACGATTGTTCTAAACATACAAACGTAAATTTACATATGTAATTACAAGACAAATTCCACATTATTTCATATAGTTACATGTCCTTCCAGTGTTTTGCACATTTGCTTTGCTATCCAATCGGAATGTCACTCTTCTCGTTTATTCCATGTACATAATTATTTTCCGTCCTTTGCATTAATTTTCTTTATTTCAGATAATTTAATTTAATATTCTTTATTAGTAAATTTTATTGCTAATATTTACAACAGTTGAATTTCTCGCGGACAAATATGAATGTAAATAAATAGGAGTACAATGCTGGCGGCTTCAATTTGTTGCGGCGTTCAATTAATTTGTATCGGCGCAAAATGTCAATTTCTCACGTTGAAATAAACACAGTACCACAAATGAAAAAATTTCACTCAGTTTTTCACAACTTTGGTTTTTGTATGGGATTTCACCGTGAAACGGGAACATAGTACCGTGCTTAAGAGATTAATTATTGTATATTGTATGAATCAATAAAACCAACTTCGTTATTTACAGAGAAACAATTAACCTTTTTATTCACGAGGGAATACTTGGTAATTAATAGAAACATAATTTCACATTATAAAACAACATTCTCGTTGGAACTCACAATGGAGAAGCTGCTGTTCTCGTTTAAAGTACTTGGCGCTGCAGATGGCAAGACTAATGTGCTATGCATAACCTCAATTAGCACACCAGATGAACGAAAGTACATCATGCCAAAAGTATTTTTGGAGGCACGCAGTCACGAGGCGATCACAAAAACGACAAAATTTACTAAAGTAAAAACGACGCTAATTTAAAGAGTCCAAATGAGAAATATTTGGATTCTCCTCAGCGAAATATACCTAGAAGAAGAAAGTGAAAAGAAAGCCGACACAAAGGGGAACGAAAGTTCTTCAGAACAATCGTTGATTAAACTATTAGAACAACTGCTAGAAAAAAGTAATGAACAATCAGTGATTACAAATATAGGCAAAATTGCGAAAGAATTTTCAATCGACAAATTTAATGGATAAAATTCAAATGCGAATCAATGGATAAATGGCTTTGAAAAGGAATGCGAAAGATTCAACATAACAGAAGATGACAAAAAAATTGAGATTCTAAAATCATTCATGGATAGCCCCTATATCCATGAATGATTTTAGAATCAGATTGGTATAGTAGCACGTTTTTAAAACTTACTATTGAGGCAACATGGGAAGACTGGGAGAAAAACTTTTGCGATACATTTTCCAACAAAGGCTTGTCTGTAATAAGATATGCAATGGCTTTTAAATATCAATCTGGCTCTCTGCTTGATTGTGCGTTAAGAAAAGAAAAACTTTTATTGGAAGTACGGAAATCCATTGATAATGGAACATTAATAGATTTAATTGCAACCGGCTTGCCAAATGTTGTAGCTGATAGAATTGACAGAGAAAAATTAAAGAAAACTGAAGACTTATACAATGAGATAGGTAAATTAGAACATTTATCATCTAAGAAAACTCTAGAAACAAAAAAATATAAAACCAACAACAAAGATAAAATAGAAAAAACACCTTGCGAAATATGTAAAAATAAAAACAAAGGTAATAGATTCCACCCTGAATCCGAATGCTGGTTCAAGAAAAAGGAAAACGATAGAGTAAAAACAAGACAAATAAACACTTCCACGCTAGAAGTAGAGTTAAGTGATAATGATCCAAAAAACTACTAATCCCACCATTAATTAGACTCAAGGTGACACTAAATGACATCTTAGAAGTGTCCGCCATTTACGATGCAGGCGCAAATGTCTCATTGATAAATTCAAAATTAATCCATTTGGGAAAAAATAACCGAGCAAAAATGATCAACTTGAGAACAATTAATGGTATACACAAATCTGATGGTATAGTAACATTAAGAGTGAAAATATTCGATATAGAAGAAAATATGGATATATTCATAATCAATAACGAAAATTTCAAATACGACTTCCTAATAGGGCTCGATTGTATAAAAAAATTTAAATTGATACAAAATGAAAAATTAGAAATAGAACAAAAAACGGATAAACTCACAGAAAATCTAGAAAGATATGAAATAAACTTCAACGAACATATAGATCAAGGAAATTTTGAAATTTGAACAAATTACTTGAGTTCTCATGAAGAACAAAGAATAGAAAAACTTATAGAGAAATATAAAAATATATTCGCAAAAGATAAATATGATATAGGAAGGGTAAAAGATTACGAAGCTAGAATAGATCTAATAATAGATAAATATTGCAGCAAAAGACCCTATAAATGCACAATAGACGATAAAAAGGAAATAGAGGAACAAATTTCGAAATTGTTGCAGAGAAAACTAATCGAAGAATCATACAGTCCTTTTGCGGCCCCAGTAACATTAGCCTATAAAAAGGAAGAAAACAAAATATCAAGATTATGTATAGACTTCAGAGATTTGAATAAGATTATAGTTTCTCAATCACAACCCTTTCCATTAATCGAAGACCTTGTAACAAAAACAAGAAATTGCAAATATTTTTCAAAACTTGACATAAATTCAGCGTTTTGGTCCATTCCCCTCAGGATAGAAGATAGAAGCAAAACGGCATTTGTAACCCAGGAAGGCCACTTCCAGTGGACTTGTTTGCCATTTGGGCTAAAAACAGCACCGGCAATATTTCAAAGAATATTAAGCAACATAATGAGAAGAAATAAATTAACAGATTTCGCAGCCAACTATATAGACGATATACTGATTTTTTCAAAAACCTTCGAAGAACACATTGATCATCCATCGCGATTACTGGAAGCAATAATGAATGAAGGGTTTCGATTAAAACTTTATAAATGTATATTTGCATTGGATTCCATAGAATATTTAGGACATAAAATAGGGTATAACTCAATTTCACCACTAAATGATAACCTAATTGCAATACGAAAATTTCCGGTTCCAATGAGTCAGAAAAATGTCCGACAATTTTTAGGTAAGATCAATTTTTATAATGAATATGTACCGAATATTTCCATCATCCTGGAACCACTACATAATTTATTAAGAAAAGGTCAACAGAATGTCAAAAAGCCTTCGATTATATGAAAAATTTTCTTTGCCAACAGCCAGTACTAGCAGTTTTTGACTCTGAACTACCAATACACATTTACACAGACGCGAGTTTACAGGGTATAGGGGCTGTGATGAAGCAACCACAACTGAATGACGACAAAAGAAAAACAGAAAAACCAATAGCGTACTTTTCAAGGGACTAAATGAGTCCCAAAAAAGAAAAAAAAGCTATTTACCTTGAATGCCTAGCAATAAAAGAAGCAGTGAAATATTGGCAACACTTTCTCATGAGAAAGCGCTTCAAGGTATTTTTGGATCATAAGCCGCTAGAGAGAATGAATATTAAAGCTAGAACAGACGAGGAATTAGGGGATCTCACTTATTATTTATCACAATACGACTTTGAAATAATATACCGTCCGGGAAAAGAAAACCTGGAGGCAGACTGTTTAAGTAGAAACGCGGTACTTGAGCCTCAAGAAAGCGAAGAAGAAAAATTAAAAATTGGTAATCTAATACAACTAGACGACATTATACAAGACCAGAAAGAAAACGAGAATTTAGAAAATGACAAAAATAATTTAATTCTCGAGAATAATCTATATTATAAAAAAGAGAGAAAGAAAAAAGGATCGTATTGTCAGAAGGGTTTTCTAAGAAATTAAAAGAAAATATCCATAAAGAATTTTGCCACATAGGCATAAGACAAATGCAGAGCAAAATACTGCCTTACTATACAGCAAAAAACATATCGAAGAATATTGAGAAAGCTTGTAAAAATTGCGAAACTTGTTTACAGAACAAAACAAGAAAGCGTATTAAAATCGGGCTGATGTCACGTCTCGGTCCAGCAACAAAACCGTTTCAGGTGGTTTCCATAGACACAATCGGTGGATTCGGTGGTTCACGATCCACTAAAAAATACTTGCATCTTCTAGTAGATCATTTTACAAGATTCGCGTACATATTAACATCCAGAACACAAAACGCGGGGGACTTCATTAAATTGACAGAAAATGTTCTGAAAGACCATAACATCGTAATACTTTTAACAGACCAATACCCAGGCATAAACTCAAAAGACTTAAAAAAATTCTTGGAAAAAAAAAAACATCTCAATGATCTTTACGGCGGTTAACGCACAATTCTCGAATGGGTTAAATGAAAGACTCAATCAAACTTTAGTCAATAAGATTAGGTGTAGTATAAACGAAGAAAAAAACATGAAAATGGCATGGGCGACCATAGCACATAACTGTGTCAATAAATACAACGAAACCGAGCATTCAGTAACAAGGTTCAGTCCAAAATACTTATTAAGGGGTGAAGACACATCGGTAATACCAAATGAACTGAAGAAAAAGAGGGATAAACATGATTTAGAATATGATAGAGCAATAGCCTTTGAAAACAGCAAAAGGAATCATGATTACTGTTTATACAGCTCACCTGGCACCTTCGTTCACGCTTCTCACAGGGCCGTAATCACTGGCTCGCTGGGCACTGCAATAGTTCGTCTGTCCGTCTGCGCCTACCTCCACAACAATGTTTCCTCGGCTCACGGTTTTTTTCACTAGCAAAGCACAGCCACCAAGTCGTGTGGCACCAACCAATTTATTTTCACTACCGCCGTTGTTACCGGCCTTTACACTCTGGGACAATGTCTTTGTGCCTTCCAACAGAAATAACAACACACTTTGTTTCTGGTGATTATTTAAGGCCACTTCGTGTGGATTTTTATTGAGGCACTGAACTTATTATCTACCACTTCTTGTGGTTAATACTAATTGTCTTTTTAAGATTCCAAATTTACTTCAAATCAACTGTTTGACAAATTCACATAAAAAAAATGAGAGGGAAGATTTGAATACAAACACTTATATTTATTTGGTTACTGCCACCGTCCGAATTGTGTTGCTTCTATTTTTGGAATGAAAAACAAGAACTCCACCGCTCAACTCTTCTTCATTTGCCAATTTACTGTTCGCTGTTCTCTCCACTCACTGAGTGTTGACGAACGGGATAGTTTGAGCGGTGGTGGTGGCAGCAACCGAGCAGAGCGTATGGCCACACACACACACTTTCCCATATGCTGCATTCAGAAATGCGTTCATCTTCCAGAGGTAGGGATGCCAATATGCGATCTCTAAATAGGGTTTGCCTATCTAGAAGGGAAAGTATGTGTGTGTGGACATTCCGCCCGCCTTGGGACATAGTCGCAATAAGTAGAAAACATAAGATAAATTAAATCGAATTCAGTGACAATTTCATTTTTGCTTCTTATTCTAATACGATATATAGAAATAAACTTAAAAATAAAGTCAAAATTGGCTCTGGGCCAAATCACTAATCTTCATCATATGTCGGATCAATATCGATCTTGCCGAAAAACGCTAGGCCGAAGATAGTTCTCTGTGCGAACGGCAAGCTTCCTTCCTGAGTAGGTAGTCCTAAGTAGACGGTGCGGGCCACATCAGCTCCTAACACAATGGGACACGGGTATGGGATGTGAAACCCGTGATCCGCCAAAACCTCGTTGCGGTAATGGTTCTTGATTGGGCCTGGGACAAGGTGCGATCCAGGTGCAACCACTGCTCTCTTGACTCTGCGGACGAGGTCGACGGTGACGGTTCTCACATCATCACGCATTCCCCACAGCCGAACGTTTAGGATATCTTTGCATTTTTCCCATGATAGTGGGAAGGTGTCGGTGGGGGTGTAAAAACTGGTCATCACGCTAGGATCAATGAGGACACGTACATTATGCTGTTGTTGGGGGTCGTTGGGGCACCACATAACGGCTGTGGCAGTCATCTGTATCCATGCCGATCTTTCCGCGAAAGGGTGTGGATGTAGCAGGGTGTGGTGGGTGCCCCAACATGTCCAACATCCGGCCCGACTGCTGCATTGGGCCAATTGGTGTGAGAACGCCAAACAGTTCTCGCATGCTGATTTGGCATTCACTAGTGCCTTTTTTCCACTGGGGGCAAAGCGAGAAATCGGCGACATTTTCGCAGCGGGTGTCGCGATATGCAGAGTGGGCACAGATACCGGTCGTCAAAATCCATGGCTAGAGGAAGGAAACGCACAATTTGAATTGGTAGTGATGAACAATTAGATATAAATGAAAACGTAACATATTGGGCCAAATTTCATGAACGTTTCCACATTGGTTTTTTTGTGGTTATTGTTGAGCTTGTGGAAGAAGGACGAGTTTATGGACTGGTCGTGTGATGATTCCGGCCTGGGTTTTCAGGTCAACGACTCTAACGAGATCATCACGCCCCGGATATAGTTTAATAACGCGCCCCAAACGCCAATCAGTGGGACAAAGAGATTCCTGACGTAGCACTACTAGATCATTAAGGGATACATTTTTCTGAGGCGACTTCCATTTGAAGCGTTTGTTAAGTTCAGACAAGTACTCGGTCTTCCATCGACGACAAAAATCTTGCTGGATAACCTTCATTTTTCTCCAGCGGTTAAGTAAGGCGGTTCGACTTGGAATTTCTTCTGGCTCGGCGGGAGCCAGGAGGGAAGAGCCAATCAGAAAGTGTCCTGGCGTTAAGGCCGAGAGATCATCGGGATTATTGGAGATCGGGGCAAGAGGTCTGGAGTTGAGGCAACTTTCTATCGAGGCAAGTATCGTCGCAAACTCTTCAAAGGTATGTCGTATTTGACCGGAAATTTTCTTCAGATGAGATTTACAACTTTTCACGCCGGCTTCCCATAGACCACCCATATGGGGAGCCCCTGCGGGTATGAAATGCCACTCTAATCGTTGGAACCCATATTTAGAGACAATCTCATCCCTGAGTTCGGAGACAATCTTAATTAGATGGGTCTTTAACTCCCTAGCAGCACCAACGAAGTTTCGTCCATTGTCGGAGTATATTTTATGCGGACATCCTCGCCGTGAGACAAAACGAGACAAGGCTGCTAAAAAACCTGGGGTGGACAAATCGCTTACTGGCTCTAAGTGGATTGCGCGCGTGCTAAAACAAACAAAGAGACAAACATAACCCTTTGTCATACGGCAGCCACGACCGTTGAAAGTCTTTAATTCAAAGGGGCCCGCGTAATCGACACCTGTGACTGCGAAAGGCCGATTGAAAGTGGTTCTTTCTTCTGGAAGAGGGGCCATCATTTGAGATTGGCTCGTTTTCCGAGCGACTACACACTCCTTGCATCTGTTGATGCGAGTTTTTATCAAAGTCTTCGCCCTAATTATCCAACATTCTAATCTAATGGTGGTAAGGGTCAATTGAGCACCTCCGTGCAAGGTGATTTTATGCACGAAATCGACGTAAAGTAGACTGAATCTGCTCTGATAGGCGAGAATAATGGGATGCCTCTCATTATATGAAAGGGCCAAGGTAGAGCCGAGACGACCATTCGCTCGAATCAAGCCATTACTGTCGAGAAAAGGTGTCAAAGTCAAAAGTGAGCTATTCGAAGGTAAATTCTTCTTCTTCTCGAGACAATGATATTCGGAAGCAAAGTATAACTGTTGCGGCCTGCCCATCAGTCGATGGCGGGCATGAAGTAATTCAGCCGCCGAAATACCTATGGAGTCGTGCTCAAAGCTATTTCTCAGCGAAGGGTGAGTATGGTGGTAGAAGCGATAAATATACGAGACAACATGTAGTGCTCTGGAGAGACAGGAAAAACGATCCAAAATGTCATCTGTATCCGCGGATCTAGCAATATGGACTTTAGCTGGCCTAGCTTCCAGATCAGTATCTGGAATATGCGGATTGTTGGGCCAAAATTGTTTCTCCTTTCGAAGCCAAGGTGGCCCGTGCCACCATAGATCAAAACCCTTTAATTCTAAAGGGGTCGCCCCCCGGGTTGCTAGGTCTGCCGGGTTTTCTGCTGTCCTTACATGCTTCCAATTATTAGCAATTTTTTCTTGAATAATTGACACTCTGTTTGAAACATAAGTCGCCCAATTATGCGATGGTTTTTTAATCCAAGCTAATACTATTGTAGAGTCAGACCATGGAAATAATCCAGCATGTGGTACATTTAATTGGGGCAGTATTGAATCAGCTAAGTCCGCTAGTAAAACGGCGCCGCAAAGCTCCAACCTTGGAACCGAAATTTTCTTTATAGGGGCAACTTTTGATTTTGCTACTAGCAATTTTGTATAGACTTTCCCCTCGGTCTCTACTCTTATATACAACACTGCAGCATATGCGAGTTCTGATGAGTCACAGAACCCATGAATCTCAATCTTACAAGTTGGGGAGTATTGTAACCAACGGGGTATTTTTATTTCATCTATTTCTCCATAATTTGATATGAAAGCTCTCCATTTCACCAGAGCCAAGGGTTTGATGGGATCATCCCATCCTATATTGTCGAGCCACAACAATTGCATGAGAATTTTCGCTGTTATTATTACAGGCGAAAGCCACCCTAAGGGATCAAACAACCTAGCTATAACCGAAAGGACCTCTCTTTTGGTGAATGATTCTTTATGAGCCAATTGTTGTGTGACAAAATAAAACGAATCAGTCGCCCCATTCCATCTAATTCCTAACGTTTTAGCTGAACTTTTGTCGTCGAAATTGAGGAATTGTTCATTTAACAAATGATCACGAGGCAAGTCTTTCAAAATGTCCTTATTGTTCGAAGTCCATTTTCTTAGCTGGAAACCAGCGGACTCTAATATTTTTATGAGCTGGTTACGTGCTTCTAATGCCTCTGAGACTGAATGAGAGCCAACCAAGGAATCGTCTACATACATATTTTCCTTTAAAATCTTTGAGCCAATTGGATAACGCTCTTTTTCATCTTCTGCTAATTGCAGCAGCGTTCTCAGGGCTAAAAACGGAGCACAATTTACACCAAAAGTAACCGTTCTTAGTTGGTAATCTTGTATTTCTTCATCAGGAGAAGATCGAAACAAAACACGCTGAAATGGGGCATGTTGCGGGTTGACAAGTATTTGTCGATACATTTTCGTTATATCCGCGTTAAACACGAATTTGTAAAAGCGCCAATTCAGAATCAATGGAATTATATCCTTTTGAAGAACTGGGCCAATAAATAATGCGTCGTTAAGACTTTTCCCATTCGCCGACGGGCAAGAGGCGTTAAAGACCACTCTTAACTTAGTTGTGGTACTCTCAGGTTTAAACACCCCGTGATGAGGCAAATAAAAATAACTATCTGAGTTGTTTCTGGGAGGTTCGACTCTCTCCATATGTCTCAGGGACAAATATTCTTTGATGACGTCATCATACATTATTTTTAAATCACGATTTCGAAGTAAAGATTTTTCGTTTCTTAAAAACTGACTTAGGGCCACGTATCTATTCGCATTTTTTGACGAATTTAGTGGATTCTCAGGCCGAAATGGCAAGTCTACCATATATCTACCATCAGCCATCCTAATGGTTGTTTCCCTGTAAATCTCTTCACAGAGTCTATCATCCTCGGAAATTATTGGTTTCCTCGAAACCTCCTCTATCTCCCAAAACCTTTTCAATTGATCATCAATTGAAACCCTGGTGCAATGCGAAACTCGGACTGTGCGTCTCGGATTCGAAGCACTCGTTGGGCCAGTCACAATCCAACCAAAGACTGTCTCCTGAGCCACAAGCGAGCCAAGAATTCCGTGTTCTACTCCCTTCAGTAGAATCAACGGATATAAATTTCCTCCCAAGAGAATATCCACCGGGCCAGTTTGATAAAAATGAGGATCTGCAAATTCCAATTTAGGAAGCTGTTTCGCTACTATATTTTCATATGAATGGGTGGGTACGTTACCCGTAACGTCTTGCACGACCAGTGCATCAGTTTCTACTTCAAAATCTGGCTTTAATATTGAGCCAATTTTGAAAAATGCTATTTTCGAGCATTTCGTTAGATATTCACCTCCTAATCCTGTGATATCTGCCGACACGGCTTTTGTATGTAATTTCAATAAGCTCTGAACTCTTGATGATATGAATGTATCATCTGAACAAGGGTCAATTAGGGCTCGGACTTTATTTGCGACGCCATCTTTAATAATGTTTACCCAAGCTGTTGCTAGCATAGTCTTATTCGACACAGACGTATGGTATGCTCGAACATTCTCAGAAGTTGAAGGTGCTTCAGTGGACTGTAAATTAGAATTCTGATTCTGAGAACTTTGGGCCAAATTCGTCGAACTTGCTACACTAGCATTATTCTGTTGGACGGATCTTTCAAGGTGCAAAAGCGTATGATGCCTATAGTTGCATTTCGCACAATTATTTTTATTGGGACATTTATCAACAATATGTCCTGGTGACAAACATTTCACACAACTTTTCTCTTTTCTGACAAAATTTAATCTGTTTCGTGGATTCATGTTTACGAATTTGGGACAAGATTTCAGTACATGGTTTTCCTTACACAAAGTACATCTAATACTGTTAACCTTTGTGTGATGTACTTTGAATTGTTTTGACCTGTCAAAATTATTCTTACTTTGGCGAGGGGCAGATTCATGCGATCCCATCATATCAGAGACACTTTCAATAGTCTGAAATCTTTCCGTCAAAAACTTGCTTAAATCTTCCCATTTCGGAAGCTCAGTCTTTTCTTCAATTGACTGTTCCCAGAGAGACAATGTAAGTTTCGGCAACTTTGCTGAACATTGGAATACAAAAATTGGATCCCACGATCCGACATCTATTTTGTACAACTTCAGTACAGAAATACAGTTGGTTATATCCCTATGCAATTTTTTCAAGTTACTTGCTGACTCATGTGTACATTGAGGCAAATTAAATAATATTCTTAATTGATTGTTTATCAATATCCTCTTATTTTCGTATTGGCTTTTTAAATTTGCCCAAGCAATGTCGAAACCTTCGGCTGTTAATGGGATATGTTTATTAATTTCCCTCGCTTCTCCACTTGTTTTCTGAAACAAGTGATATAATTTTTCGACAGAGCTAAGTTTTTTGTTATTCACATAAATAGCAGTGAATAAGTCTCTGAAGCTGGGCCAAGTAACGTAATCTCCATAAAAAATCTCTGTATCGCAAGGTGGGACACTGACTGACGATGAACTGGGCTTTTGACCAACAGGAGCCGGTTTAACCTTTTCCTTCCAATCTCCTATTATGGTCATACAGTTCATATATTTTGTACTAACTTCAGTCTTCTCCTTTTTTATAGTCGCCTTATCTGATTTTTGGCAGTCAGGGTCAGTGTTGCATCTTTTATAAAGGTCTTTAAATTCAGACCATAGATCCTGAATCTCCTGACTCTCTGCCTCTATAGTCGATTCATTATATTTACTAGCATCTGTCTCCCTCATCCTTTTTTCATGTGCGATGATCTCGTCACACTGAACCAGAAATTCCTCCATGAGACCCATTATAACGTATTTTGTTTTATGTCTCTATTAACTATGTAAATAATAAATCGCTAGATGATTTAATTTATGCAGTTTATTCACCACTGAGATCGGGACAAATGAATTCGCACTAAGTCACAGTGCAGACAAACAATTTTTGATACGGGAGCAAAATATTAAAAAAAAAATATTTTTATAACACTAGACCCACAGTGCCTGCAGACTGAATAGCAATTTATTGCGAAGTTTAGAGACAAAATACTTCCAATTTAATTTAAACAATATTTGTTAAAGGATGCTTTGACCCACGGTGCACGTTCTGTCCAAACCAAACGCCTTTAATAACAGTAAAACTTTATTAAATTGCCTCAATGATAAATTAAATTGTTACAATATAACTCTCCTGAGTATAAAAGCCAAAAACAATAACTCGATTTAACTTTAGCCTTGACCCACTGTTGGTCCAATTTTGTTCTAAAAAACAACGGAACAAACTTTCTATTTCCCAATGGCTTTGAATATTTTTCTTCTCTTTTTCAGAAATTAATTTTTCTTGTTCACATACAACATCGTAGTTTATAAAATACGCACTAAAATTTCATATTAGTGAGCCAACAATTGCATGTGTTGTCTCCACTGTGCCGATTTTGTTTATAGAGCCATTAAGCAGCCCATATACAAATATTTTCCTAAAAGGGACAAAGAAAAAAAATGTTCCTAAAAATTTTGTATTTTGTTTACCACGAGCCACTGTGCGCCAAAAGACATTTTTTCTCCAGTTGTGTCCACAAATTGAAGTCAAATACAAGTTGATGATTTGTATTTAAATTTTCATAAACTCTGTATTTTTGTTGTTATGCACCACTGTGCGAGGCTGATATGCCAAAAAACAAGCCAAACGATGTCAGTGAGACAGAAAGAAAAAAACATTTATCCACCTCTATATGAATATGAGTGGTTGCCGCACTTCAACTCTTAAAAACCAACATCAATTTGCAAGACAACAAAAGTGACGTCGACAGAGGCACACAGCAACAACAGCCTAGGTCAACGACGAATCAAAGGCAGAAGCAACACAAAAAGCGTTGACTGAGACAAAGGGCAGAACACAGTACATAGAATGTGAAGCAATGTAAAAATCGAGGTACAATGACCGTGAAAAAATAACGGCTATCCGTAGCGGTTCTTATGTGTTCACTTTTCTTTTTCCAAAAAATCAAGGTTGTTTACCACAAATTGTCCCGAGACAACATTTAATGTGAGACAAATTTCGCGATCGTAGAAGGCGCTTCCACAATGATAACAATATGGGCCAATATGTACACTTTCGCAAATTAAATTTACGCACGTACCTTTTATTCCCAATGCACTGGTTTCTTTTACTCACGGGCGAGTAAAATGTTTATACAGCTCACCTGGCACCTTCGTTCACGCTTCTCACAGGGCCGTAATCACTGGCTCGCTGGGCACTGCAATAGTTCGTCTGTCCGTCTGCGCCTACCTCCACAACAATGTTTCCTCGGCTCACGGTTTTTTTTCACTAGCAAAGCACAGCCACCAAGTCGTGTGGCACCAACCAATTTATTTTCACTACCGCCGTTGTTACCGGCCTTTACACTCTGGGACAATGTCTTTGTGCCTTCCAACAGAAATAACAACACACTTTGTTTCTGGTGATTATTTAAGGCCACTTCGTGTGGATTTTTATTGAGGCACTGAACTTATTATCTACCACTTCTTGTGGTTAATACTAATTGTCTTTTTAAGATTCCAAATTTACTTCAAATCAACTGTTTGACAAATTCACATAAAAAAATGAGAGGGAAGATTTGAATACAAACACTTATATTTATTTGGTTACTGCCACCGTCCGAATTGTGTTGCTTCTATTTTTGGAATGAAAAACAAGAACTCCACCGCTCAACTCTTCTTCATTTGCCAATTTACTGTTCGCTGTTCTCTCCACTCACTGAGTGTTGACGAACGGGATAGTTTGAGCGGTGGTGGTGGCAGCAACCGAGCAGAGCGTATGGCCACACACACACACTTTCCCATATGCTGCATTCAGAAATGCGTTCATCTTCCAGAGGTAGGGATGCCAATATGCGATCTCTAAATAGGGTTTGCCTATCTAGAAGGGAAAGTATGTGTGTGTGGACATTCCGCCCGCCTTGGGACATAGTCGCAATAAGTAGAAAACATAAGATAAATTAAATCGAATTCAGTGACAATTTCATTTTTGCTTCTTATTCTAATACGATATATAGAA
Source organism: Eudasyphora cyanicolor (assembly GCA_963930755.1). NCBI lineage: Eukaryota > Metazoa > Arthropoda > Insecta > Diptera > Muscidae > Eudasyphora > Eudasyphora cyanicolor. Next base: position 101,646,073 of record OZ005735.1, on the reverse strand, counting down.
ATAAACTTAAAAATAAAGTCAAAATTGGCTCTGGGCCAAATCACTAATCTTCATCATATGTCGGATCAATATCGATCTTGCCGAAAAACGCTAGGCCGAAGATAGTTCTCTGTGCGAACGGCAAGCTTCCTTCCTGAGTAGGTAGTCCTAAGTAGACGGTGCGGGCCACATCAGCTCCTAACACAATGGGACACGGGTATGGGATGTGAAACCCGTGATCCGCCAAAACCTCGTTGCGGTAATGGTTCTTGATTGGGCCTGGGACAAGGTGCGATCCAGGTGCAACCACTGCTCTCTTGACTCTGCGGACGAGGTCGACGGTGACGGTTCTCACATCATCACGCATTCCCCACAGCCGAACGTTTAGGATATCTTTGCATTTTTCCCATGATAGTGGGAAGGTGTCGGTGGGGGTGTAAAAACTGGTCATCACGCTAGGATCAATGAGGACACGTACATTATGCTGTTGTTGGGGGTCGTTGGGGCACCACATAACGGCTGTGGCAGTCATCTGTATCCATGCCGATCTTTCCGCGAAAGGGTGTGGATGTAGCAGGGTGTGGTGGGTGCCCCAACATGTCCAACATCCGGCCCGACTGCTGCATTGGGCCAATTGGTGTGAGAACGCCAAACAGTTCTCGCATGCTGATTTGGCATTCACTAGTGCCTTTTTTCCACTGGGGGCAAAGCGAGAAATCGGCGACATTTTCGCAGCGGGTGTCGCGATATGCAGAGTGGGCACAGATACCGGTCGTCAAAATCCATGGCTAGAGGAAGGAAACGCACAATTTGAATTGGTAGTGATGAACAATTAGATATAAATGAAAACGTAACATATTGGGCCAAATTTCATGAACGTTTCCACATTGGTTTTTTTGTGGTTATTGTTGAGCTTGTGGAAGAAGGACGAGTTTATGGACTGGTCGTGTGATGATTCCGGCCTGGGTTTTCAGGTCAACGACTCTAACGAGATCATCACGCCCCGGATATAGTTTAATAACGCGCCCCAAACGCCAATCAGTGGGACAAAGAGATTCCTGACGTAGCACTACTAGATCATTATGGGATACATTTTTCTGAGGCGACTTCCATTTGAAGCGTTTGTTAAGTTCAGACAAGTACTCGGTCTTCCATCGACGACAAAAATCTTGCTGGATAACCTTCATTTTTCTCCAGCGGTTAAGTAAGGCGGTTCGACTTGGAATTTCTTCTGGCTCGGCGGGAGCCAGGAGGGAAGAGCCAATCAGAAAGTGTCCTGGCGTTAAGGCCGAGAGATCATCGGGATTATTGGAGATCGGGGCAAGAGGTCTGGAGTTGAGGCAACTTTCTATCGAGGCAAGTATCGTCGCAAACTCTTCAAAGGTATGTCGTATTTGACCGGAAATTTTCTTCAGATGAGATTTACAACTTTTCACGCCGGCTTCCCATAGACCACCCATATGGGGAGCCCCTGCGGGTATGAAATGCCACTCTAATCGTTGGAACCCATATTTAGAGACAATCTCATCCCTGAGTTCGGAGACAATCTTAATTAGATGGGTCTTTAACTCCCTAGCAGCACCAACGAAGTTTCGTCCATTGTCGGAGTATATTTTATGCGGACATCCTCGCCGTGAGACAAAACGAGACAAGGCTGCTAAAAAACCTGGGGTGGACAAATCGCTTACTGGCTCTAAGTGGATTGCGCGCGTGCTAAAACAAACAAAGAGACAAACATAACCCTTTGTCATACGGCAGCCACGACCGTTGAAAGTCTTTAATTCAAAGGGGCCCGCGTAATCGACACCTGTGACTGCGAAAGGCCGATTGAAAGTGGTTCTTTCTTCTGGAAGAGGGGCCATCATTTGAGATTGGCTCGTTTTCCGAGCGACTACACACTCCTTGCATCTGTTGATGCGAGTTTTTATCAAAGTCTTCGCCCTAATTATCCAACATTCTAATCTAATGGTGGTAAGGGTCAATTGAGCACCTCCGTGCAAGGTGATTTTATGCACGAAATCGACGTAAAGTAGACTGAATCTGCTCTGATAGGCGAGAATAATGGGATGCCTCTCATTATATGAAAGGGCCAAGGTAGAGCCGAGACGACCATTCGCTCGAATCAAGCCATTACTGTCGAGAAAAGGTGTCAAAGTCAAAAGTGAGCTATTCGAAGGTAAATTCTTCTTCTTCTCGAGACAATGATATTCGGAAGCAAAGTATAACTGTTGCGGCCTGCCCATCAGTCGATGGCGGGCATGAAGTAATTCAGCCGCCGAAATACCTATGGAGTCGTGCTCAAAGCTATTTCTCAGCGAAGGGTGAGTATGGTGGTAGAAGCGATAAATATACGAGACAACATGTAGTGCTCTGGAGAGACAGGAAAAACGATCCAAAATGTCATCTGTATCCGCGGATCTAGCAATATGGACTTTAGCTGGCCTAGCTTCCAGATCAGTATCTGGAATATGCGGATTGTTGGGCCAAAATTGTTTCTCCTTTCGAAGCCAAGGTGGCCCGTGCCACCATAGATCAAAACCCTTTAATTCTAAAGGGGTCGCCCCCCGGGTTGCTAGGTCTGCCGGGTTTTCTGCTGTCCTTACATGCTTCCAATTATTAGCAATTTTTTCTTGAATAATTGACACTCTGTTTGAAACATAAGTCGCCCAATTATGCGATGGTTTTTTAATCCAAGCTAATACTATTGTAGAGTCAGACCATGGAAATAATCCAGCATGTGGTACATTTAATTGGGGCAGTATTGAATCAGCTAAGTCCGCTAGTAAAACGGCGCCGCAAAGCTCCAACCTTGGAACCGAAATTTTCTTTATAGGGGCAACTTTTGATTTTGCTACTAGCAATTTTGTATAGACTTTCCCCTCGGTCTCTACTCTTATATACAACACTGCAGCATATGCGAGTTCTGATGAGTCACAGAACCCATGAATCTCAATCTTACAAGTTGGGGAGTATTGTAACCAACGGGGTATTTTTATTTCATCTATTTCTCCATAATTTGATATGAAAGCTCTCCATTTCACCAGAGCCAAGGGTTTGATGGGATCATCCCATCCTATATTGTCGAGCCACAACAATTGCATGAGAATTTTCGCTGTTATTATTACAGGCGAAAGCCACCCTAAGGGATCAAACAACCTAGCTATAACCGAAAGGACCTCTCTTTTGGTGAATGATTCTTTATGAGCCAATTGTTGTGTGACAAAATAAAACGAATCAGTCGCCCCATTCCATCTAATTCCTAACGTTTTAGCTGAACTTTTGTCGTCGAAATTGAGGAATTGTTCATTTAACAAATGATCACGAGGCAAGTCTTTCAAAATGTCCTTATTGTTCGAAGTCCATTTTCTTAGCTGGAAACCAGCGGACTCTAATATTTTTATGAGCTGGTTACGTGCTTCTAATGCCTCTGAGACTGAATGAGAGCCAACCAAGGAATCGTCTACATACATATTTTCCTTTAAAATCTTTGAGCCAATTGGATAACGCTCTTTTTCATCTTCTGCTAATTGCAGCAGCGTTCTCAGGGCTAAAAACGGAGCACAATTTACACCAAAAGTAACCGTTCTTAGTTGGTAATCTTGTATTTCTTCATCAGGAGAAGATCGAAACAAAACACGCTGAAATGGGGCATGTTGCGGGTTGACAAGTATTTGTCGATACATTTTCGTTATATCCGCGTTAAACACGAATTTGTAAAAGCGCCAATTCAGAATCAATGGAATTATATCCTTTTGAAGAACTGGGCCAATAAATAATGCGTCGTTAAGACTTTTCCCATTCGCCGACGGGCAAGAGGCGTTAAAGACCACTCTTAACTTAGTTGTGGTACTCTCAGGTTTAAACACCCCGTGATGAGGCAAATAAAAATAACTATCTGAGTTGTTTCTGGGAGGTTCGACTCTCTCCATATGTCTCAGGGACAAATATTCTTTGATGACGTCATCATACATTATTTTTAAATCACGATTTCGAAGTAAAGATTTTTCGTTTCTTAAAAACTGACTTAGGGCCACGTATCTATTCGCATTTTTTGACGAATTTAGTGGATTCTCAGGCCGAAATGGCAAGTCTACCATATATCTACCATCAGCCATCCTAATGGTTGTTTCCCTGTAAATCTCTTCACAGAGTCTATCATCCTCGGAAATTATTGGTTTCCTCGAAACCTCCTCTATCTCCCAAAACCTTTTCAATTGATCATCAATTGAAACCCTGGTGCAATGCGAAACTCGGACTGTGCGTCTCGGATTCGAAGCACTCGTTGGGCCAGTCACAATCCAACCAAAGACTGTCTCCTGAGCCACAAGCGAGCCAAGAATTCCGTGTTCTACTCCCTTCAGTAGAATCAACGGATATAAATTTCCTCCCAAGAGAATATCCACCGGGCCAGTTTGATAAAAATGAGGATCTGCAAATTCCAATTTAGGAAGCTGTTTCGCTACTATATTTTCATATGAATGGGTGGGTACGTTACCCGTAACGTCTTGCACGACCAGTGCATCAGTTTCTACTTCAAAATCTGGCTTTAATATTGAGCCAATTTTGAAAAATGCTATTTTCGAGCATTTCGTTAGATATTCACCTCCTAATCCTGTGATATCTGCCGACACGGCTTTTGTATGTAATTTCAATAAGCTCTGAACTCTTGATGATATGAATGTATCATCTGAACAAGGGTCAATTAGGGCTCGGACTTTATTTGCGACGCCATCTTTAATAATGTTTACCCAAGCTGTTGCTAGCATAGTCTTATTCGACACAGACGTATGGTATGCTCGAACATTCTCAGAAGTTGAAGGTGCTTCAGTGGACTGTAAATTAGAATTCTGATTCTGAGAACTTTGGGCCAAATTCGTCGAACTTGCTACACTAGCATTATTCTGTTGGACGGATCTTTCAAGGTGCAAAAGCGTATGATGCCTATAGTTGCATTTCGCACAATTATTTTTATTGGGACATTTATCAACAATATGTCCTGGTGACAAACATTTCACACAACTTTTCTCTTTTCTGACAAAATTTAATCTGTTTCGTGGATTCATGTTTACGAATTTGGGACAAGATTTCAGTACATGGTTTTCCTTACACAAAGTACATCTAATACTGTTAACCTTTGTGTGATGTACTTTGAATTGTTTTGACCTGTCAAAATTATTCTTACTTTGGCGAGGGGCAGATTCATGCGATCCCATCATATCAGAGACACTTTCAATAGTCTGAAATCTTTCCGTCAAAAACTTGCTTAAATCTTCCCATTTCGGAAGCTCAGTCTTTTCTTCAATTGACTGTTCCCAGAGAGACAATGTAAGTTTCGGCAACTTTGCTGAACATTGGAATACAAAAATTGGATCCCACGATCCGACATCTATTTTGTACAACTTCAGTACAGAAATACAGTTGGTTATATCCCTATGCAATTTTTTCAAGTTACTTGCTGACTCATGTGTACATTGAGGCAAATTAAATAATATTCTTAATTGATTGTTTATCAATATCCTCTTATTTTCGTATTGGCTTTTTAAATTTGCCCAAGCAATGTCGAAACCTTCGGCTGTTAATGGGATATGTTTATTAATTTCCCTCGCTTCTCCACTTGTTTTCTGAAACAAGTGATATAATTTTTCGACAGAGCTAAGTTTTTTGTTATTCACATAAATAGCAGTGAATAAGTCTCTGAAGCTGGGCCAAGTAACGTAATCTCCATAAAAAATCTCTGTATCGCAAGGTGGGACACTGACTGACGATGAACTGGGCTTTTGACCAACAGGAGCCGGTTTAACCTTTTCCTTCCAATCTCCTATTATGGTCATACAGTTCATATATTTTGTACTAACTTCAGTCTTCTCCTTTTTTATAGTCGCCTTATCTGATTTTTGGCAGTCAGGGTCAGTGTTGCATCTTTTATAAAGGTCTTTAAATTCAGACCATAGATCCTGAATCTCCTGACTCTCTGCCTCTATAGTCGATTCATTATATTTACTAGCATCTGTCTCCCTCATCCTTTTTTCATGTGCGATGATCTCGTCACACTGAACCAGAAATTCCTCCATGAGACCCATTATAACGTATTTTGTTTTATGTCTCTATTAACTATGTAAATAATAAATCGCTAGATGATTTAATTTATGCAGTTTATTCACCACTGAGATCGGGACAAATGAATTCGCACTAAGTCACAGTGCAGACAAACAATTTTTGATACGGGAGCAAAATATTAAAAAAAAAATATTTTTATAACACTAGACCCACAGTGCCTGCAGACTGAATAGCAATTTATTGCGAAGTTTAGAGACAAAATACTTCCAATTTAATTTAAACAATATTTGTTAAAGGATGCTTTGACCCACGGTGCACGTTCTGTCCAAACCAAACGCCTTTAATAACAGTAAAACTTTATTAAATTGCCTCAATGATAAATTAAATTGTTACAATATAACTCTCCTGAGTATAAAAGCCAAAAACAATAACTCGATTTAACTTTAGCCTTGACCCACTGTTGGTCCAATTTTGTTCTAAAAAACAACGGAACAAACTTTCTATTTCCCAATGGCTTTGAATATTTTTCTTCTCTTTTTCAGAAATTAATTTTTCTTGTTCACATACAACATCGTAGTTTATAAAATACGCACTAAAATTTCATATTAGTGAGCCAACAATTGCATGTGTTGTCTCCACTGTGCCGATTTTGTTTATAGAGCCATTAAGCAGCCCATATACAAATATTTTCCTAAAAGGGACAAAGAAAAAAAATGTTCCTAAAAATTTTGTATTTTGTTTACCACGAGCCACTGTGCGCCAAAAGACATTTTTTCTCCAGTTGTGTCCACAAATTGAAGTCAAATACAAGTTGATGATTTGTATTTAAATTTTCATAAACTCTGTATTTTTGTTGTTATGCACCACTGTGCGAGGCTGATATGCCAAAAAACAAGCCAAACGATGTCAGTGAGACAGAAAGAAAAAAACATTTATCCACCTCTATATGAATATGAGTGGTTGCCGCACTTCAACTCTTAAAAACCAACATCAATTTGCAAGACAACAAAAGTGACGTCGACAGAGGCACACAGCAACAACAGCCTAGGTCAACGACGAATCAAAGGCAGAAGCAACACAAAAAGCGTTGACTGAGACAAAGGGCAGAACACAGTACATAGAATGTGAAGCAATGTAAAAATCGAGGTACAATGACCGTGAAAAAATAACGGCTATCCGTAGCGGTTCTTATGTGTTCACTTTTCTTTTTCCAAAAAATCAAGGTTGTTTACCACAAATTGTCCCGAGACAACATTTAATGTGAGACAAATTTCGCGATCGTAGAAGGCGCTTCCACAATGATAACAATATGGGCCAATATGTACACTTTCGCAAATTAAATTTACGCACGTACCTTTTATTCCCAATGCACTGGTTTCTTTTACTCACGGGCGAGTAAAATGTTTATACAGCTCACATGGCACCTTCGATCACGCTTCTCACAGGGCCGTAATCACTGGCTCGCTGGGCACTGCAATAGTTCGTCTGTCCGTCTGCGCCTACCTCCACAACAATGTTTCCTCGGCTCACGGTTTTTTTTCACTAGCAAAGCACAGCCACCAAGTCGTGTGGCACCAACCAATTTATTTTCACTACCGCCGTTGTTACCGGCCTTTACACTCTGGGACAATGTCTTTGTGCCTTCCAACAGAAATAACAACACACTTTGTTTCTGGTGATTATTTAAGGCCACTTCGTGTGGATTTTTATTGAGGCACTGAACTTATTATCTACCACTTCTTGTGGTTAATACTAATTGTCTTTTTAAGATTCCAAATTTACTTCAAATCAACTGTTTGACAAATTCACATAAAAAAAATGAGAGGGAAGATTTGAATACAAACACTTATATTTATTTGGTTACTGCCACCGTCCGAATTGTGTTGCTTCTATTTTTGGAATGAAAAACAAGAACTCCACCGCTCAACTCTTCTTCATTTGCCAATTTACTGTTCGCTGTTCTCTCCACTCACTGAGTGTTGACGAACGGGATAGTTTGAGCGGTGGTGGTGGCAGCAACCGAGCAGAGCGTATGGCCACACACACACACTTTCCCATATGCTGCATTCAGAAATGCGTTCATCTTCCAGAGGTAGGGATGCCAATATGCGATCTCTAAATAGGGTTTGCCTATCTAGAAGGGAAAGTATGTGTGTGTGGACAATTACAATAAAAATATATATGACAAAGATAGAATAGACTATAACTTCAAGATCGGAGAATTGGTATATGTTGATAATGGTAACCGACTGAATCGAAAAAAACTAGACTTGTTAAGAATCCGGCCCTATAAAATCCTAAACAAAACATCGAACTCTATATACGAAATTGACACAACGCATAAAAAAGCAGAATCGAATTTATTTCACATCTCCAAACTCATGCCTACTCCAAATATGTCAGATATAGAAACAGCAATATGTATCTAACCGATAGGGCCTTATATATACATTGTACTTCGTGTAAAAGTAAGTGAAAACTTTGTACCAAAGTTTTTATCGTAGGGGGAGATGTAAGATGTGCAAACACTGTACACTATTTGTAATGTACATGTTTACACTGTTTGCATATATAAACTATTTGCATATTGTAGTCACCCTATAATAAACTTAAACTAGTCATTGAATAATCTACAACATTGTGAATGTAACATAATCAGAATAAGTAAAACGTATCAAAAGAGAATTGTAAAACTTAATACACGTATATCAGACCAATTATTGTAAGATTTAAAGAAGAAGTGAATATTAACATTGAATGTTGTTTCTTCGTTATTTACAGGTAATTTAGGTTAAGAGATTAATTATTGTATACTATTGTATGAATCAATAAAACCAACTTCGTTATTTACAGAGAAACAATTCACCTTTTTATTCACGAGGGAATACTTGGTAATTAATAGAAACATAATTTCACATTATATATTTTTAACTCTTACGTATTTTATTATAAAATGTTTTACTGATCTCGTACTAAAGTACACATTTATATTTAGGAATAAAATTCGAATAAAAAACTAAGGAACTTAACTTCCATTACCTACACAATAAACGCAATTTTTTAATTGTTTATCTTTGTTATGGAAAAAAAGGTTGGGCCCCAACATATTTCGAACAATCTTTTTTGGGAGGTTATGAATAATAAACCGGCAGATTTCGAACTCCAACAGTGATTGTAAGTCGCCGGTGATTTTAAAATCACCGTGATTTCAAATCACCTTGCTACAGAACAGACCCGATAATTTGAATCTAATAACACAAAAATGTTTTGCTACAAAAAAATTCAGCGGATCGATTTTGCGTTTTGAAAACGAATTCGCCAATTTTAGGCGAAATGCGATTGCCATCACATGGGCGTATGTTATTTTAATCAACTATGAAAAAGTCGACTTTAAGGTCCGATTAATCGACCTAGTGGACTGAAACGAAATTTGGTTGATGAAAAAGTCGAAAGTCGACTAGCTTCCAGAACCATTCACTAATTCTGATATAGCCGCCATATAAATATATATTTCTTCCCTTTAGCACTATAGAAGAAGTATTTTACATATATTTTATAGCCCTCATATATATGTTCCTTCCGATCTGGACGTTTATAACTTCAGAAGCTTTATTTTACATCCAATCGTTTTGAAATTATGCATTCTTGGGTTAATAATTTATATTCAGAAATTGCATTTTGGTTACTTATTTAGAAGAACTTCATTAAATGCCGAAAAAACGTTCATACTTATGATTTGGAAGTACTTATGTAGGATGCGAAAAAAAGGGTATGCTCACGCAACATACTCTCGAACGAAGTCAGTTTACTCTACGACGCGAAGCTGTTAAGACGTACAACAACTAGAACGGAGTTTGCTCAACGACGATACTTTATTTCATTAATTCATTTTACTACACTTTGTTTCTTACAATTACATTTCACTTTTCATTAACATTAAAATATCAAACCCCTGGATTTGTTGAATTATATTAAAGAATTAAGACGCTTGTTTTATTATCGGGAATTGGAACTCTTTCGGGATAATAAACGTGAATTCCCACAAAATTGGCGGCTCGTCCGAAATAGAAGAGGGAAAGACGAAAGAGACAATTGTGTCGACGCGAAAATAAACGGTAAAATACGTTGTGAAATAAGTTTTTTCTGTTCTTGGAACAAAGAAGGGCGTAAGTGCAGATAAAGGAGTGTGTAAAGAAAAAGCAGTCGCGACCGCGTAAACGAAGAAGCAAAAAAAGGATTGGGTCGACATGCCTGCACTTGGTGATTTTTCTCATATACGCAACAATTTGTCGACGGCGAAGCGAGCGGTGGTTGTTGCATTCCACAAGTTGGTGTTCGAGTCGGAAGGCTACAGAGCGAACAGAGGGCGATTACGACGATTTGAAGGTTTTTCATTTGACGAGGAAGACGACGACTTCAACAGAAAGGCAGAATACGTTCGACAGAATTTGAGCACAGCCGATCTTGCTTCAGTTTGTCGGGTATTGGGAACGTGCTGGAGGAAATACGACGAGGAGGACAAGTTGTTTCCATACATTTTTGCGAATCTGAGAAAGGGGATGTTGTTGGAAGCTGCGAATGACGATGGCCAAACAGACGACGATGACCAAACAGACGACGATGATCATACTGATGACGAAGATGAGGGGCAAGACGACGACAGTTCAACAAGCAACGACGTAAAAGATCGTACTATGGTACCAAGAGGTGGTGACGGTGTTGTTGGTGGTGCTTTCAACGATAATGAAGATGATGATGAAGTTAACGTAGGCGCTGAGGAGTATGCAATGGAAAATATGACTTGTTAAGAATCCGGCCCTATAAAATCCTAAACAAAACATCGAACTCTATATACGAAATTGACACAACGCATAAAAAAGCAGAATCGAATTTATTTCACATCTCCAAACTCATGCCTACTCCAAATATGTCAGATATAGAAACAGCAATATGTATCTAACCGATAGGGCCTTATATATACATTGTACTTCGTGTAAAAGTAAGTGAAAACTTTGTACCAAAGTTTTTATCGTAGGGGGAGATGTAAGATGTGCAAACACTGTACACTATTTGTAATGTACATGTTTACACTGTTTGCATATATAAACTATTTGCATATTGTAGTCACCCTATAATAAACTTAAACTAGTCATTGAATAATCTACAACATTGTGAATGTAACATAATCAGAATAAGTAAAACGTATCAAAAGAGAATTGTAAAACTTAATACACGTATATCAGACCAATTATTGTAAGATTTAAAGAAGAAGTGAATATTAACATTGAATGTTGTTTCTTCGTTATTTACAGGTAATTTAGGTTAAGAGATTAATTATTGTATACTATTGTATGAATCAATAAAACCAACTTCGTTATTTACAGAGAAACAATTCACCTTTTTATTCACGAGGGAATACTTGGTAATTAATAGAAACATAATTTCACATTATATATTTTTAACTCTTACGTATTTTATTATAAAAAGTTTTACTGATCTCGTACTAAAGTACACATTTATATTTAGGAATAAAATTCGAATAAAAAACTAAGGAACTTAACTTCCATTACCTACACAATAAACGCAATTTTTTAATTGTTTATCTTTGTTATGGAAAAAAAGGTTGGGCCCCAACATATTTCGAACAATCTTTTTTGGGAGGTTATGAATAATAAACCGGCAGATTTCGAACTCCAACAGTGATTGTAAGTCGCCGGTGATTTTAAAATCACCGTGATTTCAAATCACCTTGCTACAGAACAGACCCGATAATTTGAATCTAATAACACAAAAATGTTTTGCTACAAAAAAATTCAGCGGATCGATTTTGCGTTTTGAAAACGAATTCGCCAATTTTAGGCGAAATGCGATTGCCATCACATGGGCGTATGTTATTTTAATCAACTATGAAAAAGTCGACTTTAAGGTCCGATTAATCGACCTAGTGGACTGAAACGAAATTTGGTTGATGAAAAAGTCGAAAGTCGACTAGCTTCCAGAACCATTCACTAATTCTGATATAGCCGCCATATAAATATATATTTCTTCCCTTTAGCACTATAGAAGAAGTATTTTACATATATTTTATAGCCCTCATATATATGTTCCTTCCGATCTGGACGTTTATAACTTCAGAAGCTTTATTTTACATCCAATCGTTTTGAAATTATGCATTCTTGGGTTAATAATTTATATTCAGAAATTGCATTTTGGTTACTTATTTAGAAGAACTTCATTAAATGCCGAAAAAACGTTCATACTTATGATTTGGAAGTACTTATGTAGGATGCGAAAAAAAGGGTATGCTCACGCAACATACTCTCGAACGAAGTCAGTTTACTCTACGACGCGAAGCTGTTAAGACGTACAACAACTAGAACGGAGTTTGCTCAACGACGATACTTTATTTCATTAATTCATTTTACTACACTTTGTTTCTTACAATTACATTTCACTTTTCATTAACATTAAAATATCAAACCCCTGGATTTGTTGAATTATATTAAAGAATTAAGACGCTTGTTTTATTATCGGGAATTGGAACTCTTTCGGGATAATAAACGTGAATTCCCACAAAATTGGCGGCTCGTCCGAAATAGAAGAGGGAAAGACGAAAGAGACAATTGTGTCGACGCGAAAATAAACGGTAAAATACGTTGTGAAATAAGTTTTTTCTGTTCTTGGAACAAAGAAGGGCGTAAGTGCAGATAAAGGAGTGTGTAAAGAAAAAGCAGTCGCGACCGCGTAAACGAAGAAGCAAAAAAAGGATTGGGTCGACATGCCTGCACTTGGTGATTTTTCTCATATACGCAACAATTTGTCGACGGCGAAGCGAGCGGTGGTTGTTGCATTCCACAAGTTGGTGTTCGAGTCGGAAGGCTACAGAGCGAACAGAGGGCGATTACGACGATTTGAAGGTTTTTCATTTGACGAGGAAGACGACGACTTCAACAGAAAGGCAGAATACGTTCGACAGAATTTGAGCACAGCCGATCTTGCTTCAGTTTGTCGGGTATTGGGAACGTGCTGGAGGAAATACGACGAGGAGGACAAGTTGTTTCCATACATTTTTGCGAATCTGAGAAAGGGGATGTTGTTGGAAGCTGCGAATGACGATGGCCAAACAGACGACGATGACCAAACAGACGACGATGACCATACTGATGACGAAGATGAGGGGCAAGACGACGACAGTTCAACAAGCAACGACGTAAAAGATCGTACTATGGTACCAAGAGGTGGTGACGGTGTTGTTGGTGGTGCTTTCAACGATAATGAAGATGATGATGAAGTTAACGTAGGCGCTGAGGAGTATGCAATGGAAAATATGACAACTGGCAATGGAGATACAGCAATAATTGATGGCAGAAAATTAAGTACAAGCAAAAACTTTAACGAACAATGCGATGTCAAAAAACGGCAAAACGGAGCGAACTTAATTGCACAGTGTAAAACAGCGACTATGAACGTACCAAGATTTTCCATGAACTTTCGAGATATAGAGGATTCGATCAGATCGTTTGATGGTTGTGGAAGTTTATCGGTCAAGTCCTGGATTGATGAGTTTGAAGAGACGGCAGCCGTGATGTACTGGGATGATTTTCAGAAATATGTTTTCGCGAAAAAGTCATTGCAGGGTCTTGCAAAACTATTTGTGTCTAGCGAAAGAGGCATCACGACATGGACGAAATTGAAGAAGTCACTTGTGAGTAAATTTGGTTCATCGATGGACAGTGCGCAACTCCATAGACTACTTACTGAAAGGAAGATGGCCAAAGACGAAAATGTTCATGAATATTTTCTGCACATGAAGGAATTAGCTTCTCGCGGCGACGTTGAGGACAGTGCTTTAATTCAGTATATGATTGACGGCATCAGAGACTTTACACTGAACAAAACTATTCTCTACGGTGCGACCAGTCTGACAGAATTCAAGGTAAAGCTGAAGAGTTACGAAGTCATGTGGATGAGTACAGACAGGGAGGTGAGGCGAAACTGAATACGACCAATATTGCTAAGCCAAGTGTGAAAAACGAAAAAAGGGAATTCTTGTGTTATAACTGCGGCGGCAAGGGGCATACATCGAAAACATGCAAAGACAAAGCGAAAGGAGTCAAGTGTTTTAACTGCAACAATTTTGGACACATGTCGAAGGATTGTCCGTCGAAGCATGAGAAATCTAACGTACGACAATTGGTTTCTGAAGACATCATGAGGAAGAATGTTAAGTTTGGGAATCAGTTTTGGTCCGCTTTATTCGACACTGGCAGCAAATTCAACGTTGTGTCCGAGCGAGTCTATAGTTCATTGGATAAACCAAGACTTTTGAAATCGAATTTTCATCTGGTTGGTTTTGGTAGAAACGCTAAGAAAAACAAAGTTCAACCTTTGGGCAATTTTGAGTTTAGAGTTGAAATCGATGCTGATGAATACAGTTTGACGTTTCATGTGGTTCCGGATACTTGTATTGACGTGGAGGTGATTTTGGGAAGCGAATTGTGTACATTGGCAAACGTAAACATAACACCAGGTGGCCTGAATATCAGCAAAATAAGAGACTCAACTTCTGAGGAAATTCATAGCATTATGGTTATGGATGTTTGTGATAATGACGACGAGAATGATGTAGACATAGAGACGTCGGCTGACGACTCTGCTAAGAATAAGGTGATGAATATGATTGCGAATTATGAACCAAGTAAATGTAAAACGACGAATGTAGAATTACGAATTGTGCTGAAAGACGATACACCAATATTCTGCAATCCCAGACGACTTCCGCTGAGGGAAAGATGTATTGTTGACGATCAAATTGACAAATGGCTGGCTGAAGATATTGTTGAGGAATCGGAATCTGAGTTTTGTAGCCCCATTATTCTGGTGAAGAAGAAAGACTCTACATCAAGACTTTGCGTTGACTACAGGAGAATCAACAAGGTTATAGTCAAGGATCTTTTCCCGTTGCCCTTGATCGAGGATCAGCTTGACCGTTTGCAGAACGCAGTTATTTTCAGCACAATCGACCTGCGAAATGGCTTCTTCCATGTTCCTGTAAACGAAGAGAGTAGAAAGTATACTTCTTTTGTAACCCACAATGGACAGTACCAGTTCCGAAAAGTTCCATTTGGTCTTTCTAACTCACCTGCAGTTTTCCAACGTCACGTAAACGCCATATTTCGAGATCTAACCCGTGAAGCCATTGCTCTACCATATGTTGATGACGTCATAATACCAGCAAGCAATGACGAAGAGGCTGTATTAAATTTGGAACGTGTATTGGATAGATGCAAGGATTATGGTTTGGACATAAACATCAAAAAGTGTCACTTCTTGAAGAGGAAAGTCCAATTTCTTGGACATGTCATCGAGAATCGAAAGATATTGCCTACGACTGAGAAGACAGCGGCAATGGTGAACTATGCTCAGCCACAAAACCCTAAACAACTTGAGAGTTTTCTAGGGCTTGCTGGATACTTCAGAAAGTTTATCCCTGATTTCGCACTGATTGCTAAACCGCTTACAGATGTGAGGAAGCAAAATGTAACTTTTGAATTTGGTGTTGAACAGATGACCGCATTTGATAGGCTCAGAGTGATCATGAGCAATGGACCTGTATTGAACATATTCAATCAAGACTACGAGACGGAGGTCCATACCGACGCTTCAATAGATGGCTATGGTGCTGTACTTTTACAGAAATCTCCAGACGACTGTATGTTACACCCCGTGTACTACATGAGCAAAAAGACCAGCGACGCCGAACGGAAATACACAAGTTACGAACTCGAGGTACTAGCGATTATCGAAGCTTTAAAAAAGTTTCGAGTGTATCTCATTGGCCTGCGATTTAAATTAGTCACCGATTGTAACGCCTTCGCCAAAACCTTGGACAAGAAAGATTTGTGTACTAGGGTAGCGCGATGGATTCTCTTTTTACAGGAGTATGATTATACTGTTGAGCATCGCCCTGGAACACAGATGCGACACGTTGACGCACTAAGTCGATATCCGGTGATGGTAATTCAGGAAGACAATCTGGTTTCGAAGGTAAGGCGTCTGCAGACCCAGGATGAAGATCTTAAGGCCGTACGAGAAATTTTGAAAGAGAGGCCGGCGTATAACGATTATTTTGTTAAAGGCGAAATATTATATAAAATTATTGACGATTGTGAACAAATGGTGATTCCAAAAGGAATGCAACATGAAATCATAAGGAACGCTCACGACAGAGGTCATTTCTCTATAAAGAAGACAAAAGAAATGATATCGAAGGAATACTACATCCCAAAATTGGAGGAGAAGATTCATAGACACATAATGAATTGTATTGCCTGTGTCATTACAAATAGGAAACGCGGTAAGCAGGAAGGAGAGCTAAACCCTCTTCCTAAAGATGACACACCCTTACATACTTATCATATTGACTATCTTGGACCTCTGGAGTCAACAAACAAAATGTACAATCACATATTCGCCGTTATTGACGCTTTTTCTAAATTTTGTTGGAATTTAGCCGTTATTGACGTCTGCCAAAGATTCTATATCAAGATTAGAATTGCAGAGTACTATCTTCGGAAATCCAGCTCGCATTATATCGGACCGTGGTTCCGCCTTTACAAGTGAAGACTTCAAATCCTATAGTGACATGGAGTAGATAAATCACATTAAGATTACGACAGGACTTCCTCGTGCCAATGGACAAATTGAAAGACTCAATAGTATCATCGTATCCGTATTGTCAAAGATTAGTATCAGTGATCCAAGCAAGTGGTATAAACATGTTGGAGATGTACAGCGAATGATTAACTCTACATACCAAAGGAGTGTGAACTCTACACCTTTCGAAGTACTAATCGGTACTCGAATGAGAACTAAAGATGATATCAACCTGAAAGAGCTGTTGGAGAAAGAGGTTATTGCAAGTTACGCCGAGCAACGAGACGACATTCGCCAAGCAGCAAGACAACAGATTTTGGTCGTACAGAGTGAGAATAAGAAGACGTATGATCGCAAGCGAAAACCAGCACGCCATTACAGCATCGTCGACCGGGTGGCTATAAAGCGAACTCAACTGGGAGGTGGCCTCAAACTTCGACCGAAATACTTAGGTCCGTATAAGATTGTCAAAGTCAAACCTAGGGACACCTACGACGTAATTAAAGATGGTATTAGCGAAGGCCCAAGGCATACCACTACGTGTGCCGAATATATGAAGCCGTGGCCCGACGACTTAGAAGATGAGGAAGACATCGACAACATTATTTGCAGGATGGCCGAGATGTAGGATGCGAAAAAAATGGTATGCTCACGCAACATACTCTCGAACGAAGTCAGTTTACTCTACGACGCGAAGCTGTTAAGACGTACAACAACTAGAACGGAGTTTGCTCAACGACGATACTTTATTTCATTAATTCATTTTACTACACTTTGTTTCTTACAATTACATTTCACTTTTCATTAACATTAAAATATCAAACCCCTGGATTTGTTGAATTATATTAAAGAATTAAGACGCTTGTTTTATTATCGGGAATTGGAACTCTTTCGGGATAATAAACGTGAATTCCCACACTTATAATGTTATTCTTTTGGAAGTACTTCTTTTATTTTTTTCTGGGGTTTTACTAGTGGTTAATCAGATCTTCGAATTTATTATTGTTGTTTTCGGCCTGCGGTCCACTTGTTATTAGTTTTAGTTATATCAAAGTTAATTTAAATTTACGTATAGGAATTTTATGTTGAACATTTTCTGTAATTTTTTAATTGCATCGATTACACTGTGTGTGAAAAATGCACTTTAAAAACTTATCCTCGATGAAAACCACATACACCGCAAGTTTTTTTTACTGTGACAGCGAAATATTCCTTGTCAAAAATCAATATAGATCCCACAATACACGTTTATGCCAACCCAGTGGTTATTTATTTCTTCTACAATCGTAATAGTTTATTTATTCTTCATTATCTCTGTTATATCCCCATTTTATATTGATACGTATTGGCAATTCTGTTGATACACATGAACTGGCAATGTTCCTTTCCTTTAAGTCATAAGTATGAGATTTGAAATAAAAAACTGATAATGTACAAACGCGTGCTATTTATTTCCCTTCTAAACGTTATAACAAATTGGCGACGAAATAAAATAGAAAAACTTGATTCACTCACCAAGGAAACTTAAGAAACAAGGAAAACCTGGATGTTTTCAACAAAACTCAAGCGATTTGCTAAAGCAAATTGCAGAAAGACCAACATATATATAGTAGCAGCCAACACAACAACGACAAAGTGCACCGTCAGTACAAATAACGAATCCACCATTTGAGCAGTACGAGTCCGGCAAAGAAAACTTCAAGTTCTGCATACAAACGTTCGGGAATTGTCTGTCAATGAAAGGGGAAAGAAGTATGTCATCAGATGTTGGCAAATTCGATTGGTCCGAAGCATTTTAAGCTGATGGTATCTCTAGTGGCCCCAAAAAAACTAAGTGATGTTGAATACGATGTCTTAGTGCGCAAACTAGACACATTTGTGCCCAAAGAAAAATGTCTTTGTACTTACACACCGATTCCTATCCACGTACCAAGGCGAAGATCAAACACTTTCCGAGTATGTGGCTCTTCTCCGCCGGAATTTAAACGAATGGGATTTTGTGTCGACTTGCGACTGCATAGCCGACATTTCCAACATTTTCCTTCAAGCCCAATTCATACGCGGTTTAAGAGATGTCCACATAAAGGAACAACTTCTACAGTCAGAGAAACCAGGCTTCGACAAAATTTTGTAAAAAGCCATGTCTTTGGGAGCTTCGAGAATTGACAGCCGGGAACTGGATTCCAAAAACAACAGTGGCACAAGTAACGTCAACAAGATACAATCAAGGTCTTCAAATAGCAATCGCCGAAGAATTAGTTTTCACAGCCGGTCTCTTTCAAGAGGTTCAACATCGTCAAAATCGAAGGTAAATTTATTTTAAAGGATTGTCGCACCAAACTAAAACGGCTAAAGTGCAAAGCTTTTGGCAAACCAGGCCACGTCCAACAAGTTTGCATAAAAACACTACTGTCTACGTCGAACAACAATTCTATCGCAGTGAACGATGAGTACGTGGAACCAATTTTCAATATGCATGGCATCAATAAAATCATTGATAATAATCACAATCAACCATATGAACAAAAGGATGATGACATGTACATAGTTCAAAAAATGGTCGCCGTCAACAATTTGAAGTAGACTTTGGTGTTAGGTATACCCTAATTAAAAAGCGTGAGTATGATCAACTGAATATTAAAACACAATTAATACCATCGTCGATAGCGTTTCGTTAGTATACTAAGAACATTTTAGTACCATATGGAAAGGTGAAAGTAGATGTTAAATATAATAATAGACAGTCGACTGAAGAAATGTACGTCGTGCCGGAAAAGGTTGGATGTGTGCCAAATTATGAAGTGAAGTTGAAGTTTGTTCCTTTCATGAGGTTCCTTTTGAACTCCGAGGTCGGGTCGAAAAGGAGCTCAATGATTTAGAATACGCTGGAATTATATCATAGGTTGAGCGAAGTGATTGGGGATCGCACTTGGTAATTATTCCGAAGTCAGACGGAGGTATTCGACTATGCGTCGACTATAAGGATGGTTTGCACCCGAAATTTGTTTCAGGTGCAACCCGATTCGACGAGTTCATGAGATTTTAAACAAATTTAAGGGTGCCAGATACTTTTGTCGACTTGATCTGTTAAAGGCCTATTTGGCGTAAAAACGGCTCCTTTCGAATTTAACCGGATTATGGGACAGATTTTATCCGAGTTGGGGAACACGATGTCGTATTTCGATGATACCATTGTATACGGGACGACATAGGCCGAATGTGAGGGCCTGTTTCTGTAGCTTATTTTCGTTCGTCTACGGCGAACGATCAAAATTCTCTCAGCTATTACTTGAATTCTATAAAACGCAGGTTAGAATTATTTTAGGAACAAGCTGTTTACATGATTTTCTACAGACACAACGAATTATAAACTTCTGTGATTTATAGATTTCTCGGAATAATTGAGTGATTTTTGATCGTTCGCAGTAGACGAACGAAAAAAGTTACAGAAACAGGCCCTAAATACTATTTGAACGAATGTCTTCGACGTCTCAAAGATCACGAAAATTGAATATTTGGGTAATTTTATTCAATATAATAACATTTTGAAGTCACCATCGAACATCCAGCTTTTGCTGTAGCTTTTGCTTCTCGTTCATTAACGGTCGCTGAGAAAAACTACAGCCAATTGGACCGCGAGGCATTGGCGATAAATTTCACGATAAATCATTTTTTCATGTACATATTTATACGGTCGGAAATTCAAATTGCTGACAGACAGTCGCCCATTGACTAGTATTTTCCATCAACATTGTTTAAGTTCAAATATTGTTCCTTTAATTTCACCTTTTCATTTTACCCTCATTAAGTGACAATCCGCAATTTTCCCCGGCGTTAGGTTCTGTCTACTACTTTCAAATACGACTTTGTGGTTTACGACCAAAAGTACAAGAAAGTACGACAGAATCTAACGAGTAAAAAAGCTACTATTACAAGTGATCATTCTGTGGTTTGTTTTTTTTTTTTTTTTTTTTTTTTTTTTTTTATTATTTTTAGTCTATAGACTTATATCCTTACAGACTATTTACAATATATACACTATTCTATTTAAATTCATTTTAGCTTATATGTTATGATGATTTCATTAACGAGTTTATATACAATTGCAAGGAACTAAGAATTCAATAGTATGGTTATTTTTCTTTTTAAAGTAGATTTAGTCTCGCACAGTTCTATTAAGTGGTAGTATTTGTTAAAGGTAACACATAGGCGACGATACGGATCATTATTAGCATAATTAGTTCTGAAAAAAAAAAAAAAAAAAAAAAAAAAGCTACTATTACAAGTGATCATTCTGTGGTTTGTTTTGAATAAAAAACCCACCCTAAAATATTAATAAACAACCCCAGTGTCGTCTTACAACTCGGTCGTGTTTTTCTCTCTCGTTCGTTTGTCCGTCTGTCTCCCACGAGAACATTCATGCGGAAAAAACGCGAATAAGTTCGATACTCCAACAGTCCACTAGGTCGTGTTTTATTGGTGAATATAGTGGTAATTCAAACGTCATCCACAGTGTTTATTTATTATTTTCTTTTATATATTTATTGAAGACCTGCTGTTTTGTTTCAACGAGCATCTACTTTGCTGTAAATTACAATAACAAAACATACAAGCTCGATTCAAACATACTGGTTCGACTCTCAACACTGTTGTCGACGTTCGTTTCTCTTCACACACGTACATTCAGACTGTGTATTAGAGTGGGTCGTAACTCTTATTTATTAACGCGGATCGAAATATTATTTAATTTTTTTTTGTGAATAAATAAATATTTTTTTTCGCGATTTTAATTGTTCAGCCCTACGGCTAACAACCAAATATTAATTATTCGTCGTTTCGGTTTATCGTGTAATACAGTCCGCTAATTAAACATATTTTTTTATTTTATTTTCCGTTCCATTTTTTGATTTATTTTATTTTCCGCTTGCGGCAAGTGATATTTTCGATAAACTGCCAAAAACTTAGTGTGTTTTACGATACACTGGGAAAAATTAAGCGCTGATTCTTACACTGAGAAAAAATTGGTTAATTTTTAAAATTTTCGAGTTTTTCATATTTTTGCTACACTGAGAAAAATCATTGTATTCTTCGATACACTGTGAGAAGAATATTGAGAATAATTCAATACACTGAGAAAAAATCGGTGCATTTTTGGGAAATTTTACATTCTATTCGGAAATTTAAAACAATTTTGGGTGACTTTGAGCATTATGTGCTTTCTTATTTACTTATACGTGTTTTTCGACACATTAGTAATAAGAGGTCTCTCGTTTTTATATTTCCTCGGACATTTTCACGGTGATTTTAAAATCACCGGCTACCTAACATCACTTTTGGAGTTCGAAATCACCCGAACATATTTCGAACAATCTTTTTTGGGAGGTTATGAATAATAAACCGGCCGATTTCGAACTCCAACAGTGATTGTAAGTCGCCGGTGATTTTAAAATCACCGTGATTTCAAATCACCTTGCTACAGAACAGACCCGATAATTTGAATCTAATAACACAAAAATGTTTTGCTACAAAAAAATTCAGCGGATCGATTTTGCGTTTTGAAAACGAATTCGCCAATTTTAGGCGAAATGCGATTGCCATCACATGGGCGTATGTTATTTTAATCAACTATGAAAAAGTCGACTTTAAGGTCCGATTAATCGACCTAGTGGACTGAAACGAAATTTGGTTGATGAAAAAGTCGAAAGTCGACTAGCTTCCAGAACCATTCACTAATTCTGATATAGCCACCATATAAATATATATTTCTTCCCTTTAGCACTATAGAAGAAGTATTTTACATATATTTTATAGCCCTCATATATATGTTCCTTCCGATCTGGACGCTTATAACTATTTATTTTACATCCAATCGTTTTGAAATTATGCATTCTTGGGTTAATAATTTATATTCAGAAATTGCATTTTGGTTACTTATTTAGAAGAACTTCATTAAATGCCGAAAAAATGTTCATACTTATGATTTGGAAGTACTTATAATGTTATTCTTTTGGAAGTACTTCTTTTATATTTTGCTGGGGTTTTACTAGTGGTTAATCAGATCTTCGAATTTATTATTGTTGTTTTCGGCCTGCGGTCCACTTGTTATTAGTTTTAGTTATATCAAAGTTAATTTAAATTTACGTATAGGAATTTTATGTTGAACATTTTCTGTAATTTTTTAATTGCATCGATTACACTGTGTGTGAAAAATGCACTTTAAAAACTTATCCTCGATGAAAACCACATACACCGCAAGTTTTTTTTACTGTGACAGCGAAATATTCCTTGTCAAAAATCAATATAGATCCCACAATACACGTTTATGCCAACCCAGTGGTTATTTATTTCTTCTATAATCGTAATAGTTTATTTATTCTTCATTATCTCTGTTATATCCCCATTTTATATTGATACGTATTGGCAATTCTGTTGATACACATGAACTGGCAATGTTCCTTTCATTTAAGTCATAAGTATGAGATTTGAAATAAAAAACTGATAATGTACAAACGCGTGCTATTTATTTCCCTTCTAAACGTTATAACAAATTGGCGACGAAATAAAATAGAAAAACTTGATTCACTCACCAAGGAAACTTAAGAAACAAGGAAAACCTGGATGTTTTCAACAAAACTCAAGCGATTTGCTAAAGCAAATTGCAGAAAGACCAACATATATATAGTAGCAGCCAACACAACAACGACAAAGTGCACCGTCAGTACAAATAACGAATCCACCATTTGAGCAGTACGAGTCCGGCAAAGAAAACTTCAAGTTCTGCATACAAACGTTCGGGAATTGTCTGTCAATGAAAGGGGAAAGAAGTATGTCATCAGATGTTGGCAAATTCGATTGGTCCGAAGCATTTTAAGCTGATGGTATCTCTAGTGGCCCCAAAAAAACTAAGTGATGTTGAATACGATGTCTTAGTGCGCAAACTAGACACATTTGTGCCCAAAGAAAAATGTCTTTGTACTTACACACCGATTCCTATCTACGTACCAAGGCGAAGATCAAACACTTTCCGAGTATGTGGCTCTTCTCCGCCGGAATTTAAACGAATGGGATTTTGTGTCGACTTGCGACTGCATAGCCGACATTTCCAACATTTTCCTTCGAGCCCAATTCATACGCGGTTTAAGAGATGTCCACATAAAGGAACAACTTCTACAGTCAGAGAAACCAGGCTTCGACAAAATTTTGAAAAAAGCCATGTCTTTGGGAGCTTCGAGAATTGACAGCCGGGAACTGCATTCCAAAAACAACAGTGGCACAAGTAACGTCAACAAGATACAATCAAGGTCTTCAAATAGCAATCGCCGAAGAATTAGTTTTCACAGCCGGTCTCTTTCAAGAGGTTCAACATCGTCAAAATCGAAGGTAAATTTTACCCAGTTAGGAATCGAAAATTTGTGTATACGATCTGGACGAAATAACCACAAGGTAAAGGATTGTCGCACCAAACTAAAATGGCTAAAGTGCAAAGCTTTTGGCAAACCAGGCCACGTCCAACAAGTTTGCATAAAAACACTACTGTCTACGTCGAACAACAATTCTATCGCAGTGAACGATGAGTACGTGGAACCAATTTTCAATATGCATGGCATCAATAAAATCATTGATAATAATCACAATCAACCATATGAACAAAAGGATGATGACATTTGAAGTAGACTTTGGTGTTAGGTATACCCTAATTAAAAAGCGTGAGTATGATCAGCTGAATATTAAAACACAATTAATACCATCGTCGATAGCGTTTCGTTAGTATACTAAGAACATTTTAGTACCATATGGAAAGGTGAAAGTAGATGTTAAGTATAATAATAGACAGTCGACTGAAGAAATGTACGTCGTGCCGGAAAAGGTAGGATGTGTGCCAAATTATGAAGTGAAGTTGGTTGCTTTCATGAGGTTCCTTTTGAACTCCGAGGTCGGGTCGAAAAGGAGCTCAATGATTTAGAATACGCTGGAATTATATCATAGGTTGAGCGAAGTGATTGGGGATCGCACTTGGTAATTATTCCGAAGTCAGACGGAGGTATTCGACTATGCGTCGACTATAAGGATGGTTTGCACCCGAAATTTGTTTCAGGTGCAACCCGATTCGACGAGTTCATGAGATTTTAAACAAATTTAAAGGCCTATTTGGCGTAAAAACGGCTCCTTTCGAATTTAACCGGATTATGGGACAGATTTTATCCGAGTTGGGGAACACGATGTCGTATTTCGATGATACCATTGTATACGGGACCACATTCTCTCAGCTATTACTTGAATTCTATAAAACGCAGGTTAGAATTATTTTAGGAACAAGCTGTTTACATGATTTTCTACAGACACAACGAATTATAAACTTCTGTGATTTATAGATTTCTCGGAATAATTGAGTGATTTTTGATCGTTCGCAGTAGACGAACGAAAAAAGTTACAGAAACAGGCCCTAAATACTATTTTAACGAATGTCTTCGACGTCTCAAAGATCACGAAAATTGAATATTTGGGTAATTTTATTCAATATAATAACATTTTGAAATCACCATCGAACATCCAGCTTTTGCTGTGGCTTTTGCTTCTCGCTCGTTAACGGTCGCTGAGAAAAACTACAGCCGATTGGACCGCGAGGCATTGGCGATAAATTTCACGATAAATCATTTTTTCATGTACATATTTATACGGTCGGAAATTCAAATTGCTGACAGACAATCGCCCATTGACTAGGATTTTCCATCAACATTGTTTAAGTTCAAATATTGTTCCTTTAATTTCACCTTCATTAAGTGGCAATCCGCAATTTTCCCCGGCGTTAGGTTCTGTCTACTACTTTCAAATACGACTTTGTGGTTTACGACCAAAAGTACAAGAAAGTACGACAGAATCTAACGAGTAAAAAAGCTACTATTACAAGTGATCATTCCGTGGTTTGTTTTGAATAAAAAACCCACCCTAAAATATTAGGGTGTCGTCTTACAACTCGGTCGTGTTTTTCTCTCTCGTTCGTTTGTCCGTCTGTCTCCCACGAGAACATTCATACGGAAAAAACGAGAATAAGTTCGATACTCCAACTAAACATTCATAGAGAATAGTGAAAAAAGTGCGTGTTTTATTGGTGAATATAGTGGTAATTCAAACGTCATCCACAGTGTTTATTTATTATTTTCTTTTATATATTTATTGAAGACCTGCTGTTTTGTTTCAACGAGCATCTACTTTGCTGTAAATTACAATAACAAAACATACAAGCTCGATTCAAATATACTAGTCGCTGAGAAAAACTACAGCCAATTGGACCGCGAGGCATTGGCGATAAATTTCACGATAAATCATTTTTTCATGTACATATTTATACGGTCGGAAATTCAAATTGCTGACAGACAATCGCCCATTGACTAGGATTTTCCATCAACATTGTTTAATTTCAAATATTGTTCCTTTAATTTCACCTTTTCATTTTACCCTCATTAAGTGGCAATCATCAATTTTTCCCGGCGTTAGGTTCTGTCTACTACTTTCAAATACGACTGTGTGGTTTACGACCAAAAGTACAAGAAAGTACAACAGAATCTAACGAGTAAAAAAGCTACTATTACAAGTGATCATTCCGTAGTTTGTTTTGAATAAAAAACCCACCCTAAAATATTAATAAACAAGCCCAGTGTCGTCTTACAACTCGGTTGTGTTTTTCTCTCTCGTTCGTTTGTCCGTCTGTGTCCCACGAGAACATTCATACGGAAAAAACGCGAATAAGTTCGATACTCCAACTAAACATTCAAAGAGAATAGTGAAAAAGTGCGTGTTTTATTGGTGAATATAGTGGTAATTCAAACGTCATCCACAGTGTTTATTTATTATTTTCTTTTATATATTTATTGAAGACCTGCTGTTTTGTTTCAACGAGCATCTACTTTGCTGTAAATTACAATAACAAAACATACAAGCTCGATTCAAACATACTGGTTCAAGACTGTTGTCGACGTTCGGTTCGCTTCACACACGTACATTCAGACTGTGTATTAGAGTGGGTCGTAACTCTTATTTATTAACGCGGATCGACATATTATTTAATTTTTTTTGTGAATAAATAAATATTTTTTTCGCGATTTTAATTGTTCAGCCCTACGGCTAACAACCAAATATTAATTATTCGTCGTTTCGGTTTATCGTGTAATACAGTCCGCTAAATAAACATATTTTTTTTTATTTTATTTTCCGTTCCATTTTTTGATTTATTTTATTTTCCACTTGCGGCAAGTGATATTTTCGATACACTGCCAAAAACTTAGTGTGTTTTACGATACACTGGGAAAAATTAAGCGCTGATTCTTACACTGAGAAAAAATTGGTTAATTTTTAAAATTTTCGAGTTTTTCATATTTTTGCTACACTGAGAAAAATCATTGTATTCTTCGATACACTGTGAGAAGAATATTGAGAATAATTCAATACACTGAGAAAAAATCGGTGCATTTTTGGGAAATTTTACATTCTATTCGGAAATTTAAAACAAATTTGGGTGACTGAGCATTACGTGCTTTCTTATTTACTTATACGTGTATTTCAACACATTAGTAATAAGAGGTCTCTCTTTTTTATATTTCCTCGGACATTTTCGTGTCAGTCTTTTCTGAATTATTCGACATCTTCTTAGTTTTCTGCTGTATTTTTTGCTTTCTCAGTGCTTTTTGGTACATTTTATCACTAAATTCTTGAGTTTTCAGTCAATTTCGTTGACATTTTATAATCTCAATAATTTATTGATACTTCGTGTTAATTTTTGTCATACATTTTAGCACATTTCTCTGAAAATGTATTTATAATGCCGCTCACTCCTTTCGACTTCTTTATTCGAGCCACTGATGCTTTGGTGAAATTTGACGCCAACTTCAGTCTGGTGAAGAACGAGGAGCTTGATATATTTTCCCTTGAAATACAGGGATCTGAGGCTAAATCTTTATGGGATAAAGTAAAAACAAAGTTTGATCAATGCCTTACATTCCTAGCAGATCAGGAGAATTCAGTTAATGACATTACCTTAGCCGACATGAAATACGATGTCGCATACAAATTCTATATAAGTGTACTCTCCTCCATTAATCGAAAGCTAGAAGAATTTCGGGCTTCGTCTAAAGCGTCTAGTCAGACTCCACCTCCTAATTTCCCTCTCATGCAGTGGTGGCAATGGGGCTCACAGCCTTAATTTGCCCCCTTGTGACATAGATGTATTCAATGGTGATTTCCTTTCATGACCGACATTCAGGGATTTATTTTCGGCGGTGTACATTAACAATGTCCGCGTAGAAAAACTATGTCATCTGATAATGACGACTAGTGGAGGTGCTCGTGAGATTGTGTCAAAGTTTCCGCTTATGCATCGAAGTTTCAATCTTGCATGGCAAGCACTGAAGGACACTTACGACAATACTCGTATATTGGTTAACCACCAACTTAAAGTACTTTTTGATCTGCCAGTATTATAGAGTGAGACTAGCTCAGGTTTAAAAAATTTGTCTGTCTATGATGTGTCGACTGAAGATTGGGATCATATACTAGTATTCCTGTGCCTTCAACGACTTCCCAAAATTAACGTTACGTTATGGGAACAAAACATAAAAAAATAAATCAGCTTTGTCCTCTTGGGAAGATTTGGATAAATTTCTTACGGAACGTATCCAAACTCTTTCCTGCCTTCGTGATCTTATTGGTATAGAATCTTCAAAAAATCAAACCAATAATAATAAAATCCGTTCGCATTTTACGAATGCTACAAATTCTCGAACCCCTGCCGCCACCTCTCGAATCTCTCCTCGTGCGTCGAGATCTTCTCACGCACCCTCTGAAAATTCTTGTATTCTCAGTCTACGACAGATTCACCACCTTCGTGCCTGTCCCAAATTCTGTCAGCTTCCTGTGCCTGATCGATTGAGCGCAGTGAGGAGACATCACTGCTGTATTAACTGTTTGTCTCGAGGACACGAAGTCAATAACTGTGTGAGTTCTTATAACTGTGGTAAATGCAATAGAAGACACCACACACTTTTGCATAAGAATGTTTTGAATTCTACGACTTCTACCTCTACCACAAACACGGCCACTATTACTCCAGCCTCTAATTCGAGTTCTCTCAATACAAATCAGTCCTCTACATCGACCGGCATTATTTCAGGAGCCTCAAATAGACAGGTTTTTCACACCGCACAGAGTAGAAATGTGTTATTAGGGACAGCAATGGTGAACATTGTTCATCAGGGTACTAGGTACCCAGCTAGGGCTCTGATCGATCCAGCTTCAGAAGCTTCTTTTATTACGGAGCCACTTCAGAATCTAATTGGTATTAACACCATTTCGACTCAGGCTACTGTCTCTGGTATACATCAGACAGTTTCAACCATTTCTCGAAAGCTGTGTTCTTTAATTATTAGTTCTCCTCTTGTCATCGTTTTCTTTAAATAGTGGCGAAAGTTCTCGTATGCCAAATCTACGTTTGGCCGATTCTAATCTTTTCATTTGCCGTCCTGTCGACCTATTACTAGGGGCAGATCTTTATCCTAAACTTCTGCTACAGAGGACTCTCACAAATATATTAGGTTCATTGATAGCGCAAAAAACGGTCTTTGGTTGGATCATTACTGGTCCTCTGTCCTCTCCTAATATTCCGGTGTTTACAACGACTATAGATTTTAGTGAGGAAGACGGACTTAAAAAGACTCTTCTTCGTTTCTGGGAACTTGAGGAAGTTCCTAAACGATCTATTTTATCTCCAGAGGACAGATTTTGAGAGGAAAATATAAACGGACAACTCGTAGGGATTCTGAGGGAAGATACGTCGCATCTCTCCCATTTGGGGCTGAATTCTTTGAACAGGTGGACTTAGGGCATTGTAGGACAAATTGTTTACGACAATTTCTTCGAAACGAGGTTTCTCTCCTTCGAAAACCACTAATTAAGACAGTCTACGACTCGGTAGTAATGGAATATTTAGAATTAGATCACATGAGGCCCGTTCCGGCTACGCCATCAAACTCTACGGTCTGTTACCTACCTCATCACCCAGTGATTTTTAGATATGTATATAACTGCGACACAACACAGATGTATCGCCAGATCAGGGTTGATCCAGCTCATACTCCTCTTCAGAGGATACTTTTGAGGGATTCTCCTCAGGAGGACGTTCAGGATTATGAACTTCAGACGGTGACCTTCGGGGTCACCTTCAATTTTAATGGTCTTCGAAATTAAATTTTAATAAAATGCACACATGGGTGTAGTTATTTTTCACTGTAATTAATAATTTGATTTTAATAAATCAAAATTGTTGTGCTAATATTAGATGGATTGGATTCGTAACTCTTATCTGGAGTCAATTTCATTGCCTCGGTCTGAGGATAATCCCGCAGCCGTGGATTTTCGCCTGCTGAGTTGGCCAAATCGCATATTTGGTGGCAAGGGCCACAATGGCTCCGTCAGGACAGTTCCCAGTGGGAACTTCAAAATTTGTCTCCTCCAGACACCGATGTTGAACTTCGGCCTGTCAAATGTCATGTATCCTTTTTTACAAATTATGAGGATATTTTGGAAAGATT
Source organism: Eudasyphora cyanicolor (assembly GCA_963930755.1). NCBI lineage: Eukaryota > Metazoa > Arthropoda > Insecta > Diptera > Muscidae > Eudasyphora > Eudasyphora cyanicolor. Next base: position 101,615,801 of record OZ005735.1, on the reverse strand, counting down.
TTCTTTCATAGAACACATTCTTCTCATAGAGATCGCCATATTTATCGAGATACGACTCTTACGAGTTCTGAACTCAAAACAGTGAGATTACGTCTAGCTGTTTCGGCGCAAAAGGCACACTATGCTGAAGAATATGATTGTTTATTGAAGAAGAAACCTTTGAATTCTAAAAGGTCGCTTCTACCCCACAATCCATTTCTGGATGACTCGGGTGTACATCGTCTAAAGGGGCGTTTGGCGCGATTGCCAACACTGTCTTATTCTGAAAGGCACCCTATAATTGTTCCCTACGCTAGCCGTTTTGCCTTCCTATTAGTTACATATATATTCATTTAAGTTCCATACATGGAGGAAACCAGTTGATGCTACGCATCCTTCGCATTGAATACTGGATCCCACGCCTCACCTCTTTAGTCAGAACAACAATTAATAGATGTAAACGCTGTGTGTTAGACAGAAAGCGGTCTTGCACGCAGATTATGGCTGCTCTCCCTCCAGAGAGGACCATTGTATCCCGAGCGTTCGCCACTACTGGCGTAGATTTTGCCGGTCCTTTTGATCTTAAATCCTTTACAGGTCGGGCTTTCAAAATAACTAAGGGTTACGTTTGCGTTTTTGTATGCTTTTCTACGAAAGCCTCACATCTCGAGGCTACGTCAGATTTGTCTACGACAACCTTTTTGTCGGCCTTTCAAAGATTTATAGCACGTCGTGGTTGCCCCAAAACTATATTTTCTGATAATTGCACTAACTTCGTTGGTGCATCCCGAGAATTAGAAAGGGATTTTAGATCTGTACTTCGCGAAAACCGCGATATCTTGTGTTCCTCATACCAATATCAGGAACTTTCATGAGAATTTATCCCTGCCGGAGCACCACATATGGGTGGCCTCTGGGAAGCCGCCGTAAAAAGTTTTAAATTGCACTTTCGAAAACATGCGGCAAATTCTTGCCAGAATAGAGGCGTGTTTGAACTCCCGCCCTCTTTGTCCGATGAATGATAGTCCTAACGATACAGTAGCACTTACGCCAGGACATTTCGTAATGGGATCTCCGATCCTGGCCTCAGGTCGACGAATCTCCGCTACACCTAGTCAATAGGTATCGGAAAATTAAAGCTCTAACTCAACAATTCTGCCTTCGGTGGAAAGACGAGTATCTGAAGGGCATAGATAAACGCTACAAATGGAATTATCCGCAGCGCGACATTAAAAATAATGATTTGGTCGTTATTCGGCACGAGCAATTACCCCCCACGTCGTGGATGTTAGGTCGAGTAGTTGCTGTTCATCCGGGGTCCGACGGTCACGTTCGGGTCGCGGATATTCGAATGGGAAACGGAATCGTAAAACGCCCAGTAGCTAAATTATTTATTTATTATTTTGCCGCAATAAGACCACTTTTCGCGTCCTCTCCTTTTTCAGTTAGATTTGAAAAATTAGGTTGACGGTTTCGTCCCTATCGTGAATATTCGGGCTTTTTGAACGTTGTAAGACGACTTAGGGTCTCTTCAAATCCTACTAATTAATATTTTTCGTTCCTTCTTTCGCCATGTCGCCCTCTCTATTTTTTCGGAGAAATATGGAAAATCTAGGTAAGATGGCAGCGACTCTCCATGACTATGAGGATGACGTCCCCATATACGACGAGGAGCGAGAGACTACAGCAACATCAATGTCTGGTGTTGCCGCCTTCGGCAGCTGAATCCATGCCTCCCCAACCGGAAGAAGCAGTAAATAAATTAAAAATCCGCAGTCGGCGGCTCCAGAAGTTCCTTCCGGAGTAACAACTGTGGCGTCGCCACAAATTTCACATCTTGTCGAAAAGAACCGGGCTCGAAAAGGCACAATTGGAAGGTCCCGAACAAAACATAATTTTCAATTCCGTCCGTTGTAAAAGTCCATCCGCTGTAAAAAGCCCGTCCGATCGAATTTCACATCCGCATCCTTCTACGCCATCACGTCCGATAATGGCTCTTCAGTCAGTTATCACCTTTGGGCCTACGAAAATGATATTGCTTATCCTGCCAGGATAATACTTATCTTTTTGGACCCGTGAAGCACCAGACCTACTCGAACCCTGGTTTCCCATGGACCCAACTCACCATTTTCGGGTGGTTATATCGGGTCCATGTAATATTTAAGTAACTTAACGTAAATGATGTCAACGGTTCAGTCTGGTCCAACTTAAAGTTGACTTTGGTCTGTCAGACCACTTGAATTTTTTATACTTGCTCGTCGAGCTTCTTTTCTTTTTGAAAAAACAAACAAAAATAAGAAACAATGAAATAATATTTTTTGCAATAATGTTTTCGCATTAAAAGTTTTTTGTTAAAATTTGATAATTTACTTAAGAATCTAAATTTAATTACAACATGGCTGAATGTTGCAAGGCGGGCGGCAATGTTTAAGTTCTAATATTGTTCCTTTAATTTCACCTTTTCATTTTACCCTCATTAAGTGGCAATCCGCAATTTTCCCCGGCGTTAGATTCTGTCTACTACTTTCAAATACGACTTTGTGGTTTACGACCAAAAGTACAAGAAAGTACGACAGAATCTAAGGAGTAAAAAAGCTACTAAGCGCGGCCTTTCGGCATCCCAGCTTTATTTACCTTTTGTTAAAAACACTCGTTATTTGGATTTCGTCCAAAAAGCAAAAAGTATAATAAGTTTTGGAACAACCCTCAACTGATCAAATAATAAATGATAAAATAAATCAACTAATAGACTACCCGCAATGACATCAGCGAGGTTGTTGCGATATGCAGAGTTTTTATCAAATATTGAGTATGAAATTGTTTTTATTTAGGTTCGGAAAATACCGATGTCGATTGCCTTTCTCGTGCAACACAGGTTTTGGAAAATCCCTCAACTGATCAAATAATAAATGATGAAGTAAATCAACTATGTCTATTATCGACTTTCAAGATCTCCAGCAAATTTTTCAATGCTAAGATTTAAGCGTCAGAAACGGCAATCTTTTTAAACAATTAGTTGGTGGTACTGATGCTAATGAAATATACACATTAATCAATGACATAATTCTCAAGGGTCAAAGCGTATTAATTCAAAAAAGTCTACAGAATACTACAAACTTTACCACACACATTCAGGCGTTACGAAAATGAAGCAACTCGCTAGGAGATATTGCTTATGGAAGGGTATCGATGCTAACATATAGAGGATGGTAAGATTCTGTGAATCCTGCGTACAAGTTTAATAAAAGCCAGCAAATGCTCCGCTTCATAAATGGGAAGAACCGAAAATAGATCAACTTTTCAAGAACTTTAACAACTGAAATGTAACAACCCTTCTAAAAGTTATAATAATCTCCAATTCATTTTGGTTGATTTCGAAAATCTGAATGTACAAGAGACTATTTGGAGAAATGTCTTCTACATAACTGTACATGAGATCAATAACACAGGCTGACACAAAATGTTGTCGCTGCGGCTTCGGTTTAGTGAATGTTTTACATTGTTCCCTAACCAAATTGTAAAAGTTCAGCCTTCTTTTAAATCTTAAAATGTTAGAGAAACCTATATCTAAAAAATATAATATTATATGATTTCGGTGCCTTTCTGGCAGTCATAAACCCAGATTGCGGACCATCCCTGATAGATGCAATTAAATATAAACTGAAATGCACATGATTTTTTTCAATTTTTGTATTTATTACCTCCAAATGCGTATACGTATATTGTTCCGGTTACAATAAATTTTGAATCGAAATCCGTAGGCATCCAGTGTTGTTTTTACAGTTTATCAAGAATTTGAATTGAACACATTTCCATTTCCTGAAAAAGAATTAATGTTAGGATTACTACAACAAGTAATATCAGTGTAATATTAGTATAAATATTGATTTATAGCTATACTAAATAGCAACGGGACTATGAACGTCCACATCTTAGTTGAGTAGTCGATGGCAGGAGCCAATCGACAACATTTGCAGCGTTTTCTCCGATTCACTTAAATTTATAGAACACTAGCTGGACCCGGTCCACTTCGTTGCCCCAGACTTCAGATTTCCGATCCCGTCCATTTATCAAAACATGGCTCATGTAGATAGGGATCTCGTTAATATATTCGTAGGTACGGACAGTAGGAATCACTTAAAACATTGGCTTATATGGGCGGTCCCACGCCCCCTCAATCAAAAACTTATAAAGGCTATGTCACCATCTAGACTTTTCTGAACATTCCCTGAAAAGTTCATCAAAACCTATCCAGCCGTTTTGGAGTCCATAGTCCAACATACACACGTCCATATATACATATACTCATTTTTGAACCAATCACGAATACTTCCACCAAAAACATCTCCATCAAATAAGAGCACCCTCGCTAAGAAATTGCGAAGATATCTCAATATCAAAATTTGGCTTTGGCCCATTGGTCTGATCCCGCCCACTTTTGTACTAATCACGTAGACTGCCACCAGATACATATAAACAGAATTGCAGTACTATGGCTAGCAAATTGTGGACGATATCTCAATTTAAAAATTGGCTTATATGGGCGGAGCCACACCCTTTGGTCTGATCCCGCTCATTTTTAGACCAATCACATAGACTTCCACCAGAGACATATACAGAAAATAACAGCACTCCCACAAATAGATTGTGCAAGATACCTCAATTTCAAAAAGTTGCTACATGGGCTGGGCCACGCCCATTGCTCCGATTCCGCCCATTTTTGGGCCAATCACGTAGACTACCACCAGATACATATGCACAAAATTATTGCACCCTCGCTAATAAATTGTGCAAGATATCTTAATTTCAAGATTTGGCTTTTATGGGCGGGGCCACGCCCATTAGTCCGATCCCGCCCATTTTTGGACGAATCACGTAGATTACCACCAGATACATATGCACAAAATTACAGCACTCTCGATAACAAATTGTGCAAGATATCTCAATTTCAAAATTTGGCTTATATGGGCGGGGTCACGCCCTTTTGTCCGATCCCGCCCACTTTTGAACCAATCACGTAGACTACCACCAGATACATATACACAGAATTACAACACTCTCTCTAACATATTGTGAAAAATATCTAAATTTCAAAATTTGACTTATATGGGCGGTGCCACGCCCATTGGTCCGTTTCCGCCCATTTTTGGACCAATCATGTATACTACCACCAGATACATATGCATAAAATTACAGCACTCTCGCTACAAATTTGTGCAAGATATATCAATTTCAAAATTGGCTTATATGGGCGGGGCCACTCCCATTCGTACGATTCCGTCCATTTTTGGACCAATGACGAAAACTACCACCAGATACATATGCACAAAATTGCAACACTCTCGCTAACAAAATGTGCAAGATAAGTCAATTTCAAAATTTGGTTTATATGGGCGGTGCCACGCCCATTGGCCCGATCCCGCCCATTTTTTCACCAATCACGTAGACTGCCACCAGTTCAGCCTTCTTTTAAATCTTAAAATGTTAGAGAAACCTATATCTAAAAAATATAATATTATATGATTTCGGTGCCTTTCTGGCAGTCATAAACCCAGATTGCGGACCATCCCTGATAGATGCAATTAAATATAAACTGAAATGCACATGATTTTTTTCAATTTTTGTATTTATTACCTCCAAATGCGTATACGTATATTGTTCCGGTTACAATAAATTTTGAATCGAAATCCGTAGGCATCCAGTGTTGTTTTTACAGTTTATCAAGAATTTGAATTGAACACATTTCCATTTCCTGAAAAAGAATTAATGTTAGGATTACTACAACAAGTAATATCAGTGTAATATTAGTATAAATATTGATTTATAGCTATACTAAATAGCAACGGGACTATGAACGTCCACATCTTAGTTGAGTAGTCGATGGCAGGAGCCAATCGACAACATTTGCAGCGTTTTCTCCGATTCACTTAAATTTATAGAACACTAGCTGGACCCGGTCCACTTCGTTGCCCCAGACTTCAGATTTCCGATCCCGTCCATTTATCAAAACATGGCTCATGTAGATAGGGATCTCGTTAATATATTCGTAGGTACGGACAGTAGGAATCACTTAAAACATTGGCTTATATGGGCGGTCCCACGCCCCCTCAATCAAAAACTTATAAAGGCTATGTCACCATCTAGACTTTTCTGAACATTCCCTGAAAAGTTCATCAAAACCTATCCAGCCGTTTTGGAGTCCATAGTCCAACATACACACGTCCATATATACATATACTCATTTTTGAACCAATCACGAATACTTCCACCAAAAACATCTCCATCAAATAAGAGCACCCTCGCTAAGAAATTGCGAAGATATCTCAATATCAAAATTTGGCTTTGGCCCATTGGTCTGATCCCGCCCACTTTTGTACTAATCACGTAGACTGCCACCAGATACATATAAACAGAATTGCAGTACTATGGCTAGCAAATTGTGGACGATATCTCAATTTAAAAATTGGCTTATATGGGCGGAGCCACACCCTTTGGTCTGATCCCGCTCATTTTTAGACCAATCACATAGACTTCCACCAGAGACATATACAGAAAATAACAGCACTCCCACAAATAGATTGTGCAAGATACCTCAATTTCAAAAAGTTGCTACATGGGCTGGGCCACGCCCATTGCTCCGATTCCGCCCAGTTTTGGGCCAATCACGTAGACTACCACCAGATACATATGCACAAAATTATTGCACCCTCGCAAATAAATTGTGCAAGATATCTTAATTTCAAGATTTGGCTTTTATGGGCGGGGCCACGCCCATTAGTCCGATCCCGCCCATTTTTGGACGAATCACGTAGATTACCACCAGATACATATGCACAAAATTACAGCACTCTCGATAAGAAATTGTACAAGATATCTCAATTTCAAAATTTGGCTTATATGGGCGGGGTCACGCCCTTTGGTCCGATCCCGCCCACTTTTGAACCAATCACGTAGACTACCACCAGATACATATACACAGAATTACAACACTCTCTCTAACATATTGTGAAAAATATCTAAATTTCAAAATTTGACTTATATGGGCGGTGCCACGCCCATTGGTCCGTTTCCGCCCATTTTTGGACCAATCATGTATACTACCACCAGATACATATGCATAAAATTACAGCACTCTCGCTACAAATTTGTGCAAGATATATCAATTTCAAAATTGGCTTATATGGGCGGGGCCACTCCCATTCGTACGATTCCGTCCATTTTTGGACCAATGACGAAAACTACCACCAGATACATATGCACAAAATTGCAACACTCTCGCTAACAAAATGTGCAAGATAAGTCAATTTCAAAATTTGGTTTATATGGGCGGTGCCACGCCCATTGGCCCGATCCCGCCCATTTTTTCACCAATCACGTAGACTGCCACCAGATACATATGTACAAAATTACAGCCTCTCATTTTAAAATCTCAATTTTAAAATTTGTCTTATGTGTTGTCTTTGTGTGTGATATATCGAAAATTCAAGTACCCTATTTTAACCACGCCCCACACATGTACATTCTGTGAAAATTTCAAGATCGGTCCAGCCGTTTAGACGTCTATACGGTACAAACAAACCAACAAACAAACAAAAACACATTCTTCTTTATATATATAGATTTATTTATGGACAAAAATAAAACAAATTTGTGGGTTCCATTCTAGAGTAAGCATGGACGATTTTAGTTGTTGGTTTCCGTATTTACGTTTAAGGATGTCCTTTAAAATAGCATGTTGTTTAGTCACGCGCAGAAAATGGTTATTAGAGATGGTGCGGCGTCACCGTATACCAAGCATGCGATATGTAGTACTGATCATGCCACAGCTATCTGCAATAAGATGAGAAGTAGGAACTAGGTCCTCGAGTCGCTAGCCGGCAGCACTTGGGGAGCCGACAAAGAAACCTTCTTGACCTCTTACAAAGCGATAGGTCGGTCTGTGGCTAAATACCGAATGTGAATGAGACGCAGCGGAAGAACTTGCAGACTTGCCAAATGATAGAGTAGGGGGTCTATCGAAACCGCAGTCAATTCTACCCAGCCATTTAAACTCAATACCATTTTGTTTTTATTACAATAAACAACAACAAATACAAACACATGAGGTACGATGACGTCGGTATTATCTATTGACAAAACTATATTGTTTTAGTGGCTCGTGAAGCCAACCCAAACAAAAATGTACGGGTTGCGAGTTTCAGTGTCTACTTAGTTCGGTGAAATATGGTTTTGACTGGTAGTTCTTACTAACAATAAGTTACTGCTTCCAGTATTTCAGGCTGATTTAAGTAAAGGACATACAGCCGTATTCAAAAAATTTCAACAGTTTTATAAACGGATAATGGAGTATTTTTCTTAAATGTATATTCAAAAATGAATAATAGCGTTATAAGCCTTTAATAAAGGTTTGTCTAATTGATTGTGCTCCAATATGATTAAAATTTTAGAAAACAAACTTTAGTGAAGTATGGATACTATAAAAACAAAAACAGCGTGTAGTCGCATTTAATAGGCCTGGGAATTAATTTGGAGTGACAAAACATGAGCTTGCGTGAGGAAATCTAAGGATATCTTTTTGTTGGTGTCCAGGAGATTGTTGTAGAACTTCTGAAGGTTATGGATATCAATTTTAAGATTGTTACTCCTTGACCGTTTTGTTCTCCTCTAACGTGGAAATTGGTCTCAGTAGTAGTTGAAGAAGAGGGAAGTTTGGCAGCAGTGGTTTGCATTGGATCCTTCGAATTGTTACCATTGTCCCTCCCAATCGTTGAGTGTCTGTAATTTATGTTTCAACTCTTTAATGCGAGCCTGATATATTTGCACTTCCATGTCTTGACTCGCGTCACGCTTGCTTTTTCAGCGTGATATGTTCTTGCTGTTTCGATTGTTCTACCAGGCGGCATCCAGGTCAGAAAACATGGAATTATATGGAAGAAAATTTGCGGAATGTTGTCGATCTTAATCGTGTTTTCCAGGACCAATTGTAGTTTAATTTTAATTCAGGTTATTCTTGCATTTGTATCTCGAGCAGTTGTTCTCTGGGAACCACTGAAGCTGTAGCAGCCATGCTTTGATATGGGTTGTTTGGCATAATGTTCAGCCTCTGCAGCGGTCTTCGCCTTTTTAGCCCTATTGTCTTCACGTTTATATTCTGCAATATATGATAATATTTTTAACAAAAACCTCTCAGGAGAGATATCAACATATACTCGGCGCATGTTCTTAATTTTTTGGCCAAAAAGAATACTGTACCGTGCCTCAACCACCGTATTCACTAGATTTGGTATTCACTAGATTTGGCCACCTCGGATATACACAATTTTCATCGGCTTCTAACTTTTGAATGGAGTGTCCGGTTTTAGTGGCGTTTTTTACTATGGATACTCCTAGACCAGACCTACAATAAACATTTTATAGGTTGAAAATAGCTTGAATAGTTTCGGAGATATGTGGATTTTAAATTTGAATTTTTTCATTTTTTCGCCGACTTTGTCTTAGAGTTTAGCCAGTATCTCAGTCAAAAGTTTGCCGATTTTGTTTTTTTATGGATTGCCAATAAAATTAGCAATATCATGAAAAAAGAATCGATAAGATATGTGAAGAAATAAGAAAGTTATGGCCCAATAAATTTCATTTTTGGAGATTTTTTGGCGAAAAAGTCCAATTCGTATTTAGGCCTTGTAGAAAAAGTTTGTTACACAACGTACATACATTTATACTCATTTTAAAGGACACGTTTCACAGAATCTGCTAGAGAAAATCCGAAGCCAAAATTTTAATTGGTGTGGTTGCCACCCTTCTCCAATTTGGACATTTTTTTCATACATTTCAAAAGTTTGACCGATTTTCTCCAATCGCAAAGCTAAATTGTTAAATTTTTCTTTTTATTTATTTGTATTAGGGTGTAACAAAATCGACTGCAAAAGGAATCCCGAGCGCGGCTTTTCATATCGAAGATATTGGTCTAAAAGAAAAAAATCCCATTTTTGGGGATTTTTGATGTATTTTTGAGGGATTTTCCATTAGAAATTTCCACATTTTGCGTTTGATTATTATTTCTAATATCAAAATAAAGAACTTTAAAAAAATTCATCGAAATATATACATTTTTAAGAATTTTATGCCTTATTTGCGTTTCTGTCTATATGCAAAATATTTTTTTTAATTATACCCTACACCACACTGTGGTACAGGGTATTATAACTTTGTAACACCCAAAAGGAGCCGAAATAGACCCATCGTTTATTATACCGATCAACTCAGAATCATTTTCTGAGTTGATATGTTCGTCTGTCCGTCTGTCTGTGCATGTATTCTTGTAATCAAAGTACAGGTCGCAATCATGATCCGATCTCGACGAAACTTTACACATATTTTTTTTTGGCCCAAGGACGATCGCTATTGAATTTGGTTAAAATCGGTTCAGATTTATGTTAGCCCCGATTTGACATGTAAGCGCTGTAAATACTTTATTTTATGTCCGTTCAGTATAAAATTCGGCAGAAAGAGGTTTCCTAATTTATGAATGCACACTGTTAAATTCGGAGAAAATCGGTTCAGATTTAAATATAGCCCCCATATACCCTTGTATATGTTACCCCCGATTTGATATGTAAGCGCTGTAAAAACTGTATTTTATATCCGATCAGTATGAAATTCGGCAGAAAGAGTTTTCCTTTTATATGAATGAACACTTTTAAATTTGGAAGAAATCGATTCAGATTTAGATATATCCCCCATATATACGTTACCCACGATTTGACATGTATGCGCTGTAAAAATGTTATTTTATATCCGATCAGTGCGAAATTCGGCAAAACGAGGTTTTTTTCTACATGAAGGAATACTGCCAAATTCGGAGAAAATCGGTTCAGAATTAGCTATAGCCCCCATTTATATGTTACCCAGATTTGACATGTAAGCGCTGTAGAAACTGTATTTTATATCCGATCAGTGCGAAATTCGGCAGAAAGAGGTTTCTTATTACTCGAAGGAATACTGCCAAATTCGGAGAAAATCGGTTCAGATTTAGATATAGCCCCCATATATATGTTACCCCCGATTTGACATGTAAGCGCTGTGGAGACTGTATTTTATATACGATCAGTACGAAATTCGACAGAAAGAGGTCTTTTTACATGAATGAGTATTCAGGGAAAATCGGTTCAGATTTATATATAACCTCCATATATATGTTCCTCCTGATTTGGTTTCAAAGCGCTATAGAAGTTGTACTTTACTTCCGATAATTAAAATTTTCCAGTAAGATGTCTCAATTTAGGAACGAATATTCCTTAATTTAGCGATTTTCGTTTCAGAATTAGATAATGTGTTCCTACCCGTTTACCAATTATTACAAATTATTATCGCAATGACCCTTATCGCATTGTTAGGGAGGTGTAGGGTATTATAAAGTCGGCCCCGACCGACTTTCTGCCTTTCCGTATACCTGTCTATGATTAAGGGTATCCTAGAAATAGTGCCACAAAACAATATTTTCTGAAAAGGTAAATCCTACTAAATTTTATTATTGTTTGATAAAAACATGTGATCTACAAGAAATCAGTGCATATTGACTGATATAATAACTAATAAGTACAAGAAGGTAGGGAAAAATAAAAAAAAATTGCATATAGACAGAAACTTAAATACGGCATAAAATTCTTAAAAATGTATATATTTCGATGAATTTTGTTTTAAGTTCTTTATTTTGATATTAGAAATAATAATCAAACGCAACATGTGGAAATTTCTAATGGAAAATCACTCAATTCCCAAAAAATACATGAAAAATCCCCAAAAATGGGATTTTTTACTTTTAGTCCTATATTTTCAATATGAAAAGCCGCGCACGGGATTCCCTTTGCAGTCGATTTTTTTACACCCTAATACAAATAAACAAAAAGAAAAAATTAACAATTTAGCTTTGCGATTGGAGAAAATCGATCAAACTTTTGAAATTTATGTAAAAAAAAAGGTCCAAATTGGAGAAGGGTGGCAACCACACTCTAGCAGATTCTGTGAAACGTCTCCTTTAAAATGAGTATAAACTTGATATTCTTTGTGTAACAAACTTTTTCTACAAGACCTAAATACGAATTGGACTTTTTTCGCCAAAAAATCTCCAAAAATGAAATTTTTCCAAAAATTTGACTTTATATGGCCATAACTTTTTTATTTCTTGATATATCTTATCGATTATTTTCTTCATGATATTGCAAATTTTATTGGCAATCCACTGAACAAAAATCCGAACAAAATCGGTAAACTTTTGACTGAGATATTGGCTAAACTCCAAGGCAAAGTCGGCGAAAAAATGAAAAATTCAAATTTAAAATCCACATATCTCGGAAACTATTCATGATATTTTCAACCTATAAAATGTTTGTTGTAGGTCTGGTCTAGGAGTATCCACAGTAACTAAAACCGGATACTCCATTCAAAAGTTAGAAGCCGATGAAAATTTTGTATACCCGAGGTGGTCAACTTTAGGACCCTGTAGCTCCGCCCCTGTATAAGGTAGGGGACTCAAGTTCCGAACTTAAACTCTCTAACACCTAAAATTTCATCGCCATACGATAAGTGGTTTTGAAATGGCAGAATTATGTCCATTTTTTTTCTATTTTAGCCCACTGTGCGGCGTGACGGACGGCACAAAAAACATGATTGTTGAGGTATGAGTGATTTAAAAATGTCAACGAAACTTCTTATATAAATAATACCATTAAGGATATACAAATTTTATATATTAATAAAACGCGGAATATTTAAAATATGGAATTCAAATTTATTTCAGGTGTAGTGCAAATGTTACATTTTAAGAATGAAATTCGATTTCGGTCATATGACCACCAAGAGCCCGTCTACAGCGATCTATTCTTTGGACCCACTTTTCCAGCACTCCTGTACACATTTCGACCGGAACGTTGGCAATTTCGCGGATGTTGTCTCTGAGCTCGTCTAAAGTTGTTGGCTTGTTGGCATAGACAATGACTCGATGTGGCTCCATTAAAAGAAATCCAATGGCGTTAAATCGCATAAACGAGGTGACCATTCGACCGGACCATTTATTGAGATAACACGTTCACCGAATTTGCCTTTCAATAAATCGATTGTAACGTGTGCTGTGTGGCTAATGTCACCGTCTTGTTGAAACCACATATCGGCGATGTCAAGCTCATCAAATTCTGGCCAAAAACAATTTTGAAACATGACACGATAGCGCTCTCCATTGACGTTAAAAATACGGTCCAATCACACCTGCATTAAAACCACACCACACAATATTTTTTCGGATGCAATTGTGTCTCTCAAAGCAATGACTCGATGTGGCTCCATTAAAAGAAATCCAATGGCGTTAAATCGCATAAACGAGGTGACCATTCGACCGGACCATTTATTGAGATAACACGTTCACCGAATTTGCCTTTCAATAAATCGATTGCAACGTGTGCTGTGTGGCTAATGTCACCGTCTTGTTGAAACCACATATCGGCGATGTCAAGCTCATCAAATTCTGGCCAAAAACAATTTTGAAACATGACACGATAGCGCTCTCCATTGACGTTAAAAATACGGTCCAATCAAACCTGCATTAAAACCACACCACACAATATTTTTTTTTTTGGATGCAATTGTGTCTCTTGAAGCACATTTGGGTTTTTTGCTGTCCAATAACGCATATTTTGTTTATTGACAAAACCACTCAGCCAGAAATTAGCTTCATCGCTGAAGATTGGCCGAAAATTGGAGTAAGCGCTCTTAAAGTTGCGACCACCGACTCAGAATTTTGGTAGTAATTTTTAATGATTTCCAAACGTTTCACGTAAGTGAACTTTACTATGATAAATATGTTGACTTCGACTAAAGTTTTGACACTGAAAAATCATTAAAAATGTTTGAGGGTGCGTTGACATAAAGATACGAAATTGTTACGTCCCTATTGGAAAACCCGGTACTAGAGGCAATGCTTCTTAAGTATGTATTTACCATTTACTCTAAAAATGCATTTACAGATATTTTTGAGATATTTAGAATTTTGTTGAATTCCGGGCGACATGTTCCGGACAGCACGAACTTCATATAGAAAAGGGTATTATACAACGTTTATAAATTTTTTTAACGTAAAAAGATCGACAATGTCTAAAGCAATAATTTCATGCCAAGATTGTTAATTTTTTTTATTTGCATAGTGCGTAAATGTGGCGCAGAAACTTTGAGTACCTTGATAAAAAATACTCAAGAAAGGGTTGCAAAATTGTAAGTAATTTTTTTGAGTAGCCAAGGGAAATGCCTCTATATATATGTATTGTTTAAAATTTAAATTTAATATTTATATGGATAATAAAAGTTTACCGCATAGTTTCGACCCGCTAAATCTTATAGCATTAACGGTTTTTTTTCTTGTGACAGTGTTTCCGTGATATTTAGCCACAAAGTTTACTGGGCAACCCAGTAGATTTTTTAATTACTTTATTTCTTCTTGAATCGTGGTAGTTTATTTCTTCTTCATTATTTTCAATGAATTCGGACACTTTCATTCTGGTTGATTTTGCAAATCAGAATGTACAAGAGACTATTTGGAGAAGACATTTCATGAGATCAATAACAAATGTGCATGAGATCAATAACACAGGGTGACACAAAATGCTGTTCCTGCGGCTTAAGTTTACATTGTTCCCTAACCAAATGTTAACAGCATTTTTTTAAATCTCAAAATGTTAGAGAAACCTATATCAAAAAATAAAATTAATATTATTTTATTTAATAAGATTATTAATTATTTAATAATAATATATAATATATTTATTTATTAATAACAATATATATAATATTTATTTATTATTTAATAATATTATTTCGGTGCCTTTCTGACAGTCATAAACCAAGATTGCGGACCATCCCTGGTAGATTCAATTGAATATAAACTGAAATGCTCAACATTTTAATTTATTATCTCCAAATTCATTAGATATATACGTATATTGTTACGATTACAATAAATTTGGAATCGAAATCTGTAGCCATCCAGTGTTGTTTTTATAGTTTATCAAGAATTTGAATTGAACACATTTCCTGAAAAAGAATTAATGTTTGGATAACTACAAAAAGTAATATCATATCGTGTTAGTATAAATCTTGATTCAAAACTATACTAAATAGCAACGGGACTATCAACGTCCACATCTTATTTGAATAGTCGAGGGCAGGAGCCAATCGACAACATTTGCAGCGTTTGCTCCGATTCACTTAAATTTAGAGAAAATTTATTTATGGACGAAAATAAAACAAATTTGTAATGAACGATATGAAACCTACGAAGTGTGATGGAATTCAAGTTCGGTTCTCAGACCAACGATTGAAAATCCCGAAAGGCAGAATATTTCCTGCTTCCGAATTACATGTTCTATTGCCAGGGGTGAAGACCGCGGCTGAGCTTGAAGAATAGTTAAAAAGGGCGAAAGGAATTGGGAGAGTTACAACATAAGCGAAAATGGTATTTTGCGCCAGTAGTGACTCAGCATAATTCGTGAGGGTTCAGCCAAAAGAATTTTCGATGGCGATGGCAAATTGCCAGAAATATTCGGAAGAACATGGGCTACCGTTTTTAAGGCGTGTGATGGATCTAATTTTTTTTCCAATTCATTACATTTTATTTTATTGAATCTTTCATTATTATACAATGAAAATAACAATAAGTGGACAAATCTTAACCTAAAATACTATTCTCTGGATTATTGCCATTGCGAATAAACCATTGAAACTTTACACGATTTTTTACTTTAACAAAAGGTTAACATTTCAAATTTAAGAATTCATAATTTCATTTTTGTTTTTGATTAGTTTTAATTTAAATCATGTCTCCTTCTAAGGCGGTTATTACCTTCAAAATTCAGTAGTTCTCGAGCCAGGATGTTTGGATGATTGAATAGTTTGTTTGACCTCTTTTACTGTTGGCATGATGAGATCCTTATGGATGTTAGCGTTTCTTATATACCATGGTGCACCTGTAATTAAACGAAGAATATTCGATTGTCTTCTTTGTAATTTGCATACATTTGAAGCGCACGCTGTACCCCAGAGCTGGATACCATATGTCCAAATGGGCTTCAATACCGTTTTGTATAAAATAACTTTATACTCTGGATCTGGGGCAGATCTTTGGCTGATAAGCCACTGAAGTTGATTAGTTTTGAGTTTTATTTGAGTTACTTTAGAGTCTATGTGGCGCGACCACGTCAAACGCCGATCTAAATGGATTCCAAGATATTTTACATGATCCTTTTGGGGAATCTGTGAATTGAAAATAGAAATTGAAGGACTAGTATCCCTTCGCAGGGTAAAAGTAACATGAGTACACTTTGAGGCATTCACCATTATTCTCCATTTTTTTAACCATTCTTCTAGGATTCGGACATGAGACTGCAGTTGATCGGACACAACTGAAGGTGTTGAAGTCACAACAGCTGACAGTCGACTCCATCGCCACCTAAGTCAGATTTGGAGCCGTTAGATAACCCCAAACGCCGCAGAAACCCCTAAGTGATGGTAACGCCGTCAGTGTTTTTTAGTTCACGACTCAACCCCTTTTGGCACACTGCCACAGCATACGGCTCATGGCCGAAATAAAATAATAAAATATTTAATAAAATATAAATTTTTTGAGTTTTCTTTTTTTTAACTCCCGCCACTCTGGTGCGGAGTTAAACATGGTCCTTCGAACCAAAACTGATCTAGTGACCGGATAATGTGTTGTGATCGTCCAAAATATTTGCGGAAATTGCCAGAAATTTATTATGATGTTGTTATTTGGTTTCACGAACCAAGTATTTGTCCGTCGTTGTGTGGTTTCATCACGTGAAACCTGCTTCACGAGCCAACGACGGTCAAGAAAAATACTTCACGGTAACGAACATCATAAACAGATAAAAAAGGACAAATGATCGAAACAAACTACAATGATCATCATAAATAGCGACACAACAACACAGCTTATACAACAACAAAAACAACATAAAACGCAACGTCACCACATATCATCTTGGAAGTGCACTCGTGCAAGGGGGGAGTATGTTGAAGTCACAACAGCTGACAGTCGACTCCATCGCCACCTAAGTCAGATTTGGAGCCGTTAGCTAACCCCAAACGCTGCAGAAACCCCTACGTGATGGTAACGCCGTCAGTGTTTTTTTTAGTTCACGACTCAACCCCTTTTGGCACACTGCCACAGCTCATGGCCGAAATAAAATAATAAAATATAAATTTTTTGAGTTTTCTTTTTTTCAACTCCCGCCACTCTGGCGCGGAGTTAAACAGAAGGGTTTTTGTGAGTACTGACGAAAGCAGTATCGTCCGCAAAAGTAGACGTGTGCGTAAAGTTGGTTATGGGCATATCTGCCGTAAAAATAATGAACAGTATAGGGCCAAGAATGCTCCCCTGTGGGACACCGGCATTTATTTTTTAAGGGCTAGAAACAATGCCATGTTAAATCAACATGAAAAGACGGTTAGTCAAATAACTCCTGAACGGTTTATGCGTGTTGATTGGCAGAAGGTCGCATATTTTGTACAAAAGTCCTTCGTGCCTTTGTCAAATGCTTGGGAAATATCTATAAATAACGCCGAACAGTATTCTTTATTCTCAAAAGCTCTTTTGATGCAGGTTACGATACGGTGCACCTGTTCTATAGTATTATGACTTTTTCTAAAACCAAATTGATGGCCAGGTATAATATTGTGAGAAATTATATAAGGTGTGATTTTCTTCATGAGAATGGTCTCAAACATTTTTGAAAGTATCGATAGTAAGCTTATAAGGCGATAGGATTTGACTTGAGTTGGATCATTGCCTGGTTTCGGTATCATCACCTCTTCTAAGATAGGGGGAAGTAACCTACACGGAGAATTGCATTGAATAAAAATTACACAATTTTCAAGGCTGAAAAGGGAAGTTCTTTAATCATTTTCGCTGTTATACCATCTCCTCCGGGCGATTTCTTTAATTTTAGTTCTTTGACAGATTTTTCAACATCCAGCACTGTTTACAACGTCTGTGAATAGGTTTACCTATTTCAATTTCATCCGTTGTACGTAACAATACACCATCGGATAGGTGTGAGTTAGCGTATTTTTATATTTTAGCCAGTTGGTATACTTATTGGGCAAATTGTCACGCCCATTTTCATGATTGTTGTAAAGCAGTGTCAAAATGGTAGGCGAATGATCCGATGATAGATCAAGTAATGGACATAGAGATAATTGTTCACGCCCTATATTTTTTATTATAGCGAAATCAATAAGGTCTGGCGTTTTATTCAGATCTGAGGGCCAATATGTTGGGTGACCGCTCGAAGCTACATCTAGTTTAGCAGATGTTATGGCTTTAAGTAGTTGTATACCTTTTGGAGCAGTGAGGCGAGCGCCCCAAAATGTGTGCTTGGCACCTGCTACCAAAAACTTTGTGCCAAGAGTGGAGAAGAACTCCATGAATTGATCTCTGTTAATATTGTGCCTAGGTGGACAATATATCGACGATATCACCAGATTTGTGCCTGTGATAGCGATATAAGTTGCTGTATATGCTCAGTCCTATATTCGGGCATAGGATAATCGGGTCTGTTCTGTAGCAAGGTGATTTGATATCAGAACAGAGCACTAACCGTACGTTATCGTAGTGAAACCGTTCGTCGTTTTCTAAGAACGGTACGTTATCGTAGTGGTACCGTTCGCGAACAGTAACACTAAAAAAATGTTTAGTGTATTCTGTTCTCTTGTAAGGGTTGCGATACTGTTCCGTTCGCGACGAAGGAACGGTACAGAACGCTAAGGAACCGTTTCTTAGTGTTTTTTCCGAACGCTGGTGGTGACGACAATTGCACGTAGCGCAATTGTGTATACCATTGCAGGTTTTCACTGCATGTCCACATGAAAGACAGTTTCCGCAGCACCCAAGCTTTTTAATGACCGAAAATCTATCACTAACCGAAAGGTTCTTGAATCGAGAACACAAACGTAATACATGACTATGCTGGGGACAATGCAGACAACACGTGCTCGAAGGTGACCGGGGAGGACACATAGGAGAGACAATCGTAGAATGCAATGTTTTGTCCTTCACCACGGGTTTTTTCTCAGAGTCAAGACCCCTGAGCTCCCGAAGACAAACTAAAGACTGAATTCTTTCACTGAGTAAAGAGTCTAAGTCCTGCCAGGAGGATAGGGACGACATATCTTTTATACTCTGTTCCCAAAGAGTAAGGTTTAGTTTCGGTAAACGACGGAGGCATTGAATGACCAATATGGGATCCCAATGGTCAGTCACGACGTCGTAGACTTGTCGTAAGACACCCATTAAATCCGCGTTGTATGGTCTTTAAACCCGAGCTAGTCTCGCGGTCTAGCATGGGAAGATCGAACAGAAGCTTTAGGTGACTATTAACAAGAATGCGTTTATTGTCATACGCATCTTCCAATGATTTCCAGGGAAAGGCGAAGCTCCTGTGAGGGAATCTCGAAAGTATTTCCCTTGCCTCACCGCTGGGTTTTTGGACCAGGTGGCAAAGCCGTTCAATGTCACTAAGACGCGAATTGTTTATAAATATCGCCGAAAAGAGGTCTCGAAACGTAGACCAAGTTACGAAATCCCCATGAAAACGTCAATGTCGATAGGGGGCAAGTTCAAATTATGACAAAATTATAAAATTTTAACCAAATTTAAGGTACGCGGAGTTACACGACTAACCAAAATGCGATAAATCACAAGAAAAACGACAAAATTTTAATTTTGACCAACTAGACTGGCCGTATGGTGGCTATGGTTGCCCGTTGAGTGCCACGACGATATTTAACAACGAATTTGTCAACAAGAAATTATAAAATCGTAGAGCGCGAACGAAAGATTAATAAAATTTAAATTTTATAATGAAAATTTCCGATTAATGTCCAATTAACCGAATGTAGGTTGTACGGTGTCGTATATGACTGAATGTAATTAACGAGTAGAATACCACCCAACGATATTCCCAAAAATAACACGACAAAAAATATGTTATTTAGTTTTACAAAAGTCTGTTTCGTCTATTTTTCCTACTGGGGTATATTTGTTCAGTCGGTAGAGGCGCCAGCAGAATGAAGCCGAGCTCAAGTGACGTCGACCGCTCTATTCGTGAGCATTTTTTCGCTGGTAAACTAACAACAACAAATGCAAGGCGAAGTTGTTGGCGAGAGACGCAGAAGCTGTCGGTAGGGTGAAATGCAATCGACCGATTCCATTAACGAAGTCAAAGAGAGCCAGACATAGGAGCTGAAATGCTGCTACTTTTCTGTTTGTTAACCGACGCCGCCTTTCGCGCCTTTTCTAAAGCAAGGTGGTTGGATAGTGTTCCTGTTTTTTTTGTAATTAAGCTAGATAGCCTCTCATGCAGTAGAGATGACTGCTTAGAGATTGGAAATACAACAATACCGAATGTACAAATAAACGGGCAACACACTACACAACGCACTAACGAAATATGTAGGTTGTCATAAGTTTTTATGGCACAGAATACAAGTCCTTGGACGAGTACCTGTGTTAGCGTAGAAAAGGTTATAGTTCACATGGTTTAATCCAATAACCTTGTTGCTAGTTGTCCATGGTTCCTGGATCAAAGCAATATGAACCCTGCCTTTATTTATGATGTCCATCAGAGCGTTGGATGCTCTCTCGCTCCGGTGGAGGTTTATCTGGATGACCTCAATCCTTGTCCTTCCAGTAAAAGTTTCTTTTGGGAGTCTATCCTATCTGGTGGCACCCCCTCATTATTTGGTAGTGGGTCATTCTCCTCCTTTCGTTCACTACCTATTACACCATCTTCCAGTCGACAATTTTGGGAGGCGGTGTTATTTTTTGTCGCTCCCTCATTGGTTTGAATCGTTTTGTGGCTCTTTTTATTTTGATCACCACCTTTGCTGGGAACTTCCTGCAAAAGTGGCGGTACTATTGGTAAACTGGTGGTGTTATTGACTACTTCCATATCAGTTTTTGGCAGTGTCTCACTTGTCTCCATCCGTTCAATACCAGTGTTTGCCTCTTCAGACAGTATATTTGGACTCGATTCATTTGTCCTGCCAATCGGGACCTTTCCAATTTTGAAAAAGACTGTCCAGATCAAGAAGTACGCCATGCCCTTCGCCATGACAAGATTGTTCTTGGATTCTGGGTCTATGCCTAACACGAGGAGAGTACCCTCGGTATCATCCTTCCTATAGAAGACTTCCCACTTTCTCACGGAAAGTTTTGAATTCTGTTTGCCAATGATGTCGAGTATGTACTCTGATGAGAACTTACTGGGACATCCCTTAACATATAGGGTCGTTTTTATGAGTTCAGGAATTTCGCTTTTCCTTACCAATTTTAGCTTTGCGCCGTCCCAAGGTGAGGGGAAGCTATCCACAAGTTTTACGAGGACACCAGCGCAGAGTTGTGATGCCAGCCTTAGCATCAAAACACCCCTCTCAAACTTGCAACTCATTACTTCGATTGGTGTTTCATCCTTAGATTCGACTGACGAAATATGTAACTAAGAATTGTTTTAGTAATTTAAAGCGGGCAAAACAAATCGAAATGAAATATTAAATAAATTAAAGCTAACAAAAACAATCGAAATAAAATATAATGATTTGTATTGGAATATAATTATTCCCGATAGATATTAACGTGATTTAGCACTATTACAACGACAAAGTTGACTGTACTTTTGAGGAAAATCGCGACAGCGTACTCAAAAGTTGACTAATATTATACCGTAGGGTTTATTTAGATGGATTTGTAATATTTTATTTTGAACAAAAAAACACTCGCGAAGCTCACTACTAAGGAAAACTGAGAGTACGTTACCTTCGATTTTGTTAGTAAGATTGGTGATGAGCGGCTGAAGCATCGATGTTTTCCGTAGGAAAGTAGCAAAATCACGATGTATGCCAGCTCAAATCCGGCTTGAAGGACCAAATGGTTAGGTGGGGCGACGAATGTTTAGGTGGGGTTCGGGAAGTTGAGGCAATGCTGCGTACGTGAACAGTAAGCATGGACGATTTTAGTTCTTGGTTTCCTTAACGCATGCCCTTTAAAATAGCATGTTGATTAGTCACGCGCAGAAAATGGTTATTAGAGAAGGTGAGGCGTCACCGTATACCAAGTATGCGATACGTAGTACTGACCATGCCACAGCTATATGCAATAAGAAGAGAAGTAGGAAATAGGTCCTCAAGTCGCTAGCCGACAAAGAATCCTTCTTGTTGATTGGATGTCATATCAAACTAATGAATAACTGAGATTTTATTCGATATTATATATCCTTATATATATTAAAAAAATTGTTTTCTCGAATTTATATCACGGCAAGCGCTTAAGAAAATTGCATTTGGTCCCAAAAAACCACACCCAAAATTTGAGCACGATTGGATAGTCGTGACTCATGCAACTCTTTGTTTTTATTATTAGAAAAAAAAATTATTTTTTTTTGATATTTTATTCAAAATTATTTGAAAAAATTAACGATAACCTAAAATATTTTTGTGAATTACTTTAAAATTAATTTAATTTAATACTGAACTCTTTTTAAAAGTGGGACAATTCATATTGTATTCATTGATCACTTGAAAAACGAATTGTGTCTCTTCTGCATTGTGTGTTAATTTATTATTAAAATCTGTAATGAATTTGGCACCTCTTTCAGCAGCATCGTTCACTACAGATAAGTTTTTAAAAATTGGAGATCCTTGGGCGTAGTCGAATCTTTCATTCCAATCCGATGAATCGACTTGCAAAAAGAAATTTGTAAGCGATCAAAAAACTCGTGTGTGTTTGAATTTACCAAATCTTTTTGTTAATATGTTTAATTAAATCTTTTTGTGAATATGTTTCAAGGATATTTGCTGGATTAGCTATGATCCGCTGGCATTTTTCTGTATTTGGTTCTACATTAATTGGTTTAGCCATTTTTTTCATAATAGCAACTCTAACATTAGTATCAGGGATGCCAACTTAGTGTTTTTCGCACCAGATTTAGTGCTTTTAAGACCACTCAATACGCGAAAAGTTTTCAGTTAGTGCCAAATCAAAAAAAAACACTAACTGTACGCTTTTCACATTTTTCTTTAGTGCTGCTTTTGGCGCTTTTCGTACAAATCTGGTCACATAAAGAAATTAGACTATTTTGCTACTCCATATGTAGCTAATCCATATTTGGCATCACGCGCCACAATTTGCATCAACTCTTTACGAAATTTAGCATAGAAAAGTTGATGCAGCCAATAATAAACTCTGGCAAATTTTATGAATTTTTTTTGCAGATTTAGATATATCCGTCATATATACTGAAATACCAATTTTGGGGCTAAGCGCCATAGAATACCCGTTTCTCATCAGATCTACATACAATTTAGTATATAACGGTTCCTTCAACTAGAAATGGACACATCAAATTTAAACAAAATTGGTTCAGATTTAGATATAGACTCCATAACATATATTTCCCAATGTTGAATGTAGACGCTTTAAATTTTTCAACTAACGTTGAAAAATTTTACGTAAATTGATCCAGATTTAGGTATGTCCTCTGTATATTTCTATATCCTGATTTTGAATCTAAGCGCCATGAAATAACATTTTTTAAGATATTATTCTCATTAAGAAAACAACTTTGATAAAAATTTGACATAATATTTTTCTTTTTATTCTGCTCTGATGGGGACGGATATAATGTTGTCGTCTCTCCCGACTAAAGCAATATTATAGTTTAGTGCCTTTTTACGCTTTTTTCAATTTTTCATTACGCTTTTGCTTCGGAAAAAGTTGGCATCACTGATTAGTATAGTAGAACGAAAGACCGACTGCTTCTTCGGACAAATACCATAAGTGATTGCTTACTTTTTGTAGCAAATCAAAAGCTATATCTCGTTCAGGATAAGCAATTATATTTTTAATTAAGTTTAGGTCTTGATTTGGTGATTTAATTGCTTTGGTGCATCCAAACCAGGCTTTATATGATGAAAAGAGAAACTTTTGACTTCCATCTGACATGAGAAGTTGCACCAGGTATTCGAAAGGTGTTAAAATTCTGCACCGAACCACCGAGAAAACTGATAACTAATTGTAATAATTCTTTGTAATCGCGTCTACTATAAGTTTGCTTCACGTTCTTCAGCAGCGAATACTTTAACGATATGTTCATCTACTAAGCAACTTTTGTAGTTTGACTTTTCAATATTATTCCAGTGTTTGCTAAAGCGATTAAAAATTAGTACTTCTGGAGCGGCTGTTGTAGAAACTCTAATTTCAAATACTTTTCGGATTAACAACTCGGAACAACTTTGGAATACCAAGTAATTTATCGACACCGTGGGTGCGAAATCAGCAAGCGATCAAATTTTTCTCTACAACTAATTTCTGGTAACATTTTACCATCCCAGTACAAAACAAACCTACGCGGAATCTGGAAGTAAGATTTTATATAATTTAATTTATACTTTGACTTCCATCTGACATGAGAAGTTGCACCAGGTATTCGAAAGGTGTTAAAATTCTGCACCGAACCACCGAGAAAACTGATAACTAATTGTAATAATTCTTTGTAATCGCGTCTACTATAAGTTTGCTTCACGTTCTTCAGCAGCGAATACTTTAACGATATGTTCATCTACTAAGCAACTTTTGTAGTTTGACTTTTCAATATTATTCCAGTGTTTGCTAAAGCGATTAAAAATTAGTACTTCTGGAGCGGCTGTTGTAGAAACTCTAATTTCAAATACTTTTCGGATTAACAACTCGGAACAACTTTGGAATACCAAGTAATTTATCGACACCGTGGGTGCGAAATCAGCAAGCGATCAAATTTTTCTCTACAACTAATTTCTGGTAACATTTTACCATCCCAGTACAAAACAAACCTACGCGGAATCTGGAAGTAAGATTTTATATAATTTAATTTATACTCAAAACATACAATAGCAAATAGAAGATAAGAGATTGACGATTTAGTACAAGATCTTCGATATGATGGCCTAACACATCAGTAGTTGCACTCGGGATATGAACGGCAGCATCATCAGAGATTCTCCACATATCTAAAGTTGAAAGTAATCTTGGTGTTAAAAAATCCGTTCTAACTCTTGATATACCTGATGGGGTTTTGCTAGATTCATTCGCATTTTCTGCTGGTGGTGCTGCTAAATACAACTTCAATGTCGTTTATGTCGTCAAAGTCAATCATACCTGTTTTATAAAAATATTTATACGAGTAATTTGTTTAAAATTTGAATTTTAGTACAAAATAATTTTATACCTCTTTGAGTCCGTTGTTCATATAACTCATTTCGTTTAGCTTCTTTTAATTTACGTTGGTTTTCTTGTTCTTCCTGGACTGCTTTTCGCTTTTCTTTTTACGTGACAATTTTATCTGTTCCTATCATACAACATGGTTTTCCCTTTATTTGCTGCTTCAATAAAATCTCTTTGTCTTCTTGTATTTCCATTAAAACGTTCAAGTTTCTCTTGAAATTCTCACTCTCTCTCACTCCTAATAAAATTAACGACATGTAATAAAAACTCCCTATGAGGTTTACCTGCTACTGATGTTATTTTGTGTTTTTCTCACTGTGGAGTTGAGCTGAAGTGACGGAAGGTATTTGAATGGTCAAGTGAAAAAGAAAACGACCTTAAAACCCAACACCAACCACTGCATTACGTTTTACTAGTGGTTAATCAGATCTTCGAATTTATTAGTGTTGTTTTCGGCCTGCGGTTCTACAGTTCTAGTTATATCAAAGTTAATTTAAATTTACGTATAGGAATTTTATGTTGAACATTTTCTGTAATTTTTTAATTGGATCGATTACACTGTGTGTGAAAAATGCACTTTAAAAACTTATCCTCGATGAAAACAACATACACCGCACGTTTTTTTTACTGTGACAGCGAAATATTCCTTGTGAAAAATCAATATAGATCCCACAATACACGTTAATGGCAACCCAGTGGTTATTTATTTCTTCTACAATCGTAATAGTTTATTTATTCTTCATTATCTCTGTTATATCCCCATTTTATATTGATACGTATTGGCAATTCTGTTGATACACATGAACTGACAATGTTCATTCCTTTTAAGTCATAAGTACGAGATTTGAAATAAACAACTGATAATGTACAAACGCGTGCTATTTATTTCCCTTCTAAACGTTATAACAAATTGGCGACGAAATAAAATAGAAAAACTTGATTCACTCACCGAGGAAACTTAAGAAACAAGGAAAACCTGGATGTTTTCAACAAAAAATTTGCTAAAGCAAATTGCAGAAATACCAACATATATATAGTAGCAGCCAACACAACAACGACAAAGTGCACCGTCAGTACAAATAACGAAGCCACCATTTGAGCAGTACGAATCCGGCAAAGAAACCTTCAAGTTCTGCATACAAACGTTCGAGAATTATCTGTCAATGAAAGGGGTATTAGCAGAAAAAGAAGAATGTCATCAGATGCTGGCAAATTCGATTGGTCCGATGCATTTTAAGCTGATGGTATCTCTAGTGGCCCCAAAAAAACTAAGTGATGTTGAATACGATGTCTTAGTGCGCAAACTAGACACATTTGTGCCCAAAGAAAAGTCTTTGTACTTACACACCGATTCCTATCTACGTACCAAGGCGATGATCAAACACTTTCCGAGTATGTGGCTCTTCTCCGCCGGAATTTAAACGAATGGGATTTTGTGTCGACTTGCGACTGCATAGCCGACATTTCCAACATTATCCTTCGAGCCCAATTCATACGCGGTTTAAGAGATGTCCACATAAAGGAACAACTTCTACAGTCAGAGAAACCAGACTTCGACAAAATTTTGGAAAAAGCCATGTCTTTGGGAGCTTCGAGAATTGACAGCCGGGAACTGGATTCCAAAAACAACAGTGGCACAAGTAACGTCAACAAGATACAATCAAGGTCTTCAAATAGCAATCGCCGAAGAATTAGTTTTCACAGCCGGTCTCTTTCAAGAGGTTCAACATCGTCAAAATCGAAGGTAAATTTTACCCAGTCAGGAATCGAAAATTTGTGTATACGATCTGGACGAAATAACCACAAGGTAAAGGATGGTTGCACCAAACTAAAACGGCTAAAGTGCAAAGCTTTTGGCAAACCAGGCCACGTCCAACAAGTTTGCATAAAAACACTACTGTCTACGTCGAACAACAATTCTATAGCAGTGAACGATGAGTACGTGGAACCAATTTTCAACATGCATGGCATCAATAAAATCATTGATAATAATCACAATCAACCATATGAACAAAAGGATGATGACAAGTACATAGTTGAAAAAAATGGTCGCCGTCAACATTTTGAAGTAGACTTTGGTGTTAGGTATACCCTAATAAAAAGTGAGTATGATCAGCTAAATATTAAAACACAATTAATACCATCGTCGATTCGTTCGTTAGTATACTAAGAACATTTTAGTACCATATGGAAAGGTGGTAGATGTTAAGTATAATAATAGACAGTCGACTGAAGAAATGTAAGTCGTGCCGGAAAAGGTAGGATGTGTGCCAAATTATGAAGTGAAGTTGAAGTTGGTTCCTTTCGTGAGGTTCCTTTTGAACTCCGAGGTCGGGTCGAAAAGGAGCTCAATGATTTAGAATACGCTGGAATTATATCATAGGTTGAGCGAAGTGATTGGGGATCGCACTTGGTAATGATTCTGAAATCAGACGGAGGTATCCGACTATGCGTCGATTATAAGGATGGTTTGCACCCGAAATTTGTTTCAGGTGCAACCCGATTCGACGAGTTGATGAGATTTTAAACAAAGTTAAGAATGCCAGTTACTTTTGTCGACTTGATCTGTTAAAGGCCTATTTGGCGTAAAAACGGCTCCTTTCGAATTTAACCGGATTATGGGACAGATTTTATCCGAGTTGGGGAACACGATGTCGTATTTCGATGATACCATTGTATACGGACCACATAGGCCGAATGTAAATACTATTTGAACGAATGTCTTCAACGTCTCAAAGATCACGAAAATTTAATATTTGGGTAATTTTATTCAATATAATACAATTTTGAAGTCACCATCGAAGATCCAGTCAGCTACTAACATGACGCGACCTTCTACACTAGATGATGTTCGACTGTTTCTAAGAATGGTGACATATTATGCCCGATTTATTCCAGAGATGTTTTCGATAACGTCACCATTACGTCAATCATTACAGAAGAACAAGAAATTTTATTGGTCGACGAACTGTGAGGCACACTTTTTGAAGCTTAAAAATGCCATAGCCAGCGAACAAGTTCTAATGCCGTTTGATCCGCAATTGCCCATAGTAGTTAGGCGACGCCAGTCCCACGGGAATATCCGGCATGCTCTCGCACATAATTGATGGACACGAGCATCCTGTGGCTTTTGCTTCTCGTTCGTTAACGGTCGCTGAGAAAAACTACAGCCTATTGGGCCGCGAGGCATTATTATGCCCGATTTATTCCAGAGATGTTTTCGATAACGTCACCATTACGTCAATCATTACAGAAGAACAAGAAATTTTATTGGTCGACGAACTGTGAGGCACACTTTTTGAAGCTTAAAAATGCCATAGCCAGCGAACAAGTTCTAATGCCGTTTGATCCGCAATTGCCCATAGTAGTTAGGCGATGCCAGTCCCACGGGAATATCCGGCATGCTCTCGCACATAATTGATGGACACGAGCATCCTGTGGCTTTTTCTTCTCGTTCGTTAACGGTCGCTGAGAAAAACTACAGCCTATTGGGCCGCGAGGCATTGGCGATAATTTTCACGATAAATAATTTTCCATGTACATATTTATACGGTCGGAAATTCAAATTGCTGACAGATAATCGCCCATTGACTAGGATTTTCCATCAACATAATAGACTACCCGCAATGACATCAGCGATGTTGTTGCGATATGTTTTTTATCAAATTCTGAGTATGAAATTGTTTTTATTTAGGTTCGGAAAATACGAATGACGATTGCCTTTCTTGTGCAACACAGGTTTTGGAAAAACCTTCAACTGATCAAATAATGAATGATGAAGCAAATCAACTATGTCTATTATCGACTTTCAAGATCTCCATCCATGAAGAGATTTTATTTAATTTTTTTGTCAATGCTGAGATTTTAGCGTCAGAAACAGCAAAGGATCCAGATATATCCAATCTTTTTAAACAGTTAGTTCATGGTACTGATGATAATGAAATATACACATTAATCAATGGCATAATTTTCAAGGGTCAAAGCGTATTAATTCCAAAATGTCTACAGCCTTAAATACTACAAAAACTTCACCACACACATTCAGGCATTACGAAAATGAGGCAGCTCGCTAGGATATATTGCTTCTGAAAGGGTGTCGATGCTAACATATAGAGGATGGTAAGATTATGTGTAGCCTGCGTACAAGTTCAATCAAAGCCAGCAAATGCTCCGCTTCATAAATGGGAAGAACCAGACGGGAACTGGAACAGAGTTCACATCGACTACGCTGGTCCTTCTCAAAATCTTTTTTTTTCTAAATGTTGTAGACGCAAAGTCCGGATGGGCGGAGATAAGAATAACATGCGATGCTCGCACAACAACCATTTCCATAAAACTTCTTGCAGACATAAGCCATTAATTTCCAACTATAATGATATCGGATAATGCAACAATGTTTACTAGTCATGCTTTCAAATCATATTGCTCCAGAAACGTAATTTTCAGAAATTAATAGCACCAGGACATCCTAGTACTAATGGCATGGCATAGCGAACCGTACAAAGCAATGTCGAGTGAACAAGGAATACTTCAAAATAAGGTCAATGAGATTTCAAAAGATACCGAGACACTCCTTTATCAAGCGGAAAAAGTCCAGCCGATGCAATGAAACCAATAACTAATGGTGATTTCGTTTCTGACAAATAATATCACCACATCATGTTGCTGCTAATTTCGCATTTTGCATGCGAACAATCGAACAAAAATCGTGCGGTGAGTAAAACCCATACCTACATTATGGCGCAACCATTTGATATTGCATTAAGAATGTACGCTTTCAATTAGGTTTGGTTCTGAAGTTTGCTTTTTGACGGTGCAACACTCCACACCGTGGACTGGGCTGAGTGTGGAAAATGCGATATTTGCGGAGTGTAATAATTTTACAAACGAAATCAAACCCCGTTCATACGGCTGCACCATTTTTACAAACGAACCTAAAAATGCGGTTTCAGTGTAAAATGTAGAACAAATTTTACATTTTTTGCACAAACGAAATTCGGGCGTTCGACAACTGAGCGTGGGAGGAAGAGTCTAACAGCCTGTTTCTGTAACTTAAAAATTTGCTTTCGTTCGCCTGCCAGACGACAAACAGCTGATTTGGGTTTCAGTAACTACCATCAGAACGACAAGTCGTACGATAATGAACTCGTACGAAAACGTAATCATTTCAGTGCAAATTTTGGTTTCTCTATCTCTCTTTGCTGTCATCTCGGCGAACACAAATGTCAGATCGAGTCACATTATTTTAGTTGTCGACTGATAGGAACAATGACAAAAAACATTATTAAAAGCAAAAAATAAGTAGATATTAATCTAATTATGGTAAAAACAATTAAATAATAATAAAATTGTGTACATATGTATACATATTTAAGCATACAGAAGTCAATATTGGTTGCTCGCTAAGATGGAAAAAAATTATCAGTGCACAATGAGAGAGACGGGAGAGAGAGAGAGAAATAAATGAGAGTCTTGGTGCAGCTCAACTGTCCACCCAGGGTTGCTTTTTTCGTCACGGCTAGTGTGAATAGTACAGAGATGTATTTGCTAAGGTCGACCATACACAAATGTGTGCTTTTTTAGACCGGAAGTTGTGAAATTATTGATCTGGCAATTACATTATTTTCCAATTGGTAAATTGCTAACGTCGTTGACGTAAGGCCAGGCGAACGAACGATAGAACGTTAGAGAAACCAAATTCCTGACGAAAGTGAGTGACTGGTTTTCGTTCGCAGAGACTTTCGTTAGAAATACAGAAACAGGCCATAAGTTTTGCACAATAAAACTGTTTGGAAAACAGGCACAATAATGGAGAAGTTTGGTTAGTTACATTATCTTGTGAAACTCGATGATGGGTATATACTGAAGCGCCATATTGATCAGCTAAAAACTACCAAAGTTCAACAACGTAGGGTTCATTTCGATCCAGCTATTGAAAATTATTCACCAGATAATAGATATCACTATTACACATTTCCAGCAAACCTACAATATCGAAAATAGATCAACTTTTCAAGAACTTTAGAACCTCCTCAAAACACATCTACAGCTCATGAAAATAGACCAGATATTCATGAACCTCCTCAAAACACATCTATACAATTTCAAGGCAATAGAATAACTCCTCAGACACCATCTCAACCGGCTTGTCAAGATGGCATTTCAAATTCTCAAGAATCTCATGTATCTGTACCGGATCGATCATCGTTGCAACCGCAATACCAACCTCTAAGGAGATCTCAACGGCCCCGAACGAAGCCAAGCTTTCTTAGAGATTATGTTGAAGAGATCGATTGATGTAATCAAAAATACTTGAATTTAATATCTTATTGTTGTTAATGAATTGCTTCTTACTGATCTTTGTTAAGCGTGGGAGTCTGTTTTATCCCCATTTTATATTTATACATATTGGCAACTCTGTTGATATACATGAACTGGCAATGTTCATTCCAATGAGTTCTGAAACAGAGAACAAAGCCAGCCAGGTTTTAGCTGATAAGCCGCCGAAGGCGATTTTTTTTTTGTTGAGCCACGCCGCCGCCGATAGGTCGGCTAAAATTGGCTTTAAATCGCCGCCGTTCTCATCGGCTCATACCGGCTTAAAATCGCCGCCGTTGTGATTTAATTACACCTTTCATTTGTATACGACCAAAGTCGTACATGTTTGTGTATATACATATGTATTAAAATTATATGTGTGCATGTATATGGTGTATTTTTATGTAAAAAGTTTCACTTTTTACGCATTCTACATTACACATTCGACACGTATAATACATATACACATATAAATATATATGTACATAGATATATCGCTTAAAATACTATCAGGTATTTCCCAATTACAACTCGAATTAAAATTTTAAACGTTTAAAAGAAAAAAGTTGCATGTTTTGTATGCATCATTGTGATATTTTTTATACATTGTGATATTTATTTACACAAATAATATACATACATTTAATAACAAAAGAATGTTAAATACACTCAATTTAACGTAAGTGGTGCGTTCTATAACGTTTTTTATGTAAGATGTTGATTAGTTACACCAAAAAAAAAGTTTGCTGTTAATAACAAACAACGTCTGCTAATTTTCAGCAAACATTTTTTCTGCTAATACAGCAAATTTTCTGCTGTAATAGCAAAAAGTTTGCTGTTTTGCATTAGCAAACACACTGCTGAAAAATTTGCAGTTTGCTGAAAATGTTTGCTGTTAATCAAAATATGTGAAAATAAGACAAAAGTTTCAATAATTTACATGATAAAGTTCAACTACCATTGAAAATCAAAAAGGTTAAGGTCATTCGTGCGCTGAGAAAAGTATATTTTGAAAAAAATTAAATAATTTGTCGTATTTTGTATTTTTTCATTGGATTTTATAAATGTTGGAAATAGGAGTCGAATAAAACTGCAAAAAGTAAAACACAAATCGATAACGAATATGATTTGACGTGGAAATAGATCGATTTCAAAAAAAGTACCGCACATACAATTAAAATTAATCGATTGCGTTTAAATTGTACTTTCTAATGTTTTATATTTTAATGAACCCAAAGCTAAACATTAATATTTTCAGTGCGATTTGTAAAAATGTTTATAAAGTCCTGATTCACACAAGGCAATTTTTTTCAAGCAAGTGTCAAAGTTTGTAGGAGAGAGTGGCAGAGAGCTCTTTCCGCCAGCCTCTCTCTCCTAGAAATTTGGTCACTTGCTTGGAAAAAATTGCCTCGTGGGATTTAGGACTAAGTCTTGTGTATGCAAAAACACAAGACCACAGGACGGCAAATACTTGTGAAATTTTCGGTTTGAAATGGAAAGTCCCGATTTACGCGGGACGATTTTTATATTCTCTAATTCTCTTTTGAACTTGCCTTTGCGTTCCCACGGCTATTCCTGATTGTATTGTTGTTGTTTCAAAGTGCGAATGAAAAACAAAACGTCCGATTGATTCCATGGAGGTTTTTCCCCTCCCTTTTCAACTGCCACCCCTACAAACACCGTTAAGCCGATGATAAAATTGCCTCGGGTAAAGCGGGAAGAATATAGACCCCATAAACACACGCGGCAATTTTCCAAGGCAATCCGGTGTTTGTAAGAGTGAGGCATGCGAAAGATAATGGGGAAAGTAGATTCTTGTACTGACAAACCGTTTTGTGTGTTTTATTCGAGGTTTGCTGCCTTTATCTTCTACAAACACCGAATTGCCTCGCGTGAATCGGCACATAGACATGCTTCATTAGTCCTGATTCACATTAGACATTTTTTCCAAGGAAGTGTCATAGTTTGCAGGAGAGAGGCAGAGATTTTTTCCGCCTGCTTTCTCCTACAAATTTTGATACTTGCTTGGAAAAAATTTTCTCGTGTGAATCTGGACTTACGGAAAAAAATAAAATTAAAAAAGAAGCGGCCATTAAAATGTGCTTGTGATAAGTTATACAGATGTGCAGATGACAAAATCTCATATTAAATGTTTATTTCGCATATCAAAAAATATTGACAGACGTAATATGCTTTTACTAACATTCAAGAGTAGCCCTCTTTGACAGACATCGTGACATCGACGTCGGCTATTTAAGTAGCACCCTTTGAAGTGTAAAATATTCGACGCCAAATAAAATTGAAATGTTCGTTCTGTTTGTTAATTCGCATTACAAAGGCATCCCCCTGGCAGAGTAAAGAAATCTTTTTGGCAAAGAGATCACATCCATCAAAGAAGATAATGCAAATGATTTTAATGAGTAAAAATATTCCGGGAGACAGCTTCGACCATGCTTACAAATGGCTAAAGAAAGAAATCGGTTTAATATTTCCCGAAAAGGCGAAATTGTTAATGCCTTGGAGGATAGAAGGCACAGGACTGAAAATTTTGAACGGTGGATGGGTGTTTACGATTTCTTAATGAAATTCATAAGGTATGCGGCCCATAAAGAACTACGTTATCAATTTATCAAGTCGCAACAGGTAATCGTACACAGAAAAATAATGTAGTTATGACAAATACTTTTTGCAGTTGACCAATATGTATTTGTCGCAAATAAAAAGTAATTAATTCAAATAATATTTTATTTACCACAAAAAGTTGCGGCGAATGCGCAGCATTTTTCGCTACAACGAAATTGCAGTTGACAAAAATCAAGAGCAAAATAATTCGACCTAAATGCGATTTTTATTAAATTAAATGTGATCGCATTTGGAAATGCTTGTCAACAGCAGTTTAGTAAAATCAAATGTTTTTTTATTTGAGATTACCTGACAAAAATTATTTACGTCGGAGAGAGCGTACACACAGAGAACTTTTCAATCGTTCTCTCTCTCTTCTTTTTACTCTGCCAAAGGCGCGAAATGCTTTCTGTCAATACAAAACATAAACATATGTACACAAAAAAACTTAATGAGCACACTCAAAAAATATTGTATGGTCAAAAATGAACGAATGAATGAAAAATGATTTTTTTTAAATTTAAGTGGAATTCCTTTATAATGCAAATCGTATGGTATATACTGTTTTGTGAATAACTTTTAATTGGATTGACGGATGAACACCAAATTTTTACGGAATATAATTTGGTCTATTTAAAAATAAAATCTCCCTAAAAACATGCTAAGTGTACTTAGAATGTTTTAGAATGAATACACCTGGTTAGAAAAGGTTTAAATATTAAACCATTTCTAACCAGGTGTATTTGTTTATCTTTCTCATTTCTTTTATTTTGTATGAATATACGAATGGTGTCTGTTACTAACATTTTGCTATGGCTGTAAAAAAATAAATTGTCTCAATTTGTTTACTATCTCTTACTTAGTCCATATTCACACTTGCAATTTTTTTCTCCTGAATTGCAAGGGGAGAAAAAATCTTCCGTACCTGCAATTTTTTTGCAATGCGTTTTCTTTCGCTGTAATGAATTTAGTTTTAATGAACGATGAAAATAAAAAATTGTCGAAACAGAATACGTTGTCTGAACGCAAATGCAATTTCAAAAGATAACTGCAGAAAAAATTGCAAGTGTGAACATAGACTTTCTAATGCACAAGCAAACATTTTTGGGCTTTCCCTGAAGCAAAACCACCGACACACACACGCAAGTAACTTGGGCATGTCAAGTCCAGCTCATTGGAATGTTCGTGTTGATGTTGTTTTTGTAATGATGCTGTTGTTGTTATTGCAAATAACAAATCGTTGATATTTTGCTTTGGATCACAAAGCAAAGCAACCGACTCATACACACACATGCAAGTAACTTGAGCATGCCATGCAAATAGTATTCTATTTACCACAAAAAGTTGCGGCGAATGCGCTGCATTTATCGCTACAACGAAATTGCAGTTGACAAAAATCAAGAGCAAAATAATTTGATCTAAATGCGATTTTTATTAAATTAAATGTGATCGCATTTGGAAATGCTTGTCTACAGCAATTTAGTAAAATCAAATGTTCTTTTATTTGAGATTACATGACAAAAACACAAAAAGCAAGAGAGCGTACACTCAGAGTACCTTTCAATCGTTCTCTCTATTGTTTTTAATTTGCCAAAGGCGCGTAATGCTTTCTGTCAGTACAAAACATAAGAAAGTATTTACATTTTCCCAAAGGCCTTATGCTGTTGTTGTTGTTGCAAATAACAAATCGTTGATATTTTGCCACCGACGCATACACACGCACACGCAAGTAACTTGGCATGCCATGATCCGCTCATTGGTATGTTCATGTTGATGCTGTTTTTTTCTTGCTGGATTCTTTTGGTTTTCTGCTTGAACAATGTAAAAGCAGCACAAAAGCATTTAGTCGATAATAGAAAAGTGAAGTGAGAAGTTATCAAAAGCGGTCGTCAATATTGTGCAATGGAAGTTGTTGAAGCAAATATATTCCAAATAGAAATATTTCAATTAGTAAAGTTATGGGCAGTAAGTGACGAGACTATAAAAAATTTAGTAGAATGTGGTGTAAACACATACGAAAAATTAAAAATGATAGAACTTAGTGACATCAACGAAATTTGTAATACAAGAAGCCTAATTGGCGAAAAAATGACTTTTCGGTACCATCTTAATAAGTGGCGTAAGGAAAATGAGGTAAGTAATTTAGTGAGTGTGTTTATACATTGTACATACATACATCAATCATTCCATGTCAAACCGAATTCTGATTTCGTTGAAACTTTGTAGGATGACACGGCACAGTAAAGTATACGATTTGTAAAAGAAGAAAAAAAACCGAAATTTGTTTTCAAAATATAACCGTGTGTAGTGTAGTGAGTGTAGTGTGTAGTGAGAAAACGCGTTGGCTGAATTCAAAGAACGACATCTTATTTTAAAGGTATTTGCAAGTGCTTTTCGACGGCGGTCTTTGCTAATCGTCACTGGCCAAATTTTAAGATTTTTTGAATTTTCTTCTACTTTTGTGTTTTTCGCTATGAAAACTCCAACCCAAAAATTCAGAAAAAATATAGGCATAATCCCTGATGGATTCTATACAAACCCTGAAAACTTCAGCATGGAGAAATAAAGGGTTATATAAAAAAAATATTAAATGTAGTCGCCCGATAACAATGTTTTTGAACGAATTGTGTACAAAAAACTCATGAGTGTACTCCCGTTAGCATGAACACACACAAACTTAGTGTGTGTGTATGTTATTTTTTGAACAATCGTTCAGAAAATACTGTTTTCTCTCGACTACATTTAGTAAATGTTTTTTTATTCATTCAAGGTTTTTATAGAATTCATCAATGAATATGCCTATATTTTTTCTGCATTTGTAGGGTGGAGTTTTAATAGTCGAAAAGCACTTGCAATCACAGACACTCTATTACACAGATGTTCTGTCGTGACTTCTTTATAAATCTACTTTCTTTGCTTGCAATTACTTTCTTCTTATCTTGTTCTTCGTGACTTCTTTATAAATCTACTTTCTTTGCTTGCAATTACCTTTAAAATAAGATGTCGTTCTTTGAATTCTGCCAACGCGTTTTCTCACTACACAATTTTTAATGTTCCTACTTCATCACTTTTTTCGTGATTTTCGCAATATTCGATTGATCATATATTTTGAAAACAAATTTCGGTTTTTTTAAATACGTGTAAAATATTTTAAACAGAGTGACGAAAATCGTTCGGTTTGATATGGAATGAACGACATATGTATGTATGTAAAAAATTAATTCTTAAAACAATCATCCTTATTTCGGTTGGCGTCGTCGACGTCGTCATATCTACGAAGTTCTAGCTTTGTAATCTTTACGCCAAAATTAATGTTTTTGGTATCCATGAACTAACAAAAAACATTTTTATAAGTTAAACATGTTAAAAAAAATTAAAAATTTATGAAGTTTTCCGATGTTTCTTAGAATCGACGACGCCAACCGCAATACGGGTGATTATAAAAAAACAAAGATAAGGATTTCTCCCATTCGGTTTAGTGACACCAATCTTTTTGTGGCCTAAATGGGCTTAAAAAGTAATTAAAAACAGAAAAAAGTTTTGGCGGTTGGCGCAATTTCTTGAGATATGGGCCTCTAAATCATATTTTTTTAATTTGTCCCCCAATATGTTAATTAAAATTAATATGTTTATAGACAGATTTATAGAGTTTTAAACAACCTTTGTAATGATACTCATTTGAACAAGATCGGAGCATAAAAACCTGATATATGAGCGATTATATACTCAAGCTTTAGAGGCCCATATCTCAAGAAGTTGGGCCAACCGCCAACACTTTTTTTCCCTATTTTTATCAGCGCAGAAAGTTTTGTCTATAATGAAACTTTGTAGATCAGAGAGGTGTCCCTAAGCCGTATTTTAATTATATAAAGCCTATTAGTTTGTTTTAATTTAAAAAATGTTTTAATTAAAAATTTATTTTGTTTTAGTACGAGCCATTATTATACAGTGCGTCCGATCGAACTTTTACAAGTTCAACCAGCACCCAAGAATGGGTTTATTCTCCTGCATCTACCAATTCGGACTTCAATGTGAAGGAGATATTGCAAGAAACTGTAGATGGAAAGGACATTCTTTCAAAATATGTCACCATCAACTCATTAAGCGAGCTGGATCAAACTTCGATAGTTCGAATAATTGTGGACCACTGTATTTTCCACAACATTAAATTGGACGCCAAATCTATGGAAAATATAACAATGTCCGTAACAAAAGTTTTCCCAACCGAATGCGAGACGACGTATTATGTACCTCGATCTAAAAAGAAGAACGCTTCTGGTAAATTGTACGACCAAAGGAATAAAAGAAAACATTTTGAAAATCCAGCTTCAGGAAAATTATATAGGTCGAATGATACTGTCGATGACAGTCCCTTGGATGTCAGTGAATTCGAGGCGAAAAAAAATGGTTGGCACACAATTTCCCAAATGATTTACAATCTCATTGGAAAGCTACATC
Organism: Eudasyphora cyanicolor; assembly: GCA_963930755.1. Taxonomy (NCBI): domain Eukaryota; kingdom Metazoa; phylum Arthropoda; class Insecta; order Diptera; family Muscidae; genus Eudasyphora; species Eudasyphora cyanicolor. The sequence continues at coordinate 101,577,109 of OZ005735.1, read as the reverse complement.
AATCCTACGAATGAGGGAAAATAAAGAACCATTATCAACTTTTCTGAACGATTGGCCTAGGTACAAAGATCCTATTGGTTATATATTGATTGACGTCGATCCAGGCAAAGGAAATCTCATGTTTGAGCTAATGTCCGATCTTGAAAATGTGATGACTGAGCGAATTCTACCAATTTATATAAAAGACAAACTTAGATGCTAAGCACTTCTACTTTTTGTACTTGTTGCATTCGATAATTCTTCCACCTCGTGTAAATAAAACTTCAAAGCCGTCCATAACCGATGCTCAAACTGACATGATTATCCACTTACTCAATATAAATGATTTTATTCAAAAAAAGGACGAGCAACGGGAACTTGCCTTCCAAGAGCAGTCGACCATTCAACCTAAAATTTTCGTGATTGGTAAGGATGTTAGCAACTTAACGGAGTTTTATGTTACAGTTAATGATTTAACTTACAAAGTAGAGACACTTCTTCGAGCTGTAGATTTAGTAATTAAAATTTGTTTTACTTTCAAGTTGAAGTATTCGGCTAAAAGCAAATATGTGTGGGTTTTTTTACAAGAGTATATTTTTGAAATTCCATCTATAGGTGGGTACTACGTTTTTTCGGCACGAAAAAATTTCGCAAAATGTTATTTCGAGTTGAAAAATGGAACGCTTTTTACTAAAGTTGCATTGCAGCTTGGAAGTGTGTGTGTCAAAGTGTCACTTTTATATGTATGTATGTGTGCATATGCATTTTTTCTTTTTGCTAACATTCTTGAAAACAAACAAAAGATACAATTCGAATCAATAAACAATTATGTAATTGGAATAATGCCGACTTAGAAAATAGTTAATTTAAATGTCAGAAAGGAAATATTGTTGGATATCATTGTGGTAATGTTATACATAAATTATTTATTTTGTGTTGTTGCGGTGGCGATGTTTGTGAGACATGAAAAGCAAGGGTAGTACAATGTTATAAATAACGAAATAATTTCCTACTGTTGTACGAATATAAAACAAACTTATGAAAATAAATAAATAAAATGATGTTTTGATTAATCGAAAAATATGTTTTATTATTATATTTAAGGATAATGTAAATCCTATTGTTGACATATATATTATACTTCCATCCATAAACGGAATATCTTCTTCCAACTTCTATGGCTGGCAACAACTAACTATGTATGTTCTTTACAACCATTTCCAAATCGAGATCACAGGCACTGTCCAATTCCATTGTCCTACTGCTTTAGAAGCGTTAGCCGTCCATAATGTTTCTCCTGGCTTTTGCACACAATTGTTCTAAACATACAAACATAAATGTACATATCTAATTACAAGACAAATTCCACGTTATTACATTTAGTTACATGTCCTTCCAGTGTTTTGCACATTTTGTTTGCTTTTGTACTGCAATCCAATTGGAATTTCGCTCTTCTGGTTTATTCCATAAACGTAATATTTTTGTCCTATCACATCTTTGCATTCTTTTTCTTTATTTCGGAAGATAATTTAATTTATTATTCTTTATTAGTTTAATTTAATTTATTATTATTTTATTTTGAGTTTCTTGCGGACAAAAATATATATAAACAAATGGGAGTGTGACGGTGGCGGCATTAAATTTGTGGCGGCGTTAAATTTGTGGTGGCGCAAAATGTTACTTTTTCGCGTTGAAATAAACATAGTACCACAAACGAAAAAATTTCGCAGTTTTTTTCGCGACTCTGTTTTTATATGGGATTTCAACGCGAAAAATTAACATAGTACCACGCTTATAGAAAAAATTGCCAAGGTGCAAAATGTTATAAACAAATTAAAACATGTCAAATAAATATTGTTCAATTATGTTCAATTTGTAGCCGTATATTTACTAAATCCGAAGAGTTCCTACAACACTTAAGACATTTTCATAAGACGCCTGTTACATTTAAGTATTTATGCCAGTACAACAACTGTAACAAAGGATTTCAAATTTTTTTTAAATTTAAGTATCATATTACTAGTCATGATTGTAACGAAATTATTGAGCATGATGAGGATCATACATGTAAAAAATCGCGAATAGAGACTAAAAACAATCAAAAACTTGATATTTCAGACCACCAGACTAACCAACCGCAACCAAACAGGCCTACTGAACAAGTGACAGTTCGCTGCATAAAAGAAAGTTGCCCAACAACTCAAAACACTGCGCAAATTATTGACGTAACAGAAATAAGAAAAATAATAATTTATAATATTATACAACTTGCTCTAAAACTTCATGCAAAACCTCACATTGCTCGCAATAATATTCCTTCTACCCTTAATGATGTTGTCAGCCAAATAGTCGGACCTTTGGCAGAAGCCTTTGAACAATTCTTACCTTTTATTGAACTTGAAATGCAAAATGTATATAAGGAATTAATAGAGTTTGCGAAAAATCCGGTCCAGAGTATATCTACTGAACACAAGTTTTTGAAAAAAATAGAAGAGTTAGATTTGTTTCAGCTACCAAAATTATTTACTATATCCAAGGAACTAGACGAAGTTTTTGTATGTTGGCACCCAACTTTTAAAGAAAATGTCATAGAAGGCTGCCTTTGCTGTGTAAAATATCAACTCAAAAAATATTTTGAATCACCAAATATATTGCAGCTCACCCTTGAGAACATAAATTCAATAACTTCATCAAATAAATTGAACCATTTCATAAAAGGAGAATTGTGGCAGTCAAAGGCTCAAAATTTTGGTGAAAAGATCGTTTTCCCCTTATTCCTCTACTTTGACGATTTTCAAATAAATGACCCCCTTGGTACTCGTCAGCACTCCGTGTGTGGTATTTATTTGTCCGTTCCAGTTATTCCACAGCATCAATTGTCCTTATTAAGTAATACATTCGTAGCTGGCTTTCTTAACGCTAAGGACATCAGTTACTTTGGAAACCATGCCACTTTGCATGCGCTTATTGATATACTTGAAGATCTCTACATCAACGGCATAATAATATATTGCATGGGTAAATTTAATAAAATTTACTTTCACATTGGCCAAATATTGGGCGACAATTTGGGTCTCAATGAGGGTTTGGGTTTTCAAAAGTCCTTTAATAGCAATTATTTTCGTAAAATTTGTACTTCTTCTAAAGAAGAATGCCAAAGCAGTTATGTAGAAGATCCGGAAAAATTAAGAAATAAAATTAAATATGATAACGAATTGGAAAAATCTAATAGAGAAACATCAGTTCAAGAGAATTCTATATGGAACTCTTTGTCTGATTTCCACGTTACCGACAATTTTGCAAGTGATGTAATGCATGACATTTTCCTGGGTGTAGCAAAATATAATATTCCAAAAATTCTCAACTATTTTATATTTAAAAAAAAAATTTACTTTGGAGGCATTTAACTGTAGAAAACAATTGTTCACATACAATAAAATTAAGATTGCAAACATTAGTCCACCAATAAGTAAAAGCCATATCCAACACAATAATATAAAAATGAATGCGGCACAGATGCAACTCTTTTTAGATACCATTTTGCTATTAATTGGCGATTTAGTTGATGAATCTGACCCTGTCTACAAATTTTTGATTGTTTTTATTCAAATAGTGGATACCGTTTTGTTAGATTATTTTGATGAATCAATTTTGACAGATTTACAATTATTAATTTCTGAACATAATAAATTCTTTAAGGAGTTTTTTGATGAGACCTTAAAACCGAAATACCATTTTATGACACACTATCCTACGATCATTCGGAAATTGGGCCCTCTAAAGAATTTATGGTGTTTCAGATTCGAAAGTAAACATGCCTCTTCCAAGAAATATGCTCATATTATAACTTCGCGGAAAAACATTTTGTACACTTTAGCCATTAAGCAAAGCCTTATCTTTTCACAAAACCTAACTATGAACACTTTTTTTCAAATAATTTATTAAATCTAAAAAACATTTCAAATATTGATTTATCAGATTTAGAATATTATACAAATTTGTCCACTAACTTCACAAACGGCCATGAAGTACTCAGTTTGACTTTTAAAGGCGTTTGTTACGAAAAAGGAGATATTATAAAATTACAAAATGCTTTATTAACCATATTACATATATTTTATCAATCTACAGCTCAGATATATTTAATCGGGCAAGAAATGAAATCCAATTTTTTCAGAAAAATATCAATCACATATAATTTTAAGATCACTTAACTGTTACTATATTAACAAAATTGAAAAATTTTCGTTACCTTGTAAAACAGTCCTTTTAAATGATGGTAGTACAGTAGTGCGAATGAAATAAAAAACTTTTACTTTTGCAGAATTTAATGTTACTGCTGCAAATATATATCATATGTTATAATTAGTACTATGTATTATATTTATATTTTATATACACATAGTTAACTTTTTATAAGATTTTATTTATAGTATTCATGAAAAACTTTTAATTTTCTTTTTCTCATTATATTCCTTATAAATAAAAAAAATTAAAGTGAAAAATGTTTTTGCATTTGCCAAATTGTATTTGCGACAAAGACAGTTGCATTTGGTAAGATAACTCTTGTATTTGCTGAATTGTATTTGGGACAAAGACAGTTATTTAGTAAGATAATTCTTGCATTTGCCGAATTGTATTTGGGACAAACACAATTGCATTTGGTAACACAATTCTTGTATTTGCCGAATTGTATTTGGGACAAACACAATTGCATTTGGTAACACAATTCTTGTATTTGCCGAATTGTATTTGGGACAAAGACAATTGCATTTGGTAACACAATTCTTGTATTTGCCGAATGGTATTTGGGGCAAAGACAATTGCATTTGGTAAGACAATTCTTGTATTTGCCGAATGGTATTTGGGGTAAAGACATTTGCATTTGCTAAAACGGTTTCTGCAGTTGCCGAATTGTATTTGCGACAAAGACAATGTATTTTGGTAAAACAGTTTTTGCATTTGCCGAATTGTATTTGTGGCAACAGCACTTTTGTAGTAGCAACAAATAACAACTGCTATTGGGAACGATCCGAATGCAAATTCTATTTGGGGTAAGGTTAAAATCATTTGCCATTAATAATTTTTTTTTCTGTATACACAAATTGCAAATAAAATTCACTATGATTGTGATAGGCTTATTTCTGGTTGTTTTCACGATTCTCAACAAGCAGTGTCCTATTAAAACCCTCTACTTAAATACGGCTACAAAAGATGAACTTAAATTTCATAGCAAATATATGCTGTCCATACCGATAACTTGTGAAAGCGATGGACTAGCAATTTATTTTCTTGTCCACTTTTCCAAATCGCATACACCTCTTGGAAGTGTGACCCTAATGAAAATACCTGCAACAACTCGTAAGTATTTATTTTCCTTTTTGTGATTCGTTTAACGAAATGGCAACATTGATTTTTTACTCCATATGCTCCAACGATGGTCGCTAATATCCGAATTACGAAGCAACCTTTTGGCTCAAAAAAACTCGGAATAATGTAGTCTAATTTGGATATAATCGATGTATTAGATAATTTTGCACAATGATTTGGCTCTGGACATGTACAATTACCGTGTCTATAGGTTGAACCCAACACATTGGCCAAAATAGACAGGGTTCGCGTCGATGTCGTACGATTTATGTTCTTTATATTTATCCTTCGGACAAAAAGAAGATAATTGTTAATGCCAGTGACCGGTAAGTATTGTTTGTAGATTTCTTTTTCATTTATATTTGTAGATCAAGCGTACATACAGATTTCACAGATCGAAACGCTTATCAATACATGGGCTGAATTTAGGTTGGAATCCTGATTGATATACTCTTCTCAAATATCAGGAAAATATAAAATTTGTATTTATTTTATTAAAATAAAAAAGAAAAAGACGTATGCTAGAATAACAAAAATAGTTTGTTCTTCCAGCCGCTTTTTTCTGTTAAATAATAGCAAAATTGTTTGTTAAAATGACTGTTTTAGTTTGCTATAGTAGCAGGCAAATTTGTGTGATAGAATAACAACCATAGTGTTGCTAAAATAACAGACGAAGTCTGCTTTCCCTTTTTCAGCAGATTTTGGTCTGGTCAGTGCACTTTTGGTCTGGTCAGTGCACTTTTGGTCTGGTCAGTGCACTTTTGGTCTGGTCAGTGCACTTTTGGTCTGGTCAGTGCACTTTTGGTCTGGTCAGTGCACTTTTGGTCTGGTCAGTGCACTTTTGGTCTGGTCAGTGCACTTTTGGTCTGGTCAGTGCACTTTTGGTCTGGTCAGTGCACTTTTGGTCTGGTCAGTGCACTTTTGGTCTGGTCAGTGCACTTTTGGTCTGGTCAGTGCACTTTTGGTCTGGTCAGTGCACTTTTGGTCTGGTCAGTGCACTTTTGGTCTGGTCAGTGCACTTTTGGTCTGGTCAGTGCACTACAAACATTTTTGCTAATGATACTCACAAAATTCTTTGAGTGTACGACAAGTAAATTTTGAGTAAAACAGTGAAAATTGAAATAACACCGGTCGACAAAAACTATTTTTTTCTTGAGTTTAAAGTTAAAACCTTACTAAATTAGCTACAACTTTTTAAATAATGCATCGATTTTCTTCGAAATGGTCTCATTTTATTTATGACCGATCAGAATTTACGATAAAATCATAAAAAGGTAATATTATTAAAACTTTCTTCAAAAATAGGATTTTTCACAATATTTTGTAGGATATCGTCGAAAAGGCCGAACGGATGGAAATGGAATGGAAGAAGTTAAAGGCTACTTAGTTTTGAATTCTTTAACACTTCTTCTTTTTCACTTTTAGCAAACAAAACATTTTTTCCCTTTATTAGTAACAAAAAAGAAAAAAAATTATACACCTAGCCAAATCCCAAAATCGTGTCGACCGGTGGAATTGAAAATAATCGGTATTTAATATCAAAAATGTACAAATATAAATTTAATATTGTATTGCATTATAATATGTGTATATCAGCATTAAGCTTTGTGTTCAAAATGTGTTCAAGTTTTACTATAACAAAAAATAAATATTTTTATAAAAAAGAAAAAATTTAGAAAACTAACTTTGTGTTTACTTTTTTCGATCAATGTACTAGTAAAAGTATTAGGCAAATTTAAGAGAGAATTTACAAAATGTCTTTTCCTTTACCAGTTTTTACTCGACGAGTGAAAGTAGTAACATTCAAAATATTTTGGAAGGCATATAAAATAAACTTTAAATAGAAGAAGTCTTTCAGATCTTTCCAGATTTGTCAGATATACTTTTGTACAGCAAACATGTTTAATTTCAGACAATTTTTTAATTATTTATCTTTTGATCGATTTAATTTTTAAGCGAAAAATCTATTTTTACACTGTGCTCATACTTCCAACTTAGTTGTACAATAAATGGGTATCTGTTATGTTGCACAATAAATCGTAAGCCGAAATCAAGCCGAAAAGCCGCCGGCGCCGACGTTCTCTGTTCTGAAATAAACAACTGAAATGTAACAACCCTTCTAAAAGTTATAATAATCTCCAATTCATTTTGGTTGATTTCGAAAATCTGAATGTACAAGAGACTATTTGGAGAAATGTCTTCTACATAATTGTACATGAGATCAATAACACAGGCTGACACAAAATGTTGTTGCTGCGGCTTCGGTTTACTTAATGTTTTACATTGTTCCCTAACCAAATTGTAAAAGTTCAGCCTTCTTTTAAATCTTAAAATGTTAAGCGCCGTGGCCACACATCAAACTGTTTGATCAAACTCTTGTATGTGTTAGTAAAATTTTGTTTTGCTTATCACGGCCACACATCAAACTCATGTCATCAAACTTCATTGCCATAAAGCCGGCAAACTTCGATACACTTCAATAAATTCGAGAATAAAATTTTTTTCTTCCATTTCCAGTTTTTCTTCCAAAAAAAAACACTTGTCACCAAAAAATAAAACACTTTTAACACTTCGAAAACAAATCAAAAATGATAATTGAAGATATTTTGACACACGCACATAAAACCGACGTCAAATCTCTGCCGCGTCGACGCAAATATCTAAATGGTTTTGATATTTTTTTACTCTCTCATCAAACCATACGTGTGAGTTTTTTTTACCAACACAATCATAAAAACTCGAGTTTGATGAGTCAGTTTGATGTGTGGCCATGGCGCTTTAGAGAAACCTATATCTAAAAAATATAATATTACATGATTTCGGTGCTTCTGGCAGTCATAAACCCAGATTGCGGACCATCCTTGATAAATGCAATTAAATATAAACTGAAATGCACATAATTTTTTCAATTTATGTATTTATTATCTCCAAATACATTAGATATATACGTATATTGTTCCGGTTACAATAAATTTTGAATCGAAATCCGTAGGCCTTCAGTGTTGTTTTTACAGTTTATCAAGAATTTGAATTGAACACATTTCCATTTCCTGAAAAAGAATGAATGTTGGGATTACTACAAAAAGTGATATCAGTGTAATATTAGTATAAATATTGATTTAAAGCTATACTAAATAGCAACGGGACTATGAACGTCCACATCTTATTTGAGTAGTCGATGGCAGGAGCCAATCGACAACATTTGCAGCGTTTTCTCCGATTCACTTAAATTTATAGAACATTTATTTATGGGCGAAAATAAAACAAATATGTGGGTTCCATTCTAGAGTAAGCGTGGACGATTTTAGTTGTTGGTTTCCTTAACGCGTGCCCTATACAGCAGTATTTACGTATAAGGATGTCCTTTAAAATAGCATGTTGTTTAGTCACGCACAGAAAATGGTTATTAGAGATGGTGCGGCGTCACCGTATACCAAGCATGCGATACGTAGTACTGATCATGCCACAGCTATCGGCAATAAGATAAGAAGTAGGAACTAGGTCCTCAAGTTGCTAGCCGTCAAAAAACCTTCTTGACCTCTTACAAAGTGATAGGTCGGTCTGTGGGTAATACCGAATGTGAATGAGACGCAGCGGAAGAACTTGCAGACCTACCAAATGATAAAGTGGTGTCAATTCTACCCAGCCATCGAAACTCGATACCATTTTTTTATTTGTTTTTATTACAATAAACAACAACAAATACAAACACATGTGGTACGAAGACGTCGGTATTATCTGTTGACAAAACTATATTGTTTTAGTGGCTCGTGAAGGGAACCCAAACAAAAATGTACTGGTCGCGAGTTTCAGTGCCTACTTAGTTCGGGGAAATATGGTATTGGTTTGTAGTTCTTACTAACAATAACCCTGCAGCCAAAATTAATAGTTCGTATATAGAAATATACTAGTTGCTTTTTACTTCAAACTAGTAACATATCTGTCCTTTTTTCATATAACGAACTATCGATTTTAACATTGGCTTGTCATAGGCACCCAACTAGTTCGTTTGTTTACAATTCAGTACTAGTTAATATCTATGTAGTTCAGTTATTACTATATTTGAGAATAAGAGAGTACAAGAGAATGGTGGTGGGAGAGAGAAACATTTACTCTGCCACCACGAAACAAGTACTTGCTCGTAAAGCAGTTCACTCGTTTTGGCTTATTTCTCTGCTGCTGACGGCAGAGAGACGAACGAGCCGATCTGCAACCACCATGTAGGTACCAAACAAGTACTGTTAAGCAGCTCAGATAATCGTTTTTGCTGGCAGCGATGCGAATGGGTTTGCATAGATCACATTGCAACTAGCTTATGACTGGTTCAATACGCAACTAGAAATGATTTTAGCTGCAGGGAAGTTACTGCTTCCATACATAAGTATTTCAGGCTGATTTAAGTTAAAGACATACAGTCGTATTCAAAAAATTACAACAGTTTTATAAACGGATAATGGAGTTTTTTTCTTAAATGTATATTCAAAAATGAACAATAGCGTTATAAGCCTTTAATAAAGGTTTGTCTAATTTGCAATAAAAACAAAAACAGCGTGTAGTCGTAATTAATTGGCCTGGGAATTAATTTTGAGTGACAAAACATCAGCTTGCGTGTGGAACAAAGATAACTTTTTGTTGGTGTCCAGGAGAATGTTGTAGAACTTCTGAAGGTTATGGAGCTCGATTTTAAGATTGTTACTCCTTGACCGTTTTGTTCTCCTCTAACGTGGAAATTGATCTTAGTAGTAGTTGAAGAAGAGGGAAGTTTGGCAGCAGTGGTTTGCATTGGATCGTTCGAATTGTTATCAGTGTCCCTCCCAATCATTGAGTGTCTTTAATTTATGTCTTTAATTTATGTTTATGTTCTACCAGGCGGCATCCAGGTCACAAAACGTGGAATTATATGGAAGAAAATTTGCGGAATGTTGCAGTTTGTCGATCTTAACCGTGTATTCCAGGACCAATTGTAGTTTAATTTTAATTCAGTTAATTCTTGCATTTGTATTTCGAGCAACCAGACTTTGATATGGGTTGTTTGGCATAATGTTCGGCCTCAGCAGCGGTCTTAGCCTTTTTACCCCTGTTGTCTTCAAGTTTATGTTCTACAATATATGGTTGTATTTTTAACAAAAACCTCTCAGGAGAGATATCAACATATACGGGTCTGTTCAATAGAAAAGGTGAATTTTGAAATTTCTCGGGCTACGTGCATTCGATTAGCGTTTTTTGGTTGTTTTTGATGATGGCACACTTGTCTCGAACATATGTTCTTAGTTGAGTTTGTTTGTGAGATGTAACAGTTAGACGTGTTTTGCATGTTCGGTGATTTTCAGCTTAAAAAAATGCATCAAAGAATTTGCATCAAATTTTGTGTAAAAAATTAAATTAAATGTTGAGAGTGACATATAATAATAATTTTGAACATAGAAACCGTCGCATGTTCCTTATTTTTTGGCCGAAAAGAATACTGTACCAAGCCTCAACCACCGTATTCACTAGATAAAAAATGAATTCCTCAACCCCCAACAGTAAGATACCACAACTTTCCATGATAATAAAAAGAAATAAGCATTATTTTATCAAATTTTCAATTATCTTTTCTTGTTAGACAGCTTTCCAAAATCACCAACGTCAAATGTGTGTAAAAAAATCTCGCACTGAACTGAAACAACCCCTGAAGGTTTTGTTATGGATAATGTCAACTTTCATTTGCAATTGGTTTCATCGCATTTCCATTTTGGTTGTTGCACTGTGTTATTAAATGGCAATGAAGAATCATGTACGTTGCCAGATGCAAATACAAATTTGCTATGTGATGTCTTTTAGTTATTAAACCTTTACTGTGGGATTTTGAATACGATGTTCTATTACAGTTTATTGCACAAAAAAGGTTTGATAAGAATTGTGTACATTAAAGCTACAATAAGAATTTTTTTAATATTTCATTTCATTGCTACGAAAACACCCCGGGTAAGGGGTGTGTCTCGGGATTTTTTTCGACAACATCCAACTAGGCGCCCGGCCAGACCTCAACCGCCTTATGCAAGTCTACTGATCTGACATCGCCGAAAGATAAGAGCTTTACTCTCCCCTGATGCCATCCTACATCGTTCCATCACTAGACTCTCTTTCGCACTTCATTGAAGGGATTGGTGAGTGTCCTGTTGAAGGAGACATTATGGTCTCTTCCCTGTTTCAAAGGCAGGGGTTCATCAGGTGATCTGATTCTTTTGCCTGTATTACGAGCCGTTAACACAACTGAAGTTGTTGACCAATGGATGGAAAGTAGGACGATTGAAGATACCCGCTCCATTTGAACATGAAGACATCTCCTGCGTGCGGCAGGCTTCAGAGCCCAAAGACCGCGTTATGTTTAAAATTGTTGTTATCCATATGGGCATTTCCCTAGGTCACTCAAAAAATGCCTTACAATTTTGCAACTCTTTCTTGAGTATTTTTTTAGCAATGTACTCAATGTTTCTGCGCCACATTTACGCATTATGCAAATAAAAAAATTTAACAATCTCGGCATGAAATTATTGCTTTAGACCTTGTCGATCTTTGTACGATCTTTGTAAAGACATGTTTTAATAACCCCTTTTCTATATGAATTTCGTGATGTCCGGAACATGCCGTCCGGAATTCATCAAAAATCTAAATATCTCAACAATTTTGCATTTTTAGAGTAAATGGTAAATACATACTTACATAAGATACATAAGAAGTTTCGTTGACATTTTTAAATCACTCAATATACCTAAAGATATATTGTCACGCTGTTATTTGTCGATTTTTATGCAAACTAAAAAAGTTTTCAAATAACAACAACACGTTTTCAAAATTCTATAAATTCAGTGTTATTAAGCTCGATAGACTTTACAAATTAGCTAATAAGAATAATATTCCTAAGATCAATATCAAGGAAGTTATGGGGAAAAACTAATGAAACTCCTGCCGTCCGCAACGCAGGAAATAAAAGAATAAAAAAGGTTTATACTTTGTTGAGAAAATGTGAGGAATTTACTAAAATCTATGCGATAGGAGCAACCGTGTATAAGGTGGCTTTCCATGACATAAAGCGGGAAAAAAATTTGTTTGCAATGAAGAGTTTAGAAACGAAATCTAAGGGCTTTCATTCCAAAGAATTTTACGGAGACTTATGGAGTGATGAAGGAAGTTCCGCTAAGTTGGTCGGAAGAGGAAACAATACATGGAACTAGATCTAGCAATAAGATTGCATCAGTTAAAAGATTCACCAGCCGCAATAATGATAACACTATGCAACAAACATTTTTTTTTGTGCGAGAACTAACATTTTTTTTAGATTGAGGTATACTATTTTATGAAACCAAAACATAAAAATTGTTATGGCAATTTTCTTAAACCAAATAAAGTTTTTTATTTTTTTTTTAATTTGCAATGGACTGGTGCATTTAGTATATGTTTAAGTTCAAATATTATTCTTTTAATTTTCCCTCATCAAGTGGCAATTCCAAATTCTCCACCGCGTTAGATTCTGTCTACTACTTTCAAATACGACATTGTGGTTTACGGCCAAAAGTACAAAAGAGTACCAACAGAATCTAACGAGTAAAAAAGCTACTAAAAAAGCTTCGTTCGAACAGCATCCCCAAAAGCTTGTTATCTAAGGTAATATTAATAATTGTTCTACGACAATTATTTCAATAAAAAACTCCAAACAGTATAGGAAAAAGTTCTAACCACCTCTTCCTTTTTATTTCTTTTCTTCCGAAGAATTGCTTCCACCAAATAATTAAATTTCGGTTTATGTTCTTCTTCTTGGTAAAAAGGCAACGACTACATCGTACCCTGTGTCAACAGCACACACAACCACATACCATCATCACAAATTTACATCCATTTGATTTTTGTTAAATAAGTTGTTCATCACCAAGAAGGTACGTACTTTCTTTCAGTGCTTTATTAATTAAAGTGATCATTCCGTAATTTGTTTTGAATAAAAAACTTACTCTAAAATATTTATAAAGAAACCCAGTGTTGTCTTACAACTCGGTCGTGTTTTTGTCTCTCTCGTTCGTCTGTCCGTCTGTCTCCCACGAGAAAATTTATACGGAAAAACCATTCAGAGAGAATAATGAAAAAAGTGTGTTTTTTTGATGAATATAGTGTTAATTCAAACATCATCCACAGTGTTTTTTTATCATTTCCTTTATTTATTTATTGAATGCCTGCTGTGCTTATTTCAACGAGCATTTACTTCGCTTTAAATTACAATAACAAAACATACAAGCTCAATTCAAACATACTAGTTCTGCACACAACCATACACTGCTGTCGGCGTTTGATAGGGTTCGCTTCCCAGCTAACAAAATTATCCGACTTTGTCTGACATCCGACATGTCTGCACATAATCTGATCGCTTACGACGATTCTTACCTAATTCGGACCGAATTCTGTCCGACAAGTCTGAGGGAATTTGGTGTTTTTTGTTCCGACTGTTTTCAGCAATATCGTAACGTTTTCTGAACGGTATGTCTGAATGATACCGGAACTCAGTGTGTGTTGTACTTTTTGTTACAGCGTATGTGTGTCTGTGTGTTTTTTTGCTCATAAAAATTTTTTGCGGAATTTTGTGTGGCACCGTTAGATAAGCAACCACCAAGCAACAACATCAACATACAATTGTATGCTGCTTTGTTCTTTGGAATTTTTGTTTTGGTTTTTCTCATTTGCGTTAGTCTCAAATTTCTTTGGTGCGGCGATTCTGGCAAGCGGGTGCGTATATTAAATAAACATTAAAAATGTCGCGTCAAGCTTTAAGAAAAAAAGTGAAAAAAGAGGCACAAGACTTACTGAAATCAATACTGGGATCTGAAAAACGTGATGAAAATGTTCAAGATCAGGGATATATCAAAATCACTTCAAATGGTGCCGAATTAAATCATATTTATGCGGATTCAAATTATAATGAAGGAGTTGCAATTAGTGATCCGGAACAGTGTCCTGAAAACCTTAGATCATTTTTGAGTTCGTGGTCAGTTAATCATTCTATTCCAGTTTTGGCAATGAATGAATTATTAAGTAAATTGAGAGATGTCGACAATAGCTTGCCACGAGATGTCCGTACCTTACGTGAAACTCCGAAAAATGCAACAGTTTTAGATATGGGGAAGGGGACATACTTTCACTATGGTCTGGAAAATTGCTTAACTGATATTTTATATCAACAAGTCATTGAGAATGCGTCAAATAAATTAGTTTTAAATTTTGGAATTGATGGACTGCCACTTTTTAAGAGTTCTAAGAAATGTGTATGGCCAATAATGATGAATATAACAAATCATCCTTCCGTGGTTCTAGTAGGTGTTTATGTCAATATAGGTTCTAACAATATTGTAGACAAATTTAGTAAGCCTAATGACCCAAATGAATTTTTAAGGTATTTAATAAAAGACTTGGAGTATCTCAACGAAGTTGGATTTGTTTTCTGAAAAATATGCTATGAAATTGAAGTAGGACACTTCGTTTGTGATGCTCCAGCTCGGGCATTCTTATTAAATGTCAAGTCACATTCTGGATACTATTGTTGTACAAAATGCACGCAGAAAGGTGAATATTATAAGAAAAGAATAGTATTTCCTACATTGCCCGCAGAACTGCGAACAAACGAGTCTTTCGCGAATAGAATTCAAAAGGAACATCACACCAAACAAGAGCCACTGATACTAGAGACAATCGGAATTGGTAGCGTAACACAGTTTCCACTTGATTACATGCATGCCGTTGGTCTTGGGGTTATGAAACAAATGCTTAAAGTATGGATCAAAAAAAGGGGAACACTCTTCAGTTTCAGTATCGACGAAATAATACACATTTCCGATAAAAACACAGCACTATCCAAACAATTTTGCTCAGAATTTAACAGGGTACCCCGAACATTTGATGAACTCGATAGGTGGAAAGCCACAGAATACCGATCATTTTTATTGTATAGCGGAATAATGGTATTAAAAAATAGTTTAGATGATGCTCGCTACAATCATTTTTGTAAATTACATATTGCCATACGAATTTTGTGCGATAAAAAACTTATTAAGTATAATCAACAAGCCTCTATCTTACTGAAGGAGTACATTTCTGGCATTTCTGAGTTGTATGGACAGGAATATTTAATATACAACTGTCACTCATTAATCCATTTATGTACCGATGTCTTACAATATGGACCATTGGAAAAATTTAGCGCCTTTAAATATGGGAATTATTTGTATAAATTGAAACGGAAGGTAAAAAATGGCAATAGCATCCTATCTCAGATATCAAAGAGAATTTTTGAACAAAGTACATGCCTTAAAACCACAAATAATGCAGTTAATTGTCCAATTCTGAAAGGAAAGACAAACTGAAGAACATCAATATTCTACATACTCTCCTGATAACTTCTTTAAAGCTAATAAAAACATATATAAAATAACATCAATTAAAAATTCATCAAATGGTATTTGTCTGAATTGTAACGAAATAAAAGGCCTTGAATATTTTCATAATATTGATCCAAAATTATCTGAAGAATTAGGTATTTTTAAGGCTACAAATGAAGAATTTTCTGATCGTACAATTTTAGTTCCTCTTTCAGATATAGAAAAGAAGTACATATGATTTGAAATAGATACAGATACTGTCTACATACCACTAATATAAAATGGCAGGAGAATTATCAGAAGGCAATAAAATATAATCTTGTTATGTTTTGAATAATATTTATCATAATTATATATTCTGAATTTTATATAGATGTACATAACTTATTATCAGTCATAATAGACCAAAATAAAATTATAATTGAAGAGAAGAGAGAATTGAAGAAAGAGAAGAATTGAAGAGAATTGAATTGAAGATGAAGGAGAAATACAACTGCGTTCAACTATTATTAAATGCAACCCTATAGGAAAACAAAAAGATAACTGAAGAAAATAATATGTTGAAAGAGGAAAATAAGAAAATGTTTAGTCGTTTCACGGAAGAATTTGTTGGCCTAAAAAATTCTGTTAATAAGACCTTAAAAGAATTAAGTCGCCAAACATGTTTAACGTCCGAACTACCATCATTACCACTGTCTACAATTGAAGACGTCATAATATTCCACGAAGAAATTAAAGAAAACGAAGATAAAAGATCTGAATTGGTACGATATATTTATGTACATTCCACCAAAATTTTAATTAATACTAATTTAAATTCCAGATATCTAGATACAACAGACAACCATTTAACGATGTTCGAAAATACGTTTCTGAAAATTTGAAATTAATATTTTCTGATGAATTGAGCGCCTATAATTTTTCATGGACCAGTGCAAACAACAACATTGCTGTTAAGGATTTCTCCTTTATACGGCTAATTCAAGGTATTATTATTCATTTTTCATATCTATTTTATTATTAAGTAAGTGTATCATTTAGATTTGGCTGTGGAAAATATTCCACACACTACAAATTGTACCGTGGAAACATATATTTTTTAACTTGGCTAAAGACCGTCAAAATAAGAGCAGTAAAAGAAAACGGGACTCTAGTGCCTAAATTTAATTTAGTTCCTAAACATTGAACTGTTTTTTACAAAAGTACAGCTTTATACAAGGTGGCGCAAAAGTAATCCTCCTATCAGAAAATGCTATAAATTTTGCGATTGGCCCCTAATGTCAGTTCTGTTTTGACATTTGTGTAGTAAACACATGCGAAATACACGTTAATAAACAATGTTACGCTACACTGCTCCAGAACGCGGAATATTGCTGACTATTTATTTGACCAATAATCGGTCGGTGACTTTGGCACCACGTGAATTTCGTCGCAGATTTCCTGGCCGTCCAACGCCTACTGGTGAAACACTGCGACGTTTAGCCGCTCGCCTCGAAGAGACTGGCACAACACGAGATGCTGCCAGGCGTGGCAGACCCCGGAGTAGCCGTTCTGCAGAGAATATTGCTGCTGTAGCCGAGGATGTCATGGAAGCGCCGTCGACATCGACCAGACGACGTGCCACGCAAATGGGTATCAGTCGACGGTCTCTACAGCGAATTTTGGTACAAGATTTGAAGATGTTTCCATACAAAGTCCAGACGGTGCATCAGCTGTTAGCTGCTGACCGCCAATCGCGTCTAACATACGCTCAAGCCATCCTTAATCACCACCAAGAGGAAGATGATTTTTCATCAAAAATAATCATAAGTGATGAGGCCCATTTCCATCTTAGCGGGTACGTAAATAAGCAAAATTTACGCTTCTGGGGCACTGAAAATCCGCGTTTAACCCACGAAGAGCCACTACACCCACTCAAAGTCACTGTATGGTGTGCTGTTTTCGCTGGAGGAGTCATCGGACCTTTTTTCTTCGAAGACGTCGCGGGCCAAACGGTTACTGTGAATGGTGAGCGCTACAGAGCAATGATCAACGAGTTCTTTTTGCCGCAACTTGATGAATTGGGATTGGAAAACATGTGGTTCCAACAGGACGGTGCAACGGCACACACTGCACGTGCCACAACCGATATGATGAAGAATGCATTTCCCGGGCGCCTAATCTCCCGTTTTGGCGATTTGCACTGGCCAGCAAGATCGCCTGATTTGACCGCTCCAGACTTGTTTTTGTGGGGCTTTTTGAAGTCGCGGGTTTATGTCAACAAGCCTCAGACTCTTGCAGCTCTTAAAGACAATATCCGTCAAGAATGTGAGGACCTATCGCCGGAAGTTTTGGCCAAAGTGATGGAAAATGCCATAAAAAGGGCTCAAATGACAATCAACTGTGGCGGCGGCCATTTACATGACATCATATTCTCGACTTGATGTAAAAAAAATTAAAAGACCAAATAAAAATAATCCACAAGAAGAATCAAAGTTTTTCATTTTTTTTTTAAATTACAGCCAAAAAACATCGAAAGGTTACTTTTGCGCCTTGTATATAATACAATCACTATTATATAAAACAATTAGTTATAAGCTCTGAATTATATTGTATTCCTGAAAAGTACAACTTTTTTATGATTTCATTATTTTTATTAAATTTTTATTTAAGAATTTTTTTATTTTTTTCATTTTTATTTAAAAAAAATAGTTGTAAGCATTGTTTTTCTTGTTTTCTGAAAAGTACAAGTTTTTTATGTTTTTACCACTAAGCATTGAATTCGTTTTTTTTCTGAAAACTAAAACTATTAATAAAACTAGTAAAAAATTTTTGAAAGTTTTGTCTGGCTCGAGGTCATATATAAATTAAAAACTAAAAACTGGTGGTGTTGTTTTTAATAAGTTTTATTTTTATTTATTTCCGATATTTCGATCGCCTTCGACGATCATCTTCAGGGATTTTCATTTAAAAAATAACAAAGAACATATATTATTTAAAGAAAAATTACATAAATATATCACGATATTTACATTTAAACAAAACAAACGACTTGTTGCTAACACAGCATTGTTTCAACTAACTATTTAATTTCTAGGTTTGTAATTTTCTACTAAGTTACGTTAATTATCGATAAATTCTCCGGCTTATGGACTCTCAAAATACATAGTAAATATTTTAAAAAACTTGACGAAGGACTCCCAGTATAATGTGAAGGACGCAACAGAATTTAAATCAAGAATCAACAATATGCCTATAGAAGATGACGAAATTTTAATCTCCTTCGATGTAGTATCATTATTCCCTAGCATACCAGTAAACCTAGCTATAAAAACTATAAAGGACTAATGGAACAAAATTGAACAATATACAAATATTCCAATGGATTTGTTTATAGATATTTTGACATTTTGTATAAAGGATAAAAGAGAGTGTCTGTTTGTGGGTTTGTTTGTTCCGTATAGACGCCTAAACGGCTGGACCAATTTTCGATATATCAAGTGGGCGTGGACCCGCCCATATGGGTCCAATTTTGATATTGAGAAAATTTTTTAGCTAGAGTGCTGAAATTTTGTGTGTATGCATTTAGTGGCAGATTATGTGAATTTTCCAAAAATGGGCGGGTACGGACCAATAGGCGTGGCCCCGCCCATATAAGCCAAATTTTTAAATTGAAATATCTTCCACAGTTTGTTAGCGAGAGAGGTGGAATTTTGTGTATATGTATATGGTGGCAGTCTACGTGATTGGTCAAAAAATGGGCGGGATCTGACCAATAGTCGTGGCCCCGCCCATATAAGCCAAATTTTGAAATTGATATATCATGCACAATTTGTTAGCTAGAGTGCTGTAATGTTGTACATATGTATGTGTCTGGTGACAGTCCACGTGATTGGTCCAAAAATTGGCGGGATCGGACCAATGGGCGTGGCACCGCCCATATAAGCCAAATTTTCAAAATTTGATATCTTGCACAATTTGTTAGCGAGACACCTGGAATTTTGTGTATATATATCCGTTGGCGATCTACGTGATTGGTCCAAAAATTGGCCGGTTCGGACCAATAGGCGTGGCCCCGCCCATATAAGCCAAATTATGAATTGAGATATATTGAACAATTTGTTACCGAGAGTGCTGTTATTTCGTGTATATACGAGTATATCTGGTGGTAGTCTACGTGATTGGTCCAAAAATGAGCGGCATCGAACCAATGGGCGTGCATCGACCCATATGGGCGGGTCCACCCCACTTGATATATCGAAAATTGGTCCAGCCGTTTAGACGTCTATACGGAACAAACAAACAAACAAACCCACAAACAGACACTCTCTTTTATCCTTTATACAAAATGTCAAAATATCTATAAACAAATCCATTGGAATATTTGTATATTGTTCAATTTTGTTCCATTAGTCCTTTATAGTTTTTATAGCTAGGTTTACTGGTATGCTAGGGAATAATGATACTACATCGAAGGAGATTAAAATTTCGTCATCTTCTATAGGCATATTGTTGATTCTTGATTTAAATTCTGTTGCGTCCTTCACATTATACTGGGAGTCCTTCGTCAAGTTTTTTAAAATATTTACTATGTATTTTGAGAGTCCATAAGCCGGAGAATTTATCGATAACTAACGTAACTTAGTAGAAAAATACAAACCTAGAAATTAAATAGTTAGTTGAAACAATGCTGTGTTAGCAACAAGTCGTTTGCTTTGTTTAAATGTAAATATCGTGATATATTTTTGTAATTTTTCTTTAAGTAATATTGTTATTTTTTAAGTGAAAATCCCTGAAGATGATCGTCGAAGGCGATCGAAATATCGGAAATAAATAAAAACAAGTAAGAAAGTTTCAGTCGGGTAAACCGACCGACTAAGGTATACCCTCACTTTGTGAGTAATGTAATATTGAATATTACTCGAATTATTCTGTCAATTTGTGTGGGAGGTACCAGAAGGGGTTTATCAAATACACCTTTTTTTTTGCTGAACATTAGATACTTTAAATTCATTGCACTGTGCCGACTTATAAGCATTTATGTGCACTGGTATAAACGTTATGAGACATTAAATTGTGGTATGATTTGGGCATTTTGTGTGGGAGGTACAAATAGGGGCGTGGCAATAACGCCCATTTTTCACAGGGCGATAGACACTATAAAAACATTAC
This sequence comes from Eudasyphora cyanicolor, assembly GCA_963930755.1. Classification (NCBI taxonomy): domain Eukaryota; kingdom Metazoa; phylum Arthropoda; class Insecta; order Diptera; family Muscidae; genus Eudasyphora; species Eudasyphora cyanicolor. Next base: position 101,556,209 of record OZ005735.1, on the reverse strand, counting down.
ACTGTACAAAATTTCAAGTATTTTTATACACTGGTTTTAATGTTATAAGCTGTTAACTTTTGGTGCAAAAAGGTACCTTTGTGTGGGAGGTACCAAAAGGGGCGTGACAACAACACTCATTTTTCCCTGGACTGTAGGCAATATAAAAGCATAACACTGTACAAAATTTCAAGTATTTTTATACACTGTTATTAATGTTATAAGCTGTTAATTTTTGGTGCAAAATGGTGCATTTGTGTGGGAGGTACCAAAAGGGACGTGGCGACTTCGCCAATTTTTCTCGAGTTGATAACGGTTAATAAGCTAATACTATGTGTGGAATTTCAAAAGATTCGAATAAGTAGTATAGCAGTTATTAAAGAATCAATATTTCACAACATTTTAACCCTTTGTGGGGAAGGTACTACAAGGAGTGGACCAATATGGCCCATCTTCGAACTTAGCCGGAGATAGAACAAAATATTACCACATACCAAATTTGAGGTCAATCGGTTACTCCTTTCGAGAGTTATCGTGCGCACCAGCCAGCAGACAGACAGACAGACAGACAGACAGACAGACAGACAGACAGACGGACATTGCTCATTCGACTTAAAATGTCCCAAAACGGATTTCCTCCGAACATACTTGGGGTCTTAGGTCACTCCTTCGACGTGTTACACTTTTTTCCGTAGCAAATGATATATACCCTCGTCACACTAAAGTGAGGGTATAATAAAACTTATTAAAAACAACACCACCAGTTTTTAGTTTTTAATTTATATATGACCTCGAGCTAGACAAAACTTTCAAAAATTAGAAAATAAAAGGTCAACAATACAAAAACCAAAGTAGTAAAAAATACTCAAAACTGTAAAATTTATTAAAACATCACAGGGGAAGTAGTATTGACTTGGTAAGAATTCGGTCCGAAATCGGACCGCATTATCGGCAAAAGGATCCGAATTTTGCGTGACATTGGTTAAGAATTCGGTCCGACTCACTAGGGAAAAATATTCTAATTTTATATGTAATTCGGCAAGAATTCGATCCGAATTGTGTACGTTATTCGGTAAGAGTTCGGTACGGCTTTTCTAATTTCCCTTCCGAATTTCCCAAGAATTTAGTTTCGAAGTCGGTACGAATACGGTACGACACGTGTGCACAAGCATCAGATTTCCTTCCGACGTGTCGTTCCGACAACATGACAACCACTTCATGTTTTTTTGGTACCGATTTCGGTCCGACAACGGATACGATATCGGATGATTTATCCGATTGTCGAACAGATTTCGGACCGAAATCTGAATATTGTTTTTAGCTGGGTTCACACTCACACTGTTGTGGTTGCATATAAGTGTGGTTCGTAACACTTATTCATTAAGGTGGATCGAGAAATTATTTATTTTTTTGGTGAATAAATATTTGTTTTCGCTAAGACGAACACAAGTGGATCGAATATGGACATCAGGACTTGGAGGACTTCTTCTTAGTGGGGACCACGTCTTCATGGAAGACGTTTCTTCTGAGTCTCGAGAATCTAGAATTATACTGAAACACGTCATTATTTGACTCCCAATACATACCGGAAATTTTTTCAATAGCTCCAAAACTGTTTTCCGTTACACCTCCTTCGCCCAATTGTTGTCGCAATACTTTCGAGTTTGAGGCCCAGTTCCTCATATGGAAACCGCCCGCAGCATGTATTCTTTTAACTTGGGAAGCTAACTCCACTGCTTCTTCTTCAGTCTGTACACTGTCGATGAAATCGTCCATATAGTGGTAAGTCTCTACCGCCTTGAACGCTCGAGGATATACATTTTGAAATTCGTCCGCATTTTTATTACGAACAAAATGAGCGATACAGGGGGCGCAGCTTATCCCAAATGTTAGGGTCTTCATGACAAATACACTCGGCTTGGTTACCACATCATTTTCAAGCCACAAAAATCTTTGAGCATCGGTCTCTGGACAGATATTTCTGAGCTCAGTCTGGAAGGCCTATACCGACGTACCTATTACGGGCTAATACTGGCTATGGGGGTGTCTCCCCCAACCACTTTATGATTAAACTAAAAAAGACGAAGGAGATTACGGCGCAGGGGAGGGAAAACCCAGTGCCGGCGACAAACGTTGATTCACTCACGAGTCATGTGTCGTCGTTATCGAACAATCGTGAGCAAGCAACTTCTACGAGCTTTGGTGCCTTGGATCCCGTAGTCGAAAATGAAACAAGAGCACATCCAGCCGCAGGCAAAACAAATGATAAGACAGATGAAGCAGAACCCAGCCGGGGCTTTAAGCAACCCCAGCCTTTAAAAGCCATTGGGGACTCTGACTCTGAATCATCAAATGAAAACAATATCACTATTGTTGCTAACTCAAAGAGACTGTCAGGGGTACAAAGAAGGAAACTGAATAAGTTGAACCGACAGAACCTATTACGGGATGAACCTGACAATTCTACCTCCAATACAAACATGGAGGCCGCTAAAAGAGTCAGGTCTCCCGAAGAACATAGCGCTGTGAAAGTGACTAAGAAGAAAAAGGGCTCACCGTCTTCCAGTAATTCGGATAAGCCTAACGTAACCACACAAAAGGAGGTCTCTAGTCTGGGTCCTTCGATTGTGGGCGGTAAAGTTGACCCAATAACGCAGTTCAAGTCAACCAAATCATCCGTTAAGGATGAGGCTTTAACCAAAAAGACTCTACAGACACGGAAAAATCAATTGGCCATAAAGAAGGGTAAGAAGCCACCGTCTTATTCTAATATAGCTAAACAACATTTTCGAGACGATCTATGCTACGCCATAATTGATAGCAGTAGTGCATCTGGCAGAATCCCCGAAGACCAAAAGAGTAACTTCGAAGATTTGGTCTATACGAGGGTAGCGGAATACGTCCTCGAATCTAAGGACGAACCACCAATCGAAGTAATGAGTTGCAAGTTTGAGAGGGGTGTTTTGATGCTAAGGCTGGCATCACAACGCTGCGCTGGTGTCCTCGTAAAACTTGTGGATAGCTTCCCCTCACCTTGGGACGGCGCAAAGCTAAAATTGGTAAGGAAAAGCGACATTCCTGAACTCATAAAAACGACCCTATATGTTAAGGGATGCCCCAGTAAGTTCTCATCAGAGTACATACTCGACATCATTGGCAAACAGAATTCAAAACTTTCCGTGAGAAAGTGGGAAGTCTTCTATAGGAAGGCTGATACCGAGGGTACTCTCCTCGTGTTAGGCATAGACCCAGAATCCAAGAACAATCTTGTCATGGCGAAGGGCATGGCGTACTTCTTGATCTGGACAGTCTTTTTCAAAATTGGAAAGGTCCCGATTGGCAGGACAAATGAATCGAGTCCAAATATACTGTCTGAGGAGGCAAACACTGGTATTGAACGGATGGAGACAAGTGAGACACTGCCAAAAACTGATGTGGAAGTAGTCAATAACACCACCAGTTCACCAATAGTACCGCCACTTTTGCAGAAAGTTCCCAGCAAAGGTGGTGATCAAAATAAAAAGAGCCACAAAACGATTCAAACCAATGAGGGAGCGACAAAAAATAACACCGCCTCCCAAAATTGTCGACTGGAAGATGGTGTAATAGGTAGTGAACGAAAGGAGGAGAATGACCCACTACCAAATAAAGAGGGGGTGCCACCAGATAGGAAAGACTTCCAAAAGAAACTTTTACTGGAAGGACAATGATTGAGGTCATCCAGATAAACCTCCACCGGAGCGAGAGAGCATCCAACGCTCTGATGGACATCATAAATAAAGGCAGGGTTCATATTGCTTTGATCCAGGAACCATGGACAACTAGCAACAAGGTTACTGGATTAAACCATGTGAACTAAAACCTTTTCTACGCTAACACAGGTACTCGTCCAAGGACTTGTATTCTGTGCCATAAAAACTTATGTTTTATTTTCTCTCCAGAGTTGTCAACATCGGACGCAACGGTGCTGAGGCAAGGTAATGGAAATATGTACCTGGCGTCAATATATCTGCCATTCGATGCGCCGACATTGCCACCTACGTCGGAATTACAACGTCTGGTGAGGGAATCCAAACACACAAGTAATGAGTTATTAGCTGGATGTGACGCCAACTCCCATCATATCGCTTGGGGTAGTACTAACACCAATAAAAGGGGACACGCCCTTATCGAATTTTTGAATACAAATGACCTCATAACTCTTAACATAGGAAACACTGCAACCTTTGTTAACAAAATGAGGGAAGAAGTATTAGATATAACGATATGTTCAGAAAATCTTATTGATGAGATTCATGAGTGGAGGGTTTCGGATGAACACTTTTTGAAAAAGTTCCTCTCAAAAACTCATGTCCAAACCGAAACACTGGTGGATGAAACGGGTAAAAGGATGGAAACTATAGAGGATACCGTAAGGCTCTTGATGAAAACTCATTTTCCGACTGGTAATGCTGACCGACAGAGGAACAGTTACAGAATGAAAATGTATTGCATCAAGTACCTATTACGGATATAACAGATGGTATGGTTAAAGAAGCGATAAAAAGTTTCTCTCCCTTTAAGGCTGCGGGACCGGATGGAATATTTCCAGCACTTCTGCAGAATGAGGTGGATCTGGTATCAACTCATCTGGCTGGAGTGTTCACTGCATGCCTAACCCATTCGTATACCCCAAAAAACTGGCAGGAATCAAGGGTGGTCTTCATACCAAAGCCTGGCAAGGCGAGTTATACGACCCCAAAGGCTTATCGACCCATTAGCCTTACTTCTTTCCTGTTAAAAACAATGGAGCGAATAATTGATAACATGGTCAATGTCAAAGGAAGATCAGTGGAAACAGCTCTGCATGAGGTAGTGCACCACATAGAAGAGTCTTTCAGTAAAGAAATGTATACACTTGCTGTTTGCATAGACATTGAGGGCGCATTTAACAATGTACAGACCGATACACTTATCCAGTCCTTAGACGAGTTTCAGGTTGACCGGGCGCTGAAAAACTGGATCAACAATATGCTAAGGAATAGGTGGATTATTTGTGGGTCATATGACGTAAAAACTAGAGACAATGTAAATCGTGGTATACCTCAGGGAGGCATTTTATCGCCTCTTCTATGGGTTACGACGATACACAGTCTCCTAAAAGCCCTCACCAATGAAGGACTTTAACCAGTGTGTTATGCAGACGACGTTGTAATACTTCTAAGGGGCTTTCATCCAAATCTATTATGCAGAAGAGCTGAAGAGGCACTTAACATAGCATATAACTGGGCACAACCAAGGGGATTAAATGTTAACCCAGACAAAACAGAAATATGTCTATTTACAAGGAAAACGAAGATCCCACGTTTTACCCCGCCTCGATTCCTGAATAAAACAATTGCTATAACTAAAAAGGTAAAATACTTGGGAGTAATCTTGGATCAGAAACTGTACTGAAAAGATCATCTTGAAGAAAGAGTTACAAAGGCACACAGATGTTGGTCGTTGTGCAGAAGAGCTATAGGTTTAAAATGGGGACTACGTCCAAATATGACTCACTGGCTTTACATGAGCGTGATCAGACCAATAATCACCTACGCCTCTGTAGTGTGGTGGACATCAATGGACAAGAAGTGCAACGTAATACCTTTGCAAAAAATTCAACGTATGTGCTGTCTAGGCATAAGCGGGGCATTTAGAACTGCACCAACAACAGGACGGGTCTGGGACTTTTGGGAAGGACGGGTCTTGGACTTTTTATTGATGAACCAGAAGTCGAACTTCACTTCCGCCTCCCTGACCATAACACGGTATTTCAAGCAGAAATTCGAGCAATCACGGAGTGTGTGAACTGGCTCAGTAACACGACAAAGCCTAAATATGCCAACATCTTCACAGATAGCCAAATGGCGATTAAAGCAATAACATCGGAAAGGGTCAAATCCAGAACTGTGTTGGACTGTAAACGAACGATAAATGATTACTTGCGTATTTGCTGGGTACCAGGACACAACGGAGTGATTGGAAATGAACGGGCAAACAGCTTGGCTTCAAAGGGCAGAGAACTTCGAGTAATAAACTAAAATAATTGGAAACCTTTCGAAGCCACGAAGGATGAGTTGAAGCACTGGGCAGAGATGGCTCACAAAACTGTGTGGAATAGCGCAACAGTAGGAGCAACTGCAAAGATACTGTGGGGTGACCCAAATGAAAAGAAAACAAGAAGTCTTCTGAAACTAAACAAGATCGATATTAATAAGATGATGAGTGTTCTAACGGGACACTCAAGCTTCCAAGCACATCTTCATCGCATAGGACTAGCAGAAAACGACGAATGCAGGGCATGTAGAGAAAACATCGAAACGATGGAACATTTTCTGTGTCACTGCCCGGTTTTCGCACATGCAAGATCCCAACATTTCGGGTCCGACATATTACCAGACTTGACTCATCTCAGAGAATATGACAGGAAGATACTGAGAAAATTCGTGTCTAGTACCGATTTTCTGTAACTCGTGAGGTATAAAAAGATCATAAATAAGGAACGCACAACAGGCCGAACCACTGGCTTAAGTGTATGTCCATGGACATGAGACGTTTAATCGTCTCCTCTCTTCAACCTAACCTAACCTAACCTATATCCTGCTTGTATACCTTCAAGACTATAGTCTCGAAACCATATTGTAGGGTTGCACTTGCACTTTGTATATGGGAGGTGGATTCAGCGTTAAGGATAAAATTGACCTGTCGCTTTTTAGCATCCGCTTCACCCACCTTGCTAATTCTCCAATTATGGGTCAGTAGATCAGGATGGGAATATTTTATTATCTCTAATATTTTATTATCTCTAATATGAAGGGCTGTTCTGTAACCCAGGTTAGGGCTCTCGGGTGACTAGGGATGTTGTTTTTTCCACAACATCCAACTGGGCACCCGCTCGACTCAAAGCAGCCTTATACAGATCTACTGATCTGGCATCACCGAAATATAAGAGCTTTACTCTCCCCAGATGCCATCCTGCATCGTTGCAGTGGCTGTGGCAACCTCTGGATACAAATGAACACTAATATAGGGCCCAGTGGACCGTGACAATGTCATATACGGCTATTGTCGATAGACAACCGTTGATACCTCGCTACAGTGTCTTCAAATCCGAACCTGTGTCATTTTCTAAGATCGGTAGGTCAAAAAAGCTTGATGTGATTATTTAACAGGATACGCTTGTTGTCGTACATATCTTTCAAGATTTCCAAGGTAGATCGAAGCTTTGGTGGGTGAGAGGAAATTTCTCAACAATTTCTCTGGCCTCACCGCTCGTTTTCCGACGCAAATGAGAAAGTCGTTCGATATCGCTGAACGAAAGAAAATCGCCCTCAAAAAATCTGTGTCACAAGGCGGGATCGAAATATTGTGCATGACGTCACTAATTGGCTGAATCATGCCGCGTGCCTAGTACAAGTTTCCATATTTGAACTAATCGAAGGATCGACTTCAGTTGCGGTATCACGAGACGCGTGGGTAGAGGTACTCATATTGTTTAACGAATAATGCGCGTGTCCTCGAAAGGTTGTTGTGCCAAAGAAACAACCTCATAGTCGAACTCAGGGACGTTCTATGAGAGCGTTTGAACATGAACAACTTCATCTTTAACTCGGGCAGACATTGCATTTTGGTCTGATATGACACGCCGTGTTGTAGCCTACATGTTTAGTTAACTCTGTACTACGAACCTCAAGATCATAAACATCGTGGCCATCTTCCTTCAGAACACGTTAAGACGAATCAAATTTGAATAAAGCCTCCGAAGCGCTGATGAAAAAATCAAGGGGAGTTAGATGCATTTTGAGGAAATTCAACCCAAAACGATAGTAACTTCAATTGAAACTTAACAAAATAAAAAATTCCCACGAAATTTGCTGTGCTCAAAGTAATTATGAGCACAGCAAATCAATAAATTAAAATGTCAATAAATTGCAAATATATTTTAAAATTGATATATGATGACTTGTCCGAGAGCGCACGGAGTGGAATAGTACTAGTAGCAGAACAATGAACTAATGAGTAGTACAACCAACAACAATTGTCACCAAAATTAAAGAATTTCAAACTAATATTTTTTTGTATCCGCGGCCAATACGAGTTCTAACATTTCGATCGGACGTGTATTTGAGAGGCTCCTGCAATTTAATTATAAACTCCGCTAAACTTACCTGCAGAAACTTTGTGATTGTGGTGTCGGTAGTCCATGGTTCCGTGCGTGTGTGCAATTAATTTGTGTTGCTCCAAATTCCGTGGATAATTGGTTTTCTGCTTTTTAATTTTATGAAAACTATTATTTTTTACTTAAAAAAAATACTCAAACGTTAGAAAAAGAAAGAAAACTGTGTGAGCGACGTGCTGATTAAATGTAAACAAACATCACAACCAGCTGATGCATTCTCGCATAATAGTGGTACAGAGTTGTAACAAAACGTACTAACACATATAGTTGCATTTATTTAGTACATACAACACTTATTTAGAAAATACAACACTGCACTCGTTCTAAACTATAAGTACGTTTACACTGTGAGATAAACTGTTAAATTCAAAAACTAAAAATGAATAATCGTACACCAAATCGACCTATAAAAATCCGTCTATTGAACGGCATCCCAAGAACGCCAAAAATCAGTGGCAGCGACTCGCCAAATCAAAAGCTAATAACAATTTTGAACAATAAACTACAAGCCCAAAATGAAATTATTCAAAACTGTATTAAAGAAAGTGAAAACAGAATACTTGTCCGAATAGAAGAAAAACTAGAAAGCATTACATCCGAAATCAATGACTTAAAAAATAAAGTTAAAATTATAGAAAATAAACAATCAGAATTGGATAACTTAAAAAACGATATACTTGATTTAAAAAGAAAAATACTAACGCAAGAAAACTCTGTTGTAGCATCCAGCATTCGCATTACCGGCGTTCCGAAAATGGAAAACGAGAACTTGATGGAAATGTTTAATAGTTTTTGCCGGAACATAAATATAATTACACCCAAAATCGATACAATATATAGACTTGAAAAAATCAGAAATCATAGGAAATCCTACGAAATTGATGGTGTTATCGTAATTAAATTGATTTCACCATAAGACAAAAACTTTTTACTAAAATCCATAGCCAAATACAAACGGGAAATTAATAGACAGTTATGTTTGCAGCTAATTGGTATTAACAGTAATGCCGTATTTTACGTAAATGAAAATCTGACTCCCCATAATTACAAAATATTTAAATCGGCACTAAAGCTAAAAAACAAAAACATATACATTCAGCATATACCATTCGTGGTCTGGTGTACATCAAAGAATCTCCCACTTCAGAACCGATGCTTATTGAATTTCCTGATGAGTTAGACAATTTATTTCGTGATGTCAACCCTCCTTATGTCAACGACAATATTCAAAACTAAACACCATGAATACTTATTAATCATAAATATTTTCATATTATGCTGCGTGTGTTCGCCAAACTTACGAAAGGCTTTAATATCTGTCACATAAATGCGCAGAGCTTGTCCAAGAAACTTGACGAGTTTAGATATTTATTCGAAAATTCTGGCATTGACGCAATATGCATCTCCGAAACATGGTTTCGTCATGATGTATCTGATAATCTTTATAGTATTAACGGATACAAAATATTCAGATCTGATCGATTATCTCATGGTGGAGGTGTGGCTATATATTTAAGGAACACTATATCCGGTAAAATAGTATCAAGGACCGCAGAAGGAGATAAAATTGAGCATATTTTTCTTGAAGTATCTTTAGAAGGCACTAAAGCTCTTGTTGGGTGTATCTACAGGCCACACTGTAGAATTGACATTAACCCTATAATAACGAAGCTGGAGGATATAAGCGTATCATACAGTGATATATTGTTAGCAGGAGATTTCAATTGTAACCTTCTGAAAGAATCGTACTTGTGTCAAGCTATGGAATCAATAAACTTAACGCCTGGTAACACACATTTTCCTACACATTTTTCTTCGACCGTCAACACCCTCCTCGACCTGTTCTTAGTTAGTAACATAAATGCAGTAATGAAGTACGACCAATTGCATGGATCTCCATTTTGCAAACACGACATAATAATTATGTCTTATAATTGGAGTTTACCTCCAGCAGAGCAAACATTTACATTTAGAGACTTTAAGAGACTTAACATTAACGCATTGCAGTATGATGTCAATGAAACGTATTGGGATCAGATATCAAACTGCACGAACTCTAACCTCCTGGCACTGTACAATAAACACGTTCCCGTAAAAACTCGAAGAATTCAGTCTGAGGCTAAACCGTGGTTTAACACTGCAACTAAAATGTTGATACAACAGCGTGATATGGCTTATAAGAAATGGAAGAGATATAAAACATCAGAGCATCATCTTATATATAAATCAGCTCGTAGAGCGGTAGTTGCCAAGATACTAAGAGCTAAAAAACTATATTACCAGAATAAATTCAACGGTGCGATCTCGGGAAAAAGAACTTGGAAAGAAATAAAACGAAATATTATTCCTAATACAAACTATGAAAATATAAACGTGGATGTAAACATATTAAATACTAAATTTGTAAATATACCAGCAATTGATATACCACCGGAAGTGTGCACTGGTCCACGCGATTTCTACCTGAGAGAAAATGATTTCAGTTTTCGTATCACAACCGTACGTGAAGTATATGACGCCATAATGTCCATCAAATCGAGCTCTGTAGGATACGATGATATAAATCCTAAATTTCTAAAAATAGTGCTGTGCCAAATAATAATATACATTACTGATATTTTTAACACAGCAATAGTTAGCAGTACATTCCCAGCGGCTTGGAAAATTGCTAAGGTCATTCCTATACCAAAGGGTAATAACGAATTTAGACCAATATCAATATTGCCGTTTTTATCGAAAGCGTTTGAGAAAATTATTCACAATCAAATGCAATATTACATTTCGGAAAACCATTTGCTATCTCCGAGACAATCAGGCTTTAGGTCGAAGCACAGCTGTCTGACAGCGCTAACAGACGTCGTGGAAGTCATAAGGGCCAGAATGGATGATAGTGAGGTCATACTACTGGTCCTGCTCGACTATTCTAAAGCTTTTGACTCAGTTCACCATCGGATGCTTTGCCAAAAACTTTCGTTGGAGTTTAAATTTTCTAGTACAGCGATCCGGCTAATGTCGTCTTACCTGACAGGAAGATCCCAATATACTTCCAATAAGCAATATCAATCAGCCTTACTTTTGCTTAAAAGAGGTGTCCCACAAGGATCAATTCTTGGGCCCCTACTTTACTCTCTATACTCAAATGACATTCCAAATCAAGTTACACACGCACAGATACAAATGTATGCGGACGATGTCCAACTCTACTTACCCTGTCGAGTCGACTCCATCAATGTAGCTGTTACACATCTCAACGAAGATTTATTACGAATAAGTAATTGGGCGTCTAACAACGGTTTACATCTTAACCCAAATAAATCAAAAGCTCTTATAATTCACAATCGAAAAGCGAATATTCCAAACGCTGTCCACCTTCGACTCGGTAGTACCTGCATTGAAGTTGTTGATAAGGCTAAAAATCTTGGTGTAGTGTTTAACAACAATCTCAACTGGTCAGACCATATAAACAGCACATGCGGTAAAGTATATTCTATGTTAAGGAACCTGTGGATGACGCAGTCCTTTACTCCATTACACATTAGATTACTCCTAGCTAAGAGCTATATCATACCTACACTCCTATATGGCGCTGAGTTGTATTCTGGATGTAATGCCAATGACAAAAGAAAACTGAACACAACATATAACAACATAGCCAGGTACATATATGGTCTAAGGAAATTTGATAGGATATCGAGTTATGCGACACAAATACTTCAAATGCCACTGGAAAACTACTTAAAATATAGATCCATAAATTTTCTACATAACATAATATACTCAGGTGAACCAAAATATCTACATGAGAAGTTAACTTTTTCAAGATCAAATCGTGGGAATAATATTAATCAAATATTCCATCGACGGCAAACATCAGAGGGACAGTTTTTCATCCGTACAATCCGTCTCTGGAACCAACTTCCAAACAATCTTCAGAAAATAAGCAACACAACAAAGTTCAAGAGGTGTGTTTTCACATATTATACCACTACATGAAATGTCTTTTCAATTCTATTTATTAAAATCTGTTACTCGTATTGTAAACGAGAAAACTAATTATTATTTAATTACCTTGTAAGCATTTATTTAAATAATTTTGTAAAGATTATATGTTTTCAACAAATCAATGTAACACATAAATTCCAGTACTACTCTAATAAGATTCATATCTTGCTGTGCTGGAAATCACAATAAATAAATAAATAAATAAATAAATTTTGTCTTTGTGACCACTGTGACGACGTCAGCTGTTCACAATAAGACTCACGTCAGATGGTCAATCACAATAACGCACTCAGCCGTTCAATACGAATCACAACAAGGAAAATACTTGTAAACACAGCATCAGTGAAAAGGTCAACTATATAAGTATAGTGGTATGCGGTTATGTACGGGTGTGGAAATAAATAAACAAATAAATTAAAAGTGATGGTGGCTATATATTTCTGACTATGTGTTGCCTTGCGCCATCTGACATTTCTATTGGAAAGTTTGAAATTTTTTAGCATAAACGTACTCAGAACGTTTTGACGTACGACGTTGTTTACAGTGACTCGAAAAAATCAATTTGCCAAAAAATTGAAATTAACTCGTGAACATTCTCGTGCTTTACGAGAAGAGTGCATTGATGAACTTAAATCTTTGTATGGCGATGAAGAACCATCCTATAGCACTGTGAAAAACTGGTTTAATGAATTCAATCGTGGCCGACGCTCGCTCAAAGTCGAAGGTCGTCCAAAAACGGCCGTTGTGCCAGAGAACATTGATGCCGTGCGTGAACAGATAATGCAAGATCGTCATGTGACATACCGTGAGATAGAGGCATCTTTTGGCATTTCTTCCAGCAGCATACATTCGATATTGCATGAACACCTGGCCGTAAAAAAGGTTTGTTCTCGTTGGATCCCGCACAATTTGACAATCGCTCAAAAAAGACTTGTGTCGATTGGTGCAAAGAAATTTTGAAAAAATACGATCGCGGTGCTTCGAAAGACGTTTATAAGATCGTCCCAGGTGACGAATCATGGATCTATGCGTATGAGCCCGAAACAAAACCGCAATCGACCGTGTCGGTCTTTGAAGATGAGCCAAATCCAACGAACGTTGTTCGTGGAAGAAGCACTTCGAAGCAAATGGTCACCTGTTTCTTCGGCAAAACTGGTCATGTGGCGACTGTTCCGCTTGAGCAACGTAGGACGGTCAATTCTGAGTGGTTGTTTGCCTGAAGTCTTCGGAGAAATTCCAAGAACGGACAAGAGAAGACGAATGATTGTGCACCATGACAATGCGAGCTCTCACACATCGGCTCAAACCAGCGCCTTTTTGACTGGCTAAAACGTCTAAATGATGGATCATCCGCCGTACAGCCCTGATTTGACACCCAATGACTTCTTCTTATTCACTCACATCAAGAAAAAACTGCTTGGTCAACGTTTTTCGACGCCTGAAGCAGCTGTTGGAGCGTTCAAAAACCATGTTTTGGAGGTGAATTTTCAACACACTGTAACCAAAACAATTCGCGCTCAAATGACAAAACGGTCTGAGTGAAGTTATGCTAAAAATGTCATACTTTCCAATGGAAGTTCCAGTTTTCATCTGGCAACACCAGCATTGCCAGGACCGAAATATAAATAGCAACCCTCGTACTATTTGGTTACTGACCGACGGCGATAAGAACCTGCGATTTAAGTGTAACAACTTTTTTGTTGTAATATCAAACGCAGCAAAGGGAAACAAATAGGCTAACAAAAAGGCACATCAATAAATAAACTGGCAACATTGTTGCGTTCAGACGTGTTTCTAGTGGCTCTCAAATAATTCTATTAAAAAACAATTTTCTTTGGGTTTAAGCATATAATGCGAGTTGGACGCTATTAGCAAGTGATTTGGTTATAATTCTGTGTTAAAGCTCATTGCTAAAGTGTAACATTTTGCAAAAAATAATCAAGTTAAAAAATCATAGTGCTTGCTGTGTAACTAACACTAACCACATAAATAAACAAAGGAAATTTACAAAAACAAATATCTGTGCATGTCTCTCACTCCCTCAGTTGAGTGGCGGTTAATTCTAAATAGAAGACTTGCGTACATATTTGTGACAACTACAGAAAGTAACGCAACTACAACACCTAGAAGAGATGACAGTCTCTTTTTAACCGCCAAAAACGCACTGTTTGAGGTTTTGGCTGGCTCTATCTCACCGCAATTGTCAAGTGGCGAAACAAAAAATCATTAACAGAATGCCAAATAAAGAGGAGCCTAAAAGTATGCTCTCAAATAAAGTAGTTAAACCGAGCGATAACAGTCCTGGCCACGGGTGCTATTCTCAAAATTAGTACAATTTCAAACAGTACAACGAGTAAAGATGAGAACAAAATACAAACAGGAATATATTGTTACATCTTAGCGACAAAGGCAAACTAAAGGTCTCCACATAAGGAACAAAAGTTCCCAAGGGAATGACTGCGGTAAGTTCGAACCGATTTTACCTCCTCAGCTCTGAGGAAAATAACGTAGAAACCAATGAAATGAAATGATGAGCAATCAAAGATTGCTTATGCAACTCGTATTAAATCAAAAATAAATCCACTGAGAATTTGTTATTGTAATACAAACGGCCTGAACCAACATAGAAACAAGGTAGAAAATTTTCTCCGAAACAACTGTATAGATATTTTATAACTCTTTTTGACACATTTTTCAACAAATTGTTTTAGGATACTTGATTACTAGGTACACGGTAGAGCCTGTGGTGGTACAGCTCTTATTGTCCAAAATAAAATTATACATTATCCTATGTTCGAATATATCGTCGATATATTGTCCACCTATCCACAATATTAACAAAGACCAATTCATGTAGTTCTTCTCCACTCTGGGCACAAAGTTCTTGGTAGCAGGTGACTATAATGCCAAGCACACATTTTGGGGCTCTCCTAAATGTACTACTCCTAAATGTAGACAACTACTACCATAACATCTGCTAAACTAGATGTAGCTTCGAGCATTGGTCATCAGACCTGAATAAAACGCCAGACCTTATTTATTTCGCTATAATAAAAAATATAAGACGTGAACAAATATATCTATGCCCAATGGATGAAATTGAAGCCGCGGTAAATCTATTCAATGACGTTGTAAACAGTGCTGTTAAAGTAGCGTTAATCAGTGAAAAAAGATGCGTTAGAAGAGGGTGGCAACAACTGTGAAAAAAACTAAAAGATTGCCAGAAGAGATTGAAATCAGCCCGAAAATCAGCTGAGGAAATAATTAAAATATAAGATGTGAACAAATATCTAAATGTCCATCATTTGATCTATCATAGGATCATTCGCCCCATTTTGACACTGCTTTACAACAATCATGAAAATTGGTGTGCCAATTTGCCTAATAAGTATACCAACTGGTTGAAATATAAAAAATACGTTAGTTCGCACCTATTCGATGGTGTACGGTTACGAACAAGGGATGCAATTAAAGCCGTGGTAAATCTATTCACTGACGTTGTAAACAATGTCGTAAAAGTGGCTACTCGAAAAAACGCATTAAATAGAGATAACCCAAAAGCATTAAAGAGTTAATCAATGAAAAAAGAGGCGTTAGAAGAGAGTGGCAACAATATCGCATCCCAGCACCGAGAAAAAGACTAAAAGATTGCCAGAAGAGTTTGAAATCAGCCCGAAGATCACCTGAGGAAAGTGATCTAAAACAATATTTGCAATCTCCGGATTCAACTCAGAAAACAGATTATAGTCTCTGGAAGGTCACACAAAATGCGAGGTACTTTGCGCATGAACACCAAATTCGGCTTGAAAATAGGAACTGGGCAAAAAGCACGACTCACCTTCCGCAGTGGGAACTATATCCTGCTTGTATACCTCCAAGACTATAGTCTATATTGTCCATAAAGTCAAATTGACCTGCCGCTTTTTACCATCCGCCTCACCCACCTTGCTTCTTCTCCAATCATGGGTCGGCAGACCAGGATTGGAATTTTTTATTATCTCTAATATATCAGCCGGGTTGGAGGGTTCTTCTGTAACCCAGGTGATGGCTCTAGGGTGACTAGGGATGTTGTTTTTTCGACAACATCTAACTGGGAACCCGGCCACACCTCATCCGCTCGACTCGAGCAGCTTTTTATAGGTCTACTGATCTGGCATCATCGAAATATAAGAGCTTTACTCTCCCCTGATGCCATCCAGCATCGTTGCAGATCGGTGGTTTGCCAGGAATTTCTCTACGGACATCGAGGTAATGTGCCGTAATAGCTGATTTACGGTCGGATATGACGGTTCTTCTACTCTAATTCTACGGTTGCACAAATATCTCATGTCTTATTTGGATGTGGTGCACCTTTTTTCTTTATTCGCGAAGAATCAAATGTTAATTCAACTAAACATGGGCGGAGGAATTTTCTTTTCATTTATAATGTTTATTATGGATTTAACTTCGTAACCCTCTGTGGTAAGTTCATCGATTATCTCAGCTGTTCAAACTGAACTATCAATACCCTTAATTACTTCCACAAGACCTTTCGAGGTCTTAAGCTGGCAAGTTGTAGCGAACGGACGTGTTATTGCAGAGCGGATAGTTTTTTCAACCTATTACGCAGTACCTATTCACCTACCTACTACGCAACCACAAGGTGTGTTGTACTTAAAGTGGGGGTTGAATTTGTTGCATCGGTCTCAGGACAGACATTTTGGAAGTAGTCTGGAAGGCCAACACCGACGTACTTATTACAAATACTGGCTATGGGGGTCTCTCCCAAAAATGTATGATTAACCCTGATGAAGTAAATGATATTACGGAGCAGGGGAAAATAAACCCATTACCGGCGGAAAGCGTTGATTTACTCGCGAGTCACGTGTCGTCGTTATCAAACAATCGTGAGCAAGTAACTTCTACGGGGTTGGGTGCCTCGGATCCCGTAGTCGAAACAGATACAAGAGCACATCTAGCCTTCAAAGTCTGCTCACCAGAAGACGCATAACAGCATGTCTAGGGTCCACAACTCTAACAAGGTTTGTAAACAGAGGGACACCGCAAGGAGGAGTACTGTCTCCACTAATTTGGAACCTAGCGGTGAATGAAATCCTGCTAGATCTAGAACGTTGTGGCTGCAAGGTCGTGGCATATGCGGACGACGTCGCAATCACAGTGAGTGGCAAATTCGTAAACGTCCTCAGAGACATCCCACAGGTGGCTCTGAACAAGTTGGCTAGATGGGCCAGGTTCTCTTTACTAGGATGAATAATGTCCCACATGTGGACCCTCCACCTCACATAAATGGAATAGATCTAGTCTTTTCTGAAAGTGCAAAATTTTTAGGAATAATTCTAGATAGGAAAATGTTATTGGAACGTGTAAGGAAGGCCAACGTCGCCTTATATTCCTGCAAAAAGGCTGTAGGGTCGCGGTGTGGACTCTCTCCTAAAATCGTCCACTGGATATATATAGCAGTAGTTCGTCCAATACTGTTATACGGTATTGTGGTATGGTGGACTGCAACCGACAAACGAACCATCACCAACATACTAACAAAGGTTCAGAGAACTGCCTGTCTGAACATAAGCGGAGCCTTAAGGACTACAGCGACCGAGTCTCTACAAGCCCTACTCCATATACTGCCGATTAATATTGTGGCGAGAGAAGTTGCAACCAAAGCGGCAATAAGATTAAACTGCCTATCAATGTGGAGGTACAATAACTATGGTCACATGAGGATATCAAAGTGTAGTGCTATGTTAACCGACCGAGTGGACTATATACCAACTGTGTACACCTTCGAGAGAAATTACATTACTATGATTCCCGCCAGAGATGAATGGGTCGGCAGAATACCAGGTAATAGAAACCATCTCCACTTTTACACGGATGGGTCGAAGCTTGATGAAAAGGTTGGCTTCGGAGTACACTGTGAAGAACTTAGTCTGGATATAGCTCACAGACTACCAGATACCTGCAGTGTCTATCAAGCCGAAATAATGGCAATATGGGAAGTCGTCAAGTGGCTGAGTCGCAACATAGTAACCAACACTGGCGTTGTCATTTACTCGGACAGCCAGGCTGCCATCAATTCTCTGGAGGCAACATCCCTAAATTCACAAACAGCCCTCGACTGCCGCAGATCTCTTAACGAGATGGCTGAGCAGTTTAATATACACCTCATATGGGTGCCTGGGCATAGGGATATCCCGGGGAACTGCAAAGCCGATGAACTTGCTAGGAAAGGGATTACATTACAAATTCTCGAAGAATTTGCATATATTGGGGCGCCACTATCCACGTGCAAGCTTTGGCTTAAGCAAGCGGCAATCAGGCAGTCCAACGAAAGATGGACAGAAATCGGCACCTGCAGGGTAGCTAGACAAATCTGGCCAAGGTATGACCTGAGAAGGTCAAAATATCTCCTCGCACTAGAGAGGAAACGATTTTCTACGTTAGTACAGGTTCTGACGGGACACTGCTTGATCGGCGAACACGCCAAAAGATTGGGTATTGACTCCAATGACTTCTGCCGAAGCTGTGGAGATGAGGAAGAAGTGGAGAGCATTGCTTTGCGACTGTCCCGCTTTGAGTAAACGACGACTGGACATACTGGGGTCGGCCTTTTTAGGCAGCCTAACAGATCTTTCCAGTACTGATATTCGTACTATCGATATTTATATATCAAACAGGTTGGTTTCGATGAGGGGCATTTCAGCCCGTGGTAACACTAGAGACCTAAACTGGTCTATGTGAGCTACGAATACGGCTGCCACCCTAACCTAACCTAACCTAAAAAACATCTAGCCTTTGGCAAAAGAAACGATGAGGAAGATAAAGAAAACCCAAGGGGGGGCTCTAAGCAACCCAGCTTTCTAGTCAGAATCCGTTAATGGTGGGAGGTGAAGTTGATCCTGTTGTTGAGAAGGTGAGCAAGTCCACCATCCATAAAGGAGGGGGCCTCAAACAAAAAGACCCTGTTACCGCCGCCACTGTCTTTTTACCACTTTCAATTATTTTCTATTATTTACTGCATTCAAATTTCCTTATGTTCTCAAATCTCAATGCCTTTGTTTATGTAGTCATTACACTCAGTTTGCTGATCTATTTATTGTATATTCCCTCGTTGCCCTTTTGTTTGTTTACCAATTCGGTCATATGTACATACATACATGTGTGTATGTATGTGCGTAGCCCTTTGATATACATTGTATGTAGTTTAATAACGGCAGTGTCTTCTTTTGGAAAAGAAATTGTAAAGGGCAGCGAAGGCAAAAGCTAAGTTCAGTTCGAATGTTAATACGGAGTAAACAAATTGTTTTTTAGCGAAACGCCAACGAATTAACGAAATAATAAATAAATACTTAACTAAATGAAAATAAATTCAAAGTGTTTTTTGATATAAAGGCAGCTAGGAAAATTTGTTTGTTTCGGTTCGAACTCAACATTCTTAAAAACAATTTACAATTTGGCAAAAAGTGAACATTAATCGCGGTTTTAGTAAAGTCTTTTAACTTTGTGCTACAAAAAGAAACTAACAGAAGAATTGTTATTATTGTTTAAAATTAAAAGTTGCTCAGAGTTAAAACTATACGGTGATTTAAATAAACCAAGAGTGCCGCGATTAAATAAGCAAAACAATCAAAAACAAATAGAAATAAGTAAATAAATCGTGTTTCATAAATAGACAAAATAATGTGATTCTTGTGACAAGTGGTTCCACTTCGAGTGTGTTAGGGTGGACAGTAACGTAGCCCACGTTAGCTGGAGTTGCTCGTGCTGTGGTGAACAACCCGTGGTCCAAAGTGACGAGCTTAATGCAGCACAGCAGATGCCCCCCGTTGACAACACCGCTGATTTCCGGTAGGCAGGCTTCCTTATCATCAGCAAACATAGTTCCAGCAGGAGGTGTGATGGGAATGCCCGGTCCGTCGTATTCGGGAAGTTTACCACCACAAAGACAAATGGATGCTGGACATGAAAATGGTGCATACAAAAAAGCAAATAACCCGATTTTAAACAATCATGGCTCCAGCACCATTTCTTCGATTACAAAAACAATATTACAAACCACCGTAATTCCGCCAACAAGAACAACGATGACGCTCCCAACCGACGCGCATTAAAATCAGTATGATACTCGCCATTTTGTGAACCCCAACGGATCGAACGTGGCCCACTCCAACATGTTGTCTCAGACCCAGTTGCAGTTGCAAATGTTGGAAGAAGAAAAAGAACTTCAACGGCAGTATTTGGAAAAGAAATACAAAATTCTTTCTCAAGGCAACATAAGCCAGCCATCGTGTTCTTTTTCGAACAGCTTCACGTCGTTCCAACCGACAGCGTCGCAGATTGCAGCCAGGCAAGTAATTCCAAAGGATTTGCCTAATTTCGATGGAAATCCAGAGGATTGGGCCCTGTTCATCAGTAACTATAGGAATAGTACTGAGATTGCTGGTTACACCGATGGTGAATATTTAATGCGATTGAAGTCGTGTCTCCGTTTATGTTAGGTTTAAGTTAGGGTGGCAGCCGTATTTTTTATACAAGCTCGCATAGACCAGTTTAGGTCCCTAGTGTTACCACGGGCTGAAACATTTGTCGATATTACGAATATCGGTACTGGAAAGATCTGTTAGGCTGCCTAGAAAAGCCGACCCCAGTATGTCCAGTCGTCGTTTACTCAGAGCGGGACAGTCGCATAGCAAGTGCTCAATGCTCTCCACTTCTTCCTCATCTCCACAGCTTCTGCAGAAGTCATTAGAGTCAATACCCAATCTTTTGGCGTGTTCGCCGATCAAGCAGTGTCCCGTCAGAACTGATACTAACGTAGACAATCTTTGCCTCTCTAGTGCGAGGAGATATTTTGATCTTCTCAGGTCATACCTTGGCTTGCACGTGGATAGTGGCGCATATATAATTTGCATATATTGAAATTCTTCGAAAATTTGTAATGTCGTCCCTTTCCTAGCAAGTTCATCGGCTTTGCAGTTCCCCGGGATATCCCTATGCCCAGGCACCCATATGAGGTGTATGTTAAACTGCTCAGCCATCTCGTTAAAAGATATGCGGCAGTCGAGGGCTGTTTGTGAATTTAGGGATGTTGCCTCCAGAGAATTGATGGCAGCCTGGCTGTCCGAGTAAATGACAACGCCAGTGTTAGTTACTATGTTGCGACTCAGCCACTTGGCTACTTCCCATATTGCCATTATTTCGGCTTGATAGACACTGCAGGTATCTGGTACTCTGTGAGCTATATCCAATCTAAGCTGTGCACAGTGTACTCCGAAGCCAACCTTTTCATCAAGCTTCGAACCATCCGTGTAAAAGTGAAGATGGTTTCTATTACCTGGTTTTCTTCCAACCCATTCATCTCTCACGGGAATCATAGTGATGTAATTTCTCTCGAAGGTGTACACCGTTGGTATATAGTCCACTCGGTCGGTTACCATAGCACTACACTTTGATATTCTCATGTGACCGTAGTTTTTGTACTTCCACATTGATAGGCAGTTTAATCTTATTGCCGCTTTTGTTGCAACTTCTCTCGCCACAATATTAATCGGCAGTATATGGAGTAGGGCTTGTAGAGACTCGGTCGCTGTAGTCCTTAAGGCTCCGCTTATGCTCAGGCAGGCAGTTCTCTGAACCTTTGTTAGTAGGTTGGTGATGGTTAGTTTGTCAGTTGCCGTCCACCATACTACAATGGAGAGAGGCCCCACCGCGACCCTACAGCCTTTTTGCAGTAATATAAGGCGACGTTAGCCTTCCTTACACGTTCCAATACATTAAGCCTAAATAACAGTTTTCTATCTAGAATTATTCCTAAAAATTTTGCACTTTCAGAAAAGACTAGATCTGTTCCATTTATCCGAGGTGGAGGGTGCACATGTGGGACTTTATTCATCCTAGTAAAGAGAACCAATTCTGTCTTGTTTGGGTTTATGCCCAAACGGCTGCTTCTGGCCCATCTAGCCAATTTGTTCAGAGCCACCTGTAGAATGTCTCGGAGGACGTTTTCGAATTTGCCACTCACTGCGATTGCAACGTCGTCCGCATATGCCACGACCTTGCAGCCACAACGTTCTAGATCTAGCAGGATTTCATTCACCGCTAGGTTCCAAATTAGTGGAGACAGTACTCCTCCTTGTGGGGTCCCTCTGTTTACAAACCTTGTTAGAGTTGTGGACCCAAGACATGCTGTTATGCGTCTTCTGTTGAGCAGACTTTGAATTAGTCTAATCAAACTAGAGTTAACATTAAGATGTGACAGTGCCGCAATTACTGCATCTGAGTGAATGTTGTTAAAAGCCCCTTCTATGTCAAGAAATGCCACCATGGTGAATTCCTTGAAATGCAGGGACGATTCGATAGTGCTCACAAGTTCGTGCAGGGCTGATTCTGTAGACTTCCCCTTATTGTAAGCATGTTGGTTCACTGACAGGAGTTTTGTATCCAGGTTTTCGCTAATGAAATAATCTAAAAGTCTTTCCAGACCTTTCAATAGGAAGGAGGATAGGCTAATTGGTCTGAAGTCTTTTGGCCTAGTGTGTGATATCTTCCCCGCTTTTGGTATGAATACCACTTTGGTATCCCTCCATCGATTCGGGATGTATGAAAGCCTGATACAGCCTACATAAATTTTCTCCAGCCAGGGGATAATGTATTTCAACATTTTCTGCATTTCTGCTGGAGTGATGCCGTCTGGTCCAGGTGACTTGAAGGGCTCAAAGCTATTAATAGCCCAGCTTATTCTGGATCTCTCAGTCAACAAGCTAGCGACGCTCGCAGTCCACTCGCACTCTTGTTTGTCCTGCTGATCCTCTGGTTCTGTTAGAGAGTTCCCCGAGAAATGTGTGTAGAGCAGTACATTGAGCGACTGCTCGCTGTTTTTGGTCCAATTATTTGCCTCATCCTGCAAGTAACCCACTGTACAGAGTGAAGCTGATAATATTTTCCTCAGCCTTGCGGCGTCGGAGACCTTTTCCACTTCGCCACTGAAGGTATACCAAGAGCGTCTTTGCGCCTTTCTAAGCTCCTTCTTATAGATCTTGAGTTGCTCTTTATAGGCATCCCAAACATTAGCGACCCCTGTAGATTTAGCCTTGTTGAATAGCTTGTTGCAGGTCTTTTTCATAGCCGTTAGCTCAAAAGTCCACCATTGGGGTTTAGTTTTACCCTTGTACCTTGTTTTTGGACAGGCTTCTTCAAGGGAACTATTGAATGATGTGGTGATATGCTCGACCAGATGTTCCAGACCGGCTTTGTCATTCGGTTCGTACAGAAGATTGGAGTTGAGGACTTTCTTGAAATTCTTTTCATACAGGTGACACTTTGTCTTTCTCACATTTCTGTGGACGGCAGGTTCAGGCGCTTTTTCAGCGAGTTTGAACTCAATATAATGGTGATCTGAGAATGAGTGGTCGTCCAGTACATTCCACCCAATAATTTTGACTGACAGCCGGTCAGTAGCAAACGTTACGTCGAGTACTTCTTGTCTGTCTTTAATTATAAACGTCGGTTTATTGCCTATGTTACAAATACTTAGGTTGGTAGTTAGAATAAAGTCAAGAAGCGAATCACCCCTATTGTTTATATCCGTACTACCCCAGATAGTATGATGGGCGTTCGTGTCTGCGCCAACAATCAGCTCGACCTCGTCAGATGTTGCTTCTTCTACTACTTCCCTGAATAGAGCAGTCGGTACTACAGCTTCATAAGGCAAGTAACTGGAGACCACCCAATATATGCGATTACCGATCTCCAGACTAGCAGATGTTTGATCGTTACCACTTAAATTAGCCAGGAGAAAGATACTTAGATCTTTCCTGGCCAAAATGCAGGTTCTTGGAGTGCCTTCACAGTTGGCCACAAGCAGTTTAAAGTTGGGTGTCCTGATACCGCACACCCATCCTCCCAATGCGTAGGGCTCCTGTATCAGGACGATGTCTACTGCACCTGTGGACAGGCGCAGCAATAGAGCCGCTGAGGCTGCTTTAGCGTGATGGAGGTTAATCTGTAAAATTCTTACCATCATTGGTAATTGACAGATTAACTTCCACCCCGACAAGGGTGTTATCGAACTCTTCGTCCGTATCATCGAGAAGCGTGTTTCCGCCAGATGCGTCAAAGAGTCCGGAGACTCCCCTCAGCCCCTCTGTGTCAGAAGTAGAACTTTCGTCCTCAGAGTTGGTCGTTGCAGATCTTCTGTTAGAGTTGGAGTCACCCGAAATAATGGGCGTGGATACCTCCGCACTTCCAGAAAGCTGTGTATCAACCGCGGTGGACGACTCACCTTCCGCAGTGGGAACTATATCCTGCTTGTATACCTTCAAGACTATAGTCTCGAAGCCATACTGTAGGGTTGCACTTGCACGTTGTATATGGGAGGTGGATTCAGCGTTAAGGATCAAATTGACCTGCCGCTTTTTACCATCCGCCTCACCCACCTTGCTGATTATCCAATTATGGGCGGGCAGACCAGGATTGGAATCTTTTATTATTTCTAATATGTCAGCCGGGTTGGAGGGCTCTTCTGTAACCCAGGTGATGGCTCTAGGGTGAATAGGGATGTTGTTTTTTTCGACAATATCCAACTGGGCACCCGGCCACACCTCACCCGCTCGACTCAGAGCAGCCTTATACAGGTCTACTGATCTGGCATCACCGAAATGTAAGAGCTTTACTCTCCCCTGATGCCATCCTGCATCGTTGCAGATTGGTGGTGTGCCCGGCATCTCTCTACGGACATCGAGGTAATGAGCCATAATGGCTGATTGCACATGGCTCCATTTGTCCTTGAGGATGGATCCATCCTCACTACTTCTGTCTATAACGGCCATCACTAGACTCTTCTTCGCCACTTCATTGTAGGGCTTGGTGAGTGTCCTGTTGATAGTGACATTTGGGCCTCTTGCCTTTTTCGAGGGCAGGGGTTCATCAGGCGATCTGATTCTTTTGACTTTATTAGCCGTTAACACAGCTGAATTTGTGGCTCTTTCAGCCGGCTGATTGGCCTTAGAAGCATCTAAGACGCCTTTAGCCCAGGCAAGTGACTCTTTTTGTTTTTCGGTAAGAGCCGAAACCTCAACAGCCTCCAACTTCGTCAGAACTCTGAGCGCTATCCGGTGCTCATTGTGTTTCCGTTTTGACGGTCGGACATGACGTTTTCCCCTCACCGTACAACCTGTTGTGAGTACTGGGGGGAAATTTTCACCATGTTTGGTGTGGTCGGCTTTGGCCAAGACCAACGGACGGACAGTAGGACGATTGGGGAACCCCGCTCCATCGGAACGCGAAGGCATCCCCGCCAATGATTTTTTTTCTGTATTAGCCCGTAATAGGTACTACGATGTAGGCTTTCCAGACTTTGTACAGATTTTGTTTTGTTTTTGCGATTGCGTAATAGGTACTGCGTAATAGATTTTAACTATCCGCTCTGTGCTAAACACGTCCGTTCACTACGACTGATCCGTGGTCGTGCAAAAGAATTAGTAAAAACTAAACTCTTAATTCCTTCAATGGTGGGTGAAATTATCCAGACTCTGGAAATGTGTTTCGGTCGTCCAGAGCATATTCTGGACAGCATGATCGAGAAGGCCACAAGAATTCCCCCCTTGTAGGACAGACTGGAGAGTATAATTGAGTACGCGCTATCTATAAAGAATATTTGTTCAACAATGGAGGCATGCAATATGGTGGCCCATTTAAATAATACGATGCTTGTGAAAACTTTGGTCGATAAATTGCCAAATAATCATAAGCTAAGCTGGGCCATGCATGTTAAAAATGATAAGGTTCCCATTGTGAAAGTGTTCAGTGATTGGATATATGCTATAGCAGCTGCTGCCAGCCAAGTCGTGTCCCCTGTAATCGGTAAAAAAGGAGCATCAGTGAACACACATCGAGAAAGTAGCCCAAGCAGACCAATATGTTTTTCGTGCAAGAGTGAGGCTCATAAAATCCAGAACTGTGGTGAGTTGCAATCCATGAATTTGGACGCCAAGTGGAACGTGGTAAAGGAAAACAATTGTGTCGCCAGTGCTTGAATTTACTTCGTCGAAAGTGTTTCTCGAATAAGCAGTGCGGAATTAGTGGATGCGCAGCAAAACATCACCCGTTATTACATAAATATGCCACAACAGCCAGCCCTAGTACGAGTAATGTATCAACGCAAGATCACCGTGGAAGTGTAAATGCGCGTAGTGACGGTGACAAAGAAAGACCGTGTTTCAGGATTTTACCAATTCGTGTTTTCTTCAATGGTGGTTCAATGGAAACGTTTGCCTTTTTGGATGAAGGATCCTCAGTGACCCTAATGGAGCAAGAGTTTTTCGACAAGCTTGGCCTAAAAGGTAAAAAGGAGCCCCTTGAGTTACGCTGGACCGGTGATACAGCAAGAAGTGAAGACGAATCAGTAAAAATAAATTTGGAAGTTTCTGGTACACAAAGTGAATCGCGTTTTACACTACACGATGTGCATACGGTGAATAATCTTGGTCTGCCCAGACAGTCTCTAAACTTCGAGGATATCGTCAAGGACAATTCACATCTAAAAGGGTTGCCCATCGAATCTTACGTCAATGTCAAACCGATGATTTTAATTGGTGCCAACAACTGGAGGGTGGCCGTCCCTATTAAAATTCGAGAAGGTGAACGCAATCAACTGATTGCAACAAAAACTCGTCTGGGGTGGACCCTTCAAGGTAGTGACTCCGATTTTAGAAGAAGTGCTTCGTTAAATATTCACACGTGTGATTGTGAAGACGGATATAAAAGATTACATAACGAAGTAAAGGAGTAGTTCGCCCTAGAAGTGGCCCAAGAGAGAAATATTTTGTCATCGGAAAATCAAAAGGCCATAGAAATTCTTCAGAATAATTGTGTAAGGACAAAACAACAATTTGAAGTAATTTTGCTGTGGAAAAACGACACGCATGAGTTGCCTGGAAGTTATGATGTCGCGTGTCATAGGTTGAAGTGTCTCCAAAAGAAGTTCAAGAAGGACCCAGAATTAAAGCGAACTATGCAAAAGGAAATCGACAAACTTCTCATGAAAGGATATGCCAGAAAGGTTTTGGACTCAGAATTGAATTCTTATCCCGGTCGTACATGGTATCTTCCGATTTTTGTAGCCCTCAACCCTAACAAACCTGGTAAAGTTCGTCTGGTGTGGGATGCAGCCGCCAAATCCAACGATAAATCGCTCAATGATTTTTTAATGAGTGGCCCCGACTTGCTTACGTCATTAGTGGATATTCTAATTGAATTTCGAGTCGGTCACATTGCAGTCTGTGGTGACATCGCTGAAATGTTTCACCGCATCAACGTCAGAGACGAAGATATGCATGCTCAAAGATTTTTGTGGCTCGAAAATGATGAGGTAACCAAGCCGAGTGTATTTGTCATGAAGGCCCTAACATTTGGGATAAGCTGCGCCCCCTGTATCGCTCATTTTGTTTGTTATAAAAATGCGGACGAATTTCAAAATGTATATCCTCGAGCGGTCAAGGCGGTAGAGACATACCACTATATGGACGATTTCATCGACAGTGTACAGACTGAAGAAGAAGCAGTGGAGTTAGCTTCCCAAGTTAAAAGGATACATGCTGCGGGCGGTTTCCATATGAGGAACTGGGCCTCAAACTCGAAAGTAGTACGACAACAATTGGGCGAAGGAGGTGTAACGGAAAACAGTTTTGGAGCTATTGAAAAAATTCTCGGTATGTATTGGGAGTCAAATAATGACGTGTTTCAGTATAATTCTAGATTCTCGAGACGCAGAAAAAACGGCTTCGGTAACCGACCGAGTGGACTATATACCGTGTACACCTTCGAGAGAAATTACATCACTATGATTCCCGCCAGAGATGAATGGGTCGGCAGAATACCAGTAATATAAACCATCTCCACTTTTACACGGATGGTTCGAAGCTTGATGAAAAGGTTGGCTTCGGAGTACACTGTGAAGATCTTAGTCTGGATATAGCTCAGAGACTACCAGATACCTGCAGTGTCTATCAAGCCGAAATAATGGCAATATGGGAAGTCGCCATGTGGCTGAGTCGCAACATAGTAACCAACACTGGCGTTGTCATTTACTCGGACAGCCAGGCTGCCATCAATTCTCTGTAGGCAACATCCCTAAATTCACAAACAGCCCTCGACTGCCGCAGATCTCTTAACGAGATGGCTGAGCAGTTTAATATACACCTCATATGGGTGCCTGGGCATAGGGATATCCCGGGGAACTGCAAAGCCGATGAACTTGCTAGGAAAGGGATGACATTACAAATTCATGCAATATGGTGGCCCATTTAAATAATACGATGCTTGTGAAAACTTTGGTCGATAAATTGCCAAATAATCATAAGCTAAGCTGGGCCATGCATGTTAAAAATGATAAGGTTCCCATTGTGAAAGTGTTCAGTGATTGGATATATGCTATAGCAGCTGCTGCCAGCCAAGTCGTGTCCCCTGTAATCGGTAAAAAAGGAGCATCAGTGAACACACATCGAGAAAGTAGCCCAAGCAGACCAATATGTTTTTCGTGCAAGAGTGAGGCTCATAAAATCCAGAACTGTGGTGAGTTGCAATCCATGAATTTGGACGCCAAGTGGAACGTGGTAAAGGAAAACAATTGTGTCGCCAGTGCTTGAATTTACTTCGTCGAAAGTGTTTCTCGAATAAGCAGTGCGGAATTAGTGGATGCGCAGCAAAACATCACCCGTTATTACATAAATATGCCACAACAGCCAGCCCTAGTACGAGTAATGTATCAACGCAAGATCACCGTGGAAGTGTAAATGCGCGTAGTGACGGTGACAAAGAAAGACCGTGTTTCAGGATTTTACCAATTCGTGTTTTCTTCAATGGTGGTTCAATGGAAACGTTTGCCTTTTTGGATGAAGGATCCTCAGTGACCCTAATGGAGCAAGAGTTTTTCGACAAGCTTGGCCTAAAAGGTAAAAAGGAGCCCCTTGAGTTACGCTGGACCGGTGATACAGCAAGAAGTGAAGACGAATCAGTAAAAATAAATTTGGAAGTTTCTGGTACACAAAGTGAATCGCGTTTTACACTACACGATGTGCATACGGTGAATAATCTTGGTCTGCCCAGACAGTCTCTAAACTTCGAGGATATCGTCAAGGACAATTCACATCTAAAAGGGTTGCCCATCGAATCTTACGTCAATGTCAAACCGATGATTTTAATTGGTGCCAACAACTGGAGGGTGGCCGTCCCTATTAAAATTCGAGAAGGTGAACGCAATCAACTGATTGCAACAAAAACTCGTCTGGGGTGGACCCTTCAAGGTAGTGACTCCGATTTTAGAAGAAGTGCTTCGTTAAATATTCACACGTGTGATTGTGAAGACGGATATAAAAGATTACATAACGAAGTAAAGGAGTAGTTCGCCCTAGAAGTGGCCCAAGAGAGAAATATTTTGTCATCGGAAAATCAAAAGGCCATAGAAATTCTTCAGAATAATTGTGTAAGGACAAAACAACAATTTGAAGTAATTTTGCTGTGGAAAAACGACACGCATGAGTTGCCTGGAAGTTATGATGTCGCGTGTCATAGGTTGAAGTGTCTCCAAAAGAAGTTCAAGAAGGACCCAGAATTAAAGCGAACTATGCAAAAGGAAATCGACAAACTTCTCATGAAAGGATATGCCAGAAAGGTTTTGGACTCAGAATTGAATTCTTATCCCGGTCGTACATGGTATCTTCCGATTTTTGTAGCCCTCAACCCTAACAAACCTGGTAAAGTTCGTCTGGTGTGGGATGCAGCCGCCAAATCCAACGATAAATCGCTCAATGATTTTTTAATGAGTGGCCCCGACTTGCTTACGTCATTAGTGGATATTCTAATTGAATTTCGAGTCGGTCACATTGCAGTCTGTGGTGACATCGCTGAAATGTTTCACCGCATCAACGTCAGAGACGAAGATATGCATGCTCAAAGATTTTTGTGGCTCGAAAATGATGAGGTAACCAAGCCGAGTGTATTTGTCATGAAGGCCCTAACATTTGGGATAAGCTGCGCCCCCTGTATCGCTCATTTTGTTTGTTATAAAAATGCGGACGAATTTCAAAATGTATATCCTCGAGCGGTCAAGGCGGTAGAGACATACCACTATATGGACGATTTCATCGACAGTGTACAGACTGAAGAAGAAGCAGTGGAGTTAGCTTCCCAAGTTAAAAGGATACATGCTGCGGGCGGTTTCCATATGAGGAACTGGGCCTCAAACTCGAAAGTAGTACGACAACAATTGGGCGAAGGAGGTGTAACGGAAAACAGTTTTGGAGCTATTGAAAAAATTCTCGGTATGTATTGGGAGTCAAATAATGACGTGTTTCAGTATAATTCTAGATTCTCGAGACGCAGAAAAAACGGCTTCGGTAACCGACCGAGTGGACTATATACCGTGTACACCTTCGAGAGAAATTACATCACTATGATTCCCGCCAGAGATGAATGGGTCGGCAGAATACCAGTAATATAAACCATCTCCACTTTTACACGGATGGTTCGAAGCTTGATGAAAAGGTTGGCTTCGGAGTACACTGTGAAGATCTTAGTCTGGATATAGCTCAGAGACTACCAGATACCTGCAGTGTCTATCAAGCCGAAATAATGGCAATATGGGAAGTCGCCATGTGGCTGAGTCGCAACATAGTAACCAACACTGGCGTTGTCATTTACTCGGACAGCCAGGCTGCCATCAATTCTCTGTAGGCAACATCCCTAAATTCACAAACAGCCCTCGACTGCCGCAGATCTCTTAACGAGATGGCTGAGCAGTTTAATATACACCTCATATGGGTGCCTGGGCATAGGGATATCCCGGGGAACTGCAAAGCCGATGAACTTGCTAGGAAAGGGATGACATTACAAATTCTCGAAAAATTTGCATATATTGGTGCGCCACTATCCACGTGCAAGCTTTGGCGTAGGCAATCAGGCAGTCCAACGAAAGATGGACAGAAATCGGCACCTGCAGAGTAGCTAGACAAATCTGGCCAAGGTATGACCTGAGAAGGTCAAAATATCTCCTCGCACTAGAGAGGAAAAGATTGTCTACCTTAGTACAGGTGTTCGCCGATCAAGCAGTGACGGGACACTGCTTGATCGGCGAACACGCCAAAAGATTGGGTATTGACTCCAATGACTTCAGCCGAAGCTGTGGAGATGAGGAAGAAGTGGAGAGCATTGCTTTGCGACTTTGGGCTCTAAGCAACCCCAGCTTTTAAAAGCTAGTGGGAACTCAGAAAAATAAGTTTCTAGTCAGAATCCGTTAATGGTGGGAGGTGAAGTTGATCCTGTTGTTGAGAAGGTGAGCAAGTCCACCAAACCATCCATAAAGGAGGGGGCCTCAAACAAAAAGACCCTGTTACCGCCGCCACTTTTTACCACTTTCAATTATTTTCTATTATTTACTGCATTCAAATTTCCTTATGTTCTCAAATCTCAATGCCTTTGTTTATGTAGTCATTACACTTAGTTTCCTGATCTATTTATTGTATATTCCTTCGTTGCCCTTTTCTATGTTTACCAATTCGGTCATATGTACGGTTCGAACTCAACATTCTTAAAAACAATTTACAATTTAGAAAAAAGTGAACATTAATCGCGGTTTTAGTAAAGTCTTTTAACTGTGTGCTACAAAAAGAAACTAACAGAAGAATTGTTATTATTGTTTAAAATTAAAAGTTGCTCAGAGTTAAAACTATACGGTGATTTAAATAAACCAAGAGTGCCGCGATTAAATAAGCAAAACAATCAAAAAAAAAAAATAGAAATAAGTAAATAAATCGTGTTTCATAAATAGACAAAATAATGTCAGAAACCGATTTTAATTGCAACAAGCGCGATTTAAAAGACACCGAACGTATGGTGCAATGTGATTCTTGTGAAAAGTGGTTCGATTGTGTTAAGGTGGACAGTAACGTAGCCAACGTTAGCTGGAGTTGCTCGTGCTGTGGTGAACAACCCGTGGTCCAAAGTGACGAGCTTAATGCAGCACAGCAGATGCCCCCCGTGACAACACCGCTGATTTCCGGTAGGCAGGCTTCCTCATCACCAACATAGTTCCAGCAGGAGGTGTGAAGGGAATGCCCGGTCCGACGTTTTCGGGAAATTTACCACCACAAAGACAAATGGATGCTGGACATGAAAATGGTGCATACAAAAAAGCACATAACCCGATTTTAAACAATCATGGCTCCAGCACCATTTCTTCGATTAGAAAAACAATGTCACAAACCACCGTAATTCCGCCAACAAGAACAACGATGACGCTCCCAACCGACGCGCATAAAAATCAGTATGATACTCGTTATTTTGTGAACCCCAACGGATCGAACGTGGCCCAATTCAACATGTTGTCCCAGACCCAGTTGCAGTTGCAAATGTTGGAAGAAGAAAAAGAACTTCAACGGCAGTATTTGGAAAAGAAATACAAAATTCTTTCTCAAGGCAACATAAGCCAGCCATCGTGTTCTTTTTCGAACAGCTTCACGTCGTTCCAACCGACAGCGTCGCAGATTGCAGCCAGGCAAGTAATTCCAAAGCATTTGCCTAATTTCGATGGAAATCCAGAGGATTGGGCCCTGTTCATCAGTAACTATAGGAATAGTACTGAGATTGATGGTTACACCGATGGTGAAAATTTAATGCGATTGAAGTCGTGTCTCCGTGGTCGTGCAAAAGAATTAGTAAAAACTAAACTCTTAATTCCTTCAATGGTGGGTGAAATTATCCAGACTCTGGAAATGTGTTTCGGTCGTCCAGAGCATATTCTGGACAGCATGATCGAGAAGGCCACAAGAATTCCCCCTTGAAGGACAGACTGGAGAGTATAATTGAATACGCGCTATCTATAACGAATATTTGTTCAACAATGGAGGCATGCAATATGGTGGCCCATTTAAATAATACGATGCTTGTGAAAACTTTGGTCGATAAATTGCCAAATAATCATAAGCTAAGCTGGGCCATGCATGTTAAAAATGATAAGGTTCCCATTGTGAAAGTGTTCAGTGATTGGATATATGCTATAGCAGCTGCTGCCAGCCAAGTCGTGTCCCCTGTAATCGGTAAAAAAGGAGCATCAGTGAACACACATCGAGAAAGTAGCCCAAGCAGACCAATATGTTTTTCGTGCAAGAGTGAGGCTCATAAAATCCAGAACTGTGGTGAGTTGCAATCCATGAATTTGGACGCCAAGTGGACCGTGGTAAAGGAAAACAAATTGTGTCGCCAGTGCTTGAATTTACTTCGTCGAAAGTGTTTCTCGAATAAGCAGTGCGGAATTAGTGGATGTGCAGCAAAACATCACCCGTTATTACATAAATATGCCACAACAGCCAGCCCTAGTACGAGTAATGTATCAACGCAAGATCACCGTAGAAGTGTAAACGCGCATAGTGACGGTGACAAAGAAAGACCGTGTTTCAGGATTTTACCAATTCGTGTTTTCTTCAATGGTGGTGGAAACGTTTGACTTTTTGGATGAAGGATCCTCAGTGATCCTAATGGAGCAAGAGTTTTTCGACAAGCTTGGCCTAAAAGGTAAAAAGGAGCCCCTTGAGTTACGCTGGACCGGTGATACAACAAGAAGTGAAGACGAATCAGTAAAAATAAATTTGGAAGTTCCTGGTACACAAAGTGAATCGCGTTTTACACTCCACGATGTGCATACGGTGAATAATCTTGGTCTGCCCAGACAGCCTCTAAACTTCAAGGATATCGTCAAGGACAATTCACATTTAAAAGGAATCTTACGTCAATGTCAAACCGATGATTTTAATTGGTGTCAACAACTGGTGGCCGTCCCTATTAAAATTCGAGAAGGTGAACGCAATCAACTGATTGCAACAAAAACTCGTCTGGGGTGGACCCTTCAAGGTAGTGACTCCGATTTTAGAAGAAGTGCTTCGTTAAATATTCACACGTGCGATTGTGAAGACGGATATAAAAGATTACATAACGAAGTAAAGGAGTATTTCGCCCTAGAAGTGGCCCAAGAGAGAAATATTTTGTCATCGGAAAATCAAAAGGCCATAGAAATTCTTCAGAATAATTGTGTAAGGAGAAAACAACAATTTGAAGTAATTTTGCTGTGGAAAAACGACACGCAAGAGTTGCCTGGAAGTTATGATGTCGCGTGTCATAGGTTGAAGTGTCTCCAAAAGAAGTTCAAGAAGGACCCAGAATTAAAGCGAACTGTGCAAAAGGAAATCGACAAACTTCTCATGAAAGGATATGCCAGAAAGGTTTTGGACTCAGAATTGAATTCTTATCCCGGTCGTACATGGTATCTTCCGATTTTTGTAGCCCTCAACCCTAACAAACCTGGTAAAGTTCGTCTGGTGTGGGATGCAGCCGCCAAATCCAACGAAAAATCGCTCAATGATTTTGTAATGAGTGGCCCCGACTTAGGTTAGGTTAGGTTGAAGAGAGGAGACGTTTAAACGTCTCATGTCCATGGACATACACTTAAGCCAGTGGTTCGGCCTGTTGTGCGCTCCTTATTTATGATCTTTTTATACCTCACGAGTTACAGAAAATCGGTACTAGACACGAA
Organism: Eudasyphora cyanicolor; assembly: GCA_963930755.1. Classification (NCBI taxonomy): domain Eukaryota; kingdom Metazoa; phylum Arthropoda; class Insecta; order Diptera; family Muscidae; genus Eudasyphora; species Eudasyphora cyanicolor. The sequence goes on along the minus strand of OZ005735.1, from coordinate 101,521,449 downwards.
TTTTCTCAGTATCTTCCAGTCATATTCTCTGAGATGAGTCAAGTCTGGTAATATGTCGGGCCCGAAATGTTGGGATCTTGCATGGGCAGTGACACAGAAAATGTTCCATCGTTTCGATGTTTTCTCTGCATGCCCTGCATTCGTCGTTTCCTGCTAGTCCTATGCGATGAAGATGTGCTTGTAAGCTTGAGTGTCCCGTTAGAACACTCATCATCTTACTAATATCAATCTTGTTTAGTTCCAGAAGACTTATTGTTTTCTTTTCATTTGGGTCACCCCACAGTATCTTTGCAGTTGCTCCTACTGTTGCGCTATTCCACACAGTTTTATGAGCCATCACTGGCCAGTGCTTCAACTCATTTTTCGTGGCTTCGAAAGGTTTCCAATTTTTCAAGTTTATTACTCGAAGTTCTCTGCCCTTTGAAGGCAAGTTGTTTGCCCGTTCATTTCCAATCACTCCGTTGTGTCCTGGTACCCAGCAAATACGCAATTGACCATGGGCTGAGTAATCATTTATCGTTCTTTTACAGTCCAACACAGTTCTGGATTTGACCCTTTCCGATGTTATTGCTTGAATCGCCATTTGGCTATCTGTGAAGATGTTGGCATATTTAGGCTTTGTCGTGTTACTGAGCCAGTTCACACACTGCGTGATTGCTCGAACTTCTGCTTGAAATACCGTGTTATGGTCAGGGAGGCGGAAGTGAAGTTCGACTTCTGGTTCATAAATAAAAAGTCCCAGACCCGTCCTTCCTCCTCGCTTGGACCCATCCGTGTAGCAGCTGGTTCCCACTGGCACATGGGCCAAAGTTCCATTTTCCCAGGAGCGTCTGTCTGGCACAAACGTATCACAGGTAGCTGTAAGCCGCACTTCAGGAATGCGGTCCGAGATTTCTGGCGTTTGAATGTGACCAACTAGATATTCTAAAATCTTCTGATGGTACGACTTGTGGTCTCGATTTATCCATTCACCCATCACTTGTAGACGTCTTGCTGTGAGGGCTGCCTCATACTTTATACGGATGTCTATTGGTTGGATGTGCAGTATAGTCTCCAACGCTTTTGTTGGTGCAGTTCTAAATGCCCCGCTTATGCCTAGACAGCACATACGTTGAATTTTTTGCAAAGGTATTACGTTGCACTTCTTGTCCATTGATGTCCACCACACTACAGAGGCGTAGGTGATTATTGGTCTAATCACGCTCATGTAAAGCCAGTGAGTCATATTTGGACGTAGTCCCCATTTTAAACCTATAGCTCTTCTGCACAACGACCAACATCTGTGTGCCTTTGTAACTCTTTCTTCAAGATGATCTTTCCAGTACAGTTTCTGATCCAAGATTACTCCCAAGTATTTTACCTTTTTAGTTATAGCAATTGTCTTATTCAGGAATCGAGGCGGGGTAAATCGTGGGATCTTCGTTTTCCTTGTAAATAGACATATTTCTGTTTTGTCTGGGTTAACATTTAATTCCCTTGGTTGTGCCCAGTTATATGCTATGTTAAGTGCCTCTTCAGCTCTTCTGCATAATAGATTTGAATGAAAGCCCCTTAGAAGTATTACAACGTCGTCTGCATAACAGACTGGTTTAAATCCTTCATTGGTGAGGGCTTTTAGGAGACTGTGTATCGTCGTAACCCATAGAAGAGGCGATAAAATGCCCCCCTGAGGTATACCACGATTTACCTTGTCTCTAATTTTTACGTCATATGACCCACAAATAATCCACCTATTCCTTAGCATATTGTTGATCCAGTTTTTCAGCGCCCGGTCAACCTGAAACTCGTCTAAGGACTGGATAAGTGTATCGGTCTGTACATTGTTAAATGCGCCCTCAATGTCTATGCAAGCAGCAAGTGTATACATTTCTTTACTGAAGGACTCTTCTATGTGGTGCACTACCTCATGCAGAGCTGTTTCCACTGATCTTCCTTTGACATAGGCGTGTTGTTTGAATTTTAGCCTGTCATCCGCTATTTTTCCTTTGACCATGTCATCAATTATTCGCTCCATTGTTTTTAACAGGAAAGAAGTAAGGCTAATGGGTCGATAAGCCTTTGGGATCGTGTAACTCGCCTTGCCAGGCTTTGGTATGAAGACCACCCTTGATTCCTGCCAGTTTTTTGGGGTATACGAATGGGTTAGGCATGCAGTGAACACTCCAGATGAGTTGATACCAGATCCACCTCATTCTGCAGAAGTGCTGGAAATATTCCATCCGGTCCCGCAGCCTTAACGGGAGAGAAACTTTTTATCGCTTCTTTAACCATACCATCTGTTATATCCGTAATAGGTACTTGATGCACTACATTTTCATTCTGTAACTGTTCCTCTGTTGGTTCAGCATTACCAGTCGGAAAATGAGTTTTCATCAAGAGCCTTACGGTATCCTCTATAGTTTCCATCCTTTTACCCGTTTCATCCACCAGTGTTTCGGTTTGGACATGAGTTTTTGAGAGGAACTTTTTCATTTTAGACATGCTGTTAACGCTGTCTACCTGTTCACAGAAAAGCCTCCAGGAGTTACGTTTCGCCGATCTAACGATTTTATTGTATTCTTTGAGTCTTCTGTGGTAGTCGTCCCAATATACTGATTGTTTTTTACGTCGAGCTCTATTGTAAAGTCTGCGGACATCTTTGCCAATCGAGCGAATTTGTCCTGTCATCCAGGGTTTCTCAAAGGCAGATTTCCTTTCTCGAAGTGGGCAACTATCTTCGAATGATTTTACAAGAGCTCTGGTAATCTTCTTAACATTGATATCACTGTCTTCTGCACATAGATAATCGCGTGTAGGCTGCCCCAATCGATTTCTAAGTAGATTTCCGAATTTAGTCCAGTCGGTCTTAGCCTTATTACGGAAACTTATGGGGTTTGGCGGTGGCCGTGCAATTTTAAACCTTATATAACGGTGGTCTGAATAGGAGTGTTCATCCGAAACCCTCCACTCATGAATCTCATCAATAAGATTTTCTGAACATATCGTTATATTTAATACTTCTTCCCTAATTTTGTTAACAAAGGTTGCAGTGTTTCCTATGTTAAGAGTTATGAGGTCATTTGTATTCAAAAATTCGATAAGGGCGTGTCCCCTTTTATTGGTGTTAGTACTACCCCAAGCGATATGATGGGAGTTGGCGTCACATCCAGCTAATAACTCATTACTTGTGTGTTTGGATTCCCTCACCAGACGTTGTAATTCTGACGTTGGCAAAGTCGGCGCATCGAATGGCAGATATATTGACGCCAGGTACATATTTCCATTACCTTGCCTCAGCACCGTTGCGTCCGATATGGACAACTCTGGAGAGAAAATAAAACATATGTTTTTATGATAAAATACAAGTCCTTTGACGAGTACCTGTGTTAGCGTAGAAAAGGTTATAGTTCACATGGTGTAATCCAGTAACCTTGTTGCTAGTTGTCCATGGTTCCTGGATAAAAGCAATATGAACCCTGCCTTTATTTATGATGTCCATCAGAGCGTTGGAAGCTGTCTCGCTCCGGTGGAGGTTTATCTGGATGACCTCAATCATTGTCCTTCCAGTAAATGTTTCTTTTGGGAGTCTATCCTATCTGGTGGCACCCCCTCTATATTTGGTAGTGGGTCATTCTCCTCCTTTCGTTCACTACCTATTTCACCATCTTCCAGTCGACAATTTTGGGAGGCGGTGTTATTTTTTGTCGCTCCCTCATTGTTTTGAATCGTTTTGTGGCTCTTTTTATTTTGATCACCACCTTTGCTGGGAACTTCCTGCAAAAGTGGCGGTACTATTGGTGAACTGGTGGTGTTATTGACTACTTCCACATCAGTTTTTGGCAGTGTCTCACTTGTTTCCATCCGTTCAATACCAGTGTTTGCCTCTTCAGACAGTATATTTGGACTCGATTCATCTGTCCTGCCAATCGGGACCTTTCCAATTTTGAAAAAGACTGTCCAGATCAAGAAGTACGCCATGCCCTTCGCCATGACAAGATTGTTCTTGGATTCTGGGTCTATGCCCAACACGAGGAGAGTACCCTCGGTATCATCCTTCCTATAGAAGACTTCCCACTTTCTCACGGAAAGTTTTGAATTCTGTTTGCCAATGATGTCGAGTATGTACTCTGATGAGAACTTACTGGGACATCCCTTAACATATAGGGTCGTTTTTATGAGTTCAGGAATGTCGCTTTTCCTTACCAATTTTAGCTTTGCGCCGTCCCAAGGTGAGGGGAAGCTATTCACAAGTTTTACGAGGACACCCGCGCAGCGTTGTGATGCCAGCCTTAGCATCAAAACACCCCTCTCAAACTTGCAACTCATTACTTCGATTGGTGGTTCATCCTTAGATTCGAGGACGTATTCCGCTACCCTCGTATAGACCAAATCTTCGAAGTTACTCTTTTGGTCTTCGGGGATTCTGCCAGATGCACTACTGCTATCAATTATGGCGTAGCATAGATCGTCTTGAAATTTTTGCTTAGCTATATTAGAATAAGACGCTGGCTTATTACCCTTCTTTATGGCCAATTGATTTTTCCGGGTCTGTAGAGTCTTTTTGGTTAAAGCCTCATCCTTAACGGATGATTTGGTTGACTGGACTTGCGTTACTGGGTCAACTTTACCGCCCACAATCGAAGGACCCGGACTAGAGACCTCCTTTTGTGTGGTTACGTTAGGCTTATCCGAATTACTGGAAGACGGCGAGCCCTTTTTCTTCTTAGTCACTTTCACAGCGCTATGTTCTTCGGGAGACCTGACTCCTTTAGCGGCCTCCATGTTTATATTGGAGGTAGAATTGTCAGGTTCATCCCTAATAGGTTCTGTCGGTTCAACTTATTCAGTTTCCTTCTTTGTGCCCCTGACAGTCTCTTTGAGTTAGCAACAATAGTGACATTGTTTTCATTTGATGATTCAGAGTCAGAGTCCCCACTGGCTTTTAAAGGCTGGGGTTGCTTAAAGCCCCGGCTGGGTTCTGCTTCATCTGTCTCATCATTTGTTTTGCCTGCGGCTGGATGTGCTCTTGTTTCATTTTCGACTACGGGATCCAAGGCACCAAAGCTCGTAGAAGTTGCTTGCTCACGATTGTTCGGTAACGACAACACATGACTTGTGAGTGAATCAACGCTTGTCGCCGGCACTGGGTTTTCCCTCCCCTGCGCCGTAATCTCCTTCGTCTTTTTTGGTTTAATCATAAATTGGTTGGGGGAGACACCCCCATAGCCAGTATTAGCCCGTAATAGGTACGTCGGTATAGGCCTTCCAGACTGAGCTCAGAAATTTCTGTCCAGAGACCGATGCATCAAACAAACAAACAAACCTCCTGGTTGCGTAGTAGGTAGGTGAATAGGTATTGCGTATAGGTTAAAAACTATCCGCTCTGCGATAACACGTCCGTTCGCTACGACAGGCGGCGACTGACTCCAAGCAGGATATAGCTCCCACTGCGGAAGGCGAGTCGTCGCCCGTGGTTGATACAAGGGTGTGCGGTATCAAGACACCAAACCTTAAACTGCTTGTGACCAACTGTGAAGGCACTCCAAGAACCTGCATTTTGGCCAGAAAAGATCTAAGTATTTTTCTCCTGACTAATTTAAAATGTAAAGACCAAACAGCTGCTAGTCTGGAGATTGGTAATCGCATATACTAGGTGGTCTCCAGTTACTTGCCTTATGAAGCTGCAATACCGACAGCTCTCTTCAGGGAAGTAGTAGAAGAAGCAACGTCTGACGAGCTCGAGCTGATTATTGGCGCAGACACGAACGCTCATCATACTATCTGGGGTAGTACGGATATAAACAATAGGGGTGTTCAACGAACATGCTCTGTGTCGGCATTTTAAGTGGCACAAATGTACATAGCTTAGATTTGATCCACTTTCACGAAAGTGAGGCATATTTTTTAAACCTACTGTTATGAAAGTGATGCATATTTTTTTAGCCTACTTTGTATTTAAGAAATCTCATAAAAGTACATGTGCAGCGTGTGTAGATAAGGAAACACACGGGCGCTTGTGCGACTATGAGATGCATTAACATACGAGTAGATACGAGCGATAAGGAAAACACATAAAATGCTACACGTTATCACCATATGTTTAAGGGTGATATTTCCCTTCTCGTTCCCTCATAGTGATAAGATAGGTTAAGATCTATTAGGTTAAGATTTAGTTAAGTGAAAATTATATTTAATAAAATTAGTATAATACGAATACTCGAACGAGGAGTATCTTACAAATACTCAACGAGTAGAGTATGAAATATTTACTCAAACAGTAAAGGTCGTCTTTTATTCCTTTACATTTGGTCCTTCGATAATAAGTGATTTGAAACAGTGACAAAAAATTAAGTATTTTGTAAAATCTATTTTCGACAAATTAAATAAAAAAAAATAATAAAAACAATGCCCAACTACCAAAAAATGTTGGAGAAGCAGAAGGATATTGGAGAAACATTTTTGGACATGAGGAAGAAGCTAGAGGAAGAATCCAGCAGTCGCAGCGATGACTACTCGTGAACAAATATTACGAAGGGATTCTTCACGTGCGGGAAGAAATAATACAGTGGGCAGAGAGAAGTAGGACGGCTGAAATTGCAGCAAACCTACAACTAAAGCTGAGCCGAGAGAAGGTTACATTTGATGTAATAGAAGCGCACCACATAGAAGTGTCCGGGTCAAAGGAAATAGCAAAATCGAAGCTGAGTCAATTAAAAACTGCAGCAACTTATAAAGCGTCATCGTCCAAAGATCCAAGAGAAGCAAATTTAAATGAGGCCCAAAGGGCTCAACAAGAATTAAGAACTATGTTTGCAAAGAGAATTGCAGGAGTACAGACCCAAATAGATGAAAATTTGTTAGATGAGGTACGAGAAGTAGATGTGGCTTGCGAAGATATCAGAAATCTTCGCAATTTGCTAATTGAAAATGGGGCCGGAAACGAAGAAATAGAGACCCTGGTTTTCAGTATCATCGCACAATTGAAAAGAATGAAACGTCGTATCAAAGAAGATGCAAAAGAAGAATATGACAAGGTTGCCAAGGAGAAAGTGCTCAAAGAAGAATTGAGAAAGATGGCTAGGGATAAAGGACTTATATATTCGACTACGCAAGACGATAAAGCCAATATGTCCCCCATAAGCCTAAACGAAAAACAGGAATGTCTAGAATATGTGTATGGAGAATGCGCCAACATGTTTCCAAAAATAGGTCTACACACAAGTTCCATGGCTGCAAGGGAGCTTGTAGATGACATCCGTGATGCATACCGCAGTGCCATTCACCTTATTGAGGAGAGGCTGGAAAATAGCGACCAGAAAACCGCTGCAGGAATTGAATTGCCGCGAGAACCTTCAATGATAGTTCACATTGAAGGTACTGAAGATCGAATAAACAAAATTGAAGAAGGAGAAGCTGAAGATGAAGATGACAACAATGGAAGAGGTTACGTTGAAGCTGAAAATGAGACAGAGATTGCACATAAGAAAGATAAAAAGAATACAGAATCTGAAGACGAAATTAATAAAGATGGCGAAGTTTACAACGATGATGAAGAAATTGAAATTGAGTTCACGTTTACCAATCTAGAATCAAGATGGAATGAAGAGAAGGTGGAAGAAACGGAGGCAATAAAGGAAGAAATGAAGTAATACTGAAAGAAAAGGATAATGAGAAGGATGAGACGATGATTGTGATAGAAAATCAGGAAATAGAAAAGGAAGAGAACAATGAAAAGGAGGAAGTCTCTGTAAGCAATGAGCCAGTGTTGGACGAGCCAGAAGAAGAAACAAAAGTACAAGAAAATAAGGAAGTCGAAGGAAGCGAGGAAAAAACTCGGGAAGAAAAACCGGATGGTAACGCGAAAGAATTCGATGTCCATAATTACATTAAAGAGGGTGCATTGCTATCGAAGGAAGAAGTCGCGAAAGGCGACTCAGTAGCAGAAAAGAAGCAGGTTATAGAAGCTAACAATGGAAAATCTAAACAATCTGAAACTCCAAAAACATCCGAAATTGACATCGTGAAAGATACGAAGACAGAAGTGAACAGACAGATGAGAGACGTTCCTAGCGCCGTGGGAAGGTGTAGCGTACTCGCCGCTAGAGTGCCAGGCAATAAAGAAAAATACATAGCAGATACTCCCAACGCTGAGGGAGTGGGAGAATCATTCGCCGCTAGAGTGCCCAGTAAGAAGTTGAAGGAGCCTGACAGGAAGAGAAGAGGCGGCATGCTGAAATAATTTAAGTTGATATTTTTATATTTATAGAATTTATAGTCTAATTTACGATTTATAAGAAGTTAAGATATAATTTACTGCTCTCAAATCTATGGGGACAACTTCAAGCCCGGGAATATGTTCAACGAACATGCTCTGTGTCGGCATTTTAAGTGGCACAAATGTACATAGCTTAGATTTGATCCACTTTCACGAAAGTGAGGCATATTTTTTAAACCTACTGTTATGAAAGTGATACATATTTTTTTAGCCTACTTTGTATTTAAGAAATCTCATAAAAGTACATGTGCAGCGCATGTGCTGTGTGTGTAGATAAGGAAACACACGGGCGCTTGTGCGACTATGAGATGCATTAATATACGAGTAGATACGAGCGATAAGGAAAACACATAAAATGCTACACGTTATAACCATATGTTTAAGGGTGATATTTCCCTTCTCGTTCCCTCATAGTGATAAGATAGGTTAAGATTTATTAGGTTAAGATTTAGTTAAGTGAAAATTATATTTAATAAAATTAGTATAATACGAATACTCGAACGAGGAGTATCTTACAAATACTCAACGAGTAGAGTATGAAATATTTACTCAAACAGTAAAGGTCGTCTTTTATTCCTTTACAAGGGGTGATTCGCTTCTTGACTTTATTCTTACTACCAACCTAACTATTTGTAACATTGGCAGTAAACCGACCTTTGCAATTAAGGATAGACAAGAAGTACTAGACGTAACGTTTGCTACTGACCGGGTGTCAGACAAAATTATTGGGTGGAATGTACTGGACGACCACTCATTCTCAAATCACCATTATATAGAGTTCAAACTCGCCGAAAAAGCGTCTACACCTGCTGTCCACTGAAATGTGAGGAAGACAAAGTGGCACCTGTATGAGAAGAATTTTAAAAAGGTCCTCAACTCTAAACTTCTTTATGAACCGAATGACAAAGCCGGTGTAGATAATCTGGTCGAGCATATCACCACATCACTCAATAGTTCCCTTGAAGAAGCCTGTCCAAAAACAAGGTGCAAGGGTAAAACTAAACCTCAATGGTGGAGGTTTAGTTTCCTTGTTGCAGGCAAGGAATAAGACCTACAACAAGCTATTCAACAAGGCGAAATCTACTGGAGCCTTTCATGATTGGGATGCATATAAAGGGCAGCTCAATATCTATAAGAAGGAGCTTAGGAAGGCGCAAAGACGCTCTTGGTATTCCTTCTGTGGCGAAGTGGAAAAGGTCTCCATGTACAGTGGGGTATTTGCAGGATGAGGCAAACAACTGGACAAAAAACAGCGAGTAATCGCTAAGTGTACTGCTCGACACACATTTCCCGGGGAACTCATCAACAGAGCCCGAGGATCAACAGGACCAACAAACGTCGCTAGCTTGTTGACTGAGAGATTTAGAATAAGCTGGGCTTTAAACAGCTTTGAGCCCTTCAAGTCACCTGGACCAGACGGCATCACTCCAGCAGAAAATGTTAAAGTACATTATCCCCTGGCTGCAGACAATTTATGTAGGCTGTATTAGGCTTTCATACATCCCGAATCGATGGAGGGATACCAAAGGGGTATTCATTCCCAAAGCGGGGAAGATATCGCACAATAGGCCAAAAGACTTCAGACAATTTAGCCTATCCTCTTTCCTATTGAAAAGTCTGGAAAGACTTTTAGATTATTTCATTAGGCAAAACCTGGATACAAAACTCCTGTCGGGGAACCAACATGCTTACAATAAGGGAAAGTCTACAGAATCAGCCCTGCACGAACTTGAACACTATCGAATCGTCCCTACATTTCAAAGAATTCACCATGGTGCCGTTTCTTGACATAGAAGCGGCTTTTAACAACATACACCCAGATGCGGTAATCGCGGCATTGTCACATCTAAAGGTGAACTCTAACATGATTAGACTAATTCAAAGACTACTCAACAGAAGAGAAAGAACAGAGGGACCCCACAAGGAGGAGTACTGTCTCCACTAATTTGGAACCTAGCGGTGAATGAAATCCTGTTAGATCTAGAACGTTGTGGCTGCAAGGTCGTGGCATATCCTCCGAGATATTCTACAGGTGGCTCTGAACAAGTTGGCTATATGGGCCAAGCAGCGGTTTGGGTGTTAACCCAAACAAGACAGAATTGGTTCTCTTTACTAGGATGAATAATGTCCCTCATGTGGACCCACCTCCTCGGATAAATGGAAGAGATCTACGATGATGTTCTATAATCCGAGAGCGGATTGAATCCGAATATCTAATTCATAAACTTGTCCATAATTTCTGTTTGAGGACTTCTGAATATTCTCCGTAAACGCAGATTGTCTTTATTTTCCCATTCGAACATATTTGATACATTGGAAACATATTTGGGTCCGAAGCAGCAAATCTAGAAACTCGATTCCGAAGGAAAATTCTGATTCAAGGCACATTCGGAATACGGAACAGGGGGATAGTCTGTTCTGAAAGTGCAAAATTTTTAGGAATAATTTTGGATAGGAAACTGTCATTCAGACTAAACGTACTGGAACGTGTAAAGAAGGCCAACATCGCCCTATATTCCTGCAGGAAGGCTGTAGGGTCGCGGTGGGGCTTCTCACCTAAAATTGTCCATTGGATATATATAGCAGTGGTTCGTGGTATGGTGGACGGCAACTGACAAACTAACCTCACAAACCTGCTATCAAGGGTTCAGAGAACTGCCTGCCTGTGCATAAGCGGAGCGCTAAGGACTACAGCGACTGAGTCTCTACAAGCCCTTCTCCATATACTGCCGATTAATGTTGTGGCGAGAGCATTTACAACAAAAGCGGCACTAAGATTAAACTACCTATCAATGTGGAGGTAGAACAATTACGGTCACATGGGGATATCAAAGTGTAGTGCTACGACCGAGTGGACTATATATCAACGGTGCGCACCTTTGAGAGGAACTACATCAATATGATACCAGCCAGAGATGAATGGGATGGAAGACTACCCGGAAATAGAAGCCATCTCCACTTCTATACGGATGGTTCGAAGCTTGATGAAAAGGTTGGCTTCGGAATACACTGTGAAGAACTTAATTTGGATATAGCTCACAGACTACCAGATACCTGCAGTGTCTATCAAGCCGAAATAATGGCAATATGGGAAGTCGCCAAGTGGCTGAGTCGGAACATAGTAACCAACATTTACTCGGACATCCAGGCAATTCTCTGGACGCCACATCTCTAAATTCACAACTAGCCCACGACTGCCGCAGATCTCTTAACGAGATGGCTGAGCAGTTTAATATACACCTCACATGGGTGCCTGGGCATAGGGATATCCCGGGAAACTGCAAAGCCGATTAACTTGCTAGGAAAGGGAAGACTTTACAAATTCTCGAAGAATTTGAATATATTGGTGCGTCACTATCCACGTGCAAGCTTTGGCTTAGGCGAGAGACAATCCGGCAGTCCAACGAAATATGGACACAAATCGGCACCTGTAGGGTAGCTAAACAAATCTGGCTAAGGTATGACCTGAGAAGGTCAAAATATCTCCTCACACTAGAAAGACAAAGATTGTCTACGTTAGTATCAGTTCTGACGGGACACTGCCTGATCGGCGAACACGCCAGAAGATTGGGTATTAACTCCAATGACTTCTGCAGAAGCTGTGGGGATGAGGAAGAAGTGGAGAGCATTGAGCACTTGCTATGCGACTGTCCCGCTTTGAGCAAACGACGACTGGGGTCGGCCTTTCTAGGCAACCTAACAGATCTTTCTAGTACCAATATTCGATACATTTGTATATCAAACAGGTTGGTTTCGATGAAGGCCATTTTAGCCCGTAGTACCACTAGGGACCTAAACTGGTCTATGTAAGCTGAAGAAACAAAAAAAAAACGGCTGTCACCATCAAAAGTTCCTAATTCTCGAAAAATCAGTACGGATTTAACCAATACGGCGGCTCCAGGAAATTCGGAAACTTACTACAAAAGTTGTTGTATTTTTTGCCCAATGAAACCCTATATTGAAATCGCCTCACCTGTAGATCCATCGCTCGTCTTAGAAACGGTAGGCCTCGTTCTTCCGAACACTTCTGGCAATTTGGAATCACCTTCTGTTGCTACCAACCTCATATCTCGTCTCACCAGTCTACGATTCATACGATGGTGGTCAGGTAGACCTGCTACTTGGCGCGGCTCTTTATCCGTGCTCTCTGTTGTGTGAACCACCGCGGGTTGTTTTCGAGTCACTACTGGCTCAAAACACCATATTTGGTTATACATTAACTGGTTCAATTCCACCCGCCTTTCGTGAAATTAATTCCAATAGCTCAGTTTCGGACTTCTCCTCTGACATCAATGCTAATGACTATTCGTGTCAGGTGTAGCAGTGAGTGTCCGTTGTTGTGATTTAAGTGTCACCTTTCTCTGTGTTCGGCTCTTCAGTTGCAACATCACTTGTCGGTTTACTCTCGTTGCGAGCGCTCGTGCTATTCTCGACAAACACTCACCACCCAATTTTCTTGTTTTTGAAAAGAATAAAGATCCCCCCCATATTTAATTGAATTGAACACTTAACCGATTGTTGTAAAGGGTCCGCCATCTAACGTTTTTTTTTCAACTAGTGCTTATTTCGTGAATGGTGACACTTAGCTCATGTCTGATTTGACAGATAATTAGTTTTATCCTTCCGCTGAACGAATATGGTTGTGTATACGCTTGAACAACGCTGGGAGCGATCGACTTACAGAAGATGCCGATTTTGCCAAAAAAAATCATCTTTTCAGATGAAGCTCATTTTGATCTTGGCGGGTATGTAAACAAGCAAAATTGTCACATTTGGGCCACAGAAAACCCGCACGCATACATTGAAAAGCCGATACACCCAAAACGAGTCACTGTTTGGTGCGGACCGTTACAGTCAATGGCGATCGTTATCGGGTCATGTTGAACGAATTTTTGTTCACAAAAATTGAAGAGGAGGATATTGGCAACATTTGGTTTTAACAGGACGGCGCTACGTGCCACACAGCCGAAGCTACACTCGATGTTTTGCGGGATGTTTTAAAAAAAAAAGTTATTTTGCGTTTGCGTATTTTCCGCCACCTTTTTGCGCTGTACGCTAACAGGTTGGAATCCTGATTGATATACTCTTCGTAAATAAAAGAAAAACCTAAAATTTTAATTTTTTTTGTTAAAATAAAAATAATTCTTGAAAACATATCTGCTGGAACAACTGATTTTATTAGCAGAAAAAGGCGTATGCTAGAATGACAAACATAACATAAAGTGCAACAACCAAAATGGGAATGGGATGAGACCAATTGCAAATGAAAGTTGACATTATCCATAACAAAACCTTCAAGGGTTTTTTTCAGTTCAGTGCGAGAATTTTTTTTACACGCATTTCAAGTTGGTGATTTTGGATCGCTGTCTAAAATTGGATGTGTGTGTATGTTACGTATGGACTCCAAAACGACTGGACCGATTTTGATGAAATTCTCAGATAACCCTAGCGGGTGACATAGGCTATATAAATTCTTGATTGAGAGGGTGTGGCCTCGCCCATTTAAGCCAATTTGGAGTTATCATTTTTAGATTCCTACTGTCCGTACGGTTAGGTTGAAGAGTGGAGACGTTTGAACGTCTCATATCCATGAACATTGGGGTTAGTCACTTTTTTGCGGCAAATGCTCATCCCACTACGATGTAGGGAACTAGTTACAAAATCAATTCAATTCACTTCTGTATTATTATAACATTTCGTGGTTTACATTTTACTTTTTCTTATAAAGAGTTTAGGAAAAAAAATAGTTCCTTTTCTGCTTAATTTAGATTTGTAGTTTTAGGCATTGTGAGTTATGTATTATTACATTACATTTAATTTTTAATATGCAAGGAAAAAAGTATATAAAAACCTTTGAAATTTTGACTAGATATGGATTTTAACTTAGAAACTACAAATATGATGAAACTAATTCATTAATATGGTTATATCGCGATGAAGAACATCTCGCATTAAAATTGGTGTTGACATTTTCAAGTCTATCATTAATGAGTAGAAAGCCGGATAAGGTATGTAGTCGATGAGTGGAATATGCCATGGTAGGTTGAAAATCATTTTAAGCAACTTGTTCTGGACAACTTGTAATTATGGTAGATGGCAGCTCGCCGACGACGCCCATAGAGGTGCACAGTAAAACATTATTGGTAGGAATATCGATTTTATTATTTTTTTGTTTTCCTTATTAAATTCACTACTATTTTTTTACTTTGCGATCAAAAACATTCCGCACCGAATACAATTATTGATGCTCGAAACCGAATTTTTAGTTTTGAATTTATTCCCGATTTTCCAATTTGTAATAAGCCTGCTAAGTGGCGGATTTAAAATATATATTTCTTTTTTAAATTTGTAAAACCACTATATCTCCAAAACTATATGACAGACTTTAGATCAAAGAGCAGATTCGTGATCACAACACAACAAATTATTAAATGGCGTTATTTGGAAGACTGTATATGGCAATTTTTTGTTGTTAAATTTTTTAATCAGAACATTATATACAGCGTCCATCAAACGAACGTTTTTGTGCAATTTTAAAAAAGTAAAAGCAGTTCTTCATATTTTACCCTACACGGTAATATCGGGAGCAATTTCATATTCCAAAAAAGTTTAAAAAAATGACTAGCCTTAATGGACATACACTTAATCCGGTGGTTCGGCCTGCTGTGCTCTCCTTTTTTATGGTATTTTTATACCTCACGAGCTACAGAAAAGCGGTACTAGACACGCATTTTCGCAGTATCTTCCAGTCATATCCATTGAGATGAGTCAAGTCTGGCAAAATGTCGGACCCGAAATATCGTGATCTTGCATGTGTGAAAGCTAGGCAGTGACACAGAAAATGTTGTTTTCTGTTAGTCCTATGCGATTATGATGTCCTTGTAAGCTTGAGTGTCCCGTTAGAAAACTTATCATTTTACTAATCTCGATCTTGTTTAGTTAGTTAGTGTTCAGAAAACTACTTGTTTTCTTCTCATTTGGGTCACCCCACAGTATCTTTGCAGTTGCTCCTACTGTTCCGCTATTCCACACAGCTTTGTGAGCCATCACTATCATCGTAAGCTTTCCATTTTTTTAGTTTATTACACGAAGTTCTCTGCCCTCTAAAGCCAAGCTGTTTGCCCGAAAACTTATCATTTTACTAATCTCGATCTTGTTTAGTTAGTTAGTGTTCAGAAAACTACTTGTTTTCTTCTCATTTGGGTCACCCCACAGTATCTTTGCAGTTGCTCCTACTGTTCCGCTATTCCACACAGCTTTGTGAGCCATCACTGTCGAGTGCTTCAACTCATCCTTCGTGGCATCGAAAGCTCTCCAATTTTTTTAGATTATTACACGAAGTTCTCTGCCCTCTAAAGCCAAGCTGTTTGCCCGTTCATTTCCAATCACTCCGTTGTGTCCTGGGTGCCAGAAAATACGAAGTTGACCATGTGCTGAGTAATAATTTATTGTTCTTTTACAATCTAACACAGTTCTGGATTTAGCCTTTTCCGATATTATTGCTTTGATCGCCATTTGGCTATCTGCGAAGATGTTGGCTTTGTGGTATTAGTGAGCCAGTTCATTCATTCCGTGATTATTCGAACTTCTGCTTGAAATACCGTGTTATGGTCTGGGAGGCGGAAGTAAAGTTCGACTTCAGGTTCATCAATAACAAGTCCCAGTCCCGCCCTTCCTCCTAGCTTGGACCCATCAGTGTAGCAGCCGTCGGAGATTTCCGTTGTTTGAATATAGCCGACCATGATCGTACGATTTCTGGTCTCGATTTATCCATTCGCCCATCACTTGTAGTCGTCTTGCTGTGAGGGCTGCCCCATACTTTATACGGATACCTATTGGTTGGATGTGCAGTATAGTCTCCAACTCTCTTGTTGGTGCGGTACTAATTGCCCCACTTATCCCTAGACAGCACATACGTTGATTTTTTTGCAAAGGTATTACGTTGCACTTCTTGTCCATTGATGTCCACGACACTACACAGGCGTAGGCTATTATTGGTCTAATCAAGCTCATGTAATGCCAGTGCGCCATATTTGGACGTAGTCCCAATTTTCAACCTATGGCTCATCTGCACGACGACCAACATCTGTGGGCCTTTGTAACTCTTTCTTCAAGATGATCTTTCCAGTACAGTTTCTGATCTAAGATTACTCCCAAGTATTTTACCTTTATAGATATAGCAATTGTCTTATTCAGGAAGCGAGGCCGGGTAAAACGTGGGATCTTCGTTTTCCTTGTAAATAGACATATTTCTGTTTTGGGTTAACATTTAATCCCCTTGGTTGTGCCCAGTTATATGCTATGTTAAGTGCTTCATCTGCTCTTCTGCATAGTTGGTTTGGATGTGTGCCCCGTAGAAGTATTATAACGTCGTCTACATAACAAACTGGTTTAAGTCCTTCATTGGTAAGGGATTTTAGGACACTGTGTATCGTCGTAACCCATAGAAGAGGTGATAAAATGCCCCTCTGAGGTATACCACGATTTACCTTGTCTCTAATTATACGTCATATGACCCACAAATAATCCACCTATTCCTTAGCATATTGTTGATCCAGTTTTTCAGCGCCCGGTCAACCTGAAACTCGTCTAATGACTGGAAAGTGTATTGGTCTGCACATTGTTAAATGAGCCCTCAATGTCTATGCAAACAGCAGGTGTATTCATTTCTTTACTGAAGGACTCTTCTATGTGGAGCACTACCTCATGCAGAGTTTTTCCACTGATCTTCCATTGATATAGGCGTGTTGTTTGAATTTTAGCCTTATCCGCTATTTTACTTTTGACCATGTCATCAATAATTCGCTCCATTGTTTTTAACAGGAAATAAACTAGACTAATGTGTCGATATGCCTTTGGGGTCGTATAACTCGCCTTGCCAGGCTTGAGTATGAAGACCACCCTTGATTCCTACCAGTTTTTTGAGATTGCTCAAATAACAGACGAAGTCTGCTTTCCCTTTTTCACTAGACACATACTGTTGAATCACCAAAGATTTTTGCTAATAATATTAACACAATTCTTTGGGTGTATATTATGGAATTTTAGAAAAATGTATCACCATGAAATATGAAATCCAAACACAGTTAAAATATTAAATAATTAAACAACAAAATTTCCATCGCATTAACAAAGCTGTTTTATTATTACCTTTAGCGAACTACTTACCTCACATTGTGGAAGACCTTTGATGTTATTCAAAATATCTTTCAAGATCCTCAATATTTTGTTTTTTCCGTTATAATCAGGTTTAAGGTGTTCACTCTCTATTAATTTTGATAGTGCAATTAATAATGCTTCCGCCTTTACGTCAAAACCGTCGACACATTCCAAATATTCTGACAACTTTCCAAACGCGTTTCCGTTAACGAATTCATCTGTAATAAATATATTTAAATTTAGGTTGAATTTAAAATAATAATGGCAGTTGTTAACAAAATACGGTAGCAATACGGTATAGTAAGCCGGTTTTAAGTAGAAAAAAAAAACAAGTAAGAAAGTTAAGTCGGGTAAACCGACTTATGAACCCCCCACCTTGAGTCCCAAAAAAAAAAGACCATATGGCTGGGTTACAAAGACCATATGGCTGAATTTCGCAGCGACAGACCAGAGCCTCTGGTGGGAATCGAACCCACGACCCCCAAACTCATAGGCGAGTACGCTACCATCTCGCCTACTGGGGCGCTCAAAATGTATCTTATTGCACAAAAAGTGAACGGCGTATAACATTTATTCCAGTCCAAAAAAATACTTGAAGTTTTGTGAGGTGTAATTATGGTACCTACAGTCCCGTGAAAAAGAGCGTTATTGCCACGCCCTTTTTGGTACCACATATACAAATGGACCATTTTTCACAAAAAGTTAACTTATAACCTTTATTAGAGTCCATACAAATACTTAAAATTTTGTGGAGTGTAATGCCTTTACAGTACCTATAGTCCCGTGTAAAATGGACCATTTCGCACAAAAAGTTAACGGCTTATAACTTGGTTTCCTGCACATACAAATACCTGAAATTTTGTACTGTGTAATGTTTTTATAGTACCCATATTGTATTACAAAATGGGCATTATTGCAACGCCCTTTTTGGTACCTCACAAACAAAATTGCCGATATAAAAAATATGAAAAATTATTTTTTTGAATTTCCCCATTTTTACACTTATCCATAGATATTTTGCAAACAGACATTGTTTTCTTCGTTAGGATGATAGCTTCAAGAAATGGAATAGCTTTCAATTTTTTTTTCTATTTTTTATGGATTTTCTCGTGCCAGCATAAAATTATTTTTTCAAAAAAAAATTAAATTGTTTCTAATTGTTTTAACCATAGTTGCTAAACTTCCGTTTCTACGTGAAATTAATTTCCTTTAATTTAAATGGTATTCCGGCTTTATCGAGCTATATATATTTACTAGACCGTTTATAGCACATTATGCAAAAAGTGAAAGTTGCTGCGATCTTTGATTTCCGGACCGAAAAAGTTTCCATTTGGCCTACAAGACTTCCATAAAAATGTTTGTGCCGATCTGATAACCCTAGGGTCTGCCCAAAGTTCATTCAAAATTTAGAACACACTTTATAGGGGAAGTATTTTTTTATTCAATAATCGTATGTTTAAATAAGTAAAATTACATTTCTTTGTATTATTAATTAATAAATAGTTTTTAAATATTAAGATCGGTGAAAAAAACAAAAAATACAATTCAATATTATATTAGATCTGACTTGTTATGTGAGGGACATTTTCTACGATATTCTTCAATGCACTGTAATATAAATTGATTTTGTTCTTCGTCTTTCGTAAGTATTCTGTTGTAATCATTCATAAATTGTAAACCGCGTTCAGCAGTGTCGTTAACAACAAACAGATTACGACAAACATCGAGAGCATCGTTTACTTCCCAAATGGATGGGTCATGCTTTAAAAATTCAGTACTCAATCCAAAAGCACCGAAAAAATGTTTGGTTTTGTATGAGACGAAATCGCTCAAATTATTACACAGCAATAGTTTCGGGTCGGAGAATTTTCTATCGTTTTCCAGATTTACGACGGGTTCTATTGATTGCAGATGCCTAACCATTTTTCGTTTCTCTTCGAGTGAAACATCCAAATCGAAAAATGCCAAAGCCATTGATTCTGGGGCCAAATACCACAAATGATTTTTCCATTTCTTCAAAACAGCTTCAGACACATCTCGGTCGATTTCTGCGTATGCGATGGAGTCTTTCAACAAGTGTATATCTTGATTTGGTGCTCGTATGGCATTTGTGCATGTAAACCACGCTTTGACATACAGCCGCACGAGAAAAATACATATATTCCGTAGCCCACTGGACTCACGTTTTGTCAATGCAAACTGCTCTCGAAATAGGTATATTTTTAAGGCATAAATGACTTTTCCCACGAACCTTGCGTGGTATGTTGGTGCCGACACCACCAAGAAACATTATTGTTAATTGTAATAATTCCTTGTAATCAGCTCGGATTTGTGTTTCATTTAGATGTTTAATGCAGAATTTCTTAATGACTTCGCAGTCAGCATTACTTATTTTTGAGCGTACAGTTGGATCTTCGAGTCCGTTTTTAAACGATTTGTGGTCGAGACCTACCCAAACGGCAGCAAAACGATTAAAAATAGGCACTTCAGGACCACAAGTCGCCGAAGTTTAACCTCAAACACATGTTTCAATACTATCTCCATCATGTGATGAGAACATGGGAACTTGATTAATTGTCGATCTAATTTGTTCTGCAACAAAATGCAGGATCCAGTGTTTTGACTTGTATTTGATGAGTGTATCATGAACGACTTTGGCCATATTTTCTCCAGTACCAGCCGGGATTTTGGAGGCGCCCAAAAATTTTGATGTGTAGATCGATTAATCACAAGCTCACCAACAGTGGTCAGAGGCGTCGCAGCATTATACATTACAGTTATCACATCATGAAATATCTGTCTGTTTGACGGCAGTTTGGCTCCAGATATTGTAAGTATGTGATACATGCCCAACTGATTCTACGGTGCGAAATTTATCACTGGATCTAGTAACAATTTTGGATGTGGTCGGTCTGGAGACAAATAAAAATATGACTAAAATTAAATTTTGTGCGAAGTTGTCCCTTTCTCAATTCTCAATTCACCCTGCTGCATGGCCGTATAGCGGGCTGCAAAGTTCTGCTTATGTTTTCTTATTTGACCAGTAGAAAAATGTCAGACTGATGCGAAAAATCAACTATCATGCAAATCCGTTGTTTTTTTTCATGCATGCACAAGCATGATCTATTTTTTATTGTGATTGCTCTTACGTCTACATATGTACATAGAGGCCATGTCGGTGTGCATGCATGCCCTGTCATGACGTAAAATTCAAATGAAAACTGCTGTAACTTTTTCGTTTCTCGGTCGATTTTGATTTTTTACGACTTGTAAGAAAGAAAATTCAAAGACCATTTAAAAACTGTTCATGCTAATATTCCAAGTAAAAAGCGCATGGTAAGAATTCAATGCAAAAAAATAGAATTGATTATTTTGTAAAACGGCTGATGAATTACTTATAAAATAAAAGTAGATCAATGAATAAGAATCTCTAAAAGAGTCATAATGAGTATGCATACGAGTATTGTTATATAAGACATACAGATTACATCGAGTGAGGATATGATTAAAATTTGGTTTGGGTTCAAGAGGTTATAATTAAAATCTCCGTAACTAATATATATCCATACCTTGCGCTTATATCAGCTAAATAATTTTCTAAAACATCAATATAACCATTCGGCAGATAAACAACACCTACGACTAATCTCGAGTTTCCAGAATGTATCTACAGAAATATCCCTTTGCATAAACCTGGATTATACATCTTGAGTAACAGTCTAGCTTTAAATTTCTTGGACAAATACACATCAACACCGCCTCCTCTAATTTTCGAACGATCTTTTCTAAATATTTTTTATTCACAAATATCAACAACTTTATTAGTTATATATGACCAGGTTTCCAGGATAAGTGTCATGAAATAACTTGTGCACATCTTTAAGGTTGCAGCATCAGCCTTTTCTGTTTTTTTACTTTTTCTCCATTATTACATTTTACAGTCTTATAATCTTTTTTGCCGACTTTGACTGAGTCTAATTTGTATCTAGACCAAAAAATCCAATAACTGGCTCCGAGAATTCTATAAATAAAGGGTTCTTTACCAAACGATATTATTTTTGAGCTGATTGGCCCAACTTATTGGTGAAATATTATCGATCAAAGTGAAAACCTACTAAATGCTCATTGCCGTCTGGCTGGACCTCGAGCATTTTCATGAAGTGTTTTAATAAATTTTAGTATCGAGTTCTTTATCTTCTTTTTACGATTCCAATAAAAATATTGAGACGAAACCGTAATTAGTTTACATAAAAAATATTTTTAGACATTTTAACAGATCCGTTAAAGTTTCAGTTATCAGTTTGTTTTAAGTAACTATTTACTAATTTTTCTCTTGTGTTCTTGTTGGACACATTGAGAATTTAGTGATACAAGAGTCAATGACAATCCTAGGGTTAAATGGATTACAGCAAACTTTTTCAAAGGGCATGATAACAAATTGATTTAAAATAGAACAGCACCACTTTAAATTTTAAATTATGTTCGCCGATTAATATGACTACGAAGTTCACTTCACAAAAACGAATACACAATTGACAAACACCCGTTTCTCAGCCGATTATATCTTGCTATAACGGGACATTCGGAGACATCATAAAATACAATACAGTCGCTAAGTGTTCACATAAGCAAACACTACGTTGTCGAACAAATAAAATAAAGTTTTTTTAATAAATACGCTCTGGTACTTACACATTTGTAATGATAACTCATAAACTACATAAAAGCCCACTGTGAAATGTACACAGTATTTAGAACACAGATATAGGTAGTTGTTGAAAAACGTCAAACAATGAAAAAGGGGATATTTTCTAAAAAATAAATTATAATTAAAAAAAAATATTTCTAAAATTTTTCCGCAAAACATGTCTATATTTTTCACAGAACAAAAGTTATGACCGTTTTCCAAAATATGCAAAACTTAATCATTACAGGTTTGCCACAGCTTTAATTTTAAAAAATTGTCTAACATAATACCTTGAAGAAAAAACGCTTTCTCCAAATTTCATTAAAATCGGAAGACCTTCGAAAATTTCTTGTTGGTTTAACATGGAATTCCTCTAATATTACATTTGAAATCTTTTATTGGAAAAGAATCAATGTAATAACTAGTATCATATATATTTATGTATGACTATATTCCTTTATATCTTGATAGATATCAAAATATTCAGATTCATGTTCAACGTATAAAATAAATGAATCAGTATCTGTTCCTAATAATTTAATTTTATCACCATAACGAATAGGTGTACTTTTTAAACTTTGTACGCTTTGATAAATCTAAAATACTTTGTCCTCCCAATATTGGTTTATTTTATTTAATCTTTGGACTTTTGCCAAATACAATAGCCACATTTTCGCCAATTTCTTTTCTAACTTGATATGTGCTGCTTCTTATTAACACAAACATAATTTTTTTCTATTTTAAATGTCATAACATTTAATCGATTTATAATTTTTTTTTTCCATTTCTGATTGCTTGTGCAAATCTTTTGACACATAGCTTTTCCATACAAATTATTGGCATCTAAATATAGCGTGATCTATTTCGATGTTCTCTTCTTTTTTTAAAGAAAAAAAAAACACAGAAAATTCAAATTGAATGGGGAATGTTTATTACACTGTGCAACCAAATTTTTAATAATTTAATTTAATAACAGTTTCTGGTGCAATTAGGTGTCACAAACACGAAAAAAATATTAAAAAAATGTTTGTGGTATTTTTTTTTAAATTACAGCTTTCATGGAATGTGCATTCAGTATTTGGACCATAATTTTTGAAGTATAAGCCTGATTGAGCCGTGTTATGTCTCAAATTAAATAATGAGGGCTACATATGCTGCAAATATCGCTTTCACGTAGAATCTTTGGTTTAGTAATAGTCGTCAAAAATATGAGAAAAAATTATTTAAAAAAAAAACACTTTTCCTGGTAACAAAAAAACCATAAAAAATAAAAAAAAATATTTTATCGCATTTTTAAAAAGCCAGCATGCTAACGAAGAAAACACTGTCTTGTTTCATATTTTTTCGTTTTTAAATGATGTTTTTGCTTATATTGAATTCGCCATATGTGAGAGAGACATATAAGAGACATTGCACTTGCATTTTATTTTATGAGGATTGATGTCATACATTATAAAATTATAGAGAGGACGAGGTTTTATGGCCGTTCGTTACCCTCCATAAAACATGATATGCAATGTGACAGCTATATTGGATGAGATCCGCTCAGATAGAGGGCCATTCAACAATATTTGTGGTTTTTTATTTATGAGGTTTCCATTCAGTTACGCCTGTTAGGGGCATGGACATCCCAATCGTATATACTGGTAGTAAAATTATATGTACGCAATACAAAGTAGTACGCGGCAGTCTTGAAAATACTGGGCGTCTACTTTCGAAGCAAACTATATGTCAGCTACAGGTACTGCAACTCATGAACCTTAAACCCGGAATTTATGAATGAAATTTCTTATTAATAAATTAGTGTAATGCAGCGCCTTAAAGAGATAAGTCGATTTTCTGACAAATATTACAAAGTTATATTTCGAAGTATGAGTAAAAGGCAAAGAACTTTTCAATGTGTAAATGATTCCGACAATTTCTGCTACATCTGCGGAAAATATCGACGTGCGTTTAGTAAAATAATAGAAGAAATATATGTGTAATATTGTGGTATACCTGTTAAAAATATGAACGAACCGTGGACACCTAGTATTTTGTGTAATTCGTGCCATGTAAATCTTACTCGATGGACTAGTGGATGAATGCGGTAAGTACTTTAATATTAATGTATTACAATGTTTTGTGGAATAAAACGTTTTAATTTTAGACTTTACGTGGAATTTGGAATGCCAATGATTTGGAGACAACCATTCATTCACGATACGGACTGCTATTTTTGTCTAAGTTAATAGATTGGAGTAGAAAGTGTCCATCAAGTTCAACTGAGTACTCAATTCTGAGCGGTTCATGTTTGAGTCAGAAGTCATCGCTATTAACTCAGTTTCAACTCATTGATCTAGAGAGAGATTTGGAACTAACCAAAGATAAGGCAGGACAACTCACATCTGGGATGAAACAGTACAATATTTTGGCCCCAGATTTTAACATATCATATTATAGAGTCCGTGATATACCTTACAAACAATTTTATACAACTGTAGGTAACAGATGCTTTTGCGAGGACCTTCCCGCATTTTTCGAGGAACTTAATCAAATTTGCAATTCAAAGGAATGGCGGTTACTTGTTGACAGCAGTAAAGAAAGGTCCTGTTTCTGTAACTTATTTTCGTTCGTCTACGGCGAACGATCAAAATTCTCTCAGCTATTACTTGAATTCTATAAAACGCAGGTTAGAAATATTTTAGGAACAAGCTTTTTACATGATTTTCTACAGACACAATGAATTATAAACTTCTGTGACTTATATACGAAAAAAAGTTACAGAAACAGGCCCTAACGGTGTGATATCACACGGTGTGATATCTTGTGGCCAATCGACTGGCCCAAAACGTGAAATTATCTGCTCACCGAAGTGTTCTCTCAATAAATCCATTGATTGATGCGATGTGTGGGAAGTGTGGGAAGTGGCGCCGTCTTGTTGAAACCAAATGTCGCCGAGATCACGAGCTTAAATTTCAGGCTTCAAATAGTCGGTTATCATGGCACGATAACGGTCCCCATTGACGGTTACATTCTCACCGGCATCATTTTTGAAGAAATATGGACCGATGATTACTCCGGCCCATAAACCACACCAAACCGTTGTTTTTTCTGGATGAAGTGGTAGCTCTTGAATCTCTTCAGGTTGATCTTCGTCCCAAATACGGCAATTTTGCCCATTGAGCCAGAAATAGGCCTCATCGCTGAACAGCATTTTTTCAAGAGCCCATAGAGCGAAGCGATGTCACGGCGGCTTCAGTTCTTCTGTATTTTGTATGCTTTCAATTTAAGATCTCGAAGTAAAATGCGCCAAGTCGTTCCATACGCCCGTCCGAGTTGCTGCGAACGGCACCAAATCGACTCTCCACGGTCTTTGTGTACACTTTCAGCTACGGCCGCTACATTTTCTTCACTGCGTGCTGGACGTGGACTATTCGGTCGAATATTATCCGATAATGAATGCTGGGTATCAAGATGGGTGATGGTGTTGCGAATAGTACGCTCAGTAGGCCGATTATGTTGACCATAAGTTGAGCGAAGTGCACGAAACACATTCCTCACAGAACGTGAATTTTCGTAATAAAGTTGAACGATTTGTAAACGTTGTTCAGGAGTAAGTCTTTCCATGATGAAATGCCAAACAATACTTGACAAAAATAACACGACCGCATGACAAGACTCACACGTGATCTGTCAAAAAAGGCTATTGAAAAAAGTATCTCTACTTGAATCACCCGTTAGTGAATTCAAAGGTGAATTATGCGGATAAATATCATGCTTTGATAGGCAGGAAACCCCTACCTTCTAAAAGTCCCCTAGCGACGTTGAATCCCGTCCTCGACGAAAGTGGGGTTATCCGAATGATTGGTAGATTGGCCCGTTCCCCCGCTCTTTCCTACACTGAGAGGCATCATATAGTTCTGGCATACAATTGTGGTTACGTAAATCTATTGGTGAAATTCGTTCATCTTATTTTCGTGCATGGCAGACATATTTTGATGTTGCGTATCCTTCGAATAGGGTATTGGATCCCGCGTTTGAAAACCCTGATCCGACCTGTGGTACATCAATGTAGGACTTCTGTTTTGGAGCGGAAACGTTGTAGCAGTCAACTTATGGCTGCTCTCCCTCCAGACAGAACTGCACTTAATAGGGCGTTTACAACAACCGGTGTTGACATTGCTGGACCATTTGATATCAAATCATTTACAGGGCGAGGTTGTAAGATTACAAAGGAATACGTTTGTGTATTTGTATGTTTCTTCACCAAGGCTATACATTTAGAAGCAGGATCCGATTTATCTACCACCAACTTCTTAGCTGCATTTCATCGTTTTATCGCTCGTCGTGGTTGTCCTCGTTCGGTATTTTTGGACAATGGTAAGAATTTTGTCGGCGCATCGCGAGGTATTGAAAATAATTTTAGGGTGTTTGACTTTGGAATTTGGGAATCGGGGGGTCAAGAGTTTTAAGCTACATCTTCGTAGCTTACGTATTTTTTTACAAGCTCACATATTCCAGTTTAGGTCCCTAGTGTTACCACGGGCTGAAATGCCCCTCATCGAAACCAACCTGTTTGATATATAAATTTATCGATAGTACGAATATCAGTACTGGAAAGTATGTCCAGTCGTGGTATACTTAAAGCAAGTGCTCAATGCTCTCCACTTCTTCCTCATCTCCACAGCTTCGGCAGAAGTCATTGGAGTTAATACCCAATCTTTTTGCGTGTTCGCCGATCAAGCAGTGTCCCGTCAGAACCTGTACTAACGTAGACAATCGTTTCCTCTTTAGTGCGAGGAGATATTTTGACCTTCTCAGGTCACACCTTGGCCAGATTTGTCTAGCTACCCTGCAGGTGCCGATTTCTGTCAATCTTTCGTTGGACTGCCTGATTGCATCTTCCTAAGCCAAAGCTTGCACGTGGATAGTGGCGCACCAATATATGCAAATTCTTCGAGGATTTGTAATGTCGTCCCTTTCCTAGCAAGTTCATCGGCTTTGCAGTTCCCCGGGATATCCCTATGCCCAGGCACCCATATGAGGTGTATATTAAACTGCTCAGCCATCTCATTAAGAGATCTGCGGCAGTCGAGGTCTGTTTGTGAATTTAGGGATATTGCCTCCAGAGAATTGATGGCAGCCTGGCTGTCCGAGTAAATGACAACGCCAGTGTTGGTTACTATGTTGCGACTCAGCCACTTGGCGACTTCCCATATTGCCATTATTTCGGCTTGATAGACACTGCAGGTATCTGGTAGTCTTTGAGCTATATCCAGACTAAGTTATTCACAGTGTACTCCGAAGCCAACCTTTTCATCAAGCTTCGAACCATCCGTGTAAAAGTGGAGATGGTTTCTATTACCTGGTATTCTGCCGACCCATTCATCTCTGGCGGGAATCATAGTGATGTAATTTCTCTCGAAGGTGTACACAGTTGGTATATAGTCCACTCGGTCGGTTACCATAGCACTACACTTTGATATCCTCATGTGACCATAGTTCTTGTACCTCCACATTGATAGGCAGTTTAATCTTATTGCCGCTTTGGTTGCAACTTCTCTCGCCGCAATATTAATCGGTAGTATATGGAGTAGGGCTTGTAGAGACTCGGTCGCTGTAGTCCTTAAGGCTCCGCTTATGCTCAGGCAGGCAGTTCTCTGAACCTTTGTTAGTAGGTTGGTGATGGTTAGTTTGTCAGTTGCCGTCCACCATACCACAATACCGAACTACTGCTATATATATCCAGTGCACGATTTTAGGAGAGAGTCCCCACCGCGACCCTACAGCCTTTTTGTAGGAATATAAGGCGACGTTGGCCTTCCTTACACGTTCCAATACGTTAAGTCTAAATAACATTTTCCTATCTAGAATTATTCCTAAAAATTTTGCACTTTCAGAAAAGACTAGATCTGTTCCATTTATCCGAGGTGGAGGGTCCAAATGTGGGACATTATTCATCCTAGTAAAGAGAACCAATTCTGTCTTGTTGGGGTTAACGCCCAAACCGCTGCTTCTGGCCCATCTAGCCAACTTGTTCAGAGCCACCTGTAGGATGTCTCTGAGGACGTTAACGAATTTGCCACTCACTGCGATTGCCACGTCGTCCGCATATGCCACGACCTTGCAGCCACAACGTTCTAGATCTAGCAGGATTTCATTCACCGCTAGGTTCCAAATTAGTGGAGACAGTACTCCTCCTTGGGGGGTCCCTCTGTTTACAAACCTTGTTAGAGTTGTGGACCCTAGACATGCTGTTATGCATCTTCTGGTAAACAGACTTTGAATTAGTCTAATCAAACTAGTGTTAACTTTTAGATGTGAGAGTGCCGCAATTACCGCATCTGAGTGAATGTAGTTAAAAGCCCCTTCTATGTCAAGAAATGCCACCATGGTGAATTCCTTGAAATGCAGGGACGATCCGATAGTGCTCACAAGTTCGTGCAGGGCTGATTCTGTAGACTTGCCCTTATTGTAAACATGTTGGTTCCCCGACAGGAGTTTTGTATCCAGGTTTTCCCTAATGAAATGATCTAAAAGTCTTTCCAGACCTTTCAATAGGAAGGAGATAGGCTAATTGGTCTGAAGTCTTTTGGCCTAGTGTGTGATATCTTTCCCGCTTTAGGTATGAATACCACTTTGGTATCCCTCCATCGATTCGGGACGTATGAAAGCCTGATACAGCCTACATAAATTTTCTCCAGCCAGGGGATAATGTACTTTAACATTTTCTGCATTTCTGCTGGAGTGATGCCATCTGGTCCAGGTGACTTGAAGGGCTCAAAGCTATTAATAGCCCAGCTTGTTCTGGATCTCTCAGTCAAGAAGCTAGCGACGCTCGCAGTCCACTCGCACTCTTGTTGGTCCTGCTGATCCTCGGGTTCTGTTACAGAGTTCCCCGGGAAATGTTTGTCGAGCAGTACATTGAGCGACTGCTCGCTGTTTTTGGTCCAGTTATTTGTGAAGCAGATAATATCTTCCTCAGGCTAGCGGCGTCGGA
Source organism: Eudasyphora cyanicolor (assembly GCA_963930755.1). Taxonomy (NCBI): domain Eukaryota; kingdom Metazoa; phylum Arthropoda; class Insecta; order Diptera; family Muscidae; genus Eudasyphora; species Eudasyphora cyanicolor. The sequence goes on along the minus strand of OZ005735.1, from coordinate 101,492,367 downwards.
GATCTTTTCCACTTCACCACAGAAGGTATACCAAGAGCGCCTTTGCGCCTTTCTAAGCTCCTTCTTATAGATCTTGAGTTGCTCTTTATAGACATCCCAATCATTAGCGACCCCAGGAGATTTAGCCTTATTGAATAGCTTGTTGCAGGTCTTTTTCATAGCCGTTAGCTCAGAAGTCCACCAGTTGAGTACTTTCTTGAAATTCTTCTCATACAGGTGCCACTTTGTCTTCCTTACATTTCTGTGGACGGCAGGTTTAGGCGCTTTTTCCGCGAGTTTGAACTCAATATAATGGTGATCTGAGAATGAGTGGTCGTCCAGTACATTCCACCCAATAATTTTGTCTGACAGCCGGTCAGTAGCAAACGTTACGTCGAGTACTTCTTGTCTGTATTTAATTGTAAAGGTCGGTTTATTACCTATGTTACAAACACTAAGGTTGGTAGTTAGAATAAAGTCAAGAAGCGAATCACCCCTATTGTTTATATCCGTACTACCCCAGATAGTATGATGAGCGTTCGTGTCTGCGCCAATAATCAGTTCGAGCTCGAGAACCAATGTATGACATCCGAAACCGAAAGGTATTTGGACTAAAAAGCCATTGAGAACTCATTCGTACTATGGGAATATTATTAATTTATGAAATGTGATATAATAATGCATTTTGGTGAAGAACTAAATAATGTGGGAACTGTTAAACAGAATTAAGCATGGGAGCTAAATTTGGAAAATTGCGACACACGTGCACTACACCTTCCTTTTCAGGAAGAATGATCATATAATCTTATTTCTATGATCATTCTGGTGTATTATCTATATTTATTAAATAATGTTTTCCTTTTGATTATATATATCATTCTTATGTATAATTTACTTAATATTTTCTAACATTATTTTTATTAATATTTTTATGTCCGTGAAGATAAATATGCATTGAAAAATATATATGAGTCAAGACACAAACCACCTTATATTAACAGAGCACTGTTACTGAGCCAGCAGAGCGCTGTTATAAGTTAACAGAGCAAAGTAAAAATGTTCATACTGATACTATATTTACAAAATGCAAATTTTAGCAAATCTTAATATTTATTTTAATACAATATAATGAAAATACACGAATAGAAGAAGTCGTATATTATGCAATATAACACAGGCCATAAATAAATAAGCGAAAACCTATAAAACTAGAGGTTACCTAACTCGCAAAGTTGAATCTAAACAAAAAAAATTGGAGTATTCAGGTATTCAGCAAAAATTGCAAAATCGATGCTGAATCGAAATATATAAACCATTTTGGCCAAAAAACCCAGGTATTCGAGTTATTAAGAATTTTTAGTTAAATATGTTTGTTTGAAAATCGTCCACTGTGGCTTAACCAAAAAAGTTGGAGTATTCCGGTATTCAGCTAAAATAGCAAAATCGATGCTGAATCGAAATATATAAACCATTTTGGCCAAAAAACCCAGATATTCGAGTTAGCACATTATGAGTCCAGGAATGTCGCTTTTCCTTACCAATTTTAGCTTTGCGCCGTCCCAAGGTGAGGGGAAGCTACCCACAAGTTTTACAAGGACACCAGCGCAGCGTTGTGATTCCAGCCTTAGCATCAAAACTCCCCTCTCAAACTTGCAACTCATTACTTCGATTGGTGGTTCATCCTTAGATTCGTGGACGTACTCCGCTACCCTCGTATAGACCAAATCTTCGAAGTTACTCTTTTGGTCTTCGGGGATTCTGCCAGATTCACTACTGCTATCAATTATGGCATAGATCGTCTCGAAAATGTTGTTTAGGATAATGTTGTTTAGGATTAGAATAAGATGGTGGCTTCTTACCCTTCTTTATTGCCAACTGATGTTTCCGTGTCTGTAGAGTTTTTTGTTTAAAGTCTCATCCTTAACGGATGATTTGGTTGACTTGATCTGCGTTACTGGATCAACTTTACCGCCCACGATCGGATGACCCCGACTAGAGACTTCCTTTTGTGTGGTTATGTTAGGCTTCTCCGAATTACTGGAAGACGTCGAGCCCTTTTTCTCCTTAGTCACTTTCACAGCGCTATGTTCTTCGGGAGACCTGACTCTTATCGGCCTCCATGCATGTGTTGGAGGTAGAACTGTCAAGGTCATCCCGTAATAGGTTCTGTCGGTTCAACTTATTCAGATTCCTTCTTTGTGCCCCTGACAGTCTCTTTGAGTTAGCAACAATAGTGATATTGTTTTCATTTGATGATTCGGAGTCAGAGTCCCCACTGGTTTTTAAAGGCTGGGGACGGAAAGCATTGAGAGACACGCATGACAATCCCTTGCTTCTCGTACACAACCAGTTGAACACTTTGTTCTCACTTCCGGTCCTTGAAAATGAAACTAGTTCAGGATTAAACTCAATCCAGCGTGGAATAAATGGATGTCTCTCAGCGATGTCCTCTGAGGACGAAAGCTCTACTTCGGACACAGAGAGGCTGAGGGGAGTATCCGGACTCTTTGACGCATCTGGCGGGGACATGCTTCTCGACGATACCGACGAAGAGTTCGATAACACCCTTGTCGGGGTGGATGTTAATCTGTCAATTACCAATGATGGTAAGAATTCTACAGATTAACCTCCATCACGCTAAAGCAGCCTCAGCGGCTCTATTGCTGCGCCTGTCCACAGGCGCAGTAGACATCGTCCTAATACAGGAGCCCTACGTAGTGGGAGGAAGGGTGTGCGGTATTAGGACACCCAACTTTAAATTGCTTGTGGCCAACTGTGAAGGCACTCCAAGAACCTGCATTTTGGCCAGGAAAGATTTAAGTATCTTTCTCCTGACTAATTTAAGTGGTAAAGCCCAAACGGCTGCTAGCCTGGAGATCGGTAATCGCATATATTGGGTGGTCTCCAGCTACTTGCCTTATGAATCTGTAGTACCGACTGCTCTATTCAGGGAAGTAGTAGAAGAAGCAACGTCTGACGAGCTCGAGCTGATTATTGGCGCAGACACGAACGCTCATCATACTATCTGGGGTAGTACAGATATAAACAATAGGGGTGATTCGCTTCTTGACTTTATTCTAACTACCAACCTTAGTATTTGTAACATAGGTAATAAACCGACCTTTACAATTAAAGACAGACAAGAAGTACTCGACGTACGTTTGCTACTGACCGGCTGTCAGACAAAATAATTGGGTGGAATGTACTGGACGACGACTCATTCTCAGATCACCATTATATTGAGTTCAAACTCGCGGAAAAAGCGCCTAAACCTGCCGTCCACAGAAATGTAAGGAAGACAAAGTGGCACCTGTATGAGAAGAATTTCAAGAAAGTCCTCAACTCCAAACTTCTGTACGAACCAAATGACAAAGCCGGTCTAGATAATCTGGTCGATCATATCACCATATCATTCAATAGATCCCTTGAAGAAGCCTGTCCAAAAACAAGGTACAAGGGTAAAACTAAACCCCAATGGTGGACTTCTGAGCTAACGGCTATGAAAAAGACCTGCAACAAGCTATTCAATAAGGCTAAATCTACTGGGGTCGCTAATGATTGGGATGTCTATAAAGAGCAACTCAAGATCTATAAGAAGGAGCTTAGAAAGGCGCAAAGGCGCTCTTGGTATACCTTCTGTGGTGAAGTGGAAAAGATCTCCGACGCCGCTAGCCTGAGGAAGATTTTATCTGCTTCACAAATAACTGGACCAAAAACAGCGAGCAGTCGCTCAATGTACTGCTCGACAAACATTTCCCGGGGAACTCTGTAACAGAACCCGAGGATCAGCAGGACCAACAAGAGTGCAAGTGGACTGCGAGCGTCGCTAGTCAAGTCACCTGGACCAGATGGCATCACTCCAGCAGAAATGCAGAAAATGTTAAAGTACATTATCCCCTGGTTGGAGAAAATTTATGTAGGCTGTATCAGGCTTTCATACGTCCCGAATCGATGGAGGGATACCAAAGTGGTATTCATACCTAAAGCGGGAAAGATATCACACACTAGGCCAAAAGACTTCAGACCAATTAGCCTATCCTCCTTCCTATTGAAAGGTCTGGAAAGACTTTTAGATCATTTCATTAGGGAAAACCTGGATACAAAACTCCTGTCGGGGAACCAACAAGCTTACAATAAGGGCAAGTCTACAGAATCAGCCATGCACGAACTTGTGAGCAGTATCGAATCGGAGTGCTCACAAGTTCGGAGTGCTCAAGGAGTGCTCAAGGAATTCACCATGGTGGCATTTCTTGACATAGAAGGGGCTTTTAACAACATTCACTAAGATGCGGTAATTGCGGCACTCTCACATCTAAAAGTTAACACTAGTTTGATTAGACAAATTCAAAGTCTGCTCACCAGAAGACGCATAACATCATGTCTAGGGTCCACAACTCTAACAAGGTTTGTTAACAGAGGGACCCCGCAAGGAGGAGTACTGTCTCCACTAATTTGGAACCTAGCGGTGAATGAAGGCAAGACAGCCTAACAGATCTTTTCAGTACTGATATTCGTACTATCGATAAATTTATATATCAAACAGGTTGGTTTCGATGAGGGGCATTTCAGCCCGTGGTAACACTAGGGACCTAAACTGGTCTATGTGAGCTTGTAAAAATACGGCTGCCACCCTAACCTAAACCTAAACCTAGAGTGATGCCGTCGGGCCCAGGTGACTTGAAGGGCTCAAAGCTATTAATAGCCCAGCTTATTCTGGATCTCTCAGTCAACAACCTAGTCACGCTTGAAGTCCACTCGCCCTCTTGTTGGTCCTGCTGATCCTCTGGTACTGTTAGAGAGTTCCCCGGGAAATGTGTGTCGAGCAGTACATTGAGCGACTGCTCGCTGTTTTTGGTCCAGTTATTTGCCTCATCCTGTAAATATTCCACTGTACAAGGTGAAGCAGATAATATCTTCCTCAGACTTGCGGCGTCGGAGACCATTTCACTTCGCCACAGAAGGTATACCAAGAGCGTCTGTGCGCCTTCCTAAGCTCCTTCTTATAGATCATGAGTTGCTCTTTATAGGCATCCCATACATTAGCGACCCCAGTAGATTTAGCTTTGTTGAATAGCTTGTTGCAGGTCTTTTTCATAGCCGTTAGCTCAGAAGTCCACTATTGAGGTTTATTTTTACCCTTGTATCTGGACAGGCTTCTTCAATGGAACTATTGAATGATATGGTGATATGCTCGACCAGATTATCCAGACCGGCTTTGTCATTCGGTTCGTACAGAAGTTTAGAGTTGAGGACTTTCTTGAAATTCTTCTCATACAAGTGCCACTTTGCCTTTCTCACATTTCTGTGGACGGCAGGTTTAGGCGCTTTTTCAGCGAGTTTGAACTCAATATAATGGTGATCTGAGAATGATAATAATTTTGTCTGACAGCCGGTCAGTAGCAAACATTACGTCGAGTACTTCTTGTCTGTCTTTTATTGTAAAGGTCGGTTTATTACCTATATTACATATACTTAGGTTGGTAGTTACAATAAAGTCAAGAAGCGAATCAACCCTGTCGTTTATATCCGTACTACACCAGATAGTATGATGAGCGTTCGTGTCTGCACCAAAAATCAGCTTGACCTTGTCAGACGTTGCTTTTTCTACTACTTCCCTGAATAGAGCAGTCGGTACTACAGCTTCATAAGGCAAGTAACTGGAGACCACCCAATATATGCGACTAAAGATCTCCAGACTAGCAGCTTTTTGGTCTTTACCACTTAAATTAGCCAGGTGAAAGATACTTACATCTTTCCTGGCCAAAATGCAGGTTCTTGGAGTACCTTCACAGTTGGCCACAACCAGTTTAATGTTGGGTGTCCTGATACCGCACACCCTTCCTCCCACTGCGTAGGGCTCCTGTATCAGGATGATGTCTACTGCACCTGTGGACAGGCGCAGCAATAGAGCCGCTGAGGCTGCTTTAGCGTGATGGAGGTTCAACTGAAGAATTCTTACCATCATTGGTAATTGACAGATTAACATCCAGTCCGACAAGGGTGTTATCGAACTCTTCGTCCGTATCACCGAGAAGCGTGTCCCCGCCAGATGCGTCAAAGAGTCCGGAGACTCCCCTCAGCCCCTCTGTGTCAGAAGTAGAGCTTTCGTCCTCAGAGGACATCGCTGAGAGACATCTATTTATTCCACGCTGGATTGAGTTTAATCCTGAACTAGTTTCATTTTCAAGGACCGGAAGTGAGAACAAAATGTTCAACTGGTTGTGCACGAGAAGCAAGGGATTGTCATACGTGTCTCTCAATGCTTTCCATGCCAGAACAAAGCTACGATTTAATAGGGGAAATTTCGAGACAATCTCCGGAGCGTCTCCACTTGTTTTCCTCACTAAATGACACAAGCCCTCGATGTCACTTAGACGCGTATTGTTTATGTATACGGCCGTAAACAAGTCACTAAATGTGGGCCACGATAAGAAAACGTCGGTGTCACACGGCGGAAGCGTTAGGTTATGTACAGCTTCACTTATTGGCGGATCACTATACAAACGCGAATTACTAGAACTATTTTCTACGCTGATTATATTTGCACAATCGACCTGAGTTCCGATTTCCCGAGAAGCGTCGGTGAATGTACTCATGTTATTGATGGTGTATGTATGGCGTGTGTCCTAGAGTGGTGGCCGCGCCAATGAAATAACAGAACCACTCATGGAAGAATTCAAGGACGACTTACGCGATCGTTTGAAAATCGCTAGCTTTCTATTAATGGCGGAAAGACATTGCATGTAAGTTTGGCACGACACGTCATATTTTGACATTTCTCACGTATTTGTCTACAATTTGCCTAATTTGAGATCATAGATATCCAGGTGTTCATCTTTTAAAATTCTGAAGTGTACGTCAAATTTTGCTAGAGCATCCGAAGCTCTAATGAAGAAATCAAGAGGAGTAAGTGGCATGTTTCAAAAGATTTTTTCTTCTTAAAGGCAAAGCGAACTACAATTCAAGTTCACCGCAAGTTTTCAAAATATCGATTAATGGTAAACCGGTAGGCCAATTTCAAATATTGTTAAACACGCCAAAATAGCAAAAAGGTTTTATGGATGTTCGCAGACAATTCAAAAAAATAAATTTAAATTTGCACAAGGTAAATATAATAAACTAGCTGACCCCAGCAGACGTTGTTCTGCCCGTTCTGTTTTGGATATATTGGTTTGTTATTCAGTAGTATTTCGTTCAAAAATGCATACACCCCAGGTTTCAGGAAAAAAACATTAAAAATGTATATTGACCATAAGTCCACTACAGCGCCACCTATCGGTTATAATAATACATACAAACTACTATCAAGACAAACCACACATACATTTTAAATTGCAGTCAAATTGCTCTGGAAATGCGAATTTTGCAAATAACTTGACCACTCCGCCATTATCACGATGAAAACAATTCTAAAACACAGATGTCCCCAAACTGAGCTTATTGTTAAATTTTTAGCCCATTCGTCCTTATGGTTTCGGAGATCATGCGTTACTAACAAAAGTACAAAGGATTTTATATATAAAGATAAATTCAATAAATATATATAAACATATACGAAAATTCCAAGAATGCTAAATCTCGCGGTGTACCGAATTTTCAAAAAGTTATTTAAATATTTTCTTGCGAAAATATATGAATTTACCGGTCTACTACGTAAGAAAAGAAAAAAATACCGATTGTAGCACGTAGATATCAAGAAAGACCGAAAACGTAAATTTCACAAATTTTTAAAAAATATTTTGAATGTCGTTGATTATGTACCGAAAACCCAGTGAAATAGTCAATCAATCGAATCGAAAAATGAAAAGATCAAAAACACACTTTTAGTTAAAAAAAAGTCGAATTAACTGAATGTAGGGTGCACGGGATTTCCTTCTTCTAATCGTTCACAAAAAAATCTTGAAAATTGTTTCGAACAGGATCCTATAACATTTGCAACCAAATTATCATTATATGTATGTAACAAACGTTGTAGTGAACGCAATCGACCGACCAAATTCTGTGTATCGCAACTACAAAAGAGAACCAAAACTCAAAACAGAAACCCGACTTGAACGTACGTTCAACTGTGTATATGAGTACTGTGTATATGAGTATGTGTATATGTATATACTATCAACGCAAAGCGAGCGAGCGCGGCCAGACAGAGGAAAATACGTATTAATGTATGTACATATATTCACAGCACCCAAAACGATGGATAGAAGCGCGGACAGACAGACGTTCGTATGTTACGTATATTTGAGCATATACATATATGGATTTATGTATGTATATTTCGAGAACGACGCGAATAAACAAATCAATTAGTATGAAATTATTAGGATTTAAGGGTAGATTTGGAAATAATTACACTGTGCTAGTCCAAAAATGTAACAGAAAGGAGACCCTATGGATAGACCTATTTCGGCCATGCTGAATCCAGTGGCATTAGCCGTTTTTCTATGTTAGCTCTTGTTTTCGCGATATTCGAACACAAAGTTTGTTGGCAAATCCGAGAGCTGACTTATCTCTTTGGTTATTTTGAAGTGGAAGACTTCGGAATATACGCTTCAGTCCAAAGATCGAAATAAAGGGAACATTTGGACAATTATTTTTCTCAAAACAGTCGTCCACGCTTCTCACCCCCTTACCACTGAAAAAGTGCAATGAAATCTTATCATATGTTAAAAAACATATATATCGTCGACATCTTTAGTAGGTATCGTTGAGAAAAATATTCCTCGCGAAGAAATACTATAAGTCCTTTCTCAACTTTTTTATAAGAATTAAGCAAATTTCAAGTTATTACATAATTTGTGTAGTTTTCAGCAGAAAATAATTGAAATAAAATTTTTTGACTTAATTTTTTGTAAATTTTTTTTTCGTTAGTGTTAATGGAAATTTCAAAGGTAACCAACAAAAACTGCTAAATTGTGAAACCTGTTAATTTTTCAAAAATATGTTGAAAGGATACTCATAGTAATTTTTCGCGAGGAACATTTTTCTCAAAGATACAAACTAAAAATGTCGATGATTTGTATGACGTTTGACACATGGTAAGATTTGATTGCACTTTTTCGGGGATAAAGTGTTGAGAAGCGTGGTTGACTATTTTGAGAGAAATAATACTCGAAGGGTTTCCTTTATTTCGTTCTTTGGACTGAAGTGCGTTTTCGGAATTCTTAGACTTCAAAATCACCTCAGAGATAACTAACCTCTCTGATTTTTTTGCAAACTTTGTTGTCGAATATCGCGAAAACAAGAGCTAACCTAGAAAAACGGTTAGCTCCATTGGATTCAGCAAGGTCGAAATAGGTATATCCATAGGGTCTCCTTTCTGTTACATTTTTAAAAAGTTAGTAGATTTGTAAATAATAACATGCAAACAATTCAATTTTTTTAACACCTTATTTCGATATTATTCGCGTAAGAATATTTAATACAATTTTCCACCACTTAACTACGAAAAAAATGCACTTTCGCTTAGGTTTTTTTTGGTTCTTGTGTATTATTTTTCGGATATGTCCGTCCGCGTCTATATGTAAGTGCGGGTTACAGTCGGGAAATCGAGCACTAGAAAACGAAAGGGGGGTATTGCGACGCGTTGTTGAACGGCCTGACAGACAAAACACTTGTTATTGTTATAAACACTTTATATCCCGAGCACACACACACAGCACTATACAAACCTGCTCTGATTGAAAACAAAAATTCAACTTAAAATTACTGTATGGCTGGATGGATAGGTAGATGGATCTTTGGATGATGTTTTGGGATTTGGTTTTTTATATAAAGTATTTGGCCGAGGTGCCAAAGGTTTATTTAGGAGGTTTTGAGGTGGTGATAAAAAAGTTTACCTGTAATAATTATTGTACAGCAAGGTACTTATCAAGACGAGAAGTTTTGCAACGCAAAAGCCAAGATGGAGTGAGGTGGTGGCGAAAGCTGTCTTAGAAAAAAACAAATAGTTACTCGTTAGAATCTATATTGCAAGGATGTAATAACAAGGAGTATGCAGATTGTAACGAGTAAGTGCAAACGACAAATAGTACAATCTATACACAGAGAGAAATAAAAGGACAAAACGAAACTTAAGGAAAAATTCATTCTTAAACAAAAATAAAAAAGAAAATTTGCAGAAAATCGAGGGGGGGGGGGCAATTTTTTCTACAAAGGCTTTTTCAAAAAAAAAATTCTTAAACATTTGTTTTACAAAAAAATGGCGCATTGCGTTCTCTCTCAAATCACACTTCGAAAAATCTGTTCAGCCGTTAGAGAGCAATTACAAATTTCGTAAAACAAAAAACGCATTTTTTTTAAATTTTTTTCAAAAATTAAAATGCCCATAAAATTTTTTCAAAGAAAAAATGATAGCGAGATCTTATTTTACCTATTTGTAACTGCTTATAAACATTTTAGTTAAAAATAAAACACGTCATGTCCGATCGTCAAAAATGAGCACCGGATACCGCTCAGAGTTTTGACGAAGTTAGAGGCTGTTGAGGTTTCGTCTCTTACCGAACAACAAAAAGAGTCACTTACCTGGGCAAAAGGCGTCATAGATGCTTCTAATGCCAATGAGCCGGCTGAAAGAGCCACAAATTCAGCTGTGTTAACGGCTAATAACGTCAAAATAATCAGTTCACCTGATGAACACCTACCTTCGAAAAAGGCATGTGCAATCAGCCATTATGGCTCATTTCCTCGATGTCCGTAGAGAAATGCCGGGCAAACCACCAATCTGCAACGATGCAGGATGGCATCAGGGGAGAGTAGAGCTCTTATATTTCGGTGATGCCAGATCAGTAGACCTGTATAAGGCTGCTCTGAGTCGAGCGGGTGAGGCGTGGCCGGGTGCCCATTTGGATGTTGTCGCAAAAATCAACATCCCTAGTCACCCTAGAGCCATCACCTGAGTTAAAGAAGAGCCCTCCAACCCAGCTGACAAATTAGAAATAATAAAAGATTCCAATCCTGGTTTGCCCGCCCATATTTGGAGAGTCAGCAATGTGTGTGAGGCGGATGGTAAAAAGCGGAGGTACCCACGCCCATTATTTCTGCTGACTCCAATTCTAGCGAAAGATCTGTAACGTCCTTCTCTGAGGACGAAAACTCTACTTCTGACACAGAGAGGCTAATGGGAGTCTCAGGACTCTTTGACGAATCTGGCGGGGACACGCTTCTCGATGATACGGACGAAGCTTCGATAACACCCTTGTCGGGGTGGATGTTAATCTGTCAATTACCAATGATGGTAAGAATTCTTCAGATTAACCTTCATCACGCTAAAGCAGCCTCAGCGGCTCTATTGCAGAGCCTGTCCACAGGTGATTATTGGCGCAGACATGAACGCTCATCATACTATCTGGCGTAGTATGGATATAAACAATAGGGGTGATTCGCTTCTTGACTTTATTTTAACTACCAACCTAACTATTTGTAACATTGGAAATAAACCGACCTTTACAATTAAAGACAAAAAAGAAGTACTAGACGTAACGTTTGCTACTGACCGGGTGTCAGACAAAGTTATTGGGTGGAATGTACTGGACGACCACTCATTCTCAGATCAGTATTATATAGAGTTCAAACTCGCCGAAAAAGCGCCTAATCCTTCTGTCCACAGAAATGTGAGGAAGAAAAAGTGGCACCTGTATGAGAAGAATTTTAAAAAGGTCCTCAACTCTAAACTTCTTTATGAACCGAATGACAAAGCCGGTCTGGATAATCTGGTCAAGCATATTACCACTTTATTCAATAGTTCCCTTGAAGAAGCCTGTCCAAAAACAAGGTACAAGGGTAAAACTAAACCTCAATGGTGGACTTCTGAGCTAACGGCAAGGAAAAAGACCTGCAACAAGCTATTCAACAAGGCGAAATCTATGTACATAGGTCGATATTAAGTATTCTGACTCAGAAATTTGAAATGATTGATTTGACACAGAAGTCAATGCTGCATATGGTATCATAACTGGGAGGTACAATTGGGAACCAAGAAAAAAATAAAAATGAAATTCGAAAAAGTCAGCAAAAGATTTGAAAATCTTTTATAAATAAAATATATTTGGAGAAATTCTTAAACAATAATTTTATTTGTACTTAAACATATACTTTATTTGAGAAATTTAGTTTGCAAATATCTATATATTTTATTGATTTTCAAATCAAATTTATTTGCTTAGAAAATATAATATTTAAAAATTTGTGTTCCAAATATATTTTCTTTCGATTCAAACATATCAAAAAAGGTCCCGTGTAGTCACTTTTTTAATTTTTATAGTTTCAGCCGATGTGAGCCGCTACAATCGGTGGCGACGCCGGCTGGAAAAAACGACCGGATGCGGCGCGCCGCCGATGTACGCCGCGTCGACTTCATGGCCTGATTTAATTTACACCATGGCTGGATGTTGCAAGGCGGGTGGCAATGTTTAAGTTCAAATAGTATTCTTTTACTTTCCTCCTTTTATTTTCCTTCATTAAGTGACAACCCCCAATTTTTCCCGGCGCACACTGGTTCAGAATCGGTTTTTACTGGCCAAAACTCTGTAATTTTAGAACCGATAGAGATATTTTAGTTTTTATTTCAATAAAATCGGGTCAGCATTTATTGAGGAATTCAAGGTCAATGTTGAATTTTTGAGTTTATGTTTAGTTGACCTATTTATTTTATGTTTTAGTTATTCGTTCAGCTTTAGGCCATAAATAAAACAATGTTATTTTTAATATTATTGTTTCATTACAAATTTTTATTCCCGATATTTCGAACGACTTCGTCGATCATCTTCAGGGGGTTACACTAAACAACTATACATTAAAAATTAGTAACAATATACACGAATTTTCACAAAAGGTCATAATTACATTTATAAAAACGAAACAAAAATAAGGTATCCTTTCTTTTTCACTTTACAATGACAACTAAGTTAATTTTTGATTTACTTGCTATTCTTGTGTATTAAATGTCTATATATGTGTGCGCATTTATCTGTACCTGTTTTAAAATTCAGTCTCTTCTCAGTGGATACGGCAGTGATGTGTAACATCTCAAGCATGTATCTCCTGTGTAGTTGCTCTCTTCTTCTAATACGTCAACGTCGTCAAAGTTCGGTTGGTGATCAGTTAGTGTGCAATGTGCCGCGAGAGCAGTTTTCTGTTCAAGTGGTTTGTCAAGAGCTTTTTGGTCGGGTCTATGTGAAGAGAGTCTAGTTTTTAGTTTCGTTCGTGTAGTGCCAATATATAACTTGTTGCATAAGTTGGACTTGTCGCCGTTGCATTTAATTTTGTATACTACGTCATGTTTTTCTTCCTTTTTATCTTTTGATTTTGTCATATTAAATAAGCTATTTACTGTACTATAGGATTTTTGTGCCAATTCAAATTTGTCCCTGTCATAAAGGTCTGAGTTCTTAAGTCGTTCAGGAAATCCTGGAATATATGTTACAGTTTTATATAATTTAGTTTGTTTTTCTTCTTGTTTTATATTTAGCATGGAAATGTGGGGTTTTGTTTTCATCTTCTTTATTTGTTAAAATAATGTCATGCGTTGATAAATAAACCATTTTAATAATAAATTTTGTAAAACAAACAAAAATTTTTTTCGACTAAAAAATTTCCTCGGTATTTAAAAAAAAACACAGCAAACTTTTTCATATTTTGTATTTGAACGATATTAAGTGAAAGCATTTATTTTTTACTTCTATGTGTAATAAAAACAGTAAATTATAATTTTTATTCGTTCGGTTGAAAAATTGCCTGCAAATATTCCATATTTTGTTCCGTATTATTTCTGTTCTCTAGCAGCCCTCTTGCATCTTTATCTAAGTCCCGATCTTCTACTTTCCACTGATTTCGAAGGCTGGAGATGAGGGGATCTGACGTTGCCAACAAAATATTAAATAGATCTTCGTTTGTACAATTTCGAGATATTTTTCTGGTATTGTGCTCTCTATAAAACCTATAATCCTTATTTCTTTTTTCCTGGGTTTCCTCTGATAGATCTCCGATTGGTACCAAATGATGCTTAATGACATCTCCTCCATGATAAAGAATTTTGCGAACTGTTGCAGACATATTTCTCCATGAATATTTGGTATTATATATTCGTGCAGTTTCCTTGGTATATTCATTAAATTTTGTAGCCTCAATTTGTTTATGGCAGGCAAGTACATCGATAATTGTTTTAATTAAATCTTGAAATGAGATTTATATCAACACCAGTTATTTCAGATGCTTTTTCGGGATCAGAAAAGAACATTCTTGCTGTACTCCCATCATTGGTATTGCCTGATCCTTGTTTTGGTTGATCTATAATCATCCCACATTTGAGAAATTCATCCTGAACATGTTTCTTTTTTAAATTTCTTAAATCCTTGTTGGTGTCATTGTTTCTTATTGATCCTGTAGGTCCAAAATCCAAACCATAACTGATTTTAAGTATGTGTTCCATAAATCATATGTAGTGGCGATAATCCAAATGCATATGCATCAGTATTATCTACTGATTTTCCGGGACTTGGTTTAATTTGCTTGATGTAGATTGACATATAATGCAGCTGGATGAAGCCTTTGTGTCAGTCAAAGCCTGGCCAACTTTTCCATCTATCATCGTTAGCACTAATTGGTAGTTAACTTCAATTTTCTGGCCTTCAATTTCTACTTCTAATGGCTGCAGTCTTGTAATTTGGGTTTTTATATTATTGACTTCTTTTTTATCATATCATGAGTTTCTTTTTAAAATTCAAATTGTAGTATTTCGTAGAAGATGGTGTTTGATTTTTCCAAATATTATTTGTCTGCATGGTACTGGTCGAAGGTTCCGAATCCTTCAAATTCTTTATCAGAGTTTTGACGAAGTTAGAGGCTGTTGAGGTTTCGTCTCTTACCGAACAACAAAAAGAGTCACTTACCTGGGCAAAAGGCGTCATAGATGCTTCTAATGCCAATGAGCCGGCTGAAAGAGCCACAAATTCAGCTGTGTTAACGGCTAATAACGTCAAAATAATCAGTTCACCTGATGAACACCTACCTTCGAAAAAGGCATGTGCAATCAGCCATTATGGCTCATTTCCTCGATGTCCGTAGAGAAATGCCGGGCAAACCACCAATCTGCAACGATGCAGGATGGCATCAGGGGAGAGTAGAGCTCTTATATTTCGGTGATGCCAGATCAGTAGACCTGTATAAGGCTGCTCTGAGTCGAGCGGGTGAGGCGTGGCCGGGTGCCCATTTGGATGTTGTCGCAAAAATCAACATCCCTAGTCACCCTAGAGCCATCACCTGAGTTAAAGAAGAGCCCTCCAACCCAGCTGACAAATTAGAAATAATAAAAGATTCCAATCCTGGTTTGCCCGCCCATATTTGGAGAGTCAGCAATGTGTGTGAGGCGGATGGTAAAAAGCGGAGGTACCCACGCCCATTATTTCTGCTGACTCCAATTCTAGCGAAAGATCTGTAACGTCCTTCTCTGAGGACGAAAACTCTACTTCTGACACAGAGAGGCTAATGGGAGTCTCAGGACTCTTTGACGAATCTGGCGGGGACACGCTTCTCGATGATACGGACGAAGCTTCGATAACACCCTTGTCGGGGTGGATGTTAATCTGTCAATTACCAATGATGGTAAGAATTCTTCAGATTAACCTTCATCACGCTAAAGCAGCCTCAGCGGCTCTATTGCAGAGCCTGTCCACAGGTGATTATTGGCGCAGACATGAACGCTCATCATACTATCTGGCGTAGTATGGATATAAACAATAGGGGTGATTCGCTTCTTGACTTTATTTTAACTACCAACCTAACTATTTGTAACATTGGAAATAAACCGACCTTTACAATTAAAGACAAAAAAGAAGTACTAGACGTAACGTTTGCTACTGACCGGGTGTCAGACAAAGTTATTGGGTGGAATGTACTGGACGACCACTCATTCTCAGATCAGTATTATATAGAGTTCAAACTCGCCGAAAAAGCGCCTAATCCTTCTGTCCACAGAAATGTGAGGAAGAAAAAGTGGCACCTGTATGAGAAGAATTTTAAAAAGGTCCTCAACTCTAAACTTCTTTATGAACCGAATGACAAAGCCGGTCTGGATAATCTGGTCAAGCATATTACCACTTTATTCAATAGTTCCCTTGAAGAAGCCTGTCCAAAAACAAGGTACAAGGGTAAAACTAAACCTCAATGGTGGACTTCTGAGCTAACGGCAAGGAAAAAGACCTGCAACAAGCTATTCAACAAGGCGAAATCTATGTACATAGGTCGATATTAAGTATTCTGACTCAGAAATTTGAAATGATTGATTTGACACAGAAGTCAATGCTGCATATGGTATCATAACTGGGAGGTACAATTGGGAACCAAGAAAAAAATAAAAATGAAATTCGAAAAAGTCAGCAAAAGATTTGAAAATCTTTTATAAATAAAATATATTTGGAGAAATTCTTAAACAATAATTTTATTTGTACTTAAACATATACTTTATTTGAGAAATTTAGTTTGCAAATATCTATATATTTTATTGATTTTCAAATCAAATTTATTTGCTTAGAAAATATAATATTTAAAAATTTGTGTTCCAAATATATTTTCTTTCGATTCAAACATATCAAAAAAGGTCCCGTGTAGTCACTTTTTTAATTTTTATAGTTTCAGCCGATGTGAGCCGCTACAATCGGTGGCGACGCCGGCTGGAAAAAACGACCGGATGCGGCGCGCCGCCGATGTACGCCGCGTCGACTTCATGGCCTGATTTAATTTACACCATGGCTGGATGTTGCAAGGCGGGTGGCAATGTTTAAGTTCAAATAGTATTCTTTTACTTTCCTCCTTTTATTTTCCTTCATTAAGTGACAACCCCCAATTTTTCCCGGCGCACACTGGTTCAGAATCGGTTTTTACTGGCCAAAACTCTGTAATTTTAGAACCGATAGAGATATTTTAGTTTTTATTTCAATAAAATCGGGTCAGCATTTATTGAGGAATTCAAGGTCAATGTTGAATTTTTGAGTTTATGTTTAGTTGACCTATTTATTTTATGTTTTAGTTATTCGTTCAGCTTTAGGCCATAAATAAAACAATGTTATTTTTAATATTATTGTTTCATTACAAATTTTTATTCCCGATATTTCGAACGACTTCGTCGATCATCTTCAGGGGGTTACACTAAACAACTATACATTAAAAATTAGTAACAATATACACGAATTTTCACAAAAGGGCATAATTACATTTATAAAAACGAAACAAAAATAAGGTATCCTTTCTTTTTCACTTTACAATGACAACTAAGTTAATTTTTGATTTACTTGCTATTCTTGTGTATTAAATGTCTATATATGTGTGCGCATTTATCTGTACCTGTTTTAAAATTCAGTCTCTTCTCAGTGGATACGGCAGTGATGTGTAACATCTCAAGCATGTATCTCCTGTGTAGTTGCTCTCTTCTTCTAATACGTCAACGTCGTCAAAGTTCGGTTGGTGATCAGTTAGTGTGCAATGTGCCGCGAGAGCAGTTTTCTGTTCAAGTGGTTTGTCAAGAGCTTTTTGGTCGGGTCTATGTGAAGAGAGTCTAGTTTTTAGTTTCGTTCGTGTAGTGCCAATATATAACTTGTTGCATAAGTTGGACTTGTCGCCGTTGCATTTAATTTTGTATACTACGTCATGTTTTTCTTCCTTTTTATCTTTTGATTTTGTCATATTAAATAAGCTATTTACTGTACTATAGGATTTTTGTGCCAATTCAAATTTGTCCCTGTCATAAAGGTCTGAGTTCTTAAGTCGTTCAGGAAATCCTGGAATATATGTTACAGTTTTATATAATTTAGTTTGTTTTTCTTCTTGTTTTATATTTAGCATGGAAATGTGGGGTTTTGTTTTCATCTTCTTTATTTGTTAAAATAATGTCATGCGTTGATAAATAAACCATTTTAATAATAAATTTTGTAAAACAAACAAAAATTTTTTTCGACTAAAAAATTTCCTCGGTATTTAAAAAAAAACACAGCAAACTTTTTCATATTTTGTATTTGAACGATATTAAGTGAAAGCATTTATTTTTTACTTCTATGTGTAATAAAAACAGTAAATTATAATTTTTATTCGTTCGGTTGAAAAATTGCCTGCAAATATTCCATATTTTGTTCCGTATTATTTCTGTTCTCTAGCAGCCCTCTTGCATCTTTATCTAAGTCCCGATCTTCTACTTTCCACTGATTTCGAAGGCTGGAGATGAGGGGATCTGACGTTGCCAACAAAATATTAAATAGATCTTCGTTTGTACAATTTCGAGATATTTTTCTGGTATTGTGCTCTCTATAAAACCTATAATCCTTATTTCTTTTTTCCTGGGTTTCCTCTGATAGATCTCCGATTGGTACCAAATGATGCTTAATGACATCTCCTCCATGATAAAGAATTTTGCGAACTGTTGCAGACATATTTCTCCATGAATATTTGGTATTATATATTCGTGCAGTTTCCTTGGTATATTCATTAAATTTTGTAGCCTCAATTTGTTTATGGCAGGCAAGTACATCGATAATTGTTTTAATTAAATCTTGAAATGAGATTTATATCAACACCAGTTATTTCAGATGCTTTTTCGGGATCAGAAAAGAACATTCTTGCTGTACTCCCATCATTGGTATTGCCTGATCCTTGTTTTGGTTGATCTATAATCATCCCACATTTGAGAAATTCATCCTGAACATGTTTCTTTTTTAAATTTCTTAAATCCTTGTTGGTGTCATTGTTTCTTATTGATCCTGTAGGTCCAAAATCCAAACCATAACTGATTTTAAGTATGTGTTCCATAAATCATATGTAGTGGCGATAATCCAAATGCATATGCATCAGTATTATCTACTGATTTTCCGGGACTTGGTTTAATTTGCTTGATGTAGATTGACATATAATGCAGCTGGATGAAGCCTTTGTGTCAGTCAAAGCCTGGCCAACTTTTCCATCTATCATCGTTAGCACTAATTGGTAGTTAACTTCAATTTTCTGGCCTTCAATTTCTACTTCTAATGGCTGCAGTCTTGTAATTTGGGTTTTTATATTATTGACTTCTTTTTTATCATATCATGAGTTTCTTTTTAAAATTCAAATTGTAGTATTTCGTAGAAGATGGTGTTTGATTTTTCCAAATATTATTTGTCTGCATGGTACTGGTCGAAGGTTCCGAATCCTTCAAATTCTTTATCAATCGCAGTGGCACAAATGACACCATGAACATATCTGCGTCTGAAGTATTTTCACATACAGATTGCTTGTATTGTTTTTGTCCAGAAGAACCATCAGATCCCCATTTGCAAAAGAAAGTTAACTTTCAGTTCCCATATTTCTTTAAATCATGTCCTTTAAATTATTGTAGCAAGCGTTGAGCTGTATGATTAAGTAGGTCTTGAAGTTTTACCTCTGCCGAACTCGATGTGATTTTAATAGTGTCCGTTGGTAGCAAACAGTCATTTTTAGCAGCAAGTATGTGATGATATGATGGATACAGATTTGCGCCTTTTTCCATCGCACGCAACCTGAGTGTTGTATATTGGTGTTTTGTTAACTTCGGGCAGGTACAAAAGTATATATAGGCTTAAAGAGGACACTTTCACCTTTCTTCTAGTACCAAATCTTCTTGAAGTCTCTTGATGCTAAAAAGTTTCATTCCACTAAAATTCCAATTTGACAAAAATATAGTACCTGTGGAAATATGTTATAACAAACCACGAGTGAACTACTGTTCAGTAATACTTTTGGCAATTTCTCAAAGAGTACTATCCTACCTACGTAACAAACAACCTCTATCGATAATAGTTTGCGAGAAATGAAAATTTCCTCCTACAAAAATATACAAAAATTACATTTTTTCAAAATTACATAAAATTTTTGTTTTTAGCAGCACACCACGCCCACAATAATAAATATTTTGATCCAATTTTTTGGCTACCCTGGTCTCAATATGTTTGCTATTGAATTGCATTAAAATTTTAGAAATCGGCGATGAAAAAAAATTTGAATTTTGGCCAGTAAAATTCAATTCTGAACCACTACTTTCAACTACGACTTTGTGGTTTACCAAAAGAACAAGAAAGCACGACAGAATCTTAAAAGTTAAAAAGCTACCAAGCGTGGCCTTTCGGGATCCAAGCTTTGTTTACTTTTAGTTAAACACTCGTTATTTGAATTTCGCAAAACCAACATCTTATATCAATAGTAAGTTCTACGACAATAATTCAATAAAACTTCCTCTAAACATTATTGGAAAAAATTCTAACCACATCTGCCTTTTTATTTAATTTCTTCTCATTTCATTGCTACGCAAACAATTAAATAACGGTGGTCCTAATAGGAGTGTTCATCCGAAAACCTCCACTCATGAATCTCATAAATGAGGTTTTCTGAGCATATTGTTATATTTAATACTTCTTCCCTAATTTTGTTTCCAAAAGTTGACTTGTTCCCTATGCTGAGAGTTAGGAGATCGTTTTTATTCGAAAATTCTATAAGGGCTTATCTCCTTCTATTGGTGTCAACACTACCCCAAGCAATATGGTTGTAGTTGGCTTCATAACCAGCTAGTGACTCATTACTTATGTTTGGATTCCCTCACCAGACGTTGCAATCCCGACGTAGGTGGCAATGTCGGCGCATCGAATGGCAGGTATACTGACTCCAGGTATATACTTCCATTACCTTGATTTAGCACAGTTGCGTCCGATGTTGACAACTTTGGAGAGAAAAGATAGCATAAGTTTTTATGGCACAGAAAACAAGTCCTTGGAAGAGTACCTGTGTTAGCGCAGAAAAGGTTGTAGTCCACATGGTTTAATCAAGTAACCTTGTTGCTAGCTGTCCATGGTTCCTGGACCAAAGCAATATGAACCGTGTCTTTATTTATTATGTCCATCAAAACGTTTTCTGGGAACATTCTGCAAAATTGGTGCTATTATCGGCGATTTGGCAGATGGTACATTCTGCAAAATTGGTGCTATTATCGGCGATTTGGCAGACGGTGTTGTTTTTTGTGGCTCCCTCTTTGTTTTGAGTTTTTGTGTCCCTCTTGATATTTTTATCACCACCTTTGCTGCAAACTTCCGCAAAATTGATGCAGAAAGGTCGATAACATCACCAAATCGCAGATCGGCGATGTTATTGACCACTTCCCTCTACTTTTCGGTAGTGTCTCACTCGATTCTTTCTGTTCACTATTTTCGTTTGGTCGGGGTTTTTCCAACCTTAAAAAAGATTTTTCAAAGATTCAGCTTTGCGCCGTCCCAAGGTGAGGGGACGCTCACCACTAGTTTTACGAGGACATTAGATTCGAGAATGTGGTGCAATACCTTTGTGTAGAATAAATCTTTGAAGTTACTCTTTTTCTCTTCGGGAATTCTTCCAGACGCACTACTGCTATCAATTACGGCATAGAATAGTTCGTCTTGCATGTGTTTTTTGGCTATTTGAGAATAAGATGGTGATTCCTTACCCTTTTTATAGCCATCTTGCTTTTTCCTTTAGGATGGATCTTCTTGTTTGGGACCACCTCATTTATGGATGGTTTAGTGGACTTGCTCACCTTCTCCACAACAGGATCAACTTCAACTTCCACCATGAACAGATTCTAACTAGAGACTACTTCTTTGAAAGGTTGAATAGGTTTCTCCGAAGTGCTAGGTGTCGGTGAGCATTTTTTCTTCTTAATTGATTTCGCATCGCTATGCTCTTCGGGAGATCCGACTCTTTTAGTAAATGTAGAAGAGTCGGATTCATCCTGTAATATCTTCAAGCGGTTCATCTTATTCATTGGCCTTCCAGACTACTTCCCCCCTACTTAAAAAACTACACACTTTGTGGTTGCGTAGTAGGTAGGTGAATAGGTACTGCGTAATAGGTTGAAAAACTATCCGTTCTACAATAACACGTCCGTTCGCTACCACTGGCGGCGACTGACTCAGGGAAAATTTTAATTACCTTTAAATTAACTAAGTAAAGAAAACAGAGAAAAGCAGAAAAAAAGAATCAACAACAAAGTATTTTTTATTTGACTAAAGAGTAAGAATTCATTGTAGTCACATTTTAAAACATTAAAATACAAAAGAATCGGAGAAGATTTCGATTTTTTCTGATCAATTAAAGTTCAAAGTATATTACTATGAAAACAAATTTCACCCTTCTGCAATGTTTCAATTTATACCACACATAGTGTGTTTTGGGTGAATTTGACCCAACCATACTAAACCATGTTAAAAAAATTAATTAAAAAAATATATTTAATACCTCAGTAAATATTATTTATTAATTATAAAATACAAAATATTTAAAGAATTTTTAAATAAAGATATTTTTAAACTTTTCAATAAATATATTTTGTGCTGTGTTCCTTACAGACATACTCTTTGCAGCTTTTGCGTACATTCGAATATTTTGTAGAGATTTTTGTATGTGGACAAAAGAAACATCGCTGTTTATACCCTCACTTTAGTGTGACGAGGGTATATATCATTTGCTACGGAAAAAAGTGTAACACATCGAAGATGTGATCTAAGACCCTAAGTATGTTCGGAGGAAATCCGTTTTGGGTCATTTTAAGTCGAATGAGCAATGTCCGTCCGTCTGTCTGTCTGTCTGTGTGTCTGCTGGCTGGTGCGCACGATAACTATCGAAAGGAGTAACCGATTGACTTCAAATTTGGTATGCGGTAATATTTTTTTCTATCTCCGGCTAAGTTCGAAGATGGGCCATATTGGTCCATTCCTTCTAGTACCTCCCCCACAAAGGGTTAAAATGTTGTGAAATATTGATTCTTTAATAACTACTATACTACTTATTCTAATCTTCTGAAATTCCACACATAGTATTAGTTTATTAGTCGCTATCAACTCGAGAAAAATGGGCGAAGTTGCCACGTCCCTTTAGGTACCTCCCACACAAATGCACCGTTTTGCACCAACAATTAACAGCTTATAACATTAATAACGGTGTATAAAAATACTTGAAATTTTGCACAGTGTTATGCTTTTATATTGCCTACAGTCCAGAGAAAAATGGGCGTTGTTGCCACGCCCCTTTTGGTACCTCCCATACAAAATGGACAAATCATACCACACTTTAATATCTCATAACGTTTATACCAGTGCACATAAACGCTTATAATTCGGCGCAGTGCAATGAATTTAAAGTATCTACTGTTCAGCGAAAAATAGGTGTATTTGTTAAACCCCTTCTGGTAGCTCCCACACAAATTTACAGAATAATTCGTGTAATATTCTATATTACATTACTCACAAAGTGACACAAATTGACAGAATAATTCGTGTAATATTCAATATTACATTACTCACAAAGTGAGGGTATACCTTAGTCGGTTTAATCGACTGAAACTTTCTTACTTGTTTTTTCTAGAAGACTCACTGCAAGACGCTGTACTGGTACGCTTACTTCCGGAAGGCAATTCGCTGCCCAATGATTGTTGAACAGTTTTTACAACATTTTTGGGTAAAGCACCATGGGGCAAAGATGTTCGTCTCAAAATATTTGGGTTTATTAACTGATTTGTAAGCTCCACTAAGTAAAGACTTCGCCTAAATGTTTTGTTGAAATTCCATGATGGATTTATTTCGGTCCATATGACATATGAATTGTATTCTGAAACATCATCATATTTGAAAATAATGCAACTGGCCAACGTTTAGTTTGCCGTTTGCATGTGTAGTTTGCCACTAATTGGTCCAGTGCATCTACGCCAGCTTTCGTCTTATTATAATGAAGAATTATGTCTGGTTTTTTCGTTTGCATGTGTAGTTTGCCACTAATTGGTCCAGTGCATCTACGCCAGCTTTCGTCTTATTATAATGAAAAATTATGTCTGGTTTTTTCATCTCAGTATCGCTAACATCAGCAGAATGATGGAGAGAACTCAATACGATCTTCTTATCATTATTTCGAAAAAAATTATTCATATAATGCGAAGATGGATTAAGGTGTAAAATGAGTCAAAATGACCCACAAACACAACATATGTCTGTAAAACTTTTGTAAGCTTTTGCTAAAAAAAAAACTAAAAAAATTTTTTTAATTTTGTTTATGCATACTTCATGTTTCTGACATGATTAACGATAGACAGAAGTATTGAGCCGATACAGTAACATTTAGTCAGGAAATTTTGTCAATGTTTTTAAAAATTGGGTCATTTTGACCCAAACACTGCAGAATGTTTAAAAAATGGTACTTTTTAAAATATCAAACTTTGAAAGTTAGAAATACAAAAATTAATTGAAAATACTATTTTTAAGATTTTTAAAAAATCAAAATTTGTACCACTCCTCACCTATTCAGAAAATATAAGAATATGCAAATCCGTCTACAAATGTATTTTTGAATAATATTTTCCTTCAACTACTCACGACGAAACCGCAATGTCAATTTATTTACATATACTTGAAATTTCTCTGGAGCCAAAAAAAAATTCTATGAAAAGTCTTTGATTTTTTTAGTTACAGCCTGTTTCTGTAACTTAAAAATTAGCTTTCGTTCGCCTGCCAGACGACAAACAGCTGATTTGGGTTTCACTAACTACCATCACAACGAGCAGACGTACGATAATAAACTCGTACGAAAACGTAATCATTTCAGTGCAAATTTTGGTTTCTCTATCTCTCTTTGCTGTCATCTCGGCGAACACAAATGTCAAATCGAGTCACATTATTTTATTTTTAGACTGATAGGAACAATGACAAAATAAACATTATTAAAAGCAAAAAATAAGTAGATATTAATATAATTATGGTAAAAACAATTAAATAATAATAAAATTGTGTACATATGGGTACATATGTAAGCATAAAGAAGTCAATATTGGGTGCTCGCTAAGATGGAAAAAAATTATCAGTGCACAATGAGAGAGAGAAATAAATGAGAGTATTGGTGCAGCTCAACTGAGCACCCAGGGTTGCTTTTTTGGCCACGGCTAGTGTAAATAGTACAGAGATTTATTTGCTAAGGTCGACCATACACAAATGTGTGCTTTTTAGACCGGAAGTTGTGAAATTATTGATCTGGCAATTACATTATTTTCCAATTGGTCATTGACGTAAGGCCAGGCGAACGAACGATAGAACATTAGAGAAACCAAATTCCTGACGAAAGTGAGTGACTGGTTTTCGTTCGCAGAGACTTTCTTTAGAAATACAGAAACAGGGCGTTAGACTATTACCTTTACAACGTTGCCAAAAAAATTACATTCGAAGCAAGTCAGTTTTCTGATTTTTGTCCATGTAACGGAGCAGATGCGTCGTCTACGTCATCGACGTCTTTAGTTTATGGGACACCGCCGCAATCTCCCCTACAGCAACATGCACAGCACTACATATTGCTGTACCAACTCCCGGGCATGCTTCCTTCTTGCAATTTAATTGCAATGGCCTCAGCGCCAAAATCAACGAGATATCAACTTTATGAATCGGAATCCAGAAAAGAAAGCTGAACGACACATGTAGGTTGCACAGTTGTTGGTTACAATGTGCTACGTAAAGATCGCACTAGAAGTGGAGGTATATATACCGCCGCATCATCAATGCTTGCTTTATCTCTGCTCGTCAGGAAGTTCCCCAACGTGGGGTAATATCTCCGGCACTAGTTAACCTTTACCTTTCTGCAATTCCACCTCCGCCTGACGGCGTTGAAATCGTATCATATGTTGATGACTGTACGATTCTGGCGTCCCGCCCCTTGATCGATGACATATGTGGAAGGCTGAATGTTTACCTGGCTGAGATTGACAATTTCTTCGCTTCGAGGAACCTGGAAATATCCGCCACCAAATCTTCGCCACACTGTTTACTGCATGGACAGCGCAAGTGAAGGAGCAACTCAATGTGATTGGTGTCACATTTGATAGCTTCTTCAAATACAACGCGCATGCCACAAAATGAGAGGTAGGAACAAGGTCCTCCAGTCACTGGCCGGCAGCACTTGGGGAACAGATAAAGAAACCTTGTTGATCTCTTAACAAGCGATAAGTCGGTCTGTGGTAAAATATGCAGAACCAGAGTGGACACCGAATGTGAGCGAGACGCAGTGGAAGAAAATACAGACCAGCCATAATGCCTACCTGAGAACTGCAAGAGGGTGCTTCCTCATGTCTTCTGTGGACCACCTACAGGAGGGGACCAAGTTCATAACCGTGCGATGACACAATTTTTGCTGTCGTTGCAGATACTGGTGATCCCAGCCATCCCAACCACCATCATGTGAATAGGCTTCCACCTCCCAGGCAGATCAGAAGAGACCGTCACGATCCAGATCGCGAGGTCCAACGCTACCAGAGAGAACCTCTAGATCAAAGAGCTTACCAGGCAGGTCTGGCTGACATACACTCTGGCGCAGTCGCTGAATCCGTTAATAATTACAGAGTCAATGTCGTGCTATCAGATCACCCTCCACCAGTGGCCTCGGAGGAAAAGGAATTACCACGACAGACAAGAGTATGTTTGGCCTAACTAAGATCAGGCTGGTGTAGCCGCCTCAATTCATACTTGGCAAGGATTGATGGGACCACGTCGAACACTACACCTTCTTAACTGTCCTGCCAAACCTACCCAACTTGTTCCCAGGTCTCTTTGGACCTAATCAGTGGAAGCGCGAGCGCCGTTTTTCATGGCCTGGAGAAAAACACAGCAGAACTCACTACACAAGTCGAATAAAAACAAAACCTAATGGACAACAAACACATATACTGCTACCACAACAACAACAAAAATTTGGAGCAGGAGGATTTTTGCGATTATTTTTTGTATATTTAATACATACATCTTTGTTTAAATGCCTATTTAATGCATACATCTTTTTATACTATTGCGGAATTTAGTATAACGGTATATTTTAAAGCTATAAAATTCGGACACATGATGCCATTTGTCAGAATTAAGCGACAACAAAATTCAAATAAATCATGTTGGGGCTTACGTCTTTTTGGCGGTTAAGATTCGATATATTACACAGTATATTACAAAACCCGGATTTACGGGTAAAAAACCGATTTCCTTGCCTTTTCTCACTTGAATTTTCAAAAAAAAAGAAACTGGCGGGCAAAAATTAAAAAATGTGTTTGTATGACAAATAAAACTATATTCCTACAGCTTCAAATCAACAAAATATACATCGTTCAAAAGGTCTGATTTTCTTCTTTCCAAAGGCGAGAAAATCGGTTTTTTACTCGTAAATCCGGATTTTAGGGGTGTCCTGGATAAGAATATTGCCATATCTAAAAAGGTAAAATACTTGGGAGTGATCTTGGATCAGAAACTGTACTGGAAATATCATATTGAAGAAAGAGCTACAAAGGCCCACAGATGTTGGTCGTTGTGCAGAAAAGCTATAGGTTCAAAATGGGGACTACGTCCAAATATGACACACTGGCTTTACATGAGCGTGATTAGACCAATAATAACCTACGCCTCTGTAGTGTGGTGGACATCAATGGACAAAAAGTACAGCGTAATAACATTGCAAAATGTGTGCTGTCTAGGCATAAGCGGGGCAATTAGAACCACACCAACAAGAGCGTTGGAGACTATACTGCACATCCAACCAATAGATATCCGTATAAAGTATGAGGCAGCCCTCACAGCAAGACGTCTACAAGTGATGGGTGAATGTATAAATCGAGACCACAAGTCGTACCATCAGAAGATATTACAATCACTGGTCGGTCATATTCAAACAACGGAAATCTCCGACCGCATTCCTGAAGTGCGGCTTACAGCTACCTGTGATTCGTTCGTGCCAGACAGACGGAACACTAGCTCATGCGCCTGTGGGAACAAGCTGATGGGTCCAGGCTAGGAGGAAGGACGGGTCTGGTACTTTTTATTGATGAACCAAAAGTCGAACTTTACTTCCGCCTCCCGGACCATAACACAGTATTTCAAGCAGAAGTTCGAGCAATCACAGAGTGTGTTAACTGGCTCAGTAATACCACAAAGCCTAAATATGCCAACATATTCACATACCTTGATTTAGCACAGTTGCGTCCGATGTTGACAACTTTGGAGAGAAAAGATAGCATACGTTTTTATGGCACAGAAAACAAGTCCTTGGAAGAGTACCTGTGTTAGCGCAGAAAAGGTTGTAGTCCACATGGTTTAATCCAGTAACCTTGTTGCTAGCTGTCCATGGTTCCAGGACCAAAGCAATATGAACCGTGTCTTTATTTATTATGTCCATCAAAACGTTTTCTGGGAACATTCTGCAAAATTGGTGCTATTATCGGCGATTTGGCAGACGGTGTTGTTTTTTGTCGCTCCCTCTTTGTTTTGAGTTTTTGTGTCCCTCTTGATATTTTTATCACCACCTTTGCTGCAAACTTCCGCAAAATTTATGCAGAAAGGTCGATAACATCACCAAATCGCAGATCGGCGATGTTATTGACCACTTTCCTCTACTTTTCGGTAGTGTCTCACTCGATTCTTTCAGTTCACTATTTTCGTTTGGTACGTTCGTGTTTGGGCTCGATCAAACTGTCAATCGGGGTTTTTCCAACCTTAAAAAAGATTTTTCAAAGATTCAGCTTTGCGCCGTCCCAAGGTGAGGGGATGCTCACCACTAGTTTTACGAGGACATTAGATTCGAGAATGTGGTGCAATACCTTTGTGTAGAATAAATCTTTGAAGTTACTCTTTTTCTCTTCGGGAATTCTTCCAGACGCACTACTGCTATCAATTACGGCATAGAATAGTTCGTCTTGCATGTGTTTTTTGGCTATTTGAGAATAAGATGGTGATTCCTTACCCTTTTTATAGCCATCTTGCTTTTTCCTTTAGGATGGATCTTCTTGTTTGGGACCACCTCATTTATGGATGGTTTAGTGGACTTGCTCACCTTCTCCACAACAGGATCAACTTCAACTTCCACCATCAACAGATTCTAACTAGAGACTACTTCTTTGAAAGGTTGAATAGGTTTCTCCGAAGTGCTAGGTGTCGGTGAGCATTTTTTCTTCTTAATTGATTTCGCATCGCTATGCTCTTCGGGAGATCTGACTCTTTTAATAAATGTAGAAGAGTCAGATTCATCCTGTAATATCTTCTACCGGTACATCTTATTCATTGGCCTTCCAGACTACTTCCCCCCTACTGTAAAAACTACACACTTTGTGGTTGCGTAGTAGGTAGGTGAATAGGTACTGCGTAATAGGTTGAAAAACTATCCGTTCTACAATAACACGTCCCTTCGCTACCACTGGCGACTCAGGGAAAATTTTAATTACCTTTAAATTAACTAAGTAAAGAAAACAGAGAAAAGCACAAAAAAAGAATCAACAACAAAGTATTTTTTATTTGACTAAAGAGTAAGAATTCATTGTAGTCACATTTTAAAACATTAAAATACAAAAGAATCGGAGAAGATTTCGATTTTTTCTGATCAATTAAAGTTCAAAGTATATTACTATGAAAACAAATTTCACCCTTCTGCAATGTTTCAATTTATACCACACATAGTGCGTTTTGGGGGAATTTGACCCAACCATACTAAACCATGTTAAAAAAATTAATTAAAAAAACATATTTAATACCTCAGTAAATATTATTTATTAATTATCAAATACAAAATATTTAAAGAATTTTTAAACTTTTCAATAAATATATTTTGTGCTGTGTTCCTTACAGACATACTCTTTGCAGCTTTTGCGTACATTCGAATATTTTGTAGAGATTTTTGTATGTGGACAAAAGAAACATCGCTGTTTTTACAACATTTTTGGCTAAAGCACCATGGGGCAAAGATGTTCGTCTCAAAATATTTGGGTTTATTAACTGATTTGTAAGCTCCACTAAGTAAAGACTTTGCCTAAATGTTTTGTTGAAATTCCATGATGGATTTATTTCGGTCCATATGACATATGAATTGTATTCTGAAACATCATCATATTTGAAAATAATGCAACGGGCCAACGTTTAGTTTGCCGTTTGCATGTGTAGTTTGCCACTAATTGGTCCAGTGCATCTACGCCAGCTTTCGTCTTATTATAATGAAGAATTATGTCTGGTTTTTTCATCTCAGTATCGCTAACATCAGCAGAATGCTGGAGAGAACTCAATACGATCTTCTTATCATTATTTCGAAAAAAAATATTCATATAATGCGAAGATGGATTAAGGTGTAAAATGAGTCAAAATGACCCACAAACACAACATATGTCTGTAAAACTTTTGCAAGCTTTTGCTAAAAAAAAACTAAAAAAAAAATTTTAATTTTGTTTATGCATACTTCATGTTTCTGACATGATTAACGATAGACAGAAGTATTGAGCCGATACAGTAACATTTAGTCAGGAAATTTTGTCAATGTTTTTAAAAATTGGGTCATTTTGACCCACTGTACAGGGTGAAGCTGATAGTATTTTCCTCAGCCTTGCGGCGTCGGAGACCTTTTCCACTTCGCCACAGAAGGTATACCAAGAGCGTCTTTGCGCCTTTCTAAGCTCCTTCTTATAGATCTTGAGTTTCTCTTTATAGGCATCCCAAACATTAGCGACCCCTGTAGATTTAGCCTTGTTGAATAGCTTGTTGCAGGTCTTTTTCATAGCCGTTAGCTCAGAAGTCCACCATTGGGGTTTAGTTTTACCCTTGTACCTTGTTTTTGGATAGACTCCTTCAAGGGAACTATTGAATGAAGTGGTGATATGCTCAACCAGATTATCCAGACCGGCTTTATCATTCGGTTCGTACAGAAGTTTGGAATTAAGGACTTTCTTGAAATTCTTCTCATACAGGTGCCACTTTGTCTTTCTCACATTTCTGTGGACGGCAGGTTCAGGCGCTTTTTCAGCGAGTTTGAACTCAATATAATGGTGATCTGAGAATGAGTGGTCGTCCAGCACATTCCACCCAATAATTTTGTCAGTAGCAAACGTTACGTCTAGTACTTCTTGTCTGTCTTTAATTGTAAAGGTCGGTTTATTACCTATGTTACAAATACTTAGGTTGGTAGTTAGAATAAAGTCAAGAAGCGAATCACCCCTATTGTTTATATCCGTACTACCCCAGATAGTATGATGAGCGTTCGTGTCTGCGCCAATAATCAGCTCGACCTCGTCAGACGTTGCTTCTTCTACTACTTCCCTGAATAGAGCAGTCGGTACTACAGGGTACTACAGCTTCATAAGGCAAGTAACTGGAGACCAACCAATATATGCGATTACCGATCTCCAGACTAGCAGATGTTTGGTCTTTACCACTTAAATTAGCCAGGAGAAAGATACTTAGATCTTTCCTGGCCAAAACGCAGGTTCTTGGAGTGCCTTCACAGTTGGCCACAAGCAGTTTAAAGTTGGGTGTCGTGATACCGCACACCCTTCCTCCCACTGCGTAGGGCTCCTGTATCAGGACGATGTCTACTGCACCTGTGGACAGGCGCAGCAATAGCCGCTGAGGCTGCTTTAGCGTGATGGAGGTTAATTTGTAAAATTCTTACCATCATTGGTAATTGACAGATTAACATCCACCCCGAAAAGGGTGTTATCGAAGAGTCCGTATCATCGAGAAGCGTGTCCCCGCCAGATGCGTCAAAGAGTCCGGAGACTCCCCTCAGCCCCTCTGTGTCAGAAGTAGAGCTTTCGTCCTCAGAGTAGGACGTTACAGATCTTCTGTTAGAGTTGGAGTCACCAGAAATAATGGGCGTGGATACCTCCGCACTTCCAGAAAGCTGTGTATCAACCACGGTGGACGACTCACATTCCGCAGTGGGAACTATATCCTGCTTGTATACCTTCAAGACTATAGTCTCGAAGCCATACTGTAGGGTTGCACTTGCACGTTGTATATGGGAGGTGGATTCAGCGTTAAGGATCAAATTGACCTGCCGCTTATTACCATCCGCCTCACCCACCTTGCTGGTTATTTTAGTAATTTCACTGTCTTTCAATAAAAAAAAAAACAAAAAAAAATCAATAGAATATTTTCGAAGATACTATTTTAAAAGCTCAAATAATGGACAATTTTACATAATAATAACGGACAATAAAGTCACGAGTTTGTTGAAAATTTGTGAATTCAATTAATCTTCAAGTTCTATTGAAATCACATTGTGCGGACGTGTTCTAGTTGTCTCCCCGGTGTTTCGATAAGATACTAGCAAATAAAGCAAATAAAGTTAAACAAATCTGTGAACTTTACAGCCTGAAATTACATACTTTCATTTCCGGTCGGGTTACAGGCCTTGGGTCCTTGCTTGAGCCACGAAATTGAATTTAAAATCTCAGTGTTTAATTTAAATAAGTGAATTTTTGTCCGATAGAGATAGAAAAACGCTACTAAATAAATAAAGACAATAAATATTTACGGCAAATAAAAACAACATCAGCTGTCTCGTTTTCAGCTGTTAAATAACATATACGAAAGCTACTCGTCAGTGATGCATCGAACTCCTCCGCCAGGTGGCGGTAGATCGCCTATGTTCCCACAGTTTTCAACTGCTTCAACCAGTACAACATCAACAACTACTACTACTTCAGCATCTACATTTACTACCACTTCAACATCTACATTTACTACTGCCTCATTACATACAATAACAACATCATGCTTAGCCTCAGGTACGTCCAGTTCACACACAGCTTCCCCCATACCACTAAAAATACACCAACATCATCTAAGAATACACCAACATCATCAAATGCCGTTCAATCTGGCAATTCCATAGCAGAGACTCAAACCGTGTTAATGACCAGCATTGACAAAAGCAGTAGTTCACCTACGAGTCATCTACATGTCAAAAATAAATGTAACGAAACTGAATTTGAATATGAAAAAAACGCTAAAGAAAAAAGCAAATCAAATACGAATTCCAAACGAGCAAGAAATAGTCCAGAAAATCGTACGATAAATCATCCAAAACAGAGAAAGTTAGGAGATTATTGGCTACAAGCCACTGATAGAACAAATATGTTTGCACCTCTAGCGGATGAAACAGAGGAAGTTGAACAAGAACCACCGGTAGTAAAATCAAAACCACCACCAATATATACATACAAGGTGGAAAATATCCACCCCCTAAATGAACTTTTAAGTCAGGTTGCAAAAAATTGTTATGAAATAAAAGTTCTAAAACGGGATGAAGTAAAAGTCCAGCCAAAATGCGAGGAATCGTACGCTATAATAACTGATGCTTTACGAGAAAAGAACACAGAGTTTCACACATACAAAATTAAAAGTGAGAGAAATTTCAATGTAGTTCTCAGAGGTCTACATCACTCCACACCGATAGAAAACATAAAAAATGTAATAGAAGAAGAAGGACATGTTGTGGTAAACATCAGCAATATTAAAGATTTTAAAACTAAGAAACCTAGTTCACTTTTCTGGATCAACCTTAAACAAAATCAGAATAATAAAGATATATATGAAATTAAAAGAATGCTAAATACGGTAGTTACATTTGAACCACCTAAAGCAAACCGTTCGATACCTCAATGTACTAATTGTCAGCAATATGGTCATACTAGTAAGTGTTGCAATCGATCCTCTGTATGTGTTAAATGTGCGGGTGATCACCACACCTAAAACTGCTTGATAAAAACTAGAATCACTGATGTTAAATGTGCATTATGCGAAAAACAGCATCCGGCTAATTACAAAGGATGCGAGGTATACAAAGAGATACAACAAAAAACATTTCCCTCTCTTCGCCAAAAAGAAATAATCTCTAATAAAGAGTCCACAGAATGTCAGCCACAACAACCGAACGAAGCATCCCCACTGCAACAAGAACAACAGAGTAATCCAACTAATTACGTGGAGGTTCAAAATATTCCACAAACAAATACAAATCCTACCTACGCAAGCGCAGTGTCAAAAACCTCACCACCCACTCAATCGCAGGATCAAAACCACTTTGAAGAGCTAAAAAAATATGATGAAATCGCTAATGCAGCAAATGGGTACTCTTCTTAACTTGTTAACAGTATTAATTACTAATCTATCAAAATAAGAAACAATATTAAAATAGCAGTTTGGAACGCCAATGGACTGGATCGACACATACACGAATTAAAAATTTTCCTGATCAATCATGATATTGAAGTAATGTTAATATCAGAGACACATCTCACTCAAAAAAATTTTCTAAAAGTTAATGGTTATCACATTTATAATACGAATCACCCCGCGGGATCTGCCAGAGGAGGATCCGCAGTGCTAATAAAGAAGCAAATAAGGCATTCTTTGCTCAGTGAATACATGGAGACTAACATACAATCAACAGTCATTAAAATAGAAGATAAAAAGGGAGACATCGCCATTGCATCTGTATATTGTCCGCCATCATGCACTACGACTAAGGAACACTTTATAAAATACTTTGAAACGCTTGGATCATCTTTCCTAGTTGGTGGTGACTTTAATGCTAAGCACCAATTCTGGGGTTCACGTCTGACAAATACAAGAGGTAGAGAACTTTTTAAAACAATAAAAGCAGCACAACTCACTCACCTCTCAACAGGTGAACCTACATATTGGCCTTCAGACCATAACAAAATCCCAGATTTAATAGACTTTTGCATTATGAAGAATCTAGACAAGAAACTGTGTTCAATAAAATCATGTCTAGAACTATCATCCGATCACTCTCCAGTCATTGTAGACCTAAAATCTGAAATAAAGTACACTGATACTCCTCCTAAGCTGCATACACACAAAACGAACTGGGCATTGTTCAAAGCAATGTGCACTGCTCACATAAATCTAAATATTCCCCTTAAGAGTTGTGAGGACATAGAAAATGCTACACATGACTTTACATCAATAATCCAGAAAGCTTCCTGGAAGTTTACACCAGAAGTAAATGGGCACAACAGCAAGATCAAATTAAATAATAACACCTCACAACTACTAAAAGAAAAGCGTTTGCTGCGAAAAAAATGGCAAAGAACTAGGCATCCCAGTGATAAAACCATGTATAACAAAGCAGTAAAGAAACTTAAAAGATCTCTCGCAATCCAAAATAATGAATTGTTTGACCAATATCTCTCAAATTTGACGCCTAAAGACAACACAAAGTACTCCCTCTGGAAAGCTACAAGGAATATAGATAACCAAACCATTAGAATACCGCCTATTAAAAAAACAGATGGTACATGGGCTAGAACAGATATGGAGAAGGCGGATCTGTTTGCTAACCATTTGTCAGAGGTATTCAAACCCTTCCTACCTACCTACAATGAAAATCACATTCACGAAGCTCTATCCTCACCTGCCCAAATGGACCTCCCATTGAAGAAAACTACATGTAATGAAATCAACAAATTAATAAATAATTTACTAAACAAGAAAAAAGCTCCGGGATTTGATCTTATAACAACAAAAGTGCTCAAAGAGCTCCCTGATAAGGCTATAAAATTCCTTAGAAATATTATAAATGCGATGTTTCGAATTGGATATTTTCCTATAAACCTAAAAGTTGCCAAAATAATAATGATTCCAAAGCCAGGAAAAAGTCTGGAAGATGTCAAGTCCTATAGACCTATAAGTTTATTGCCCATGTTAAGCAAAGTCATTGAAAAATTGATAGTAAGCAGATTGAAGCCGATACTACAAACAAAGAAACTTATACCCGACCATCAATTCGGTTTTAGAGAAAACCACTCCACCATAGAACAAGTACACAGAACAGTGAAAATAATCCGCACAGCTTTTGAAAAAAAACAATACTGCTCAGCCACGTTCTTGGATATCACACAGGCTTTTGATAAAGTTTGGCATCTAGGTCTTCTATACAAACTAAAAAAACTACTACCTTACCCAATTTATGAATTGATCAAGTCTTACCTGGATTCAAGATACTTCTTCGTGAAATTTGGAGAAGCAGAAACAAAATTACACTGCGTAATGTCTGGAGTACCGCAAGGAAGCGTCCTGGGACCCCTGCTATACACACTTTTTACCTCTGACCTCCCAACATATAAGAGTACTGAGATAGCCACATTTGCTGATGACACGGTCATACTGTCAACACACGAAAACTCAACAACTGCATCATTGAACCTCCAAATACACCTCAATAAACTTCATACATGGCTAAATGTTTGGCGTATGAAACCCAATGCAAGTAAATCTGTTCAAGTAACATTTACCTTAAGAACAAAAACATGTCCAATGGTAAGACTCGGTAACGAAGAGATTCCTCAATCAAACACAGTGAAATACCTTGGTATCCACCTAGATAGACGACTCACCTGGCAAACACACATCATAACAAAGAGAAAACAACTTGGCTTAAAGTTAACTAACATGTACTGGCTCTTAGGAAGAAATTCCAAACTATCTGTGGATAATAAATTGTTAATATATAAAACCATTATAAAACCTATTTGGACTTATGGGTCCGAACTATGGGGATCAGCTGCTAAAACTAAAGTGGAAATTATCCAGAGATTCCAATCGAAATGTCTGCGAATCATCGCTAATGCTCCATACTTCATAACGAATAACACCTTACATAGAGATTTTCACATACTTGCTGTCAAAGATGAAATTAACGAAATCAACAAAAGATATACCAAAAGGATATCGAACCATTCCAACCCTTTGGCCCTAACCTTGCTACAATCATCATTTCGTCGGAGGCGCCTAATTCGATTTCCTCTCACAAACCTTGCTGTAACTAGATAAGTCTATAGATATTTAAAAATGTATTATTATTATTTTAATGAGGATAAGTAATGACTTCTCCTCTACATGTTAAGAATTCAAGTAATATGTAATTATTTACTAATGTATTTATCTAATATACGAATTGCTTATTATCTTATAATGATAGATTGCAAATAAAAGTAGGAGAAAAAAAAAAAAAAAAAAAAAAAAAAAATTAATCTTCTATAACATTGCTATTTTTGCACCGAACTAGATCCTATTGAGCACCAAATGTTCGTATTGAAATAAACTAAGATACAACTTAAAAAAATGTATTGTTTGGTTTTAAAAAAACATGTTAAATAGAACAAAATTGCAAAAAATCATTAAAATTTTTACGTAACTTTATCTTTGGTCCACTGTAATTCAGTAAGTTCTTGACCAATTTTTACAATGGTTATTTTAGTAATTTCATTGTCTTTCAATAAAAAAAACAAATAAAAAATCAATCGAATATTTTCGAAGATACTTCGTGATCTCGGCGACATTTGGTTTCAACAAGACGGCGCAACTTCCCACACATCGCATCAATCAATGGATTTATTGAGAGAACGCTTCGGTGAACAGATAATTTCACGTTTTGGGCCGGTCGATTGGCCACCAAGATCGTGTGATATCACACCGTTAGACCTTTTCCTGTGGGGATATGTAAAGTCTAAAGTTTATGCGGACAAACCCGCCTCGATTCAGGCCTTGGAGCAAAACATCACGCGTGTCATTCGCCAGTTACCATTCGAAATGCTCGAACGAGTCATAGAAAATTGGACTCAACGGATGGACCATTAGCTCATGTCTGATTTGACAGATAATTAGTTTTATCCTTCCGCTGAACGAATATGGTTGTGTATA
Source organism: Eudasyphora cyanicolor (assembly GCA_963930755.1). Classification (NCBI taxonomy): domain Eukaryota; kingdom Metazoa; phylum Arthropoda; class Insecta; order Diptera; family Muscidae; genus Eudasyphora; species Eudasyphora cyanicolor. The sequence goes on along the minus strand of OZ005735.1, from coordinate 101,454,877 downwards.
CGCTTGAACAGCGCTGGGAGCGATCGACTTACAGAAGATGGCGATTTTGCCAAAAAATCATCTTTTCAGATGAAGCTCATTTTGATCTTAGCGGGTATGTAAACAAGCAAAATTGTCGCATTTGGGGCACAGAAAACCCGCGCGCATACATTGAAAAGCCGATACACCCAAAACGAGTCACTGTTTGGTGCGGATTTTGGTCCAGAGGCATAATTGGGCCATTTTTCTTCGAAAATGAGCAAGGAGTGGCCGTTACAGTCAATGGCGATCGTTATCGGGCCATGTTGAATTTTTGTTCATAAAAATTGAAGAGGAGGATATTGGCAACATTTGGTTTCAACAGGACGGCGCTACGTGCCACACAGCCGAAGCTACACTCGATGCTTTGCGCGATGTTTTAAAAAAAAAGTTATTTGGCGGACCCTTTATGTACCTCCGATCTGGCATATAAACGTTATAAAATACAAATTGTTTGACAAATCATTATCATTAGAAAAATAACATATCGATACCTCCATTCTAAAACATGCTAAGTCGACTTAGCATAGTTTTATGGAAATTGCATTTTTAATTTCTAAATCCTCCACACTATATTTAGTCAAAATTTGGTGTTTTTCCGCCAATCCAATCAAAAGTTATTCACAAAACAGTACAGGTCATTTGATTTTCATTATAAAGGAATTCCACACAAATTTAAAAAAGTCATCAAACTTTTATCGCCTCTCCTGAAAAACTACCTTTTTGCACTTAGCATAGTTTAGAATGGAGGTATCGATATTTATTCTTATTCTGCTTCGATGGGATGGTGTACGGTATCAGATAGTCGCTGACACAAAAATCATCTTTTTCGAAAAACGTTTATGGTAACCCTAACGGCCCTTCTCGTTCATCAGGGACGCGCCTAGTGGTGGAGGGTATATAAACAATTAAGCAAAAATACAATTGAAGGCAAATTTTTTATGAAAATGTAAATAAGCTTCTTTAAAAAAGTTAATTGTTTTCGTCTTTTTCTTTTCAAAGTGTTTTACAAAAAGTGCCTGTTTAAGTTCGTAACATTGTCGCGCAACTTCCCCAGCTTGTGCATCTCCTTCGTTGATTGGCAACCCTAGTGGGTTGAAGGAGAAGAAGCCTCTGCTACGACACTCCCAGGACGATATTCGCTTGTACGGATTGTGAGAGGGCTTTTCAGCGTCTGGTGCTCTCCTTCGACTCTCTTGGGACGAATTCGCTCAGCACGGATCGTAGAGGGATTAAAAGAATCTCTCTACAAACTCCCCCAAGACGATATTCGCATGGCACGGATTGTAAGGAGAGACTTCCAGCGTTGTATCTCTCTCCGACTCTCCCGGGACGTTATTCGCATAGTTCGGATGTAGAGAGGGACTTCCCGCAAGCAGAGGCTGTTGCGGATTTTCGACTCCTTGCTTCATCTGGCTCTCGTATTGAAAGTAGTCTTTGTTAGGCGATACAATGGCGCACATCACTAATAGTCGTTATTTCGCACTCGCGCATACAAAAATATCTTGTCGTTTTGCTATCGTGCCGTTTGGATCTCTACGGATCCTACGCATCGCTACATGGTAATATACGTTATCATTAATACGAAATAAAGCTCTGCCTTATCGAAAATACTAAACTCTTGTGTTTTATTTATTTTCCTTTTCTATTTCGCCCTTTGCATTACTGCATCGTCAACATCGGTCACTACACACGCATGAATAAATGCATACGTAAACACATGCACATCGTTCCCCCACTACTGAGCTATCGTTGTTATTGGAGTTTGCCATAGAAGGGATTTCGTCGCATCGCCTATCCTCACCTCCCTTGCTGGCAAACCCCCCACCATTACATTTGGTCATATTCGAGCCGGATTTGTACTCCCTTAACATTTGATCCAATCGAATCGGATTTGAGCTGGGATACATCGTCGATTAATTGGTGATTTTGCTGCTTTCCTATGGAAAACCTCGTTGCTTCAACCACTCATAACGAATCATACTAACAAAATCGCAGGTAACGTACTCTCAGTTTTCCTAAGTAGTGAGCGCCGCGAGTGGTTTTACAATACAATTACATACATATATACCCTACGGTATTAGTCGACTTTCGAGCACTCTATCGCGATTTTCCTCAACAAATACAGTCCATTTCGTCGTTGTAATAGTGTTAAATCACTTTAAAATCTTTTGGGAATAATTATATTCCAATACAAAACATTAATATTTTATTTCGATTGTTTTTGTTCGCGTTAAATCTTAGAAGAATTCTTGTTTACATATTTCGTTATTGCGTTGTGTAGTGTGTTGCCCGTTTGTTTGTACATTCGGCATTGTTGTATTTATTTCCAATCTCAGTGCAGTCGTCCCTACTGCATGAGAGGCCATCTAGCTATCTACAACAAAAACAGGAACACTCCAACCATCTTGCATTAGAAAAGGCGCGAAAGGCGGCGTGGGTTAACCAACATAAAATTACCAGCATTTTAGCTCCTACATTGCTTGCTCTCGTTGACTTCGTTCATCGAATCGGTCGGTTGCATTTCCCCTCACCGACAGCTTGTGCGTCTCTCACAACACAACTTCGCCTTGCATTTTGTTATTGTTTTTCACCGGCGAAGAAATACACTCACATACACGAATAGAGAGGTCGACGTCACTTGAGCTCGGCTTTATTCTGCTGCTGCCCTTACCGATAGAACATACCCCCAGTAGGAAAAATAGTCGAAACAGCCAACTATAACAGCTTTTGGAAAAATAAATTAAATATTTTTTGTCGTGCTATTTTTGGGAATGGCGGTGGGTGGTACGCTACTCGTTAATTACAATCGGTCATATACGACACTGTACACCCTACATTCGGTCAATTGTACATTACTTGGAAATTTTCATAATAAAATTTTATTGTATTATTTTTTGCGTTCTTCTAGCATATAATTTCTTGCTGACTACTTCGTTGTTTAATCTTGTTGTTGCACTCTACAGTCGACCATAGTCACCCTACAGCCAGTCTAGTTGATCAAAATTGCAATTTTATTAAATTTTTGTCGTTTTTTCTTCTGGTTTATCGCATTTTGCTTAGTCGTTGTTGCACTCTACAGTCGACCATAGTCACCCTACAGCAAGTCTAGTTGATCAAAATTACAATTTTATTAAATTTTTGTCGTTTTTTCTTCTGGTTTATCGCATTTTGATTAGTGGTTGTTGCACTCTACAGTCGACCATAGTCACCCTACAGCCAGTCTAGTTGATCCAAATTACAATTTTATTAAATTTGTGTCGTTTTTTCTTCTGGTTTATCGCATTTTGATTAGTCGTGTACATCCACGTACCCTACATTCGGTCCTTATTTGATAAAATTTAATAGTTTTGTAGAATGCCTAATTTAGAAAATTCTGACTTAAGTCATAATTTGAATCTACCCCCTATCGATATTGACGTTTTCCATGGGGATTTCGTTACTTGACCTACGTTTCGCGACCTCTTTTCGGCGATTTTTATAAATAATTCGCGTCTTAGTGACATTGAGCGCCTTTGTCACCTGGTCCAAAAAACTAGCGGTGAGGCAAGGGAAATAGTCTCGAGATTCCCTCTCACCCACAGGAGCTTCGCTTTTGCCTGGAAAACATTGGAATATGCTTATGACAACAAACGCATTCTTGTGAATAGTCACCTAAAGCTCCTCTTCGATCTTCCCGTGCTAGACCTCGAGACTAGCTCGGGTTTAAAGACCTTACAACGGGGAATAAATGGGCGTCTTTCGACAATGGCAGTCTACGATGTCGTGACTGACCATTGGGATCCCATATTGGTCTTTCAATGCCTCCGTCGTTTGCCGAAACTAACCCTTACTCTTTGGAAACAGAGTATAAAAAATAAGTCATCCCTATCCTCCTGGCCTTCGGGAGCTCAGGGGTCTTGACTCTGAGAAAAAGCCCGTGGTGAAGGACAAAACTTTGCATTCTACGAATGTCTCTCCCTTGAGTCCTCCCCGGTCACCTTCAAACACGTGTTGTGTGCTTTGTCCCCAGCAGAGTCATGTATTGCGTTCTTGTTCTCGATTCAAGAACCTTTCGGTTAGTAATAGATTTTCGGTCATAAAAAAGCATGGGTGCTGCGTGAATTGTCTTTCACGAGGACATGCAGTGAAAACCTGCAATAGTATCCATAATTGCACTACGTGCAATGATCGTCACCACACCCTTCTCCATCGAACTGTGGGATCTTCTCGTTTTGTACCACCTTCGTCCTCCATCCCTCCTATTGCTAAAGATCCCTCCTTGGACCAGAATTTGAAAACTTCTCCCTTCACATCGGCTATCGTAAAACCCACAATTAGTAGACAGGAATTTCATACCACCCAAGATAGAAATGTGCTCTTCGGAACTGCCATTGTGAATATCGTTCACCAGGGTATTACGTACCCTGCTCGGGCTCTTATTGACCCATCTTCCGAGACGTCTATAGTTACGGACCGCTTTCGGCAACGACTCGGTATTTCGACGCGTTCTACGAACACTGGAGTTTCAAGCATAAACTGTACTCTACTGGGCAATTCAAGAGAAATTTGTTCTCTTGAAATCGTTTCACCATTAGATCCATCGCACGTTTTAAAAACGGTAGCCCCTGTTCTTCCGAACATTTCTGGAAACTTTCCATCGCCTTCGCTTGCTACCATGCTCCAATCTCGCCTCGCCAATCTGCGATGGGCTGATTCTTTGGATAAGCGCCCAATAGACGTTCTACTTGGTGCTGATTTGTATCCGTAAATTCTCTTGGCTGAACCCCCACGAATTTTGCTCGAGTCACTACTGGCTCAAAACACCATTTTCGGTTATGTTGTAACCAATTCCATCCGCACTTTTTAACTTGTCTACAAGCCCAGCCGCGGTCTTCACCCCTGGCAATAGAACATGTAATACGGAAGCAAGAAATATTCTGCCTTTCGGGAATTTCAATCGTTGGTCTGAGAACCGAACCTGAATTCCATCCCACCTCGTAGGTTTGATATCTGCATTATTACTTGCTAGACTTACTTTCGTTTGTATTTTTCGTCGCACCTCTACTTGAATTTGTTTGTTGGTCACATTTTGACAACCGCCTCGCTTTTTATAAACGGTCACATCTTATGAGTTTATAAATTATTTGAACTCGAATTAATAGAAATTTTTCTTGATCGTGTGTCTACGAACACGTATTTTCTTAAATTAATATGAAACTTGCTCTTGTATCTCTCGAATTTGTGTCACAAATTAATATCGCAACCCTTTATTTTTTGTCGGTTTGAAATCGAAACTAGCTATGTTAGCATCACCTCGCCTATATTAATTATTTTACGAATTCTTAATATAACATTGAAGTACGAATTGAATTTGTTTAATGCTCACTAGGAAACTGAATTTACGTTCCTTCCTAATTTACTAACGTAATTTTCGTTATAGTTTACTTATATAATTTTGCAACAGAGCTAGATGTTGCAAGGGGGCCGGTAATGTTTAAGTTCGTAACATTGTCGCGCAACTTCCCCAGCTTGTGCATCTCCTTCGTTGATTGGCAACCCTAGTGGGTTGAAGGAGAAGAAGCCTCTGCTACGACACTCCCAGGACGATATTCGCTTGTACGGATTGTGAGAGGGCTTTTCAGCGTCTGGTGCTCTCCTTCGACTCTCATGGGACGAATTCGCTCAGCACGGATCGTAGAGGGATTAAAAGAATCTCTCTACAAACTCTCCCAAGACGATATTCGCATGGCAGATTGTAAGGAGAGACTTCCAGCGTTGTATCTCTCTCCGACTCTCCCGGGACGTTATTCGCATAGTTCGGATGTAGAGAGGGACTTCCCGCAAGCAGAGGCTGTTGCGGATTTTCGACTCCTTGCTTCATCTGGCTCTCGTATTGAAAGTAGTCTTTGTTGGGCGATACAATCGCGCACATCACTAATAGTCGTTGTTTCGCACTCGCGCATACATATATCTTGTCGTTTTGCTATCGTGCCGTTTGGATCTCTACGGATCCTACGCATCGCTACATAATATACGTTATCATTAATACGAAATAAAGCTCTGCCTTTATCACTATCGAAAATACTAAACTCGCCTTTTCTATTTCGCCCTTTGCATTACTGCATCGTCAACATCGGTCACTACACACGCATGAATAAATGCATACGTAAACACACACACATCGACCCCCCCACTACTGAGCTATCGCTGTTATTGGAGTTTGTCATAGAAGGGATTTCGTCGCGTCGCCTACCCTAACCACCCTTGCTGGCAAACCCCCCCACCTTTACAGTGTCCTTCTGTTTCATCCAATTCATGCATAAATGTAATATCTGGCATAAATGTCATGCGAAGAACATTCACTGACTTCAAAACATCCAGTACAGTGTAAGCTTCTTCGGGATTCTCACTTTCGTCTTCAGCGATCTAAAGCAGGGTTAATGCATTATAAAAGCTCAAAAAATTAGCATATTCTTGTGCAGCTTCACAACTCTCCGTTTCTTGTACTCTTTACTCATATGTTCTCTTTCATTAATTCATAATTCGAATCTCAAGTTCACATTCGAAGAATTCTCTACTCTGCTAGAGAGAATTGAAAGTATATTGAATTCCAGACCATTATCTCCATTCAGCGAAGATCCCTCCGATCTAATTCCCCTAATTTACTTGGAACGAGGAGCTGCCTTGGTTGCTGCCCCAGAGGAGTATTCAGATAATTTATCTTTGCAAAACCGTTGGCAGCGACTCACAACTTTGAAAATACAATTCGCTAAGAGTTGGAAAAATGAATAAATATGCGAGTTGCAAAAAATATACAAGTGGAAAACAGCTCAACACAACTTGAAAGGAAATGGGTTTGTCATTATCAAGGAAGATAACCTTCCTCCTAGAGAATGGCATTTAGGTAGGGTCATTAAGATTTTTTAAGGAAGACTCGAATGTACGTGTTGCGGAAACCCGCACACAAAATGGTATTGTAGGCCGTCCTCTGGTCAAGTTCGGTGTCCTGACCAATGCAAAACGAATCTGTAGCCAATATGTTGAGTATCTTATTAAATTTCACATTCCAGCTCAACTTCTAGCTCACCCAAATGCCGTATCTGCCAGGAGAGGCACTTCTTGCGATCCTATCCAGAATTCCAACTTGTGTCCGTTGAGGAATGGCGGACGGCGATCAAGGACAAGGGCTTTTGCTTCAACTGTCTCTGTACGGCTCACACATGGAACCTTTGTACGTCTAGGAACAAATGCATCGTGTGTGAGCGTAACCACCATACCCTGATCCATGTTGATGATCCAGTCCAAAATTGCCTCCGTCGTTCCCCGCTGTTTCAACAAGTTCCGAAGAAGACATCGCACACCGGCCACGTCCTAGGCAAGCTTCCCAGTTCCCTGAGCGACGCCCACATTCAGCGCAACGGCGTGGATCCAACGCTAGCAGCAGAACTACCTCACGGGCACTGAGCGCCGCAGTTGCCGCTCACGGACACACGTCTTCCTTCCTACAGCGTTGGCGCGTGTCCTCACTTCGAACGGCCCCGAGAAAGCGAGAATTGTGCTGAGCTCAGGAGAGGCTCAAACGCTAGTGATGGAAAGTTTAGTGGAGCGCCTAAACCTGCCGACGACGAAAAAGAGTGGAAAGGAGTACTGTACCCTTAATTTAGGGTTGGTGAAATTAACAAATGACAAGAAACTGCAGGATGTCTACGAGCATCTTCCAGATCTAGCAGACCCGCACTTATTCAATCCAACCAATGTGGAGATCTTGATGGCAAACAACCATCTTCCCCGATTGCTGCGCAGGACTCATACAGACTTCTCAACAGTTCCATGAATTAAATAATTTAAAAATTAATGAATTGTTTTACCCCTCAAAACTACTATTATTGTTTAATAAATTGAAGTAACAACTACCTATATGAATTCCCCACTGTGACTTTAACTTTCGTATAGATGTAACGGTAAGCAGCAGCGAATCTTACTAAATAGATCTGTTCCATCTAAACTAAATGTGTGCCTTTTCTTTCTGTTTCTTTTACCCAATACAAATTGCCGGAGTTCAACTGATACTAACAGACAGTCCACTCCACAGAAGGAATTCCCTAATTTGTTCAACATGTGTTTCTCTAGATCGAAAACTATCCCATTTAAATTTGGTCTTAATGGTTCCAATTTAGATACTGTTGAATCTTGGTATATTGATGGATCCTAAACTCAATTTAAATAATCACATAATTACAACGGTGAACAAAGCTTATGGTGTTCTAGGCTTTATTAAGCGATGGGCGAACGAATTTTCAGACCCATGTATAACAAAGCAGCTTTATACATCACATGTTATATTTATATGTTAGATCTATTCTAGAATATGGGTCAGTGGTGTGGGAAGCTCATTACGGAACATACATCGATAAGATCGAATAAGTTCAGAAGCAATTTTTATTATTTGCTTTAAGACACCTTCACTGGAATAATAATTTTATTCTCCACAACTTCTGCAAAAGTCATTATGCAAGACCTTTAATCTCTCTGCGTGACGTTCAATAAGGCAGTGATCTGTCATGACCAACACGATAAGCGAGACGTCCGTTTCGACAACGACTTCTGCTTTCGGAGAGAATTTCAATACCCCCAAGGAGACAGGTGTAACTCGTGGCACCGCCTTGGTCGGGTTAACACCAAGACCATTACCGGAAGCCCATCCTGCGGTTGTATGAAGGGCCTGCTGTAGGATGTCTCTGATAGTATCTGGAAAACTATTGCCACGTCATCTGCATAGGCAACAACTCTGACACCCATCATCACTAGAGAAAGTAAAATATTGTTCGTGGAGAGATTGCACAGCAGAGGAGACAGAACACCCCCTTGGGGCGTTCACCTGCTGACAAATCTATCGAGGTCAGTTGACCCTAAACTAGCTGAAATATGTATCTTAATTAGATGGTTATGAATGAACCAACCTACGTATACTGCTGTCAACCTCCAGGCTTTTCAAAGCCGTAATTATAGCGGCTGGATTTATGTTATTGAAGGCCCCCTCTATATCTAAGAAAGCTACCTTAGTATAGTCCTTAACAGAAAGGGATCCTCCAATAAAGTTGAATAGATCATGCAGGATGGTTTTAAGGAGAAAAGACGATAGACTAATTGGTCGGAAATCCTTAGCTCCAGTGTGGGACAGCTTTCCCGCTTTTGGTATGGAAACAACCTCGGTTTCTCTCCATTTTGTTGGTATGTATGCGTGATTGATACAACATGTGTATGTATATCTCTCTGAGCCAGAGAGCACTTGTATCAGCCACTGCCTGTAGTTCCGCCGGCGAGACTTTGTCTGGTCCTGGCGACTTAAAAGGTTTAAAGCTTTTGGTTTAAAGCTCTGGTGGCTTTACTTCAAGGAAATCCCCAACTGAAGTATTCAATGCCTCTTCAGAGTTGCCTGGGAGTGTGTATCCGGGAGCACTCCAAACAAATCCTCACTGGACGTACTCCAGGAGCTATCATCTTTCTTGATGTACCCAATAGTACAAGGTGTTTAGGCTAACATTTTGCGTAACCTTGAGGCTGTGGATGAGCTTTCTACGCCACTACTGAAACCCATCCAGGATTTATTTTCAGCCATTCTCAACTCTTTTTTGTACCGTTTGAGTTCTTCCTTGTATGTGTCCCAGTCCTGCGGGGTTCTGGTGGCCTTTGCCCTATTGAAGAGCTTCCTACAGCACTTCCTCGGCATAACTAATTGACATGCGTTTCCGTTTGGGACATGCGGCTTGTAACGAGTCGTTAAAGAGTTGAAGTGACTCGCCCACCGTTTCTTCTATATCCCGTATAGTTTGAATTTTAATTTCATGACTTTTTGGAAGAGGCCTGTAGAACTCAAGGCTGGCTGATACTATGTCTTCACTACTACAAGGAAGAAGGTAAATGTTAAGGTCGTTACTGGCATGTATACATGCTCTACGTCTTCCATTACCTGTACCTTGAAGCAGCTTAAACCCTGTCGTCCTGAGCCAACAAACCTTATCTCCATTCAACCATGGATCCTGGATTAGGACCAGATCAGTCCCTCCTTGCATCAGGAGGATTGGTGGAGGTTTTTCTGTAGGAGCCGGACCATTGTCAGATTTCGTCACCACCATTATATTTGCCTCGTCGTCTGTGTCCGCTAGAAGCTCATCCTCACCGGATTCATCCCCACATCCTACCGATCCCGTGATGAAGAGCTTCACGACACGTCCAGTAAAGGGTGAAACGGAAGTTCCTGCCAGATGCTGCTCTAATACTTGATAAAAGGGAGGTTCTTCATTAAATACTGCGAGCCTCCGTTGCCCATCCGCCTCATCCAATCGACCGACCTTTCAGTTGCCAGTTGGAAGCTCGGGATTGCAAACCTTCAGCATCTTAGTATCGGATTCCACATCGGCTGGTATAGCCGGAATCCATGCATGCGCCCTGGGACGAGACGGGATGTCCTTCTTGTTGACAACATCCAGCGCCGCACCCGGACAGATTTCTCCAATTTTCTTCAAAGCGCAGCGATAGCACCCAACAGAGCGCATATTACTAAATCGTATTAGTTTTATGGGGGCCTGAACCAGCCTGCGTCGACACATTCGGAGCCGGACCCGGTATTCTTATCAATTCTTGTATTCGTAGTCGTGTCGGTTGGTTGTTGTAATATGCCCGTTTTTTGTTGATTATTGCATATAGGTCCCTCGAGTGTGAGGGTAGGGTAGGGCCATCACGTCATAGCCCCCAAAAACGACACAAGGACAGAGTCGTTGCTGAGGCGTCCAGGTATCAGCAAAGGCAGCTGTCAAAACACAGTCTATGGTAACCCCTGACTTCGAACTGAAAAGTCCGATGAGCATGGTACGCACAACACTCCGTACTTAGGCGAGTTTGTTTTATTTATAACCTCTACTGTATGGGTGTTAGGGGAGTTTTTTAAGTAGAACCGCTACTTGGTAGAGCTTTTGGTGTTACCCAAGGTGCACTACGTGGAATCGATCTACCATTACACCCCAATGCTGAAGTAGTAGGTTTTACTATTTAAGCATTTATTGAATTTTGTACTCTAAAATAGTATATAAACCCCTAGAAAATAAAGAAAAATTCGTATTTTATAGTACAGCATAACAATTTTTTTTTATTATTGAATACTGCCCTACAAATTACAAGGGCTTGGCGTCAGCACAAATGTATGGTTTGACTGCATCCAAACAAATATTCACTTTAGTGTCAGCGGTAATTTATGTGTTTGGATTGAATCCCACCAGAGACACAACTTAAAATATATTATCCGTGGCATTGCTAACTTACAATTCTTTATTATTAGAAAATACATATCAAGCGAGATATATTGTAAAATGTACTTACCTCGAATTATGGAAAATTGTGAAGATATAGAAGAGATCAAGAAGCAGGCTTTTACGAATACGCGAGAACATTTAGTTCTCAAACAATTCAGTACATGTGAAACACCTCCACATTTAGAAAATTCGTACGTTGCTGGTTCAAAGTTCTGCATTAAGGACGAGAGGGCATACAACGAACTGGCAACCACCTGTTCATCCACATCGTACAAATAAGACACCAAATCTTTTATTATATCCGTATCTAAAAAGTGTTGTTGGCAAAATATATTGTTTTGAGACATTTCCGCCATAACGTTTATTGAACTTGTTCGTACAAAGGCATCATCATCCCTTATACAACTTAATAAAATTCCTGTTCCTCCAATTTTTACAAAACTATTTGCAAAGTCGATATTATCAATATAGTCTCGTATTATATTAAGAGCATCAATCTTATCTTCTTTCGAAGACATTATATGCTCTAAAGTATGTACAGCCTTTATTAATTCTCCAGAGACATCAACGGTCATAGCCTTCAAGGCGTCCTCCAAAAATTTTTTTTTCTGTAATAAAATGATAAGTTTTATTACAAATTATTAGAGACTTAAGTTTCAGCGAACTACGTGTATTGTTCCCATATGGGTCATCCCATAGTCAGTCTTTGAAGTTTCCCCAATGTTTCGCTAAACCTATGTGGGACAGGGAAACAGTGGGATAATCTGCGATTATGAAGATACTATGGGGTAACCCAAGTATGACCCAAAAGAGAATAAATAAACGAATAACTTAGAACGAATTAATATGAATGTTATAAGGTATGTTGATTTTTAGTTAATAATATAAATTAGTGAGATTTTTGGTTTTAATATTTTTGTTTGTATTTGCTTAGCCCCGATGGGAGCCAGTGTAAAGGTCCGGATCATTGTAAGGAGCTTCATTAATTACACAGGGACAGGTAAGCCGATCCAGACCAGTCTAAGTGTCGTTAACGTTCATAAATCTCGTTCATTACAATGTTTTCGTGTGTGGTCAATTTCAACAAATCTCCTTTCAAAATGGAGGGCGAGACTGGAACAAGCTCTGCAAAATTTTGACCAGGTGGGGGTCAATTCCCATTTCCACCAATTTGTAAAGGATTCCCATTTGACATACCGAGTCAAATGCTTTTTCAATATCTAGATATATAGCAACGGTACATATTTGATTTTTAAATTCGTGACAACATTTTTTTTTAGTTCATTACATTTGTTTATTGGATCTTTCATTGAAAATAACAATAATTTTTCAAATCTTAACCTAAATACATTAATCTGGGGGTTGTTGCCAGTGCAATAAAGTTTAAATAATATTGGATTTCAATGGAATATCAATTTATCAAATTTCTACTACAATGTAATCTTCAATGTATATAAATGTGTTATAGTAAGTCCAGTGTATTTCTTCTTCTAAGGCGAGTATTTCTTTCATTGTTTAGAATTTGTATGGCCAGGATATTTGGGTGATCGGATGGCTTGTCCACATAGCTTCGGCAGTATTATCGGATTTCCTCAGCGACGGTTGGAATGTTGAGCTCCTTATGGATATTTGCATTTCTTATATACCAAGATGCACCTGTAATTAAACGAAGAATATTCGACTGTCTTCTTTGTAATTTGCATATGTTTGAGGCGCACGCTGTACCCCAGAGCTGGATACCATATGTCCAAATTGGCTTTATTATACATTTGTATAAAAGGACTTTATACTCAAGGTCTAGAGCAGACCGTTTGCCAATGAGCCATTGAAGTTGATTTGTTTTGAGTTTTATTAAGGGGTTTTTATGAATACTGACGAAAGCAGTATCATCCGCAAAAGTGGACGTATGAGTAAATGTGTTTGTGGGCATGTCTGCTGCATATATTATGTATAGAATAGGTCCCAGTATGCTGACCTGAGGAACGCCGCACATATTATGTTTAACAATCCTTCGTGCCAGACTTTATCAAAAGCTTGCGATATATCTATGAATAGAGCAAAACAACATTCTTTGTTTTCAAAAGCCTTTTTGATGTATGTAACAACACGATGAACTTGTTCTATGGGACTATGACGCTTTCGAAAACCAAATTGGTTATCGGGTATTATGTTATTTGAAACTATATGTGGGGTAATTTTCTTCATAAAAATAGTTTCAAACATTTTTGAGAGCATCGATAGCAAACTTATGAGTTTATGTACTTTGGTCGGATCTTTTCCAGGTTTTGGAATCATCACAATTTCCGATATCTACCAGGATAAAGGAAAGTAACCCACACTCAAAATGCTATTAATCATTCTGGCATTTATACCATATTTGCCAGGAGATTTTATTATTTTAAGGTCTTTGACCGAATTTTCGATATCTTTTAACTTGAAGTGGACGAGGAATTGTTTCATCTATCTCGGGAGGATAGATGGTGGACGTGCCACTATTTGGTGTAAAAACAGATTCAAGGTAATTTGGAAAGGCATTGACTTTCTCTTCCGAGCTTTTAGCCCAGTTCCCGGTTTCAAGGCGGATTGGGGATTCGTGTGAGATTGGTCTTCGCATATTTTTCGTAGCCTTCCATAGACTGTAATCTGTTTTCTCAGTTGGATCCAAAGATTGGAAGTATTTTTTTAGATCTTATTCCTCAGCTACCTTCAGGGCAACTTTTAGTCTTTTCTCACAATTCCTTAGGCTATATCTCAATATCGGGGAGCGGCAACGTTGCCATTCTCTTCTTATATTTCTTTTCTCATTTACCAGGGCTTCAATGTTTGTTTGATAATTTGGAACATTATTCCTAATATTTGTGGACTTACGAGTTTCAACTTTTACCGCACTGTTTACGACATCTGTCAGCAGATTCACCGCTGTGTCTATCTCATTTGCTGATCGTAAAGATATACCTTCGGACAGGTGAGAGCTAACGTATTTTTTATACTTCATCCAGTTTGTGTGTTTGTTAGGCAAAGTGGGCATTGTTGGACAATGTTAAGATGGTTGGCGAATGATCCGAAGATAGATCAAGTGAAGGAAAAATTGATATTTGTTCACGCTTTACATTTTTAAGCACAGCGAAATCAATTAGGTCTGGTGTTTTGTTAAAATCTGACGGCCAATACGTTGGTTGGCCACCAGAGACGACGTCGAGTATAGCAGATGCTATAGCATTTAACAACTGTCTACCTTTGGGTAAGGTGAGTCGAGAGCCCCAATATGTGTGCTTGGCATTATAATCTCCTGCTACCAAAAATTTTGAAGTGGAAAAAAATCAATAAATTGATCTTTGCTAATATTGTGTCTTGGAGGGCAATAAATAGACGATATTACGATATATGTACCGGTGAGTGCTATTGAAGTAGCTTGAATTTGATCGGTCCTATATTCGGGCATAGGATAGTGTATAACTTTATTTAGTACAATTATTGCCGTACCGCCACAGGCTCTCTCACTGGGATGTTTAGTATCGTATGTGGAATAACCATGTATTCTGAAACAATTTTTTGTGGTAAAATGTGTCTCAGAGACTAATAGTATGCCTATACTTTTACTTCGAAGAAAATTATCAACTTCGTTTCTGTGTTGGCTTAAGCCGTTTGCATTCCAATAACAAATTTTTAATGGATTTATTTTTGTTTCAACACAATTTGCATCAGCATGGTCTGGGTTCTCATAATTTCTTGCATCATACTTTGCATGTTTAGAAATATTATTTGGCATGGGTTCACTATTTCTTAGCATATGGGCATATGACATATTTGGAGGAATTACGTTATTTGTAGCTTGGGATAAGCATTTTACGCTAGGGATAGCATTTACCATAGGAGACATGGATTTCAACCGTTGGATTATATTGAGCATAGCTTGGATTTCTGGATTGGATTTCATTTTTAACGTGAACGTAAACAACCCCTGTAATTTGCCGTGTGATTTCACCGCTGTTGCTACATTTCTTAACGCTTGTATCTGTTTTAGGATGTGGGCATTCAACAGATTTATGAATTTCGCCGCATCTGACGCAGACCGAAGGCAATTTGCAGTAAGCCTTTGTATGTCCAAATTCTTGACAATTTGTGCATTGAGGCGGAGCCCTACGTTTCAGTGGTTCTTCTACTCTTATTCTGCGATTGCAGAGGTACCTCAAATCATAAATGGGGTGTGTGGCACATTTCTTCTTAATTTGAGAAGACTCAAACGTTAATTCCACCTTAAACATAGGTTGGAGAATTTTATTTTTATTGATAATGTTAATTATCGATTTCCTTCGTAGCCTTCCTTTTCTAAATCGCCCTTTATTTCACCTATTGGCACGGAACTATCAATACCCTTAAGCACTACAACCAGTCCCTTTGAGCTTTTTAGCTGGTAAGTGTAATAGTTTCGCTTTTCTTGATCAAATACACTGACCACCTTTCTGCAATGAAACGACATGGAAATTATCTTTCCCTAGCAGCTGTGAACGCTTATTTACTAGGACATTAGATGTCTGTTCTCGTAAGCATAGTGGAGGTGGTTTTTGTTCACGTACAGTCTTCTTGGTCTTCGTTGTCCTCCGTACCGAGGATAGAATAACGGTTTTGACTGTTTTGAATTCCTTTAGGGATTTTAGTGTTTGGCTCTTGTTTTGGAGATCTAGAATCTGACTTACGCTTAGTCATGAGAATATATCTATCCATTCCTGTTTGAATCTTATTTTCTGTATTGTCTGATGCGCTATTTGTATTTTTGGGAATTGCACCCCTTGAGCGTTGGCAACCTTTTTCTTCCTGTGTAGTGTTGACAGTATCTTGGAGCATACTTTCAGGCTTTTTTATTAACAACTGTGGTGAAAAGGAGCGGGCACGGTTGAGGGGTCTCGCGGTAAGATACAAACTGTTATCACGCATTGGTGTGGTTGTTGTTTCACTACTCACGGATGTCACTGCAATATATGCATTTCTACCATTTAGGCTGAGTCGTCTCTCAAATGAGGGTGTGAGAGACATACACTTTATTTGTTGTTGTTCACAGTTTTTGCTTTCTTATTTTTCTTCACTCTTCACAACAAACGGGCTTTGTTGGGATTTAATATGAATTAATATGGGATTTACGTCAGTCGCCGCCTGTCGTAGCGAACGGACGTGTTATCGCAGAGCGGATAGTTTTTAACCTATTACGCAATACCTATTCACCTACCTACTACGCAACCAGGAGGTTTGTTGTTATAAAGCGTAGGTTGGATTGGATGCATCGGTCTCTGGACAGATATTTCTGAGCTCAGTCTGGAAGGCATATACCGACGTACCTATTACGGGCTAATACTGGCTATGGGGGTGTCTCCCCCAACCAATTTATGATTAAACCAAAAAATACGAAGGAGATTACGGCGCAGGGGAGGGAAAACCCAGTACCGGCGACAAGCGTTGATTCACTCACGAGTCATGTGTCGTCGTTATCGAACAATCGTGAGCAAGCAACTTCTACGAGCTTTGGTGCCTTGGATCCCGTAGTCGAAAATGAAACAAGAGCACATCCAGCCGCAGGCAAAACAAATGATAAGACAGATGAAGCAGAACCCAGCCGGGGCTTTAAGCAACCCCAGCCTTTAAAAGCCATTGGGGACTCTGAATCATCAAATGAAAACAATATCACTATTGTTGCTAACTCAAAGAGACTGTCAGGGGCACAAAGAAGGAAACTGAATAAGTTGAACCGACAGAACCTATTACGGGATGAACCTGACAATTCTACCTCCAATACAAACATGGAGGCCGCTAAAAGAGTCAGGTCTCCCGAAGAACATAGCGCTGTGAAAGTGACTAAGAAGAAAAAGGGCTCGCCGTCTTCCAGTAATTCGGATAAGCCTAACGTAACCACACAAAAGGAGGTCTCTAGTCTGGGTCCTTCGATTGTGGGCGGTAGAGTTGACCCAAAAACGCAGTTCAAGTCAACCAAATCATCCGTTAAGGATGAGGCTTTTACCAAAAAGACTCTACAGACACGGAAAAATCAATTGGCCATAAAGAAGGGTAAGAAGCCACCGTCTTATTCTAATATAGCTAAACAACATTTTCGAGACGATCTATGCTACGCCATAATTGATAGCAGTAGTGCATCTGGCAGAATCCCCGAAGATCAAAAGAGTAACTTCGAAGATTTGGTCTATACGAGGGTAGCGGAATACGTCCTCGAATCTAAGGATGAACCACCAATCGAAGTAATGAGTTGCAAGTTTGAGAGGGGTGTTTTGATGCTAAGGCTGGCATCACAACGCTGCGCTGGTGTCCTCGTAAAACTTGTGGATAGCTTCCCCTCACCTTGGGACGGCGCAAAGCTAAAATTGGTAAGGAAAAGCGACATTACTGAACTCATAAAAACGACCCTATATGTTAAGGGATGTCCCAGTAAGTTCTCATCAGAGTACATACTCGACATCATTGGCAAACAGAATTCAAAACTTTCCGTGAGAAAGTGGGAAGTCTTCTATAGGAAGGATGATACCGAGGGTACTCTCCTCGTGTTAGGAATAGACCCAGAATCCAAGAACAATCTTGTCATGGCGAAGGGCATGGCGTACTTCTTGATCTGGACAGTCTTTTTCAAAATTGGAAAGGTCCCGATTGGCAGGACAAATGAATCGAGTCCAAATATACTGTCTGAGGAGGCAAACACTGGTATTGAACGGATGGAGACAAGTGAGACACTGCCAAAAACTGATGTGGAAGTAGTCAATAACACCACCAGTTCACCAATAGTACCACCACTTTTGCAGGAAGTTCCCAGCAAAGGTGGTGACCAAAATAAAAAGCGACAAAAAATAACACCGCCTCCCAAAATTGTCGACTGGAAGATGGTGTAATAGGTAGTGAACGAAAGGAGGAGAATGACCCACTACCAAATAAAGAGGGGGTGCCACCAGATAGGATAGACTCCCAAAAGAAACTTTTACTGGAAGGACAATGATCCAGATAAACCTCCACCGGAGCGAGACAGCATCCAACGCTCTGATGGACATCATAAATAAAGGCAGGGTTCATATTGCTTTGATCCAGGAACCATGGACAACTAGCAACAAGGTTACTGGATTAAACCATGTGAACTAAAACCTTTTCTACGCTAACACAGGTACTCGTCCAAGGACTTGTATTCTGTGCCATAAAAACTTATGTTTTATTTTCTCTCCAGAGTTGTCAACATCGGACGCAACGGTGCTGAGGCAAGGTAATGGAAATATGTACCTGGCGTCAATATATCTGCCATTCGATGCGCCGACATTGCCACCTACGTCGGAATTACAACGTCTGGTGAGGGAATCCAAACACACAAGTAATGAGTTATTAGCTGGATGTGACGCCAACTCCCATCATATCGCTTGGGGTAGTACTAACACCAATAAAAGGGGACACGCCCTTATCGAATTTTTGAATACAAATGACCTCATAACTCTTAACATAGGAAACACTGCAACCTTTGTTAACAAAATTAGGGAAGAAGTATTAGATATAACGATATGTTCAGAAAATCTTATTGATGAGATTCATGAGTGGAGGGTTTCGGATGAACACTCCTATTCAGACCACCGTTATATGAGGTTTAAAATTGCACGGCCACCGCCAAACCCCATAAGTTTCCGTAATAAGGCTAAGACCGACTGGACTAAATTCGGAAATCTACTTGGAAATCGATTGGGGCAGCCTACACGCGATTATCTATGTGCAGAAGACATTGATATCAATGTTAAGAAGATTACCGAGGCTCTTGTAAAATCATTCGAAGATAGTTGCCCACTTCGAGAAAGGAAATCTGCCTTTGAGAAACCCTGGATGACAGGACAAATTCGCTCGATTGGCAAAGATGTCCGCAGACTTTACAATAGAGCTCGACGTAAAAAACAATCAGTATATTGGGACGACTACCACAGAAGACTCAAAGAATACAATAAATTCGTTAGATCGGCGAAACGTAACTCCTGGAGTCTTTTCTGTGAACAGGTAGACAGCGTTAACAGCATGTCTAAAATGAAAAAGTTCCTCTCAAAAACTCATGTCCAAACCGAAACACTGGTGGATGAAACGGGTAAAAGGATGGAAACTATAGAGGATACCGTAAGGCTCTTGATGAAAACTCATTTTCCGACTGGTAATGCTGGACCAACAGAGGAACAGTTACAGAATGAAAATGTATTGCATCAAGTACCTATTACGGATATAACAGATGGTATGGTTAAAGAAGCGATAAAAAGTTTCTCTCCCTTTAAGGCTGCGGGACCGGATGGAATATTTCCAGCACTTCTGCAGAATGAGGTGGATCTGGTATCAACTCATCTGGCTGGAGTGTTCACTGCATGCCTAACCCATTCGTATACCCCAAAAAACTGGCAGGAATCAAGGGTGGTCTTTATACCAAAGCCTGGCAAGGCGAGTTACACGACCCCAAAGGCTTATCGACCCATTAGCCTTACTTCTTTCCTGTTAAAAACAATGGAGCGAATAATTGATGACATGGTCAAAGGTAAAATAGCGGATGACAGGCTAAAATTCAAACAACACGCCTATGTCAAAGGAAGATCAGTGGAAACAGCTCTGCATGAGGTAGTGCACCACATAGAAGAGTCCTTCAGTAAAGAAATGTATACACTTGCTGTTTGCATAGACATTGAGGGCGCATTTAACAATGTACAGACCGATACACTTATCCAGTCCTTAGACGAGTTTCAGGTTGACCGGGCGCTGAAAAACTGGATCAACAATATGCTAAGGAATAGGTGGATTATTTGTGGGTCATATGACGTAAAAATTAGAGACAAGGTAAATCGTGGTATACCTCAGGGGGGCATTTTATCGCCTCTTCTATGGGTTACGACGATACACAGTCTCCTAAAAGCCCTCACCAATGAAGGACTTAAACCAGTCTGTTATGCAGACGACGCACAGTGGCGCCATTTGAGGTTTTTCGTTGCAAAAATCATATCTTTTGAACCGAATAAGATAATTGAACAGTTTAAACAGCATATGATAGATAACTGTTCAGCCTATGAAATGAGCGTTTGGAAAGGGTGCTACGCTTTGTAGGGGCCTACTTATGGGTTATCAAAGTTAAAATTTGTAGAAAATTCAATTTTATGGTAACTAAAAAAAATTATTTTTACATTTTTAGATTGCTTTTATTTTTTTTCTTTAGGGTTTTACGTGTTAAATTATTACCCAACAAATTAAAAAAAATTACTTCTTTTTTAAATTTATTTTTTCAATTTTCTGTAAAATATTCATTACAATTCGTAGGAGAAGGTATATCTAAAAGACTAATCATTTCTAAACTATAATTATTTTCTAACTCTATTCGTGACTTCACATGCCGCAGGGAAGAAATAAGTGGATCGGAAGATGCTGCCAACATGTTGAAGAGGTCCTCATTTTTCCTTACCCTTGATGCTTTGAATGTGTTCTGCAATCTATATTTTTTATAAAATTTGTTAAGAGACTCCTGTGCTTCTTCAGAAAGCTCTCCAATTGGCAAAGACTGGTACTCAATTATATGGCCTTCGGTAGCTTAGTGGTTAGTGCGTTAGACTTCGATCCCGAAGGTGCTGGGTTCAACTCCCAGCAATGGCACCGGAAAAATTTAACATCGACATTTCATGTTTTCATCATAATTCGAGTTTCTGCAGCTAAAAATAACTCACCGGGCGCACTACCACTACAACAACATCTGATCACACAAGTCAACAGGGAAGCTAAAAATAGACATAACACCATGACGACTATTAACAGATATGCAGCCCTTCTAGTGGAGAATAGAAACGGCAACACTCAAATAACATCCATTCCCTGATATTAACAGACGAATGTTAATTTACAACCGGACAACATTGAGTGGATGAAAACAACATAAGGTTCCCGCGATAATCGGATATATGCCGGAACGAAGTCTGTAATATAAGTAGACTTAAGGATTATCAACTCAGCGTCTCCAAGCTGCTACAACAACAACTCAATTATATCTTTGCCATGCGCCAATATTTTATGGACGGTCGGGGTCAACTTCTTCTGTGGATACATTTCTGCTAAAAGAGATGCAGTTTTCGATGCATATTCTCCATATTTTGTAGAATTGACATTTTCTTTGCAGTTTAAAACATTCAAGATCGTTCCCAATCTTTTCACAATTTGATTGTCAATTCCAGTGATTCTAGTTACTGCCTCATCATTTTCAAAAAATCTCCTAGAAGTGTTTCCATCGTTTGAGTTACCGTATCCGTGCTTGGGACAGTCTACTTTTAGTCCAACTTGTTTAAAAAAAGCATCCTGTATTTGCTTCTTTCTGATCTTTTCCTTATCCTTTATTGATGTATTTTCATCGAAGTTTTCCTCCTCTTGTGGTAGGGTATACGCCAGTTTTAGCAAGAACTCCATACACCTTATCCTTGCGTGCAATGGCGACATTCCATATTCGTAATTCTCCTCGTTTGTAGAATCGTCTAAATTACCAAAGTTCTTCTGACTCTTTTTGCAAATCGGGCATGACAATGTTGAGGTTGTTCCTGTCAGTTCGTTTACGACTTTTCCGTCAACCATGGTCAGGTGGAACTCGTAATTGCATTCAATATATTTTCCTTCTCCAATTTGCAGCTTTGTGGGCTTAATCTTGCTTATTTGTTCTTCAATGACCTTCACCGTGGTCCTTATGAGTTCTGCCGATTCCCTTGCAAACTGAAACATTATTGGTCGGCAATAATGCACTGATGACGGACGTGGATTTTTCCAGTGTAGGGAAACATCAGATTTTAGCCGCAAAGGAACAACAGATGCCATAAACATATTTCCGTCCGATATTGGAGCGTCATCGGAAGATATCCTTTGCTTATAAACGCTTTGTCCGGATGATCCATCGCAGCCCCATTTGCTGATCAATGTCAGTTTCTCAGGAAGAATTTTCACCTCATTTTCAGGAAGACTCTCCAACAACCGTTTTGCTGTATGGCCCATGAGATCCTACAGATTGGCTTTCACAGAGACTTCCGTAAACTCCGTATGCAGTGGTCGTGAATTTATGTTGGCTTGCGTAATATGCTTGTATCCAGGTAAAACGTCAGCCCCGTGTCGCATCAAGGATGCCCGTAGTATCTCATATTTTTCTTTGGAAAGTTGTAAGTCCATAAACAAGGCTTCTTCGGAACCATACTTTTTAATGTGTGCGTTTGTGGGCGTGGGAATGCTTTCCTTAATCCTTTTTAGTGGCAGTGGGCTTGCAGCAGCAACAGATTTTGTAATCTGCGACCTCACTCTTTCACTATCCTTTGTATATTTAATAGACAACGCCTCCGATAAATGCTTCGTGGTCAAGTCATTGGTGGCATCGGCAAGTTTCCTCTTTCTTGTGAAAATTGAACACTCCTCAATACTTTTTTTGGCCTTCCTTTTGCTCCTCTGGTTGATGTGGTGGGTTTATCTACTGCCAATATATCCAGGATGGTGTCTTCATTAAGCCAGTCCTCGTATTTGGAGTTGAATTTCTGAATGGTTCGATTAGATTTCACCCATTTTGCCTTAATATTTGCATATATCAGATAAAAATTATTTTATATAATTTCGCTTCTCTCAATATTTCCGTATAAGCTATCAAGTTCTTCTAAAGCAGCTTCCGTGAAAAACTTTGGTGTGGTTGACTTTCTAAACAGTTCAAATAATTTTAAATTGTTCAACGCCATGTTTTCAATAACTCGCGGTTAGATGGTTAGTCAATAATAGCATAATCAGGTTTGTTGAAACCACGCTAAGTGTTTACACTTATATAGTAGCTGTGCATGACGCAAGTTTTTACCACCACGTTTTGGTCACAGGTAAATTAGGTAGAATTTTCAAGTGTGCGCTTGGGTTCTTGTGGGCGGAGTCTTAACGGGGTTGGACTGTGCGTGGTGTGGTGGAGTGCTGGCCTACCTGCCTACCTACAGGGCGGGTGACCAATCACATCGTGTACAGGTACACGAAGCATCTCCCTAAGGTATGTTTTGTTCTAAAAATACGAATGCGTGTGGACTGGATGACAATTGTTGCGTCCATTTTATCACGTAATTTTGTTTTTCCAAGAATTGTTAGTTCTTTCCACGAATTCAGACAAAAAAGGGTTTTCATGTTGGAAATGATGGCATCCCATGCTGTCCGTACAGTTAATTTTCCCAATAATTCTATCATGAGTGCCAGTTACAGAAGTTTACGCGAGTTGTTTTTATTGTTTTACAAAATGAATACACAGTTGGTCTGGCCTGACCCATGTGTTACGAATGTGACTATAGAAACATGTGTATGACGAAGGGTTACTGATTTGATTTTTGCCAATCAAGAACCACGTCTTTTTTTTTACCTTTTTCACCTCTAGAAGCCAAAGGGGCGCCTAGAGGCAAATAAAACCTTTGGGATTATGTAAAGGAATAATCAAAGAACATATTTTGAAAATATGGCAAATATAGAAAAATATAGATTTTTTTATTTTCCGTCAAAGTTGAAAAATAGTGAAAAAACGGATAGTTTTTAAATAGTGTTTTACCAGGAGAAACACAAAGCAAACAGTTAATTTTTTTTTATCATTATACATTTAATAAATACATCAATAAATACAAACAAAAAATATGGCGATTCGTTACCTATTTTTCGTGATATTACACCTGAAATCGCAACAAATTGACTAAAAATTGTGTGTTTTTTTGAAAACCGAAAGTCGGTCAACTTTGAACGGTTATATCTTCTAAACTAAAAATGTGATATTATTAAGAGTAGCATATTTGAAATCGTTGAAAAGTTTCCTATAACATGGGTTTATTCAAAACTTCGTCGGCGCACATGAAAATTTTGATTTTTGCAACCTCGTTTGCTCTACGGGCGCCACTGTGCGACGTTGTAATACTTCTAAGGGGCTTTCATCCAAATCTATTATGCAGAAGAGCTGAAGAGGCACTTAACATAGCATATAACTGGGCACAACCAAGGGGATTAAATGTTAACCCAGACAAAACAGAAATATGTCTATTTACAAGGAAAACGAAGATCCCACGTTTTACCCCGCCTCGATTCCTGAATAAGACAATTCTATAACTAAAAAGGTAAAATACTTGGGAGTAATCTTGGATCAGAAACTGTACTGGAAAGATCATCTTGAAGAAAGAGTTACAAAGGCACACAGATGTTGGTCGTTGTGCAGAAGAGCTATAGGTTTAAAATGGGGACTACGTCCAAATATGACTCACTGGCTTTACATGAGCGTGATTAGACCAATAATCACCTATGCCTCTGTAGTGTGGTGGACATCAATGGACAAGAAGTGCAACGTAATACCTTTGCAAAAAATTCAACGTATGTGCTGTCTAGGCATAAGCGGGGCATTTAGAACTGCACCAACAAAAGCGTTGGAGACTATACTGCACATCCAACCAATAGACATCCGTATAAAGTATGAGGCAGCCCTCACAGCAAGACGTCTACAAGTGATGGGTGAATGGATAAATCGAGACCACAAGTCGTACCATCAGAAGATTTTAGAATATCGGACCGCATTCCTGAAGTGCGGCTTACAGCTACCTGTGATACGTTTGTGCCAGACAGACGCTCCTGGGAAAATGGAACTTTGGCCCATGTGCCAGCGGGAACCAGCTGCTACACGGATGGGTCCAAGCGAGGAGGAAGGACGGGTCTGGGACTTTTTATTGATGAACCAGAAGTCGAACTTCACTTCACCTCCCTGACCATAACACGGTATTTCAAGCAGAAGTTCGAGCAATCACGGAGTGTGTGAACTGGCTCAGTAACACGACAAAGCCTAAATATGCCAACATCTTCACAGATAGCCAAATGGCGATTCAAGCAATAACATCGGAAAGGGTCAAATCCAGAACTGTGTTGGACTGTAAAAGAACGATAAATGATTACTCAGCCCATGGTCAATTGCGTATTTGCTGGGTACCAGGACACAACGGAGTGATTGGAAATGAACGGGCAAACAACTTGGCTTCAAAGGGCAGAGAACTTCGAGTAATAAACTTGAAAAATTGGAAACCTTTCGAAGCCACGAAAAATGAGTTGAAGCACTGGGCAGTGATGGCTCATAAAACTGTGTGGAATAGCTCAACAGTAGGAGCAACTGCAAAGATACTGTGGGGTGACCCAAATGAAAAAAAAACAAGAAGTCTTCTGAAACTAAACAAGATCGATATTAGTAAGATGATGAGTGTTCTAACGGGACACTCAAGCTTACAAGCACATCTTCATCGCATAGGACTAGCAGGAAACGACGAATGCAGGGCATGCAGAGAAAACATCGAAACGATGGAACTTTTTCTGTGTCACTGCCCGGCTTTCACACATGCAAGATCCCAACATTTCGGGTCCGACATATTACCAGACTTGACTCATCTCAGAGAATATGACTGGAAGATACTGAGAAAATTCGTGTCTAGTACCGATTTTCTGTAACTCGTGAGGTATAAAAAGATCATAAATAAGGAGCGCACAACAGGCCGAACCACTGGCTTAAGTGTATGTCCATGGACATGAGACGTTTAAACGTCTCCTCTCTTCAACCTAACCTAACCTAACCTAATGACCGAATTTGTTGGTCTAAGACCAAAAATGTATGCAATTAAGGTCCAAGATAGTCGGCAAATCAAAAAATCTAAGGGTGTCAACAAATATGTCCTAAAAAAGTATAACATAGACAACTATAGGGATTGCCTTTATAATAAAAGAACATATTATGATGATATGATTACTTTTGTTTCAAAAAACATATAATTTACTCCCAAAAAATAAATAAAATAACACTTAGTTGTAATGACGACAAAAGAAAAATAAGACCTGACGGTGTAAATACATATGCCTGGGGTCATTACAAAATAAGTAATTTAGAAAATAGTTTAGACTAAGCTAAAATTTTAATTAATTTAATAAATTATATTATTGTGTATCTAGTTTTAATAAAATAAATGTACCAAATTTCACAAAACTGATTTGTAAAAATAATATGTAAAATATATTTTCTTTAATTTATTTACATAAATAAAAACAATAATTTTTTTTTATTTCGTAAAATGTATACATACAAATTTTTTGTTTGGGTGATAAGTGTAAGTGTAAAAAAACGGTAGTATGAAACTTAAATAATCTTTCGAACGATGCCGATATACTCTCATCAGAGAAAGGGTTTTCAGATACATTAAGTATTTCCACCATTATTTTTCAAACGAAATTTTAAAGATTTAAAAAAAAGTACATTTTCCTTGGTCAGAGACTGTCTTGTAGGTTTGACTGTTTGAATCGGAATGTTTGAAGATCGCTTTCCAGGATTATATTTATTATTTTTTTTAACGAACATTCCCAACGCAACCACTCTTACCCGCCCCTTCCGACCGAGGGGGCCACATCCCCATGACGTAGGGATTGCGTACACACCATGATCCGGACCATGGCGGGTTAATAGTAGAGGGTGGAAATACCAGCTACAGAAAAATTTCAACAGCCGGCACATGCAAACAATAAAATTAGTCTACTTACACATTTAAAAAATATATTATTCTAGATCTAACTACATCAATGTCAATAACTTCATATAAAGTGTTAAAATCCATGCACATTCTACGAATGGGCTCTGCCGAAGCATAATTTGTACGTTGAAAATCAATATGTAATAATTGGTAATATCTGGAAGGTCTACAAGGTACATTGAATCCAATCCTAGACAAAATAAAATTAGAAGGCACATCACCATTTATAACTTTCAGCACCATGGTTGTGTTCAGCATAATACGTCTAGTCTTGAGAGTAGGCAGTCTTATCAAACTCAACCTGCTAGTATAGGGTGGAAGACTAAAATCACTATTCCAATGAAGATGTCTTAAAGCGAATAATAAAAACTGTTCTTGAACCGATTCAATCTTATCAACATAAGTCCAGTACTGGGGGTCCCACACTACGGACCCATATTCTAGAATAGGTCTAACTAGTGACGTATATAACTGCCTAGTTACATATGGATCTACGAATTCTTTCGCCCATCGCTTTATGAAACCAAGCACGCCATAGGCTTTATTCAACATTGTAATTATGTGATTATTGAAATTGAGTTTATGATCCATCAATATACCAAGATCCACAAAGGATTCAACAGTATCTAAATTGGAACCATGAAGACTAAAACTGGATGGAATCGCCCTCGACCTAGAGAAACACATATGTTTACATTTCTTAAGATTGAGGTCCATGCAATTTATATCACACCAATTTCCAAAATTAATCAAATTATTTTGAAGGAGCATTGAATCTTCAGATGTTTTATAAGAATAAAATTTCTTAACATCATCTTTATACATCAATAAATTTGAACTAGAAATTGAATCTGGTAAATCGTTGATGAATAGCAGAAATAGAATGGGGCCAATATGGCTACCTTGGGGAACCAAGATCGGATCAGAGCAGGATATACCAAATTTCACAATCTGAATACGACTATCAAGGTAAGTCGATATCCAACGCAACAAGTTGTTACTAAAACCAATAAGATCAAGCTTATGTATCAAGAGTTTGTGATTGACTCTATCGAAAGCTTTACTAAAATCTGTATAAATCACGTCTGTCTGATTACCAAGAACAAACTCGTTTATAACCTGAGAAGAGAATTGCACCAAATTTGTCACAGTTGAAATACCTTTACGAAATCCATGTTGGAATGGACTTAGAATAGACGATACTTTATGAGATAAAATCTCAGTATCCATTTTCTCAAAAAGTTTTGGAATTATACTTAATTTTGCGATTCCACGATAATTCCCCACATCAGTGAGGCTTCCAGATTTATGAAGAGCGTTTAAGTAAGATGTTCTCCAAATGGATGGGAAATAGCCATATTTTAACGAAGTATTAAATAGTAATGTGAGCGAAAGGGCACAATTTTTGAGGATTATACTAGGTACGCCATCAGGACCAACACTATTAGAAGAATTAAGCTTGACCAAACTCGAAAATACAACTGGAAAATAAGGTATGCTAAACTGATTCAATGAAGGAATATTGTAAGAATAGGGGACGTCTAATTGTCTCTGTTGATGAGAATAGGTTGATGTAAAGAATTTTGCAAAAGCATTGGCGATTGATTGGTCACCACAGAATTCCTCACTATCCATTCTAACCATAGAAGGTCTTGGATTAGATCTACGTTTCATATTTACAAAATCAAAGAAAGATTTAAGATTAGACTTAAAATTGAGGGCTAACTTCTCTATATAGATTTCATAACATCTGCTAGATTCAATATTAAATTGAGATCTGGCAATAGCATACTTTGCATAATCGGTCTCCGAACCCGATTTTTTAAATTTTTTAAATAGTCTGCTCTTCAAGTTCTTAATAGCAGTCAAAGCAGGAGAATACCATGGTGGTCTATTAGAATTTTTAACACGAATCTTCGGAACAGATTGTTGAAAACAATTATTCAATACGTTATAAAACTGCTCAATAGCTGAGTAAATGTGAGTTGAATCATCACAACAGCAGATACAATCCCAATCAACGTCGAGTAGCATAGCATTAAGCAAATACTTGGGGTGTGTACACAGGGAGTGTCCACTAGATAGGGTCATAAAAAAAAGTTGCGTTTGTCACCCCCTAGATTTGAAGATTATTCGAAGACAATTTCAGAAAAAAATTTTTAATTTTTTTGGTGCACCCTACATACCGCCCTTTTAGTTTTCTTTATCCTGTGTTGCTATTTGAAGTCCGATCGTAACGGGATGTATACCGTTCTTCACGTTTTAGAAAGGGCTATATTTCGTCCAATGGCCATTTTTGACTCCGAGGTCAAATTCGATAATTGACCTCTATTATCTCGTTTTCTACCCCCCTTTTTTGGACTTATTTTGAAACGATAATAAAGGCATTTAAAAATAATTAAACTTTCGTCTTTAAAGTACTCAGTTTTATTCATAAACAAAAAAGTTACATAGGGTTCAAAATTGTAAAATATATGCTATTTGAAGTCCGATCGTAACGGGATGTATACCGTTGTTCACGTTTTAGAAAGGGCTATATTTCGTCCAATGGCCATTTTTGACTCCGAGGTCAAATTCGATAATTGACCTCTAATATCTCGTTTTCTACCCCCCTTTTTTTGGACTTATTTTGAAACGATAATAAAGGCATTTAAAAATAATTAAACTTTCGTCTTTAAAGTACTCAGTTTTATTCATAAACAAAAAAGTTACATAGGGTTCAAAATTGTAAAATATATGCTGAGGTCAAATTCGACTAGTTTCTTTTGGCCTCGTTTCTGTCTCACTCTCTCTCGCAGACACATGAATAACCCAATGCCACAAACACACAATGACACGGTTCTTTACAGCATCAACAAATTAAATTTGCGGGATTCTCTAACAAATTTTGAATCTTTTTTAAGGAAGAATATAAGAATACATTCACTTTGTTTTCCCATTCACCCTACACTCCACCAAAATAGTATTTTTTCCACTAATTCCTGATTTAATCTAGTATGATATTTTTGTATGATACGTCGATGATCATCTCTTGACAACGACAACACTTCTTCCTTACTTCAGTTTTGAATCCGAAGTAAATTTTTACTAGTGACTTCAGTTATTTGATTTTCAACCCCCGTAAATAACACTTATTTTGAAATACATGGGAAGGCATTTGTATGTAAGTTAAATATGGTGTTCAAACAAATTAATCATGTCTATAACATTTTATTAATAATTCTATATAACTTATTTGCTTATGAATACATTTAAAATTTGAATCAGCTATAAAAAAATTTACTGATAGTTTTTTCGAATTTCTGTTTTTTTATGGAAATGTTGAACTTTTTCATTTAATAATGCAACACAAAATCATTCATATGACTACCAAGACTGGCTCGGCAGTACCTCATCCGCTCATCCCAATTTTTCAGCACATTGCTTCGAGTCGAATCTCTTCAATGGCAACTTATGGTGATTTCGTTTCTGAAAAATAATATCACTACATCATGTTGCTACATTTTAAAAATTCCCCCTGCACATACTGCTAATTTGCGGTGAGTAAAACCCATTCCTACATTATAGCGCAAACATTTGATAGTGCATTAAGCATGTAAGCTTTCAATTAGGCTTGGTTCTGAAGTTTGGTTTTTGACGGTGCAACACTCCACATCGTGGACTGGGCTGAGTGTGGAAAATAGATATTTTCGCATTTGCGGAGTGTAATAATTTTACAAACCCGTTCGTACGGCTGCACCATTTTTACAAACTAACCTAAAAATGCGGTTTTAGTGTAAAATGTAGAAAAATTTTAAAATTTTTTTACACAAACGAAATCATCATTAGTTTTCATGTTTCAACGCTTCAATTGTCTTTGGATGCTTTGCATAGCATTTATCCTTAATGGGTTCCCACCGAAAATAATCCAAAGGACTCAAATCACAATGCAAGGCAATCGGTAATTCAAATTTTAAATGGCCCACCCTTTATAGTGAAAGTAGAAAATCTGGTAAAAAAATCCAAAGTGACGTATGGAAGAAAAGTAGACCTTATAGAGATGATCCACGAGGTATCATACGTAAGATAGGATAATAAATATGGAGTCAGTGGCAAAAATACTATTTTAGTGGAGTGTAGGGTGAATGTGAAAACAAAGTGATTTTATTCTTCCTTAAAAAGCTTCAACATTTGCTAGAGAATCCCGCAAATTTAATTTGTTGATGCTGGACAGAACTGCCATAGTGATTGTGCGTTTGTGGCATTGGGTTATTCACGTGTGTGTGAGAGAGACAGAAAACGAGGTCAAAAGAAACTAGTCGAATTTGACTCCAGCATATATTTTAAAATTTTAAACCCTATGTAACTTTTTTGTTTATGAATAAAATTGAGTACTTTAAAGACAAAAGTTAAATTATTTTTAATTGCCTTTATTATCGTTTCAAAATAAGTCCAAAAAAAGGGGGTAGAAAACGAGATAATAGAGGTCAATTATCGAATTTGACCTCGGAGTCAAAAATGGCCAGTGGACGAAATATAGCCTTTTCCAAAACGTGAACAACGGTATACATCCCGTTACGATCGGACTTCAAATAGCAACACAGGATAAAGAAAACTAAAAGGGCGGTATGTAGGGTGCACCAAAAAAATTAAAAAAAATTTTTCTGAAATTGTCTTTGAATAATCTTCAAATTTAGGGGGTGACAAACGCAACTTATTTTTCTTGGTTGGGCATCGACCCTATCTAGTGTCCACCATATCATACGTCATGGAAATACCCAGCGTAAGGTGGTAATTATCCTCCGGTATAGAAATTGGAGAAATTCTGAAAACATCGAATAATTGGGAATTATCAACAAATACTAAATCAAGTAATTTATCAATTGAGTTAAGAATCCCATTAATCTGGAATAGATCGAGATCAGAAAAACGCCTGACAACATCGCAGGTACACTCAAAAGAGCTTGATGAAGAATTTAGGGGAATAACTCCCTCAGTATCGGGCAATGAAAGCCAGGAAACGGAGGGTAAGTTAAAATCACCTAGAATTATAATTCGATCAACATCTCTCAACATCGAAACCACTCTGCCGATAGCCGATAAGTGATTATCATAAACAGATAATTCCGAGTTTGGAGGGATGTAAGAGCAACTAACGAATAATTTGGTTTTCCCCAAATTAACGGAGACAACAATGATTTCGATGTCGTTAGTTATGTCAACAAAGACACGTTCTGATGACAACGAACTAACTACAGCGATAAGGACACCACCCCCAATTTTATAAGGACGATCTTTTCTGTATACGACGTATTTATTAGATAAAATTTCCGAATCAAATACACCAGGTTTCAACCAAGTCTCGGTGAAAGACAAAATAGTGAAATCGAAGTCAAAGCTATCAGCAAATAAGCGGGTTAATTTGGTATTAAGCCCTCTTACATTCCGATAAGCTATGACCAGAGAGTTTATTAGTTTTTTGGCAAGTTAGAATTAGTGTTGGGCATTATCGTTCACTGAACGGACCGGTCCTTTTCGTTCCGTTCCGGTAAAGGAACTCGTTCAGTCTTTTCGTTCCATCGTTCCTTTTGGCTCCTTCGTTCAAATGACATTCATTCTGTCAAACATCAAAACAGTTGTTTGTTTACTCGTTCAGTCTTCTTTTATGGACGTGACAAAAACAATTTTGCCAGACAAGGAAAATGAAAATATATTTTTAATTTATTTAATTATGTTCTGCTGATTTTATGTGATGTGTATATAATGTGGCAATTCTGTGCACCCCTGTGAAAAAGGCTAATGAAGGTAAAAAAAATAATAGCTCCCAACGACACCAGCATTTAATTTTGTAAAAATTTAGTGTGATAGCACTAGAGACATCATTGCTCGTTAAATTTGGAAACAATTAAAAAGCTGTTCAAAAGAGAAGAATGGTAAAATGAACGAGCGAATGAACGAAAGATGCATAACAGCAAAAGATCCGAAGTGAACGATGGAACTAAAAGAACAACATAGCAGGAACCAGTTCCAATCGTTCCTTCAAGGGAATCGTTCAATTGAACGAGTTCGTTCCGGAACGACCCAACTCTAGTTAGAATGCCTCGCAGGTAACCGTGCCAGATTATCTACCCTATCCACAAATTCTTTTACAAATGCCTTTGGAGGCCAAAAATTGGGATCTATCAACTTATCAAAGATTTCAGGTTGAACAACAACCTAAAATGATGATCTGGTACCGGTTGAAGGCAATCTCATTTTGACTGTCTGCAAATAAAAATCACCATCAATCTTGGATCTAATATAGTCGTCTAAATCCTCAGAGGACGTATCCAAGGCAAAACGTGAAATGAAAACTACTTTCTTGACTGGCACCACAGTCAGAGTTTTCGCTTTCCTATTTGTTCTTTGCGTCGTATTCCTAGTAGGAGGTGGCGGAATAGCAACTTGCGGAAACACAAGGGGGGGAACCACAGGGAGAATTGGAATTACCTCCTGCGAAGTTCCAGCAGGAGCAGTCAATGGAGCTGCCCTCTCAACAGGATTAGATGTAACTGTTGGAGTTGAGGGCGTGTCCGGCTTTTTTTTTTGGATCGAAACATTAGGCTGATCAATGTTTAACTTCTTCGTCAGCCTTTTTCTTTTTTGTCCAGAAGAAGACGGCGTACTAGCATACTCTTCGAGGATAGGGTAATTTTTTATCAAAGCAACGAAGTTCATGAACCGCATGTAGACATCGAAAATGTCTTGGTTCAGATCATTCACCTCATACGTATACGATTTAACAAAATTGTAAAATTCAATATTTATTTTTCTACATTTAATGCAGCACCAATGAAGACCATTTTTATCACCATACAACGCATCAACCACCCTAGCAGTCACGCCAGCGCACTTGGCATGCCATAAGTTAGTGCATAGCCAGCACTCAATTAATGTTTCCTTGTCGGAAGTAATTTTACAGTTTACTGATTTGCATGCCATTTGTAGGTTGGGTTTAAATACACCGAAACTGACAAATAACACCAAAGCAACAAATCAAATCAAAAATAATAGTTAATAAAAACCCTTACTATTTTATAATGAGGAGCAAAAATATTTCCCCACAAACAGACAAAATACGATACACTGGCAACTCTGTTGATATTTCAAACAAACAAACAGAAGCACAAAGCAACGATAGAAACAATAATCAACTAGCACACACACAGTGACAGACAAGCACCAACACTTGTTGTTGTAGCGGTAAAAAAATATTTTACCGAAACAAATAATCAACAAAATTATATCACAATCAGAAAATAATACAGAGAAAAATTTTCTATTGCAACAAATCACGAATAAAGACACACAATTCAATTTTTTTATTTTAATTATTTTGACACTAAAAACACAATTATTTTGACACTAAGGCACAAACACTTGTAGTTTTAGCGGCAGAGAACTTTCCTCCCAAAGAAACAAAAATTCCGCAAAATTTAGAAACAAACCAAAATAAAATGATACCAATAAGTACACAACTGATAATAATACTTATATACGTATCTGAACAAAATTTAGACCAAAAATCGAGTTAAATCTCAAAAAATTAATTAAATAAAAATTATATTGACGGAGCACCAAATAACACAACTTGACACAAGCAGGGTTGCCAGATAACTGATTATAAATAATCATTATGATTTCGGTCTAAGATGTAATCGAATTGTAATTTTTTCACCTCGAAAATTTATTATTCGTTGTTCTTGATCAACAATCCAAACTTTGAGAGAACTGATTTCTTTG
Source organism: Eudasyphora cyanicolor (assembly GCA_963930755.1). Lineage (NCBI taxonomy): Eukaryota > Metazoa > Arthropoda > Insecta > Diptera > Muscidae > Eudasyphora > Eudasyphora cyanicolor. Next base: position 101,420,250 of record OZ005735.1, on the reverse strand, counting down.
ACGTTCACAGGTAAATAAATTAAATTCCTTGGTATTTCATCCAATTTATATCCTGGTGAGACATTTATGGTAAACTCATGTATAGTATGTACCGGTAAATTATTCATAAAGGAACCTGATGTAATATTACACTGAATTTGAACCGCATTTACTTTTAAAATATTTACGGGGAGATGAGAGCTATGCTTCATTTTCGCAGTCAAAATGTTTCCCTCGAATCCAAATAAGGATCCTATTGAGTGATCTTGATTAAAATCTATAACGTCATGAGAAGAAAATATTTCAATTTGTAGGGTGTTATTATTTGCGGCGATTTCTAAAGCTTTGAGACCATCATGTTTTCCATATATAGCTTTTATGTAGTCTACAATATCTCCAAGCTCGTAAGAGCCTACAGGAATTTCTATTATCTTATCTCCGATATGAAACAAATTATTGTCATTGTCAACATTTGGTATGGAATTGTATGAATGAAAGTCTATAAGTGCACATTCATAGTCTTCAGTCAACTGAATTGGTGGGAAGAAAATAGCTGTTAAAACATATGCCCTTCCAGTTAAGGCGAGTGTTATTGATATTATAAACGCTAGATATTGAATGAAAAACGTTTTGGTAATTTTATTAAATTTATTTTATTTACAAAATTTCATTTTTATTTATCCCTGAATTGTGTTGGCTAGAGAAACCCAACCATTTAACTTATACTTTTTCTCCCCGAGTTTTTAAAACCTTCTCTACAAGATATGTATTAGGAATACGAGCGCGTCGAATTTCTTCTGCATAGAACCCCCCTTTGATTGTATTTCCTTGATAGTCTTCCAAGATGAATGTGACAGAATTCGTAATCTGGATAGATTTGATTCAAAATATCTCTGTACTAAAATTAGGGGTGTATCCTTTTTCGAATATATTTTTATATTTGCTTATACGTAATCCTCTACGTGGAATTTAGTCGACTTTAATATTTTTAGGTGACTGTATACCGTATCAAACAACATTTTCTCTTTTTGAAGGTTTACATCTATGGATGCCATTTTTATAGTACGATGGTTTTTTCTGTTATACACAACAATCAATTGGTTATAAATATCATGCCAATGATAGTTACCATTATATGAAAATTCTCGAAACATTAAAGTTTTTAATGTGCGATTAAAACGTTCTATAATTGAAGCCTTCATTACACTATATGTAGAATAGTGGTTAATAGAATATTTGTCCATTAGTGTTTTAAATTCTTTGTTAAAAAATTCTTTTCCATCATCTGTTTGTACATTTTTTGGTATTCTGCCCTGGTCTAATATTTTTTGAAACGCATTCGAAACATCAGAGGCGTTTTTGGTTTTTGTTGCTTCTGCCCATGCATATTTTGAAAAGGTATCAATAACGGTTAGCAAATATCTCTGTCCTTTATTTATTGTTGAATAACTCCCCATTTCAACCAAATCAGCCTGTCATATATCGTCAATACCCTTTATTATAACTCTCGTACGAGGGAAGTTTTTACGTGCGGGAGAATGAATCTCGTTAACAATTGTCCTTCTTTCCATGGTTAGCTATGTTTATTATATATAAAAGTTGTAGGAATATATATTTTAGTTATAGCCTCAAAGACATCTTCAAGATTCTTTTTAGCTGTGATATTTGCTCCCTAATATCTTCAAATTTTATTTTCAATTCACGTTTCAATATTTCTCGTAAATGAGAGATTTGTGTTTGTAAATAAACTTTGTTGACTGCGTCTGTGTCTTCTGATGGCGGAGCCAAAGGCGCCACGAAATAACCCCCAAGCCGAAAATGAAATAACCCCCAATGAAATATGCCCCAAATGAAATGAAATAACGCCCAAAGATTAAATGTGAAATAAAGTCCAAATTAAATGAAATAATAGCCAAATAATAAATGAAACAACCCCCAAAAAATATTAGTTAAATCAAAAATAAATAATTCCCCCAAAAAAAAGGTGAAATAACCCCCAAACAAATGAAATAAACTCTAGATTAAATTTATTCGTCTAGACAAAAAAGTTTGTAGTATTTACAGAAACGCTTGTATGGAATCCCCAATAGGACGACGAAACAAATTAGAATAAAAACTAATGGGAATACCTGCAATTGCAAATTGATAGAAACAACGTTTCAACTGCTTTGTTTCAACTGAATGTTGGAACAGAAAACATAAGAAAATAGTAATCCTGGCGAAAAATTAAAAAAAATGTTTCTGAACTATTTTTTGTAATGCATTACTATTTCTTGACGTTTGAAAACTTTTGGAATATAATACATGAGAATTCATGAAAACTTTTGGAAGAGAATTCTCTTCCAAACTATTTTACATATGAATTTCAGTTCTCTTCCAACAGTTTTTGAACGTGAAGAAATAGTAATGCAGATGAAAAATGGTTTAAAAAATAGGTCAACAAATCGCAGCGAATAGGTCAACAAATCGCAGCGATTTTTTAACCTATTTTTCGTCTGCATTACTATTTCTTCAAGTTTTCACTTCCAACAGTTTTTGAACATGAAGAAATAGTAATGCAGACGAAAAATAGGTAAAAAATCGAGGCGATTTTTTAACCCATTTTTCATCTAAAGAGGAGCGGTGTTCTTAACATACTATGAACCTTACCGACAGAGCAGTTTATATGGTTTGTCCAAGTAAGTCCAGAATTAAACATTAGACCTAAATTACATGCAGTACCACACTGTCTATAATAGCGTTTCCAATTTTCGCAGTATGGGGCTCAATGATGGCTGTTGCTCGTTTCTGTAAATACTACAAACTGTTTTTGGGAAAAATGATGTATATTGCACAAACAAATATTTGTCTAGACGAATAAATTTAATTTGGAGTTTATTTCATTTGTTTGGGGTTTTTTCATTGGGGGTTATTTCACTTTTTTTGGGGGAATTATTTATTTTTGATTTAACTAATATTTTTTGGGGGTTGCTTCATTTATTATTTGGCTATTATTTCATTTAATTTGGACTTTATTTCACATTTAATCTTTGGGCGTTATTTCATTTTATTTGGGGCATATTTCATTGGGGGTTATTTCATTTTCGGCTTGGGGGTTATTTCACTTGGGGGTTATTTCGTGGCGCCAAAATCTTCCATCTCATCACATCATCTAATTTTTTTTGTACACGTTTTTGGTATTAAAAATTTGATCATTTCTGCCAATGGACTAAATAATTGATAAAGTACATCAACGATTTAATACCAGCGATTCCAGTTCTTTAAAATCGAGTTGGACCAGCAGAATCCTGTTACTAGTAAACTTTACTCCAAAATTAGCTTAAATTGTTCGTAATGTCGTCTGGGATTTTATAAACCGCATTGGGCTTCCATTGATTTATAATTATCTATAGAAATACGTATTGGCAATTACTACAGGTTGTCTATTTAAGTCGTACTCTAATACACTGCGAGTCAAGCTACTTTTTGAAGGAAAATTTACTAAAAAAATACAGATTTAACAGAAAATACCAATTTTAACACAAATAAAGACATGTATTTATAAAAAATTGCAATCCCAGCCAAAACCCCGGATCCCCAAACCAACAAATATATCCCCATTCGTAGTTTGAGGCAGAATGCGAGGAGACTGTATAATAAAGCCAATAAAACCAAATTGAGTGCAGATTGGGATTGCTATAAGGAATCTTCCAAACAGTACAAGAATGAAGTAAATAAGGCTAAGCGAGTCTCTTGGATCAACTTCTGTGAAAGTATAGAAGGTGTGAACGAGTCCTCCAGATTCCGACGATTGCTATCAAAAGATCCAAAGGCGCTGGGTATCATTAAGAAGGAAGATGGGACTTGGACAGAGTCCAGCTCAGAAACTCTGGACCTTTTAGCGACGACACACTTTCCCGGGTGTTCGAACGTGGTTGGCTACATTGAAAATAACCTGGAGAAAATCGAATTCACTTTGGCAGCCTTCTTAGATATTGAAGGGGCTTTTAATAATGTGAATTTGGAATCCATACACGAATCTTTGTTTCGAACGGTCCCAACGATGCCACTCTTACCCGCCCCTTCCGACCGAGTGGGCCTAATCCCCATAACGTAGGGATTACGTACACACCATGATCCGAACCATGGCGGGATAATAGTAGAGGGTGGAATACCAGCTACAGAAAATATCAACAGCCGGCACATGCATATACAAATTTAATATTAATTCTCAAAATAATAGATTTTTACTAAATATAGACATGCAGAAAAAATATATTATATTATTACACATTTAAATACGATATAATTCGAGATTGCACTGTGTCAATTTCTATATCAAAGTCAATAATATCGTATAAAGTGTGAAAATCCGCACACATTCTACGGATGGGATCTGCAGATGCATAATTAATACGTTGAAAATCAATATGTAATAATTGGTAATATCTGGATGATCTGAATGGAATATTAACTTTTATCTTAGAAAGAATGTAATCGGAAGATACATCACCTTTTATAACCTTTAGAATCATTGTAGAGTTCAGCATAATACGTCTGCTCCTAAGAGTAGGAAGTCTTATCAAACTCAACCTACTAGTGTATGGTGGAAGAACAAAATCGCTATTCCAGTGAAGGTGTCGCAAAGCAAATAATAAAAATTGCTTCTGAACAGATTCGATGTATGTCCCGTATTGAGGGTCCCATACAACGGACCCACATTCTAAAATAGGTCTAACAAGTGAAGTATAAAGCTGCTTTGTTATATATGGGTCTGAAAATTCTTTCGCCCATCGCTTAATAAAGCCTAGAACACCATAAGCTTTGTTCACCATTGTAATTATGTGATTACCAAGATCCACAAAGGTCTCAACAGTATCTAAATAGGAACCATTAAGGCCAAATTTAAATGGGATAGTTTTCGACCTAGAGAAACACATGTGCTAACATTTCCTCAAATTAAGGTCCATGCAATTAATATCACACCAATGACCAAAGTTATCTAAATCATTTTGAAGTATCATAGAATCTTCAGTTGCATTATAAGAGAAAACCAGTAAGGAAAGGCTAAAGTCGGGCGGTGCCGACTATATAATACCCTACACCACTCTCGTAATATTGAATAACTCTGATATATACATTTTGTAATTCATGTATAAATTGTTTACATAAATTTACTTTTGGGACATTTTATACTTAAATAATACCCTGTACCACAGTGTGGTGTAGGGTATAAAAACGATTGGATCTAAAGAGCCAAATCGGATGAAACATATATATGGGAGCTATAGCTAAATCTTTACCGATTTTCTTCAAATTCGGCAATGTTGGTTCATGAATCAAGAAACTCTACCATTCTAAATTTCAAAACGATTGGATGTAAAATATAGTTTCTATAGAACTAAAGGGCCAAATCGGACGAAACATATATATGGGAGCTATAGCTAAATCTTAACCGATTTTCTTCAAATTCGGTAGTGTTGGTTCATGGATCAAGAAACTCTACCATTCTAAATTTCAAAACGATTGGATGTAAAATACAGCTTTTATAGGACTAAAGGGAGCTATAGCTAAATCTTAACCGATTTTCTTCAAATTCGGTAGTGTTGGTTCATGGATCAAGATACTCTACCATTCTAAATTTCAAAATGATTGGATGTAAAACACAGCTTCTACAGGGCTAAAGAGCAAAATCGGACGAAACATATATATGGGAGCTATAGCTAAATCTTAACCGATTTTCTTCATATTCGGCAATGTTGGTTCATGGATCAAGAAACTCTACCATTCTAAATTTCAAAACGATCGGATGTAAAATACAGCTTCTATAGGACTAAAGGGCCAAATCGGACGAAAGATATATATGGGAGCTATATCTAAATCTGAACCGATTTCAACCAAATTCAATAGCGATCTTAACAGCCGCGAAATACTCTAAACTGCAAAATTTCAGAACGATCGGAGTGAAATTGCGACCTGTAGTCGACGAACAACTTTACATGGACAGACGGACGGACGGACGGACGGACAGACATCGTTAAATCGACTCAGCTAGTGAATCTGAGTCGATCGGTATACTTTAAGGTGGGTCTAGCTGTGTTATTTTCAGGTGTTGTTGTTTTTGTTGTTGTAGCAGCTTGGAGACGCTGAGTTGATAATCCTTAAGTCTATTTCTATTACAGACTTCGTTCCGGCATATATCCGATTATCGCGGGAGCCTTATGTTGTTTTCATCCACTCAATGTTGTCCGGTTGTAAATTAACATTCGTCTGTTAATATCAGGGAATAGATGTTATTTGAGTGTTGCCGTTTCTATTCTCCACTAGAAGCGCTGCATAATTTTTCCGGTGCCATGGCTGGGAGTTGAACCCAGCACCTTCGGGATCCAAGTCTAACGCACTAACCACTATGCTACCGAAGGTTACAAACATCTGCCGTGAAACAAACTTATAATACCCTGTACCATAGTGTGGTGTAGGGTATAATAACATCATCCACATACATCAATAGCCTAGAATTAATAATTGATTCTGGTAAATCATTGATAAATAGAAGAAACAGCACGGGGCCAATATGACTACCCTGGGGCACCCCAGAAGGAACCACAATCGGACCAGAACGGAAACTACCAAATTTCACAATCTGAATACGGTTATCCAGATAAGAGGATATCCAACTCAACAAGCTGTTACTAAAACCAACGCGCTCAAGCTTATATAATAAGAGTTTGTGATTAACTCTATCAAATGCCTTACTAAAATCGGTATAAACTACATCTGCCTGTTTACCAAGCACGAATTCTTTAATTACTTGGGAAGTAAAATATAACTCTCTGGTCATAGCTTATCAGAATGTAAGAGGGCTTAATACCAAATTAACCCGCTTATTTGCTGATAGCTTTGACTTCGATTTCACTGTTTTGTCTTTCACCGAGACTTGGTTGAAACCTGGTGTATTTGATTCGGAAATTTTATCTAATAAATACGTAGTATACAGAAAAGATCGTCCTTATAAAATTGGGGGGTGGTGTCCTTATCGCTGTAGTTAGTTCGTTGTCATCAGAACGTGTCTTTGTTGACATAACTAACGACATCGAATTCATTGTTGTCTCTGTTAATTTGGGGAAAACCAAATTATTCGTCAGTTGCTCTTATATCCCTCCAAACTCGGAATTATCTTTTTATGATAATCACTTATCGGCAGAGTGGTTTCGATGTTGAGAGATGTTGATCGAATTATAATTCTGGGTGATTTTAACTTACCCTCCGTTTCCTGGCTTTCATTGCCCGATACTGAGGCATTTATTCCCCTAAATTCTTCATCAAGCTCTTTTGAGTGGACCTGCGATGTTGTCAGGCGTTTTTCTGATCTCGATCTATTCCAGATTAATGGGATTCCTAACTCAATTGATAAATTACTTGATTTAGTATTTGTTGATAATTCCCAATTATTCGATGTTTTCAGAATTTCTCCAATTTCTATAACGGAGGATAATTACCACCCTACGCTGGGTATTTCCATGACGTATGATATGGTGGACACTCCCTGTGTACACACCCCAAGTATTTGCTTAATGCTATGCTCCTCGACGTTGATTGGGATTGTATCTGCTGTTGTGATGATTCAACTCACATTGACTCAGCTATTGAGCAGTTTTATAACGTATTGAATAATTGTTTTCAACAATCTGTTCCGAAGATTCGTGTTAAAAATTCTAATAGACCACCATGGTATTCTCCTGCTTTGACTGCTATTAAGAACTTGAAGAGCAGACTATTTAAAAAATTTAAAAAAATCGGGTTCGAAGACCGATTATGCAAAGTATGCTATTGCCAGATCTCAATTAAATATTGAAACTAGCAGATGTTATGAAATCTATTTAGAGAAGTTAGCCCTCAATTTTAAGTCTAATCCTAAATCTTTCTATGATTTTGTAAATATGAAACGTAGATCTAATCCAAGACCTTCTATGGTTAGAATGGATAGTGAGGAATTCTATGGTGACCAGTCAATCGCCAATGCTTTTGCAAAATTCTTTACATCAACCTATTCTCATCAACAGAGACAATTAGACGTCCCCTACCCTTACAATATTCCTTCATTGAATCAGTTTAGCATACCTTATTTTGATTTTCCATTTGTATTTTCGGGTTTGGTCAAGCTTAATTCTTCCAATAGTGTTGGTCCTGATGGCGTACCTAGTATAATCCTCAAAAATTGTGCTCAAAGTCTTGCCCTTCCGCTCACATTACTATTTAATACTTCGTTAAAATATGGCTATTTCCCATCCATTTGGAGAACATCTTACTTAACCCCTCTTCATAAATCTGGAAGCCTCACTGATGTGGGGAATTATCGTGGAGTCGCAAAATTAAGTATAATTCCAAAACTTTTTGAGAAAATGGTTACTGAGATTTTATCTCATAAAGTATCGTCTATTCTAAGTCCATTCCAACATGGATTTCGTAAAGGTATTTCAACTGTGACAAATTTGGTGCAATTCTCTTCTCAGGTTATAAACGAGTTTGTTCTTGGTAATCAAACAGACGTGATTTATACAGATTTTAGTAAAGCTTTCGATAGAGTCACTCACAAACTCTTGATACATAAGCTTGATCTTATTGGTTTTAGTAACAACTTATTGCGTTGGATATCGACTTGATAGTCGTATTCAGATTGTGAAATTTGGTATATCCTGCTCTGATCCGATCTTGGTTCCATCTGGGGTTCCCCATAAATTGCATGGACCTCAATCTTAAGAAATGTAAACATATGTGTTTCTCTAGGTCGAGGGCGATTCCATCCAGTTTTAGTCTTCATGGTTCCAATTTAGATATTGTTGAATCCTTTGTGGATCTTGGTATATTGATGGATCCTAAACTCAATTTCAATAATCACATAATTACAATGGTGAATAAAGCTTATGGCGTGCTTGGTTTCATAAAGCGATGGGCGAAAGAATTCGTAGATCCATATGTAACTAGGCAGTTATATACGTCACTAGTTAGACCTATTCTAGAATATGGGTCCGTAGTGTGGGACCCCCAGTACGGGACTTATGTTGATAAGATTGAATCGGTTCAAAAACAATTTTTATTATTCGCCTTAAGACATCTTCATTGGAATAGTGATTTTAGTCTTCCACCCTATACTAGCAGGTTGAGTTTGATAAGACTGCCTACTGTCAAGAGTAGACGTATTATGCTGAACACAACCATGGTGCTGAAATTTATAAATGGTGATGTGCCTTCTAATTTTATTTTGTCTAGGATTGGATTCAATGTACCTTGTAGACCTTCCAGATATTAGCAATTATTACATATTGATTTTCAACGTACAAATTATGCTTCGGCAGAGGCCATTCGTAGAATGTGCATGGATTTTAACACTTTATATGAAGTTATTGACATTGGTGTAGAAATTGATGCAGTTAGATCTAGAATAATATCTTCTTTAAATGTGTAAGTAGACTAGTTTTATTGTTTGCATGTGCCGGCTGTTGAAATTTTTCTGTAGCCGGTATTTCCACCCTCTACTATTAACCCGCCATGGTCCGGATCATGGTGTGTACGCAATCCCTACGTCATGGGGATGTGGCCCCTCGGTCGGAAGGGCGGGTAAGTGTGGTTGCATTGGGAACGTTCGTTAAAAAAAATAGGAAATCTAAGCATAAAATATCAGAAGTATTAAAAAATAAAGTTTCAATGGAGCAAATATATCAAAAAAAAATTAATAATCTTGAAAAATGAGATCAAAAATGTAAAGAGAGATCAACATTAGAGTTGTGATCAAGCAAGAATACTGGGAAATAATACGTTAGTTCGTAGAAGGCGCCACCACACCACCACCACTTGACACAGCAGCAGCAGGACAATCAGATCTTCCAGACAAACACATTGGTCGTAACCCAGGACAGTTTCTCCACCATCAGGAAAGACAACACTAACTTCAGGAACATCTCCATTAATTAAATTTTTAAGAAACTTTGTTCAGCATATTCTTAGCTACATTATTGCCAAATATATTTAAGCGGTATCACCAAGTCTGAATTAGTTGTTGGACAAAAGCTGATTACACCTTTTTCGAGGAGCCCACTGATTTTGAGAAACTTTTGAGGCCCATAAAAAAAATGTTCACCAATTTCGCCAAACCGAGTAACCCTATACTCGGTTTGGCGAAATTGGTGCCACCCGAGTATAGGGTTATACCACCCTGATAGCAGAATCGAACCTATACTGTCAAGTCCGTGTATTTTTCAAAAAGTGTTCATTTGTTGCATAGTGTTATTTGCCACCTGTTCTGAATTTCTCGACAAGGTTGGACACGACGATCCCTTCTAGATCAGATTGATCCCTCTATCCTCTCCTCTTTTAATTCAATATTTCTATTTTCCGATCTTCTCAGTTATTATTGGGGGCTCCCTCCACCCCCTCTCATTTTTCAATCTATAATTTTTTCTGCTGTTTTTCTCCAAATCTTCAATTCTTTACAGGACTAACACAATGGACTTTAAGGTCTCCGAGTGGAGTGGTGCACGCCAAATTGGTAGTGTGATACGTGTCCTAACCTAACCTTTTTCAGATATGATGTATTTGATTTATGTTTATATACTACTTTATAATTATTATCTGAGTTGCATTGACTTTTTTAGTTCTGAAAATATTTGTAATTGTATGTATTCAAGTTTTGTATTTGATTGAATAAATACACATTATTTGGCGACGAGGATAAAAAAAATGGAAAAATTTGTAGAAGAAATTTTGGAGCGGCAACAAGCCTTGACACAACAAATCCTTACGCAACAACAGGAATTCTTTACTGGACTTTTAAGCCAACGAATGGCTAGCCCAGATAATAGTGTAGTTTCGAACAATGTAGCGGTGCCAAAATTTCACGAATTCGAAGAAGTCTCTAACAATTTTGATACCTACCGGAGACAACTAGATGAGCATTTTAAGGCTTATGATGTTGAAGATGATGGCCGGAAGAGGTCATTTTTACTATCATGGATTGGAGAGAAGGCATTTCGGGTATTACAGAAACTGGAAGGAAAAGAGAGTTTGCACTCACTGTCCTATTCGGATTTAATCAAATCTTTGGATGGTCACTACAAAAGTAAGATACATGTGATTAAGTCAAGATATGAATTTTATAAAAGGAAAAAATGTGATGACGAATCATACAAACAATGGGTTGCAGAGTTGAGAGGTTTGGCTCGAGAATGTAATTTTGTGTGCAAAAACCAGTCATGTTCAAGTGAGTTCGCGGATGATCTAATCCGAGATATTATAATTCTTTATACACCTGATGAACCTGTGAGAACCGCAGCTTCGCATAAGGATGACCCAACACTTAAAGAAGTGTTGCAGATTGCAGAAACTTTTGAAACCACACAAAAGACAGTAAATAGTATTAAAACCAATGAAATTGATGAAATTGAAGTTTTTTGCTGTTAAAGATACCGGGAGAAGAGCAAGTCAACAAAATCTGAAGCAGGACAACAGAAACCATCAAACTAGATTATGGCTATCGTGCAGCGGATGTTATAGAAATCATAATAAGGAGAATTGCAAATACCTTAAAGCTCAATGTTATATCTGCAAAAAAATAGGACATATTGCTTCAGTATGTAAGTCAAAGAATAATTCTAAAAATTTTGTTGGGTCAGTAGATGAAGACAGTACAATATTATCATGTGATGCGTCGGAGAATGTAATTTCTAGAGTGGGGAATAAGATGATTATAAATGTGACATTGAATGGACAGAATGTGAATTTTCAATTCGATACAGGAGCCATGCGCTCTGTCATTGGGGTGGAGTGCTACAAATTACTGGGTAGTCCTGCACTGAAACCAACGACAGTTAAACTTTTCGGATATGGTAACACTCAAATTCCAGTCTTAGGATCGATAGAAGTTGATGTAGAAATTCAAGAAGAACGTAAGCGTTTGGATCTCATTTTTTATTTTTACGAACGTTCCCAACGCAGCCACTCTTACCCGCCCCTTCCGACCGCGGGGGCCACATCCCCATAACGTAGGGATTGCGTACACACCATGATCCGAACCATGGCGGGTTAACAGTAGAGGGTGGAATACCAGCTACAGAATATATATCAACAGCCGGTATGTACATACATACATGCATAAAAAGTGTTAACTTTGTTTAGTTAAATAAAGAACACACATAAAACAGAATTTCACTACTGATTTAAATAACATATGATTCTAGATTTCACTATATCTATTCCTACATTAAAGTCAATAATATCATATAAAGTGTTAAAGTTTATGCACATTCTACGGATAGGCTCTGCAGATGCGTAATTTGTACGTTGAAAATCAATATGCAATAATTGGTAATATCTGGAAGATCTGAATGGTACGTTAAATCTTATCTTAGAAAGCATGTATCCAGAAAGCACATCACAATTTATAACCTTCAATATCATTGTGGTGTTCAGCATAATACGTCTGCTCTTAAGAGTAGGCAATCTTATCAAGCTCAACCTATTAGTATAGGGTGGAAGAACAAAATCACTATTCCAATGCAGGTGCCTCAAAGCAAATAATAAAAATTGTTTCTGAACGGACTCAATTTTATCAACATAAATCCCATATTGGGGGTCCCACACAACAGAACCATATTCTAGAATAGGTCTAACAAGTGTAGTATACAACTGTTTCGTTACATATGGATCCGAGAATTCTTTCGCCCATCGCTTAATGAAGCCAAGGACACCATTATTGCAGATTCTGCACAATGCAGCAATATATTTGGCTTGAATTGGTATGAAGAATTTAAGAAAATACAAATATTTAAAGTTGAGACACACCTTGAATTAAAGTCAATTCGTGATGAATTTAAAGAACTCTTTTCAAATGGGCTTGGATTATGCAGGACAATGAAAGGTCACATTCATATGAAATCCGATGCAAGGCCGAAGTTTTATAAACCAAGGCCAATTCCTTATGCTATGAATGCATTATTCAAAGAAGAGGCGCAGCGTTTAATTGATTTGGGTATTTGGAAGGCAGTAAAAATACAGCCAATGGGCATCGCCTCTTGTAATTGTACCAAAGCCGAACAATAAGATTCGAGTCTGCGCGGATTTCAAGGTCACAATAAATCCACAAATGGATATAGAAAGATATCCCATTCCTCGAATTCGAGATCTTTTCCACAAACTAGGTAATGGCAAATTTTTTTCAAAAATAGATTTATCGGATGCCTACATGCAAATTGAAATGGATGAAGAATCGAAACCACTTTTAGTTGTTAATACGCCATTGGGTTTATTTCAATATGAAAGATTGCCATTTGGAGTAGCCAGTGCTCCGGCTATTTTCCAGCGTTTAATTGAGCAGACAATCAGTGGAATTCCAGGATGTGTAAATTACTTGGATGATATTTTTATAACAGGGAAGACTGAAGAAGAACACCTAAGTAACCTACGACAACTGTGTCATAGACTTCAAGAAAGCGAATTTCGCTGCAATCTGTCCAAATGCTAATTTCTACAACCAAGCGTTGAGTACTTGGGACACGTAATAAGTGGAACCGGCATTTACCCATCTGAATCAAGGACAGAAGCAATTGAAAACTTGCCTCAACCTCAAAATATTTCGGAGCTCCAGTCTTTTATGGGAAAGGTAAATTATTACTGCAACTTCATAGAAAATTATTCTACTTTGTGTGGTCCCCTGAATCTCCTCCGAAAGAATGAGAAATTTACTTGGGGAGCTCAACAAGAAAACGATTTTAAAGAATTAAAAAATCAGTTGGTGAATATAGCTCAACTTGTCCACTACGATGAGAATTTACCAGTAGTACTTGCGACGGATGCATCATCTTATGGTGTAGGTGCAGTGATTTCACACTTTTTTCCGGATGGATCCGAGCGACCAATAGCTTACGCATCGAAGACTTTATCTGATAATCAAAAAAATTACAGTCAAATAGAAAAAGAGGGTCTGTCGATTACATTTGGAGTTCGGAAATTTCATGATTATTTGTATGGCCGAAAGTTTACTTTAGTAACTGATCATAAACCCTTAATATCAATATTTAGTCCAACAAGAGGAATTCATAGCACAACCGCACATCGACTTCAAAGATGGGCTCTAATTCTTTCGGGATATAACTATGAAATTCGGTACAAAAATACCAAAAATCATGGAAATGCCGATGCTTTATCAAGACTTCCGTTTAAAGGAGACAGCGATTTTGACAAAGCTATTGAGTTAAATGAAATTTTTTTGGATGAAAAATTGGATGACTTCCCAATAAACTCAAAGCAAGTTGCTGAATTTACGAAGAAAGATAAAATTTTAAAACAAGTTTTACTTTATGTAATGAATGGCTGATAAAATTGCAGACAAAGAATTTATACCTTATTTTCGTAATAGACTAAGTCTGACCCATTGTAATGGAGTTTTAATTGTACAAAAAGATTACAGCCGTATCGTGATTCCAACTCAGCTAAGATCACAAGTTTTAGACCTACTACACCAAGGACATTGGGGAATGGTTCGCATGAAACAAATGAGCAGGCGTTATTGCTGGTGGCCAAATATGGATGATGATATTTGTAGATTCGTTTATTCATGTCGTGCCTGTAACGCTCACAGCCCGGATCCTCCAAAACTATTTTCTTCATGGCCCCTATCTACTTCACCTTGGCAAAGAATACATTTAGATTATGCTGGTCCTTTTAAAAATGCAATGTGGCTAATTTCCGTATGTTTTGAAGGTTACAAATGCTACGTCCATTGCTACGATTAAAGCTTTGCAGAGTATATTCTCGATTGAAGGATTACCCGAAACTATTGTTACAGACAACGGAACGCAATTCACTGCCAAGGAGTTCAATAAATTTTGTGAAGTTCATGGCATCCAGCATTTAACAACTTCACCATTCCACCCCGCTTCTAATGGCCAAGCGGAGAGATTCGTTAGGACTTTTAAAACATCTCTAAGAAAACAACTCACTACGGGTAATGATTTGGAATCTTCACTTTTAGCATATTTGACAACGTACTAATACTAATACCTTCAATGAGTCCCAGGGATATTCCACATAATTCGTCAACTGACAAATATTTTGAAATGCATGATAACGTTTTATGCAAAAACTTTGGATCGGGAGAAAAATGGCTGCAGGGGACCATTGTGAATACATTGATGTGAATCAATCTGCACGATTGTTGTTGGATAATTGTAATTTCTCAAATTCAGAAACTGGTCACCACTGTTCGAATATACCGACAATATCAAAGGAAACACCTGAAAATATATCTGCTTCGGTGCGGTCAACTCCACGCATAACATTGGATCGTCCATTTGAAGCCTGGGAGGAACAGCCTACTATTTCTCAACAAGCCCGGGAGCAATTGGAAGATCAACCTACTACTTCTCACCAAGCCAGACAAAAATTGGTAACTCAACATGGGTCCTTACCCAACACATACAGCGGGACAACTCAACAAATAAATCGCCCACAGCGAATAAGACGCAAACCTGAACGGTATTCTCCTTAAATTCAAAAGAATTTGGGAAGGAGGAAATGATGTATTTGATTTATGTTTATATACTACTTTATAATTATTATCTGAGTTGCATTGACTTTTTTAGTTCTGAAAATATTTGTAATTGTATGTATTCAAGTTTTGTATTTGATTGAATAAATACACATTAAGATACGAAATCACCTTAAGTTTCAGAACAAACCGTGTTTGCTTAGAAGGGTGTCCCAAGAAGAACGCAATTTTTAAATCTCGCAACATTCGAAGTGTCATTGTTTGACATTTGAATAATTGTTATTGTTTGTTAGTAGAAGAAATGGAGAAGGACAGCGAAGGGAGTTCGTTAATTGGGTACTGGAGAGACAACATGAAAATGCTGATTTTGCCGATAAAATCATCTTCAGTGACGAGGCCCATTTTCATCTTGATGGCTTCGTCAATAGGCAGAATTGTCGCATTTGGGGTGCGGAAAATCCTCGAGTGATTCACGAGAAGCAAAGGCATCCTCAACGTGTCACTGTGTGGTGTGGCTTTTGGGCTGGAGGAATCATTGGACCTTTGAGGCAGGTCAAGCGCAAACAGTCAATGGTGTTCGGTATCGTGAAATGATAACCAGTTTTTTCTTGCCTAGAATTGAAGAAATGAATGTGGAGGGCATGTGGTTCCAACAAGACGGCGCCACATGACATACAGCCAGAGAAACAATTCAATTGCTGCATCAGTAATGAAAAAATTGCGCTCTTCTTGGGACACCCCTACTTGCCAACCAACGAGCGGCAAGTGCCCATTTTGTAGAATTTGGCACAGAAGAGTTTTTCCGAGACATAGATTTAGGCTTCTATATATGAATCTTGACATGAATTCCAACACAGTTTAGATCAGATTCATGGCGATTCCGCGAGCGATGTGATGAAAAACGTGGGATGTAAATAAAAAACTTACTTCTTCATCAATATCGACAGAGTTCCGAATTCCAACATTGCCGTCAGTTTTCTGCTGTCGAATAGCAAATTTCAAAAGATCCTTAAAATAAATGTCATTATGAAAACTTATAAATTGTTATTGCCTGAAATAGAAAACAAACCTGTAGGTTCTTGGGCGCTCTTTCCATGATTGCTGTAGATGAAAATAAACACGAATAACTGGGTGAGGAGTGGTTAAATATATTTTTTTTATTTTGGGTATCTCTTAAGGCCCAGTTAGGCAAACATAACCGTAACGCCCCCGTAGCGTAACGAATCAGCTGATTCAATCTATCATATGGAAATCAGTTTAAACGATTAGCCAACGAAAACGAAACGTAAACGGACGGCTGAATCTGTTGAAATCAGAATTGGACGTTCCGTTTACGTACAATTTGACAACAGCTGATACTACATGTTGTTTACAATTACAATTGTATGTTCACCGAGAAAAGTAAAGAAAATAATTTATTTGTTGTTTAAAAGTGCAAATCATTGGTGCAGTCGCACGAGTATTTATACAATAGGTTTAGGTTAAAACCTAAACCTTTATATAATAAATAAAATCCAGCATATAGGATATCTGAAAAAAAGCCAGAAGCTTGGAAGCAAATTGGCAAGGAGCTGGGCGTTACAGGTGAGTTTTATGAAGATCGCGGCTGACTCCATTAAAAATTCAATTTATATTCTGCTTCAGGATTCTTTTGACGACAGTACGGGACAATCATTGCGTCAATCTTCTTCATTGTGGGTTAATTTGACAGCAATATAAGCGTCTATACAAACGAGGACTTATTTATAGATAGAGATTGGATCTGATTGGCTGAGTCCCTCTTCAATGGAAATAGACATAAGTAAAGGGGTTTCCATTAAGGACATAAGAATTTAATAAATATATTAATATTATATTAATAAACATATATTAATAAAAAACAGAGAATATTTAAGACATAGAGTTCAAATTTATTCCAGGTTAAGAGCAAATGTTACATTTTAAGAATGAAATTCAATTTCGGTCATATGACCACCACGAGCCCGTCAACAGCGATCTATTCTTTGGACCCAATATTCCACCACTCTTGGACACATTTCGACCGGAACGTTGGCAATTTCGCGTTGGATGTTGTATCTGAGCTCGTCTAATGTTTTTGCCTTAGACCAAGGATATTCCTCAGGGGAAACGCAGCATCGCCAATAAAAAATAGGAAAGGCTTCAGAGGATGCTGACGATAATGGTTTACTAGGAGGTACTGTACCTAAAATAACTGATTGGCCAAACGCAGAGTACTGGAATATAGCTGTATTTAATTTAAATTAAGAAATGTAAATTGTTTGTATTAAAATAGAATATAAATAAATTGAAGTTTAATGGACATACCCCCATCGTGTTGGCTGCCATAATTTCCAACATTGATATGAATGTATAGTTAGCATCGCAGATTCCCACACAATTCGGCATATCCCACATTCGTTGAAAATCATTGGCAATGTGTTTGTACTGCTGTGTAGTTTGTTCGCTTAAATAAATCGGCGAAAGCAAGCGCCACAAAACTTCACTGCATTCTAAAATAATATTTGGAATTGTTGTTTTTCCCAGCTTGTGACTCCATGCAATCGATTGTATGGAACAACCGTGACCCAAATATCTACAATTTTAAAGAATAGAATGTTAATATTTCCCAACTTAGAATCAAAGGATAAAGCAATATTGGACATACAGTGGTGTTATTGCTAGTCTCTGTCGGTCTAATCCCTTGTTTTGGTGTAGTTAACTCATATTTTATTAATGTTAATAATAAAATAAAAACTTCCATAGGCATTCTAATATCCGGCTTTCGCCAGTCATTGTTTATAGGACGTCCACCCCATCTTCTTATCCGACGATATTTTCTTGATTACTTTTATTGTAAATTCTGCATAGATTTAAAACAACACAAATTTATAAACATTCTTTTTAACTTAATTTTTAATAAACCTAAACAAAAAGAAATCGCGGCTTTTTTGTTTACTTATGTGTTGTTGTTGTCAGAACATATGACTCGTTTTCTCAACGTTGGCTAATCGCTCAAACGGGCAACGTTACGACAACGGCAAAGATAAATTACGGTTACGTATGCCTAACCCGGCCTTTAAATACGAGTGAAAGCGCCCGACGTCTGTCAAACTCAAATTTCATACTAGGCGTGTTTTCGTTACACCATAAGTGCTTAATTTGTATGGGGAGCTAAGCACTTTTAAGCACTATTAGTTCCCGATGAAGTTTGGTGCTTGTGTTCATGTCTTAATCGAGTATGATGTTGCCAGATTGGGCACCCTATATTTAGCAATATGGCATCCCATTTTTGGAGAGATTTTATACATTATTGTGAATTAACGGGAAGAAGAAGAACAAAAATGGGAAATTATTTTAATATTTGCAAAAAGAGTGTAAACAATTGAACATAGAATAGTAAATATATGTTTTATAAATACTTTTCACGAATTTTTTGTCTGTTTCGCACTGTTGTTTCTTCGCAACTCATGACACCATTGCTACCAGTTAGTGAAAATCCGCAACTTATTGCTTATGTGCCAGTTAGTGGAAGTCAGTTGTTTTCGTTGCAAAGTGCTAAACTAAAAGTGCTAGCTTGTAACGAAAACATGCCTACTATTGTTTTGTGTGCACACAAGGTATGTTTTTTTTTAATATCCATGTCGTAGTGGGGTTGGTTGAATTATTTTAGAATTCATATACCAGGACTGGTTAGATACGTCTTACGTGACTACACTGCCTTCATCTGGGACTAACTTCATTTAAGTTGTTTATCTTTTTTTTTTTTTTTTTTTTTTGGATTTGTGTTCCACGTCGTATGGGGTTGGTTGAATACTTTGTGTATTCATATACCAGGACTGAGTAGATACGTCTTACGTGACTTCACAGCGTAACGTCTATCTAAGTTGTGTATCATGATTAGCAAGGTATATTGAACAAGGTAGCGAACAGCTGATTTTCTCGCCATTATTTCAGAGCTTAATGAACTGTCAAACTCATGGATGACGTTAGATTGTTTGTTTACATTTTGTTGGTGGGAGCGTTTTAAAAAATAGTGTACAATCAAACAAAATTCACGCAAATTAAAAATAATGTAAATTGTATTTAATAAAATTTAAACTTAACATTTCCTATATTTAAATGTAAATAAAGCAAAGTGTGTATATGTGATATAACATAACCTTATTAATTTCGTTTTAAAGTCCTATTGATGTCATTATAAATGGAATATAATATCAAATGTATGCCACGGTTTCGCAGGGTCGCGAATCCGTAATTTCGAATTTTCCATGACTTTGGCGCATGAGACAAGCTGAATTTTACCGATGTCAAGGGTTGTGTTGGCTGTTATGGTTTGTAGATTGTTCTCGTAGACGTGCCACTTAACAAAACTCCACAAAAAATTCTAGTTGGGTCACATCGCACGATCTCGGAGGCCAGTTCACATCACCTCCTCGTGAGATGACGATGCCATGTAGCATGAGTTGTGCGACTATGGTGCCGTCCTGTTGGAACCACATGTTAGTGTCCATATCATCCAATTCAGCTCAAAAGAAGTTGGTAAGCCCCAAATCCACATCAAACAGCAATTTTTTCGATTTGAATTGGACGTTCTTGGAACTCTTGTTTGTTCAATTTTGTTCATCAACAAATGGTAAACTAGGCGGAAGACAACACCCATTTTCATAAAACTGAATAATTGATGGACAATTCAACAGATGTAGCTTGAACAATGTTGCAGCTAACTTATTATTTGTATCAACGGCAAACTTTGTTATTAAATTAAAAAATATATATAATACGTTCAATTCTTTTTACATTATTCGTTAATAATATTTTTTAATAAATGGTCCATATACATATGTACGAGTATGTATTTTCTTATAACATGAACAACTTATTTCCTAACTAGAAAATAAATATGTACAACCTGAAAATTGGTTTTAACACTGAGGAGTAGCTCTTCAACCCAAAGTCCTCTACGTCATCAGGAGGCCCATTCTGCCCAAAAGGATCTTGCTGTCGGTATTTTGAATTAATTCCATTGCACGAGAGGCCGGTTGACTTCCATTTTATGCATTTACTGCTCCATTTTTTCTGTTCTGCCTTTTTACTGATATGGGTGATATGTGTGACACGTATGGCCGCATTCAGCTTATGCCTCTCGCCACTCATTTGTAAGGACAAGCTCTGAAGAGACAAACCTTTTAAAAAATGTATTCCAAACAAGTAAAATCGTTGGAAAGCTCGACCGGGCAGTATTGTATTATATGCCATCCATCATCAATGCTACTCAATACTGTAACTGCAAAAACATCTGGGTGCCATGAAGGATAATGACACTATCCTTCCGAGATTAAAATGAGGAAATTATTTAAATTTTATTTTATAGTTTATTAAAGACAAAACTTACATTACTTACGTACAAGAGAAAACTTGTTATACTGAATAAAATTGCAGTCACCAGATTTACTTTAAAGGGTAATTGCACGCAAGTTTGAAATATTAGAAAAAATTATCCTTTTCAAAGAAAATCAAATTTCAAATAAAAAATTTATTTGACAACCAATTGTTGGTCAGCTGTTCGAGTCGGCTGCCTATTTTGACAAGCTATCGTACGAAAATAATGTACAGGGTTGTATCCCAGTTTTGTTGTTGGGCAAGTGATTTTACCTTCTATTATTGTATCATGATGATTAGTAGAAATCAGGTGTTTGTACTTGGCATTCGATTATTATTTAATGAGGTATTCTCTTATGTTTGTTTTCATATGTTCATTTTGCATTTTGTAATGAATGAAAAAAGCTCATTCATGTCTGATTCATCTCGTGTTTTTAGTAAATCAGGTAAGTTTGTATATTTGTTGAATAAATTTTGATGTTCAAGTCTAATCTGTTCAAATCTCTTACATTGAAAGATTAAATGGTGCTCGTTTTCAATGATATTGCAGTCATCACATTATTGGGTGAGATTCCAACTATAAACAGAAAGTTCTTGCAGTACGTATGTCCCGAAAGTAATCTGTTAAAAAATTTTATTTTTGCAAGTGGCGCCTGTACATTTTTATACCATGGAATTTTTGGAGGTTCTTCAAAGAATTGCTGGAAGTATTTGCCTTTGTGCCTAGATGTCTCTTGGTATGTATCAACCCACTCTGCCCATAGCAGTTCTTTTATTCTGTTTGTGGCATCCTTTAGGGAGAGGAAAGACGTTATTTCGCAGCCAGAAACTGCATCATGCTTGGCCTAGTAATCAGCAAATTCATTTGGCGATATACCAATGTGAGCGGGAGTCCAGATCACAGTGAGTTTTAAAATTTGTGAGTTGTTTATTTTCTGAAGAATGTTGTTTACTAGGTAGTTTTGTGCAGTATTGTTGCTGAGTAAAAGGCAGGAATTCTTGCTATCAGTGAAAATTGCTGCTTTGCTGATACCGTCTTCAATGATGATGTCGATTGCTTTGTCAATAGCGTGAATTTCTCCGGTGAGTAAAGAAACTTTGTGGGGGATTTGAAAGAGGAAGTTTTGTTTAGAAGATAATTTGCATGCAGCGCAACCAGTAGAATTAGGGGTTATGGATGCATCTGTCGCCCAAATTGAGTAGCCTTTAGATTTTAGTTCCATTACTTTTTGGCGATATATGGCAATGAAGCAAGCTTTATTTAGGTCGTTTTTATTCGCATCAAAAAGATTCAGTTTTATGTCAATTTTTGGTAATGGGACCACATTATCATTTACTCGGAGGTCATTAAATATATTTCTGAATTTGAGGAATATCATGTCCATGTTTGTTTTTTGGTTGGCAGACATAGTGAGGTTATTGTATAGATTGAAATTAATAGACTTGAGTTTTATTAGTTCTTTTGCAGCTAGGAATTGCGATCTTTGTTCTGGTGGTAGCACTCCAGCTAGCGCATAGACAGCATGTGTTGGGGTAGTTTTGGTTAAACCAAGGTTCCGCCTCAGAATTTGATTTTGAAAGCTCGTAATTTTTTTGTTAAGGTATTTTGGAGTGTGAGCCATAGATGAGGCGAGGTATTCTGTTTTGGAGAAAATAGTAGCTTTGGTTATGTTGTTGGCAACCGTGGGGTGGAGACCATATTTTAAAATTGGTGATCATTTTAATTGCATTTAAAGATTTCAGAGAGGATGAAGTTGCATCGACATAGTGTTCTTTCAAGCAAAGGCTATTTTTGAAAGTTCTACCCAGAAATTTGACTGAGTTAACTGGTTAAATTAAGTTTCCAAAAAGTGAAATTAGTGGAACTTTTCTGGCTCCCTTGGCTACATACATTGCCGCCGTTTTTTCCAAGTTTATCTTTAAGTTTAATTTGGTAAGCAGTGACGCAAATTCGATGATTTTATTTTGAAGAATTTTTGTGGCTGTTTCAAAATCTTTGTCATGAGTAAGAATGATAAAATCATCTGCAAATTGAAAAATTTCAGTTTTTTCATCAGCGATGCCATTAAGGCCAAGTGTGTAAATATTAAATATAGTTCGACTTAAGCAGCTTCCCTGTGGTATTCCATTGTAGATTTCAGTGCTTTCTTTTCCCATAACTAGGATTCTTTTACTAAGAAAGTTGATTATCCATGTCCTGATTTCTATTGGAAGATTTATTGCAATCAGAATATTTTAAAGACACATTCATACGCAGTACTGATGTCTAGTGTGACCAAAATGACCTTCTCACCCTTTTCTTTGTGTGTGGTGATTGTATGTAGAATATCATTGATGCAGAGAGATGCCGATATATTTTTTCGGTAGGCATAAGATCTTTTAGGTAGGATATTTTCCACATTTATGAATGCATTTAGACGAGTTTTCACCATAAGATTAATAATTTTGACCAGCACTGATATTAAGGCAATGGG
Organism: Eudasyphora cyanicolor; assembly: GCA_963930755.1. Taxonomy (NCBI): domain Eukaryota; kingdom Metazoa; phylum Arthropoda; class Insecta; order Diptera; family Muscidae; genus Eudasyphora; species Eudasyphora cyanicolor. Next base: position 101,396,898 of record OZ005735.1, on the reverse strand, counting down.
TCTGTAGTTAGTTATGGTATCTAGGTCCTTACCTTTTTTGGGGATTGGTACAATTTTTATTTTTCGCCATTCATCATTTATGATACATTGTTTCCAAGCATCATTTAAACCAACTAGAAGATTTTTCCTTGCATCTTCTGATAGATTGTTTACCATTTCATAAGTTATCCCATCCAATCCAGCTGCAGATGGTGATTTTTTTCCTTCAAGATACATAAAAATTCATTTATCGAAAAGTCTGTATTGGTGATTGTTGGGTGTATTATAGGAGTTATATGATTGTTTGGAACATGATTTTTTAGATGTGATAGAAAATCTTTATTGTTTTCTTTGCACCATGTTGACGATTTTTGTAGATTTAGCGAGTTTTTGCACCCTCTTACAAATTTAAAAAGAGATTTTGCACTTGGATTCTTATTTAGAGTCTCTATTTTTGAAACAAATGAGCTTTTTTTTATTTTATATTTGAAGTCCACAATGGCTTGATGAAGTTTAGAAGCATTTATGTTATTTTTATTTGCGTCAAATGCTTTTTTTGCGGCTTCTTTGAGACGGTACGATTTGTTAACTGCATCATTCCACCAGTTTTTGGGTATTCTTTTTGGTTTGAGAGTAAAGGAGCAGTTTCGAATTTCATTTTTTAGCGTATGTTGAATTTCAGTTAAGTTTGACGAGATCTTGAGCTGATTTAGATATGTCAATAATTTTTTTTGTTGGCCTGTACTTCAATTTGGATTTTTATGGGATAGTGATGACTGCCACCAATAGTTGATTTGAGGACTTTCCATGACGATATTAGGCTTGAGTTTGTAAAGGATAGATCCAAAACAGAACCAGCTGAGTTGTCTGTTAAACATTTCTTAAAAGTTGTGTCTCCGTTATTTAAACATTGGAAAATTGAGTTTTCAAACATATTTTTCACCATCGAACCACGAACCGAGTCACATTTATCACCGAAAGCTTTCGATCTAGCATTAAAGTCCCCGCAAATAAAGACATTTGTTTTATTTTCTAGAAGTATTAACATTTTTTCAAGTTCACATTTTAACAGGGTCGTTTTTACCGAGTGGGGGAACTATACAGAAACCAATGTTAAATTTTTAGGAAGATTTGTTGTTTCACAAATTAGAATATCTAAAGTGGTTTGGAAGGAATTTTTTTCACTTTTATTTGTTTTTTGAAACATATGGCAACGCCGCCGTAATTATCAACTCTTTTTTTGATATTATATTAAATGTAAATCTAGATAGTTTTTATTTTTGTTTAAACTTTGAATGTTATATTGTAGGAGATTCATCTTCTATAGTATAGCTTTCGTTATTTATGCTTGTGGATTTTACCGCTTTAACTGTGTTTTGGAATTTATTTAAAATATTGAGCCCTTCTGAGCAATTTATCGACTTTAATATATTTGACATTTGTTCTGTAAATAATGTGATTGTTTTTTTCAATTTCAGATACTAGAGGAAACTGATATTCAAACACAGGCTTGGATGGAGTTAAATTCACTGGACTGGCTACCGGGAGATCCCTTTTTGGTGTAAGTTTTGCCATTTTACTGTATTTAATTCTTGTTACCTTCCTGTTAATTTCTTCATTTATTGATCTTTCAGGTTTCTTCTGGTTCCTATCGATGGTTGGAAAGTGATTTTGATATTCCTCCTCACCCAGAATATCATAATAGTTTGTATTGACATAAGTTTGTAAGCATTCTTTTCTAGACTTATTTGATAAGGCCATCAGTTCTCTTATATCTTTCTCAGCATTCCATTTTTTGCAAATCAACGAGTCATTTGCCTGATAATCTGTCTGGTTGCAAAGGATGCATTTTGGTGAATTGCATGGTGTGGGACATTTGGTGGTTGAGAGACAAAACTGGCATTTAGTTTCTTTGCAATCATTGCCACATATTATGTTGGCACCGCAGGATAAACATCTTTTCCTTGAACGACATCGAATTGCTATATGGCCTAATTTGTCACAGTTTTTACACAACCGTATAGGGGGAATGTATAACACAGGCTTTCATACAAAACATGTTAGCTTCATTGACTCTTTTATCGTGGATTAATCCAATTTTGACAGTTTCTGAAGGTTTGAGTACACCTTTTTCATCTTTATAATTAAAACGAAACACTGAAACAGCAGTACAATCGTTTTCTCTGTTTACTTCGTTAATAATTCTTTGGCCAGAGTATGAGAGAGGCACATTTTTAATTATATAAAATTTTTGCACAAAACGATCAGGTATATAGGCTTTCATTCCAATTTCATGTAGTTTGGGATTTTTTACTAACTCATTTACAGCATAGTGATTGTTGAAGGAGAGTCTGAAAGTTTTGTATCCAACGCTTTTGGCTTGGAAATTTGCTGGTATATTTATTTTCTCTAATTTTTCGAATAGATGGAGTTCACAATATTTAATTCTTGAACTAATTTGATTTTCCGTTTCAATCAGTATATAATAAGGACCGGATAATAAGGACTTGGAAAGTGTCAAAATTGTGAGTAATTGTTGGTGAATGCAGCAGCTGAGGTACTTGCAATTGGGTTTTTTAAATCATTTTTTATTATGTTTGAAATGTTTAGTTTGAATCTTTTTGTTTCAGTGTTGTTTGTTTCACTATTCGGATTTCGTGGCTTTAAATTTGGAGCGGGGGTTCATTTCCCTCCATGATTAATTATAGTTGTTGTATTTGGTATCTTTTTAAAACTCTATGCTTCTATATTTTGTATTAAAATGGAAAACCAAAAGGAAAACTATTTTTGTTGTAGAACCGTTATAGATTGGTTTGTTTTTGTTTAAAACACAAAAGGTAAGATGTAAACACAGCGAACCAGCGCATAAGCAGTCTGACGTCAACAAGAGTTGATTCAGGACTGGCACACAAGGTATATTGAACAAGGTAGAGTACAGCGAACAGATGATTTTCCCGTCATATTTTTAGAGCTCAATGAACTGTCAAACTCATAGATGACGTTTGATTGTTTGTTCACATTTTTTTAGATTTATTTATTTGTTGTACCAGGCACAACAAGATTATATATTATAAGTGTTAGTGCTTGTTTCATGAATGCATAGGTAACTGGTTTGATAATTCTTATTACTATTTTTGTTAAAAGAAATAACATTACATTTATTTAAATAGATTAAATAGCTCATTTTTGAATGTATTGGCATTGCTTATGCATTGTATGTTGTGCGGGAGGTTGTTCCAGAGACGTATACAGGGTATAAAGAAGTTTCTTTCAGATACTACAGAATCATATCTCGGTATAATTAGTTTCATTCCTCTATTTGAACGAGCAAATGTTATGCGACTAAACAGGTATTCAGGCTCCTTTGTATATATGATCTTGTGTAGAAGAGTCAAACATTACACTTAACAGATTACACTATGCAACAAAATTTTTGTCCAAGGGATGCGGATAACAGTCTCTGGTGCAATTAGGTGTAACAAACACGAAAAAATAAGAAAAAAAAATGTTATGGTAAATTTTTTTTTAAAAATTTTTATGGTAATTTTTTTTTAAAAAATGTTTTTTATAACGAAGTGTACATTCAGTATTTGGACCATAATCAAGTATAAGCCTGATTGAGCCGTGTTATGCCTCAAATTAAAGGGAATTATGAGGGCTACATATGCTGCAAATATCGCTTTCACGTAGAATCTTTGTTTAGTAACAGTCGTCAAAAATATGAGAAAAAAAAAAATGTTATCACATTTTTAAAAAGCCAAAAATCTATTGATAGATGTAAAAGTTATTTTTTAAATGTTAGGGAAATTCAAAAAAACCTTGTTTCATATCTTTTAGTTTTTAAATGATGTTTTTGCTCATATTGAATTCGCCATATGTGAGAGAGACATATAAGAGACATTGCACTTGCATTTTATTTTATGAGGATTGATGTTAGGCATTATAAAATTATAGAGAGGACGAGGTTTTATGGCGGTTCGTAACCCTCCATAAAACATGATATGCAATGTGAGAGCTATATTGGATGAGATCCGCTCAGATAGAGGGTCATTCAACAATATTTGTGGTTTTTTATTTAAGAGGTTTCCATTCAGTTACGCCTTTTAGGGGCATGGACATCCCAGTCGTATATACAGGTAGTAAAATTATATGTACGCAATACAAAGTAGTACGCGGCAGTCTTGAAAATATTGGTTTTTTTTATAATTAATTTCAATTCCCTATTCTTTTTGGTGGCATTGGTCGGCGGCGCTGCCAGACTGATAAAGATAACAATATGAAAGGGACCGAAAAGGACTGTATTCAATGACAAAAAAAACTCGCCTTACACTAACATACCGCTAACCTTTAGTATAACTCCCGGCTGCTGTTGTGCCGGATAGATCCCTCCCTCAGAAGCCGAAGCTCCTCCATGACAGCTCGAAATGGTTTTGAGACTGCCCCATACCTACCTCTTTACCCTGCAATCACCCTCCTGTCACCTTTCTCAGACTATAGTTAGTCCATTCCAAAAACTGTTTACTTCATTTAAACTAATATACAAACATTATATTTATTCTCAATATTTGATGGGACATGTATAAAATTTATTCGTCTTCCATTTTGTGTAGGAATAAGGAAATTTACAATGTTACGGAAAGAAATGCTAATAGATATTGAAAATCGCTAATCGAATTATCTTTATATATCGCGAACCTCTGCTTCCTGTCCCAAATGGAAGATATTCTCAGCTTCTTGGTGGCTGAGGTATTTTGGTTTAGGTTAGGGTGGCAGCCGTATTTTTTTACAAGCTCACATAGACCAGTTTAGGTCCCTAGTGTTACCACGGGCTGAAATACCACTCATCGAAACCAACCTGTTTGATATATAAATATATCGATAGTACGAATATCAGTACTGGAAAGATCTGTTAGGCTGCCTAAAAAGGCCGACCCCAGTATGTCCAGTCGTCGTTTACTCAAAGCGGGACAGTCGCAAAGCAAGTGCTCAATGCTCTCCACTTCTTCCTCATCTCCACATCTTCGGCAGAAGTCTTTGAAGTCAATACCCAATCTTTTGGCGTGTTCGCCGATCAAGCAGTGTCCCGTCAGAACCTGTACTAACGTAGACAATCGTTTCCTCTCTAGTGCGAGGAGATATTTTGACCTTCTCAAGTCATACCTTGGCCAGATTTGTCTAGCTACCCTGCAGGTGCCGATATCTGTCCATCTTTCGATGGACTGCCTTATTGCCTCTTGCCTAAGCCAAAGCTTGCACGTGGATAGTGGCGCACCAATATATGCAAATTCTTCGAGAATTTGTAATGTCGTCCCTTTCCTAGCAAGTTCATCGGCTTTGCAGTTCCCCGGGATATCCCTATGCCCAGGCAGCCATATGAGGTGTATATTAAACTGCTCAGCCATCTCGTTAAGAGATCTGCGGCAGTCGAGGACTGTTTGTGAATTTATGGATGTTGCCTCCAGAGAATTGATGGCAGCCTGGCTGTCCGAGTAAATGACAACGCCAGTGTTGGTTACTATGTTGCCACTCAGCCACTTGGCGACTTCCCATATTGCCATTATTTCGGCTTGATAGACACTGCAGGTATCTGGTAGTCTGTGAGCTATATCCAGACTAAGTTCTTCACAGTGTACTCCGAAGCCAACCTTTTCATCAAGCTTCGGACCATCCGTGTAAAAGTGGAGATGGTTTCTATTACCTGGTATTCTGCCGACCCATTCATCTCTGGCGGGAATCATAGTGATGTAATTTCTCTCGAAGGTGTACACAGTTGGTATATAGTCCACTCGGTCGGTTACCATAGCACTACACTTTGATATCCTCATGTGACCATAGTTCTTGTACCTCCACATTGATAGGCAGTTTAATCGTATTGCCGCTTTGGTTGTAACCTCTCTCGCCACAATATTAATCGGCAGTATATGGAGTAGGGCTTGTAGAGACTCGGTCGCTGTAGTCCTTAAGGCTCCGCTTATGCTCAGGCAGGCAGTTCTCTGAACCTTTGTTAGTAGGTTGGTGATGGTTAGTTTGTCAGTTGCCATCCACCATACCACAATACCGTATAACAGTATTGGACGAACTACTGCTATATATATACAGTGGACGATTTTAGGAGAGAGTCCCCACCCCGACCCTACAGCCTTTTTGCAGGAATATAAGGCGTAGATGGCCTTCCTTACACGTTCCAATACGTTAAGTCTAAATAACATTTTCCTATCTAGAATTATTCCCAAAAATTTTGCACTTTCAGAAAAGACTAGATCTGTTCCATTTATCCGAGGTCCACATGTGGGACATTATTCATCGTAGTAAATAGAACCAATTCTGTCTTGTTGGGGTTAACGCCCAAACCGCTGCTTCTGGCACATCTAGCCAACTTGTTCAGAGCCACCTGTAGGATGTCTCTGAGGACGTTTACGAATTTGCCACTCACTGCGATTGCCACGTCGTCCGCATATGCCACGACCTTGCAGCCACAACGTTCTAGATCTAGCAGGATTTCATTCACCGCTAGGTTCCAAATTAGTGGAGACAGTACTCCTCCTTGCGGGGTCCCTCTGTTTACAAACCTTGTTAGAGTTGTGGACCCTAGACATGCTGTTATGCGTCTTCTGGTGAGCAGACTTTGAATTAGTCTAATCAAACTAGTGTTAACTTTTAGATGTGTTAAAAGCCCCTTCTATGTCAAGAAATGCCACCATGGTGAATTCCTTGAAATGCAGGGACGATTCGATAGTGCTCACAAGTTCGTCCAGGGCTGATTCTGTAGACTTGCCCTTATTGTAAGCATGTTGGTTCCCCGACAGGAGTTTTGTATCCAGGTTTTCCCTAATGAAATGATCTAAAAGTCTTTCCAGACCTTTCAATAGGAAGGAGGATAGGCTAATTGGTCTGAAGTCTTTTGGCCTAGTGTGTGATATCTTTCCCGCTTTAGGTATGAATACCACTTTGGTATCCCTCCATCGATTCGGGACGTATGAAAGCCTGATACAGCCTACATAAATTTTTTCCAGCCAGGGGATAATTTACTTTAACATTTTCTGCATTTCTGCTGGAGTGATGCCATCTGGTCCACGTGATTTGAAGAGCTCAAAGCTATTAATATTCTGGATCTCTCAGTCAAGAAGCTAGCGACGCTCGCAGTCCACTCGCACTCTTGTTGGTCCTGCTGATCCTCGGGTTCTGTCACAGAGTTCCCCGGGAAATGTGTGTCGAGCAGTACATTGAGCGACTGATCGCTGTTTTTGGTCCAGTTATTTGCCTCATCCTGTAAATATCCCACTGTACAGGGTGAAGCAGATAATATCTTCCTCAGCCTAGCGGCGTCGTAGACCTTTTCCACTTTACCACAGAAGGTATACCAAGAGCGTCTTTGCGTATGATGAGCGTTCGTGTCTGCGCCAATTATCAGCTCGAGCTCGTCAGACGTTGCTTCTTCTACTACTTCCCTGAATAGAGCAGTCGGTACTACAGATTCATAAGGCAAGTAGCTGGAGACCACCCAATATATGCGATTACTGATCTCCAGGCTAGCAGCTGTTTGGTCTTTACCACTTAAATTAGTCAGGAGAAAGATACTTAGATCTTTCCTGGCCAAAATGCAGGTTCTTGGAGTGCCTTCACAGTTGGCCACAAGCAGTTTAAAGTTGGGTGTCCTAATACCGCACACCCTTCCTCCCACTACGTAGGGCTCCTGTATCAGGATGATGTCTACTGCGCCTGTGGACTGGCGCAGCAATAGAGCCGCTGAGGCTGCTTTAGCGTGATGGAGGTTAATCTGTAGAATTCTTACCATCATTGGTAATTGACAGATTAACATCCACCCGACAAGGGTGTTATCGAACTCTTCGTCCGTATCGTCGAGAAGCATGTCCCCGCCAGATGCGTCAAAGAGTCCGGAGACTCCCCTCAGCCTCTCTGTGTCCGAAGTAGAGCTTTTGTCCTCAGAGAAGGACGTTACAGATCTTCTGTTAGAGTTGGAGTCACCAGAAATAATAGGCGTGGGTACCTCCGCACTTCCAGAAAGTGCCACGGTGGACGACTCACCTTCTGCAGTGGGAGATATATCCTGCTTGTATATCTTCAAGACTATAGTCTCGAAGCCATATTGCAGGGTTGCACTCGCATTTTGTATATGGGAGGTGGATTTAGCGTTTAGGATAAGATTGACATGCCGCTTTTTACCATCCGCCTCACCCACCTTGCTGATTCTCCAATTATGGGCCGGCAGACCAGGATTGGAATCTTTTATTATTTCTAAGATGTCAGCCGGGTTGGAGGGCTCTTCTGTAACCCAGGTGATGGCTCTAGGGTGACTAGGGTGTTGTTTTTTCGACAACATCCAACTGGGCACTCGGCCCCACCTCACCCGCTCGACTCAGAGCAGCCTTATACAGGTCTACTGATCTGGCATCACCGAAATATAAGAGCTTTACTCTCCCCTGATGCCATCCTGCATCGTTGCAGTGGCTGAGGTATTGTCTGTCTGTCTGTCCGGCAGTTCTTGTGCGTATTCGTATGGTTTGACTGTATATTGCCAATTTTTGGTAATTTAAATAAAACACACTTTTAGTTTTGTTTATTGTGTGTGTAAATTGAAGTTTTCAAATTCTCTTCTATTTTCTTTTTCTTTTTACTTCAGGGACAACATCATTTATCTGGGAAAACTCCCCTCTGAAACTTGAAATCTACTGCCAAGATGCCTAGACCTGCGCGCAACCCTACTCTCCTGACTCGTCCTCTTCAATTATTTACGGAGGAAAGTATTTTATTTTAGTTTATTTAGATGTTTAACCTGACTACACACTAATTATTATTTTATTTCGTTTTATTTAAATTGATGTCGCGTTTGAGTGGTTTGTCGGTCAAAACGTCCGTTAATCCTTTCTTGGAAAATACCTCAGCACCCCAGGTTCGAAAGTGCTTCAATTGGATGATGTCACACGTTGTGGCCGAGGTTCTCTTCTCTGTGAGTGCTGGATGTTTTTCTTTTAACTTTAACTTTACCTTTAATTTCTTTTAACTTTAGTTTAAGTTTCTTTTAACTTTAATTTAGGTTTCTTTTAACGTTTTATTTTATAACAAATTATTGATTTTAGATTTCGTGTCTTGTTAGGTTAGGTTAGGTTGAAGAGAGGAGATGTTTAAACGTCTCATGTCCATGGACATACACTTAATCCAGTGGTTCGGCATGTTGTGCGCTCCTTATTTATGATCTTTTTATACCTCACGAGTTACAGAAAATCGGTACTAGACACGAATTTTCTCAGTATCTTCCAGTCATATTCTCTGAGATGAGTCAAGTCTGGCAATATGTCGGACCCGAAATGTTGGGATCCTGCATGTGTGAGAGCCGGGCAGTGACACAGAAAATGTTCCATCGTTTCCATGTTTTCTCTGCATGCCCTGCATTCGTCGTTTCCTGCTAGTTCTATGCGATCAAGATGTGCTTGTAGGCTTGAGTGTCCCGTTAGAACACTCATCATCTTACTAATATCGATCTTGTTTAGTTTCAGAAGACTTCTTGTTTTCTTTTCATTTGGGTCACCCCACAGTATCTTTGCAGTTGCTCCTACTGTTGCGCTATTCCACACAGTTTTATGAGCCATCACTGCCCAGTGCTTCAACTCATTTTTCGTGGCTTCGAAAGGTTTCCAATTTTCCAAGTTTATTACTCGAAGTTCTCTGCCCTTTGAAGCCAAGTTGTTTGCCCGTTCATTTCCAATCACTCCGTTGTGTCCTGGTACCCAGCAAATACGCAATTGACCATGGGCAGAGTAATCATTTATCGTTCTTTTACAGTCCAACACAGTTCTGGATTTGACCCTTTCCGATGTTATTGCTTGAATCGCCATTTGGCTATCTGTGAAGATGTTGGCATATTTAGGCTTTGTCGTGTTACTGAGCCAGTTCACACACTCCGTGATTGCTCGAACTTCTGCTTGAAATACCGTGTTATGGTCAGGGAGGCGGAAGTGAAGTTCGACTTCTGGTTCATCAATAAAAAGTCCCAGGCCCATCCTTCCTCCTCGCTTGGACCCATCCGTGTAGCAGCTGGTCCCCCTGGCACATGGGCCAAAGTTCCATTTTCCCAGGAGCGTCTGTCTGGCACGAACGTATCACAGGTAGCTGTAAGCCGCACTTCAGGAATGCGGTCCGAGATTTCTGGCGTTTGAATGTGACCAACTAGATATTCTAAAATCTTCTGATGGTACGACTTGTGGTCTCGATTTATCCATTCACCCATCACTTGTAGACGTCTAGCTGTGAGGGCTGCCTCATACTTTATTCGGATGTCTATTGGTTGGATGTGCAGTATAGTCTCCAACGCTTTTGTTGCTGCAGTTCTAAATGGCCCGCTTATGCCTAGACAGCACATACGTTGCACTTGTCCATTGATGTCCACCACACTACAGAGGCGTAGGTGATTATTTGTCTAATCACGCTCATGTAAAGCCAGTGAGTCATATTTGGACGTAGTCCCCATTTTAAACCTATAGCTCTTCTGCACAACGACCAACATCTGTGTGCCTTTGTAACTCTTTCTTCAAGATGATCTTTCCAGTACAGTTTCTGATCCAAGATTACTCCCAAGTATTTTACCTTTTTAGTTATAGCAATTGTCTTATTCTCCCCTGATGCCATCCTGCATCGTTGCAGTGGCTGAGGTATTGTCTGTCTGTCTGTCCGGCAGTTCTTGTGCGTATTCGTATGGTTTGACTGTATATTGCCAATTTTTGGTAATTTAAATAAAACACACTTTTAGTTTTGTTTATTGTGTGTGTAAATTGAAGTTCTCAAATTCTCTTCTATTTTCTTTTTCTTTTTACTTCAGGGACAACATCATTTATCTGGGAAAACTCCCCTCTGAAACTTGAAATCTACTGCCAAGATGCCTAGACCTGCGCGCAACCCTACTCTCCTGACTCGTCCTCTTCAATTATTTACGGAGGAAAGCATTTTATTTTAGTTTATTTAGATGTTTAACCTGACTACACACTAATTATTATTTTATTTCGTTTTATTTAAATTGATGTCGCGTTTGAGTGGTTTGTCTGTCAAAACGTCCGTTAATCCTTTCTTGGAAAATACCTCAGCACCCCAGGTTCGAAAGTGCTTCAATTGGATGATGTCACACGTTGTGGCCGAGGTTCTCTTCTCTGTGAGTGCTGGATGTTTTTCTTTTAACTTTAACTTTAGCTTTAATTTCTTTTAACTTTAGTTTAAGTTTCTTTTAACTTTAATTTAGGTTTCTTTTAACGTTAGTTTAAGTTTTATTTTATAACAAATTATTGATTTTAGATTTCGTGTCTTGTTAGGTTAGGTTAGGTTGAAGAGAGGAGATGTTTAAACGTCTCATGTCCATGGACATACACTTAATCCAGTGGTTCGGCATGTTGTGCGCTCCTTATTTATGATCTTTTTATACCTCACGAGTTACACAAAATCGGTACTAGACACGTATTTTCTCAGTATCTTCCAGTCATATTCTCTGAGATGAGTCAAGTCTGGCAATATGTCGGACCCGAAATGTTGGGATCCTGCATGTGTGAGAGCCGGGCAGTGACACAGAAAATGTTCCATCGTTTCCATGTTTTCTCTGCATGCCCTGCATTCGTCGTTTCCTGCTAGTCCTATGCGATCAAGATGTGCTTGTAGGCTTGAGTGTCCCGTTAGAACACTCATCATCTTACTAATATCGATCTTGTTTAGTTTCAGAAGACTTCTTGTTTTCTTTTCATTTGGGTCACCCCACAGTATCTTTGCAGTTGCTCCTACTGTTGCGCTATTCCACACAGTTTTATGAGCCATCACTGCCCAGTGCTTCAACTCATTTTTCGTGGCTTCGAAAGGTTTCCAATTTTCCAATTTTCCCTTTGAAGCCAAGTTGTTTGCCCGTTCATTTCCAATCACTCCGTTGTGTCCTGGTACCCAGCAAATACGCAATTGACCATGGGCTGAGTAATCATTTATCGTTCTTTTACAGTCCAACACAGTTCTGGATTTGACCCTTTCCGATGTTATTGCTTGAATCGCCATTTGGCTATCTGTGAAGATGTTGGCATATTTAGGCTTTGTCGTGTTACTGAGCCAGTTCACACACTCCGTGATTGCTCGAACTTCTGCTTGAAATACCGTGTTATGGTCAGGGAGGCGGAAGTGAAGTTCGACTTCTGGTTCATCAATAAAAAGTCCCAGGCCCATCCTTCCTCCTCGCTTGGACCCATCCGTGTAGCAGCTGGTCCCCCTGGCACATGGGCCAAAGTTCAATTTTCCCAGGAGCGTCTGTCTGGCACAAACGTATCACAGGTAGCTGTAAGCCGCACTTCAGGAATGCGGTCCGAGATTTCTGGCGTTTGAATGTGACCAACTAGATATTCTAAAATCTTCTGATGGTACGACTTGTGGTCTCGATTTATCCATTCACCCATCACTTGTAGACGTCTTGCTGTGAGGGCTGCCTCATACTTTATTCGGATGTCTATTGGTTGGATGTGCAGTATAGTCTCCAACGCTTTTGTTGGTGCAGTTCTAAATGGCCCGCTTATGCCTAGACAGCACATACGTTGCACTTGTCCATTGATGTCCACCACACTACAGAGGCGTAGGTGATTATTTGTCTAATCACGCTCATGTAAAGCCAGTGAGTCATATTTGGACGTAGTCCCCATTTTAAACCTATAGCTCTTCTGCACAACGACCAACATCTGTGTGCCTTTGTAACTCTTTCTTCAAGATGATCTTTCCAGTACAGTTTCTGATCCAAGATTACTCCCAAGTATTTTACCTTTTTAGTTATAGCAATTGTCTTATTCAGGAATCGAGGCGGGGTAAAACGTGGGATCTTCGTTTTCCTTGTAAATAGACATATTTCTGTTTTGTCTGGGTTAACATTTAATCCCCTTGGTTGTGCCCAGTTATATGCTGTGTTAAGTGCCTCTTCAGCTCTTCTGCATAATAGATTTGGATGAAAGCCCCTTAGAAGTATTACAACGTCGTCTGCATAACAGACTGGTTTAAGTCCTGCATTGGTGAGGGCTTTTAGGAGACTGTGTATCGTCGTAACCCATAGAAGAGGCGATAAAATGCCCCCCTGAGGTATACCACGATTTACCTTGTCTCTAATTTTTACGTCATATGACCCACAAATAATCCACCTATTCCTTAGCATATTGTTGATCCAGTTTTTCAGCGCCCGGTCAACCTGAAACTCGTCTAAGGACTGGATAAGTGTATCGGTCTGTACATTGTTAAATGCGCCTTCAATGTCTATGCAAACAGCAAGTGTATACATTTCTTTACTGAAGGACTTTTCTATATGGTGCACTACGTCATGCACAGCTGTTTCCACTGATCTTCCTTTGACATTGGCGTGTTGTTTCAATTTTAGCCTATCATCCGCTATTTTACCTTTGACCATGTTATCAATTATTCGCTCCATTGTTTTTAACAGGAAAGAAGTAAGGCTAATGTGTCGATAAGCCTTTGGGGTCGTATAACTCGCCTTGCCAGGCTTTGGTATGAAGACCACCCTTGATTCCTGCCAGTTTTTTGGGGTATACGAATGGGTTAGGCATACAGTGAACACTCCAGCCAGATGAATTGATACCAGATCCACCTCATTCTGCAGAAGTGCTGGAAATATTCCATCCGGTCCCGCAGCCTTAAAGAGAGAGAAACTTTTTATCGCTTCTTTAACCATACCATCTGTTATATCCGTAATAGGTACTTGATGCAATACATTTTCATTCTGTAACTGTTCCTCTGTTGGTCCAGCATTACCAGTCGGAAAATGAGTTTTCATCAAGAGCCTTACGGTATCCTCTATAGTTTCCATCCTTTTACCCGTTTCATCCACCAGTGTTTCGGTTTTGACATGAGTTTTTGAGAGGAACTTTTTCATTTTAGACATGCTGGTAACGTTGTATACCTGTTCACAGAACAGCCTCCAGGAGTTACGTTTCGCCGATCTAACGATTTTATTGTATTCTTTGAGTCTTCTGTGGTAGTCGTCCCAATATCCTGATAGTTTTTTACGTCGAGCTCTGTTGTAAAGTCTGCGGACATCTTTGCCAATCGAGCGAATTTGTCCTGTAATCCAGGGTTTCTCAAAGGCAGATTTCCTTTCTCGAAGTGGGCAACTATCTTCGAATGATTTTACAAGAGCCTCGGTAATCTTCTTAACATTGATATCAATGCCTTCTGCACATAGATAATCGCGTGTAGGCTGCCCCAATCGATTTCTAAGTAGATTTCCGAATTTAGTCCAGTCGGTCTTAGCCTTATTACGGAAACTTATGGGGTTTGGCGGTGGCCGTGCAATTTTAAACCTTATATAACGGTGGTCTGAATAGGAGTGTTCATCCGAAACCCTCCACTCATGAATCTCATCAATAAGATTTTCTGAACATATTGTTATATCTAATACTACTTCCCTAATTTTGTTAACAAGGGTTGCAGTGTTTCCTATGTTAAGAGTTATGAGGTCATTTGTATTCAAAAATTCGATAAGGGCGTGTCCCCTTTTATTGGTGTTAGTACTACCCCAAGCGATATGATGGGAGTTGGCGTCACATCCACCTAATAACTCATTACTTGTGTGTTTGGATTCCCTCACCAGACGTTGTAATTCCGACGTAGGTGGCAATGTCGGCGCATCGAATGGCAGATATATTGACGCCAGGTACATATTTCCATTACCTTGCCTCAGCACCGTTGCGTCCGATGTTGACAACTCTGGAGAGAAAATAAAACATAAGTTTTTATGGCACAGAATACAAGTCCTTGGACTTGTATTCTGTTAGCGTAGAAAAGGTTATAGTTCACATGGTTTAATCCAGTAACCTTGTTGCTAGTTGTCCATGGTTCCTGGATCAAAGCAATATGAACCCTGCCTTTATTTACGATGTCCATCAGAGCGTTGGATGCTGTCTCGCTCCGGTGGAGGTTTATCTGGATGACCTCAACCATTGTCCTTCCAGTAAAAGTTTCTTTTGGGAGTCTATCCTATCTGGTGGCACCCCCTCATTATTTCGTAGTGGGTTATTCTCCGCCTTTCGTTCACTACCTATGACACCATCTTCCAGTCGACAATTTTGGGAGGCGGTGTTATTTTTTGTCGCTTTTTATTTTGGTCACCACCTTTGCTGGGAACTTCCTGCAAAAATGGTGGTACTATTGGTGAACTGGTGGTGTTATTGACTACTTCCACATCAGTTTTTGGCAGTGTCTCACTTGTCTCCATCCGTTCAATACCAGTGTTTGCCTCTTCAGACAGTATATTTGGACTCTATTCATTTGTCCTACCAATCCGGACCTTTCCAATTTTGAAAAAGACTGTCCAGATCAAGAATTACGCCATGCCCTTCGCCATATCAAGATTGTTCTTGGATTCTGGGTCTATGCCTAACACGAGGAGAGTACCCTCGGTATCATACTTCCTATAGAAGACTTCCCACTTTCTCACGGAAAGTTTTGAATTCTGTTTGCCAATGATGTCGAGTATGTACTCTGATGAGAACTTACTGGGACATCCCTTAACATATAGGGTCGTTTTTGTGAGTTCAGGAATGTCGCTTTTCCTTACCAATTTTAGCTTTGCGCCGTCCCAAGGTGAGGGGAAGCTATCCACAATTTTTACGAGGACACCAGCGCAGCGTTGTGATGCCAGCCTTAGCATCAAAATACCCCTCTCAAACTTGCAACTCATTACTTCGATTGGTGGTTCATCCTTAGATTGGAGGACGTATTCCGCTACCCTCGTATAGACCAAACCTTCGAAGTTACTCTTTTGGTCTTCGGGGATTCTGCCAGATGCACTACTGCTATCAATTATGGCGTAGCATAGATCGTCTCGAAAATGTTGTTTAGCTATATTAGAATAAGACGGTGGCTTCTTACCCTTCTTTATGGCCAATTGATTTTTCCGTGTCTGTAGAGTCTTTTTGGTTAAAGCCTCATCCTTAACGGATGATTTGGTTGACTTGAACTGCGTTATTGGGTCAACTTTACCGCCCACAATCGAAGGACCCAGACTAGAGACCTCCTTTTGTGTGGTTACGTTAGGCTTATCAGAATTACTGGAAGACGGCGAGCCCTTTTTCTTCTTAGTCACTTTCACAGCGATATGTTCTTCGGGAGACCTGACTCTTTTAGCGGCCTCCATGTTTGTATTGGAGGTAGAATTGTCAGGTTCATCCCGTAATAGGTTCTGTCGGTTCAACTTATTCAGTTTCCTTCTTTGTGCCCCTGACAGTCTCTTTGAGTTAGGCGACTGACTTGTAGTTTGGTTTATTTAGGGCCAATAATCGAGGCCTTTTCCCGATAAATGGAAAATGTAAAAAAAAATTGTTTTAATTCAGTCTAGTTTTAATTCAGTCTAGTTTTAATTCAGATTTGTTTTAATTTTACTTCAATGTAATTTTTACTGTTTGACGCGAAGTCTTTTCTGCTGTCATCGAAAAAGTTCTTCAATTTTCTTTTCTTGCTCCTTAAACCTCATGTTGTTGGCCAAACCCCAAAAGAAAAAGGTAATTTTCCTGCCCTATACCAACCATTTTCCCTCTGTTTGTCAACTTGACAGCTGACTTTGATATTTTCCGGACTTCCTCATTTATGACCATATGTTTGTGTGTTGATCGATAACATAATTTTGTGATACTTCTACAGATGTCGTAACCTCTACGGAACACGCACATCACAAAACCAAACATCCTTTGGATTTGACTGTAAAAGGATGGGAGGGAAAAAAAGTGCGTTGTTTCAAATGTATCGTACTACTGATCGTACAACTTATTGAATTACGGATTTTTTTTTTGCTCTCATCCCGAATAATTATCGCAATTTGTCAGATGTAACTAAGATTTATAACAACTTTACTTAATTTGTCGCTTAATGCGTTTTTTTTGTTTTGTTTAAACCAAAAATGCCTTACAGCTCAAGCAACGAATCAAGTCCTGTGCCACTCTGTTAAGCGTGGTCCTATGTTCATTTTTCGCGTTGAAATCCCATATAAAAACAAAGTCGCGAAAAAATGCGAAATTTTTTCGTTTGTGGTACTATGTTTATTTCAACGCGAAAAATTTACATTTTGCGCCACCACAAATTTAACGCCGTTACAAATTGAACGACGCAACAAATTTAATGCCGGCACCGTCGCACTCCCATTTGTTTATATTTATTTTTGTCCGCAAGAAACTCATTTGATGATTCAGAGTCAGAGTCCCCAATGGCTTTTAAAGGCTGGGGTTGCTTAAAGCCCCGGCTGGGTTCTGCTTCATCTGTCTTATCATTTGTTTTGCCTGCGGCTGGATGTGCTCTTGTTTCATTTTCGACTACGGGATCCAAGGCACCAAAGCTCGTAGAAGTTGCTTGCTCACGATTGTTCGATAACGACGACACATGACTCGTGAGTGAATCAACGCTTGTCGCCGGCACTGGGTTTTCCCTCCCCTGCGCCGTAATCTCCTTCGTCTTTTTTGGTTTAATCATAAATTGGTTGGGGGAGACACCCCCATAGCCAGTATTAGCCCGTAATAGGTACGTCGGTATAGGCCTTCCAGACTGAGCTCAGTAATATCTGTCAAGAGACCGATGCATCCAATTCAACCAACGCTTTATAAACAACAAACCTCCTGGTTGCGTAGTAGGTAGGTGAATAGGTATTGCGTAATAGGTTAAAAACTATCCGCTCTGCGATAACACGTCCGTTCGCTACGGCAGGCGGCGACTACAATGTTATAAATAACGAAATAACTTCCTACTGTTGTACGAATATAAATAAATAAAATGATGTTTTGATTAATCGAAAAATATGTTTTATTATTATATTTAAGCATTTGCATTATATTTGTTGACATATATAAATTATACTTCCATCCATAAACGGAATATCATCTTCCAACTTCTATGGCTGGCAAGAACTAACTATGTATGTTCTTTACAACCATTTCCAAATCTAGATCACAGGCACTGCCCAATTCCATTGTCCTACTGCTTTAGTGGCGTTAGCCGTCCATAACGTTTCTCCTGGATTTTGCACACAATGTACATATCTAATTGCAAGACAAATTCCACATTATTGCATTTAGTAACATTTCCTTTCAGTGTTTTGCACATTTTGTTTGCTTTTGTACTGCAATCCAATTGGAATTTCACTCTTCTGGTTTATTCCATAAACATAATTAATTTGCCTTTCACATCTTTGCATTCTTTATTTCGGAAGATAATTTAATTTATTATTTTTTATTAGGAAACTTTATTTCTAATATTTACAACAGTTGAGTTTCTTGCGGACAAAAATAAATATAAACAAATGGGAGTGCGACGGTGACGGCATTAAATTTGTTGCGGCGTTCAATTTGTAACGGCGTTAAATTTGTGGTGGCGCAAAATTGTAATTTTTCGCGTTGAAATAAACATAGTACCACAAACGAAAAAATTTCGCGTTTTTTTCGCGACTTTGTTTTTATATGGGATTTCAACGCGAAAAATGAACATAAAAGAGTGGCACAGAACTTGATTTAGGAGCGTTGCTTGAGCTGTAAGGCATTTTTGGTTTAAACAAAACAAAAAAACGCATTAAGCGACAAATTAAGTGAAGTTGTTATAAATCTTAGTTACATCTGACCAATTGCGATAATTATTCGGGATGAGAGGGGCACAAAGAAAGAAACTGAATAAGTTGAACCGACAGAACCTATTACGGGATGAACCTGACAATTCTACCTCCAATACAAACATGGAGGCCGCTAAAAGAGTCAGGTCTCCCGAAGAACATAGCGCTGTGAAAGTGACTAAGAAGAAAAAGGGCTCGCCGTCTTCCAGTAATTCGTATAAGCCTAACGTAACCACACAAAAGGAGGTCTCTAGTCTGGGTCCTTCGATTGTGGGCGGTAAAGTTGACCCAATAACGCAGTTCAAGTCAACCAAATCATCCGTTAAGGATGAGGCTTTAACCAAAAAGACTCTACAGACACGGAAAAATCAATTGGCCATAAAGAAGGGTAAGAAGCCACCGTCTTATTCTAATATAGCTAAACAACATTTTCGAGACGATCTATGCTACGCCATAATTGATAGCAGTAGTGCATCTGGCAGAATCCCCGAAGACCAAAAGAGTAACTTCGAAGATTTGGTCTATACGAGGGTAGCGGAATACGTCCTCGAATCTAAGGATGAACCACCAATCGAAGTAATGAGTTGCAAGTTTGAGAGGGGTGTTTTGATGCTAAGGCTGGCATCACAACACTGCGCTGGTGTCCTCGTAAAACTTGTAGTACCTCGTAAACCTCATAGTACCCACCTTTAAGCGTGGTACTATGTTCATTTTTCGCGTTGAAATCCCATATAAAAACAAAGTCGCGAAAAAAACTGCGAAATTTTTTCGTTTGTGGTACTATGTTTATTTCAACGCGAAAAAGTAACATTTTGCGCCACCACAAATTTAACGCCGTTACAAATTGAACGCCGCAACAAATATAATGCCGCCACCGCCACACTCCCATTTGTTTATATTTATTTTTGTCCGCAAGAAACTCAACTGTTGTAAATATTAGAAATAAAATTTCCTAATAAAGAATAATAAATTAAATTACCTTCCGAAATAAATAAAAAAGAATGCAAAGATGTGAAAGGCTAAATAATTATGTTTATGGAATAATCCAGAAGAGCGAAATTCCAATTGGATTGCAGTGCAAAAGCAAAAAAAATTTGCAAAACAGTGGAAGGACATGTAACTAAATGTAATAATGTGAAATTTGTCTTGTAATTAGATATGTACATTTATGTTTGTATGTTTAGAACAATTGTGTGCAAAAGCCAGGAGAAACATTATGGACGGCTAACGCTACTAAAGCAGTAGGACAATGGACTTGGACAGTGCTTGTGATCTCGATTTGGAAATGGTTGTAAAGAACATACATAGTTAGTTGTTGCCAGCCATAGAAGTTGGAAGAAGATATTCCGTTTATGGATGGAAGTATAATATATATGTCAACAAATATAATGTAAATCCTTAAATATAATAATAAAACATATTTTTCGATTAATCAAAACATCATTTTATTTATTTACATATATTCGTACAACAGTAGGAAATTATTTCGTTATTTATAACATTGTACTACCCTGGCTTTTCATGTCTCACAAACATCGCCACCGCAACAACACAAAATAAATAATTTATGTATAACATTAGCACAATGATCTCCAACAATATTTCCTTTCTGACTATTAAATTAACTATTTGCTAAGTCGGCATTATTACAATTAATTGTTTATTGATTCGAATTTTACCTTTTGTTTGTTTTCAAGAATGTTAGCAAAAAGAAAAAATGCATATGCACACATACATACATATAAAAGTGACACTTTGACACACACACTTCCAAGCTGCAATGCAACTTTAGTAAAAAAGCGTTCCATTTTTCAACTCGAAATAACATTTTGCGAAATTTTTTCGTGCCGAAAAAACATAGTACCCACCTTTAGGTGGTAACCTGGAACGCTTTTCATTTCTGTCACTCATAGCGAACATCCGATCGCCCATGTGTGTTGTCACTGAAAAGTGGATGTCAATGACTGATGGAAAGAAGAAGAGCTATATTCTCATTGTACGGACGGACGGATCGGAGCGGCGTTGGAGCTGTTAATTAATAAAAGGGTAAGTATTAAATAAATGGAATTAAGAGATGAAAATAATATAAAAAATTAATGTTTGAGTGACGCTGGGCTATTTAAACTACAAAGTGCCGAAGGTTAAAAACACTGAATGAAAGTGATGGGATTGTATATGATGTGATTTTTTTTATTTGAAATATATAAACCAAAAATAAAATGAATGGGTGCTATCTACAGATGAATGTATAGTGGCAAAAAAACTCATTCAGTTGACGCGTGTTTTTGGCGGAAATGCCCCAAGTGCGAAATACAAAAACAACACCAACTTATCGAAGTTCGAAACCTGGCCAGTTAATTGAATTGGAAAGAAAATAAAGGGAGCAGAAAATGGCAATAAAGGAGAGTGAACAGAAAATTACAGAAAGAACAAACAAAAACAAATAAAAATTAGGAGCGGGAACAGAAATCTAAACAAAATCGGACGGACAGAAAGTTTATCCCACAGACACTCGATTATACAGATGTTCCGCCGTGCCTTTGTTGACATTTGCGTCAGTTACGAACGAATAGAAATGATTTTTAAAAGTGAAAAAATTTGTTTTCTGGAGTCTTTTTTTTGAACTTTTTTGGTACTTAACGATCGATATTAATTTTCTAAATATGATAATTACAAAAAAATCTCGAAAGTCGGTCTTAAAATACACAAAAAAATCACTCGCTGAAATCAAATTTCTATTCGTTCGTCACTGATAGACTACTCGCTACTGGACGGAACTTCTTTATAAATCTACTTTCTTTGATAGAACCGATGAAGTGAATGTGTCGGTGTCTAAAAAACAAAAACTAAATAAAATTTATGGAATTAAGTAAGAGAAATAAAAATTGATAATGTATTAAAGTGCCGCGTGTTTTGTGATTCGAATATAATTATTTATTTCTACTTATTTTCGAACCAAAAAGCGAACCCAAATGAGTGGAAGACTTTCCGATCCGTTATATCAATAAATGACTAAAAAAATCTTTGAATTTAAAATGTAACTTAATTTTGATATATTTCATGTCTTCTTATTATATTCAACAAAAAGGAAAACATCTGATTGATTTTGTTTCTCTACCTTTTTTGTATTTTTCAGAATGATGATAATATGTTGGTGCTTGCCCCCTAAAGGCGACATTATTTTGGCTCAAACACATTGCTTTGGGACTAGAAGGAAATGTCTATAGGACGATATAGGATTAGCGAACATATAACAGCTCGGATTTAGTTAAACTTAATCAAATTAAGGGTAGCGTTGTTTTTTTTTTTAACAAATTGGTGTCCCTGCACAAAGGGAATTTAAGGGGCCTGGAGCATGCGCCAAGGACAGACATAAATTGTCTCTCCACGAAATGTAGTTTTTTTGCTAGAGTCAGACACCTGCTTAAATCGTACTCTTGCTTCGCATGCTCAGGCGGACGTCGTAATGGGCCAGTGAATAGGTAACCAATCTAGGCTGGGAAAATAAGGAAGCTATTGTTTTAGGTCTTTTCCGTGGAAAATTCCTAAAGATTTGCCTTTCATGTCTTCGACTTCATAGAGACAATTCCCTACGGGTTTCACAATTCGGCATTTGAAAATTTTTTGACTAAGTTTCGCGTTGAAATTATTTTTGAAGTCGCTTTGCTGAAAGCTTCGGCGATATACTTCCTGGCCGGGAATGAATTTGATTTTGCGGCTCCTGATGTTGTAGGACTTTTCATTCATCATATATGCTTGCTCTCGAATCAAATCCAATTTGACCGATTTCGGTATTATATTATTGTCTGGATCATTTAAACAATGGAGTTTTTTAGCCAAACCATAGACACTGCCATGGTTAATCATGTTCATCCCGAAAAGGGCAAAATATGGCGTTACCCCGATGGATGAATGAACCGATCGCCGTATGGAGCACTCGATTTCGGATATATATTTATCCCATTCCTGGTGATCCTCCCGCAAGTATGAACGGATAGCCGCTAGAAGGACCTGGTTAACCCGTTCGGAAGCATTCGCCTGCGGCGAATGAGTCGCTGTTCGAAAGTGGTTGATGCAGAAATTTTTTACAACGTCGGCGAACTCTTTTCTAACGAATTGTTGTCCGTTGTCTGATACTAAGGTTTCGGGGTTCCGAATTTATGGAAAACCTCCGATATAAGAAACATTACTACATTCTTTGTATTGGCTTTTCCCATAGGTTTCAAAAGGACAAACTTCGTGGTCTAGGACTATAAAAATATAAGAACTTCCAGCCCTAGAGCGGGGATAAGGTCCTAGAAAATCCACGTAAATACGCTGGAACGGCCTCTCTAAGATGCTTTCTTTTCCCATGGAAGGACGTAAGGTCATATTGGCTGGCTTAGCTTCTTTGCAAGTTTGGCAGTCTTGGACAAATTTACGAACCTGTGTGTTCAAGTTGGGCCAGTAAAAATATTCTTTGATTCTTTTTAAAGTCTTATGGAAGCCGCCATGAGCCACATTGGGAGGGCAATGAGCCCTCTTAATTAAACTCGTGGTCAGTTCCAAAGGCACCCAAAGCTTCCACGCGAAATCTTCGCTAATGGGTATTTCATCATAGTATTGGGTTCTTTTATAGACCAAACCGTCAACTACTTGAATATCTGGTACATTTTCTGTATTTCACTCCACATTTGAAATTAGTTCTAAGTAATCCTCTGATTTGAAAGCTGATGAAGACAAATCTATCAGAGACTCTAATTGTGATGATATTTCATCCATATCGTAACTGGACAAGGTTTCGGGTACTATGTTCTGGCTTCCTTGCCTGTGCTCTATCTCGAAAGCAAATGACAGGAGATGAGGACTCCACCTAGCCAGACGGCCACTGAGGTCCTTGTGGGACATTAACCACTTTAGGTTATTGTGGTCGGTAATTACAGTGAAAGGCATGAGCTCCACATAAGGACGGGACTTCCTAACCGCCATAACCACCGCCAAACACTCCCTCTCCGTCACTGAATAATTTTTTTGTGCAGACGTCAATTTCTGAGAGAAATATGCAATGGGATGTTCTCCGCCCTTATCATCTTTCTGGAACAAGACTGTTCCTATACCTAGGTCAGAGGCATCGCATTGCACATAGAAGTGTTTATCAAAGTTCGGGTGGGTTAGTATCGGGCTGGTGATCAGTGCGCTTTTAAGCTTGTCAAATGCATCTTTGGCTTCGGGTGGGAAACTAAATGACCTTTTCTTCATTAGGGTTTCAAAGATTGGAGCCGCGATGGTGGCATAATTTGGTATAAACCGCCTGTACCAGCCGGTTGCTCTCGTAAAAATCCTCACCTGTTTAGGAGTTTTAGGATAGGATAATCTAGAAATCGTTTCGACTTTGGTTGCATCAGGTTTGAGTTCTCCTCCTCCAACGATGTACCCCAAGTAACGACCACTCATTCTCAGATCACCATTCAACTCAATATGAGTTCAAATTCGCGGAAAAAGCGCCTAAACCTGCCGTCCACAGAAATGTAAGGAAGACAAAGTGGCACCTGTATGAGAAGAATTTCAAGAAAGTCCTCAACTCTAAACTTCTGAACGAACCGAATGACAAAGCCGGTCTGGATAATCTGGTCGATCATGTCACCATATCATTCAATAGATCCCTTGAAGAAGCCTGTCCAAAAACAAGGTACAAGGGTAAAACTAAACCCAATGGTGGACTTCTGAGCTAACGGCTATGAAAAAGACCTGCAACAAGCTATTCAATAAGGCTAAATCTACTGGGGTCGCTAATGATTGGGATGCCTATAAAGAGCAACTCAAGATCTATAAGAAGGAGCTTAAAAAGGCGCAAAGGCGCTCTTGCTATACCTTCTGTGGTGAAGTGGAAAAGGTCTCCGACGCCGCTAGGCTGAGGAAGATATTATCTGCTTCACCCTGTACAGTGGGATATTTACAGGATGAGGCAAATAACTGGACCAAAAACAGCGAGCAGTCGCTCAATGTACTGCTCGACACACATTTCCCGGGGAACTCTGTAACAGAACCCGAGGATCAGCAGGACCAACAAGAGTGTGAGTGGACTGCGAGCGTCGCTAGCTTCTTGACTGAGAGATCTAGCATAAGCTGGGCTATTAATAGCTTTGAGCCCTTCAAGTCACCTGGACCAGATGGCATCACTCCAGCAGAAATGCAGAAAATGTTAAAGTACAATATCTCCTGGCTGGAGAAAATGTATGTAGGCTGTATCAGGCTTTCATACGTCCCGAATCGATGGAGGGATACCAAAGTGGTATTCATACCTAAAGCGGGAAAGATATCACACACTAGGCCAAAAGACTTCAGACCAATTAGCCTCCTCCTTCCTATTGAAAGGTCTGGAAAGACTTTTAGATCATTTCATTAGGGAAAACCTGGATACAAAACTCCTGTCGGGGAACCAACATGCTTACAATAAGGGCAAGTCTACAGAATCAGCCCCGCACGAACTTGTGAGCACTATCGATTCGTCCCTGCATTTCAAGGAATTCATCATGGTGGCATTTCTTGACATAGAAGGGGCATTTAACAACATTCACTCAGATGCGGTAATTGCGGCACTCTCACATCTAAAAGTTAACACTAGTTTGATTAGACTAATTCAAAGTCTGCTCACCAGAAGACGCATAACAGCATGTCTAGGGTCCACAACTCTAACAAACGTCCTCAGAGACATCCTACAGGTGGCTCTGAACAAGTTGGCTAGATGGGACAGAAGCAGCGGTTTGGGCGTTAACCCCAACAAGACAGAATTGGTTCTCTTTACTAGGATGAATAATGTCCCACATGTGGACCACCTGGGATAAATGGAACAGATCTAGTCTTTTCTGAAAGTGCAAAATTTTTAGTAATAATTCTAGATAGGAAAATGTTATTTAGACTTAACGTATTGGAACGTGTAAGGAAGGCCAACGTCGCCTTATATTCCTGCAAAAAGGCTGTAGGGTCGCGGTGGGGACGCTCTCCTAAAATCGTCCACTGGATATATATAGCAGTAGTTCGTCCAATACTGTTATACGGTATTGTGGTATGGTGGACGGCAACTGACAAACTAACCATCACCAACCTACTAACAAAGGTTCAGAGAACTGCCTGCCTGAGCATAAACGGAGCCTTAAGGACTACGGCGACCGAGTCTCTACAAGCCCTACTCCATATACTGCCGATTAATATTGTGGCGAGAGAAGTTGCAACCAAAGCGGCAATAAGATTAAACTGCTTATCAATGTGGAGGTACAAGAACTATGGTACAAGAACTATGAGGATATCAAAGTGTAGTGCTATGGTAACCGACCGAGTGGACTATATACCAACTGTGTACACCTTCGAGAGAAATTACATCACTATGATTCCCGCCAGAGATGAATGGGTCGGCAGAATACCAGGTAATAGAAACCATCTCCACTTTTACACGGATGGTTCGAAGCTTGGTGAAAAGGTTGGCTTCGGAGTACACTGTGAAGAACTTAGTCTGGATATAGCTCACAGACTACCAGATACATGCAGTGTCTATCAAGCCGAAATAATGGCAATATGGGAAGTCGCCAAGTGGCTGAGTGGCAACATTGTAACCAACACTGGCGTTGTCATTTACTCGGACAGCCAGGCTGCCATCAATTCTCTGGAGGCAACATCCCTGAATTCACAAACAGCCCTCGACTGCCGCAGATGTCTTAACGAGATGGCTGAGCAGTTTAATATACACCTCATATGGGTGCCTGGGCATAGGGATATCCCGGGGAACTGCAAAGCTGATGAACTTGCTAGGAAAGGGACGACATTACAAATCTCGAAGAATTTGCATATATTGGTGCGCCACTATCCACGTGCAAGCTTTGGCTTAGGCAAGAGGCAATCAGGCAGTCCAACGAAAGATGGACAGAAATCGGCACCTGCAGGGTAGCTAGACAAATCTGGCCAAGGTATGACCTGAGAAGGTCAAAATATCTCCTCGCACTAGAGAGGAAACGATTGTCTACGTTAGTACAGGTTCTGACGGGACACTGCTTGATCGGCGAACACGCCAAAAGATTGGGTATTGACTCCAATGACTTCTGCCGAAGCTGTGGAGATGAGCAAGAAGTGGAGAGCATTGAGCACTTGCTTTTCGACTGTCCCGCTTTGAGTAAACGACGACTGGACATACTGGGGTCGGCCTTTTTAGGCAGCCTAACAGATCTTTCCAGTACTGATATTCGTACTATCGATAAATTTATATATCAAACAGGTTGGTTTCGATGAGAGTCATTTCAACCCGTGGTAACACTAGGGACCTAAACTGGTCTATGTGAGCTTGTAAAAAAATACGGCTGCCACCCTAACCTAAAACCTAAACGTAGTTCTTTAAAGCAAAAATTGGATTTTGCAACATTTATGGTTAATCCAGCATCCGCCAACAAACAGGCCACACGCTCTAGCAGCACCAAGTGAGTGTCGAAATCTGGAGCTACAATCAATAGGTCGTCCAGGTAGACGAAAACACGGTCACGCAATGCTGAGGGGATCACCTTGTCCATTAATCGGCATAGCCTTTGGGCGGCATTACACAGCCCAAAAGGCATTACCGTGAAATGGTACAGTGGTCTCCCCGGCACTGTGAAAGCCGTCTTTTCCTTGCTGGACGCATCTAAGGTATCTGCCAGAAGGCATCCTTTAAGTCGACACTGGAAATAAAATGGGTGTCTCCCAGTCTACTCAGTAAACCTTCTATGTGCGGGAGCGGATATGCATCCTTAACTGTGAGAGCATTAAGTTTACGCGCGTCCAGGCACAGTCGGTTCTTCTCCCCCTTTCGGACGAGAGTAACCGGGTGACTCCAAGGACTATCGCTCTCCTCGATGACTCCCAAGTTAAGCATTCTATCCAGCTCCGCGTACATTAGCCTTTGTACTGCTGGAGATACCGGATAGTGCTTGCTCTTCACTGGTGCTGCGTTGCCCGTGTCGATTGAATGAACCTCAGACTTTGTCCGGCCAAGACCTTTTTTAGTATAGCAAGGGAATTTTGCCATAATCATTTCCAAACGTCGCCGCTGTGGATCTGATAAGTCATGGATTTTTCTGTCATCAGTGGTACAACTGTCAGCTTCTTCGCTTAGACTTACATGGTTGGTGGTCAGACTCTCCACTGATGCAAACATGTCGAATGATTTCATGAAGTCTATTCCTAAAAAGAGAGGCCTACTCAGTGTGGGCACTAGATAAAAATTAATGTTTTGGATTTACCACTGTAAGTAATTGGGGCATGAATCCTACCGACGATTTTGTGTGGACTGCCATCGACTGTCTTGATAAAAGAGAAAAAATGTTGGGAGATTAAGCCAATTTTCTCTATGAATGCTAAACATCCCTTACCTAAGCACGTCACCGTAGCCACACTATCCAATAGGCCTTCGATTTCCTCGCCATTAATTCGAATTTTGGTATACAAGGGAGAATCATTACCTTCATAGAGAGCGGCCGCCGCAATCTCTCTTCGTGCCTGCTTCCTACGCTTGTACCTCTCTCTAGCTCTTTCCACCTTAGACGAAACCCGTCCAAATATGCGAAACTTTGCTACGTCATACTCTCTCTTGCGAACGTGCAGTGGCTTCAACTCCCTAAGCTTCCTTCCCTCGGTTTCTATTATTTTTCTATCTGGATTTGATAGGATAGTAATTTCACTACTAGACGGCTTACAATTCGTTTGCTGGTTAACTTCAGATTTCAATTCGGCTGTGTTTCGGTTTGCGTCGAGCGTGCCTCCCCAGTTCGAGGCGCGCTCCGCTGCAAATTTCCCGAACACTTTGGGCATTTGGGCGTAACAACTCCCTCCCGACCACACTTGAAGCAAAACACTCTACTAACCGGTATGTGACACTCAATATAGCTGTGACCAATTTTACGGCAATTCCAGCAGGTGTAACGGCTTGTCGAAGTGAGGGCGTCCACCTCGAGCATCGTCTCCTGAACTTCCGCTTCGCATTCAATTTCATGCACTCTGGGTGCTTGGTAGGATCGGGGCGGATATAATTGACGCTGATTTGCCAGTAAGTTCTCTGCTTTCTTGACTTCGTGTCGGAAATGGTTCAGTCCAAAGATTTTAATCGGGAAGATTAGGGCCGCTAGTGAAGCCTTCAAGTTGCCTTTCATTATTTCCACCAAATCTTGTTCCGAGTATGGCGACCGCTGCTGATTTCTCAACTTCACTACTGCATTGAAGAAATCTTCAAAGGACTCCTGTGGCTGCTGACGGCGGTCCATAATTTTCTTTTGTACCTGGAACTCATTCTCGAAGCGCCTAAATTGAGCCAGGAAAGCTTCTCTGAGCTCGGGCCACGAGCGAAATGGGGATAACCGGCGGTGTTGCCAATACCAGTCATGGGCGGAACCCTCTAGCAACTGCTGAAAATCCTTCATGAGTTCTTCGAAATGGATATCGTGATCTTTCCTCAGAGCCTCGGCACGGAATATAAAATCCTCCGCATCCATAGTCTTCTCAGAACCATCAAACTTAATGCCCCGGTTCTTCAGGCCGAATTTTGGCGCTGTTTGCTGCATGGGATACCCGCCATATGGAGAAGGATACGGATATTGGGGGAAAAATCTCATCGATGGATTCGAGTCCTTATGTTGCCCCGCTTGAGAACCCGAGGTTGCGGTGAAATGATTCGGTCCGGTTGGAGCGATAGCACCTCCGCCCGCTGCTGATACAAAAGCTTGTGGTGGTGGTACTCCTGACAATAGATCCTCCGAACTTACTGGTGGGTTACTGGCCCTGGAGACCGGTGGTGGTAGATACAAATTCGACGGCGGCATATTTGAGGGTACGCTATCAAAGCTCCGTGGGTGCATTACTTCTTGACTCATCATCTGTCGCATCTCCTCGCAACTCCGCATTAGCTGCACCTGAGCCAAGCCAACTGTAGCTACCATTTGTTGCAAATTTCTACCTTGTTCAGGCTCGTCCCGATATCTGGAAGAACCTATGTTATCGTGTCGGAAATCGCGCCGGATCTGCTGTGCCGTAATACTGGCGAAATCGGGTGAAACCATCGTATTGTTCAAGTCCTCTGAGCTAAGGGATATACCACTCGGGGCCGACGCGGCTGTGGAAGACATGGTCGAGATAGTTGTGACCACGGTGGTCGCAGATGCCAAAGAGGCGGTCACGGTAGTAATACCTCCGGCAGCAAGAGTGTTTGAAATCGAAGTGGTGGTCGCTGTCGTCGACATTATAAAGACATTGGGTCCGTCGGTCAGAAACTTACTCCATTGCCTCGTCAATACCATTCCTGTCCAGATTCGGAAAGGACTTCCGGATCTCCCACGGTCTTAATTCTCCCTGAAACAGATAGTACCTTTAGCAAACCACTCAAGACAATATTATTTCCGGGAATATCGTTTTCTTTCTATCTATGCAGAAAGAAGACCAAAAACTTCTAAAAGAAATATATCTCTTCTAACCGTTACACCAGAAGAGGTTTACTAGATTCGAAGATCCAAAAAAATAACAATAATATAAAAACTAAATTCCCCAAAATTTTCTATGTTTAAGTCTTTCTTCGTTTTGCCTTTTGGTGTGTCGATTGTTTAAGGTAATGTTTTAGTTAAATCCATTTTTTGCCGTGGCCTTACCTTGCTTTAGTGTTTTGATAGGAATTTTTGTTTATATAGATGCTATTAAATTTAAAAATGGTTAAAGTAATATCAAGATATGCTATTAGTTAATGCCAATGTTTCAATGTCTATGATATATTTCGTTTTGTAAAACTTATGAAACGCACTTGCCTTCCATGATGCTATCAAATTGGCCTGTTGGCTTTTGCCTTGCAAGGGAAACCGCAAAACAACTTTGAATACTAATATATTTCCTACCTTTGAAGGAAGGTTTAGGTTTAGGTTTAGGTTAGGGTGGCAGCCGTATTTTTTTACAAGCTCACATAGACCAGTTTAGGTCCCTAGTGTTACCACGGGCTGAAATGCCCCTCATCGAAACCAACCTGTTTGATATATAAATTTATCGATAGTACGAATATCAGTACTGGAGAGATCTGTTAGGCTGCCTAAAAAGGCCGACCCCAGTATGTCCAGTCGTCGTTTACTCAAAGCGGGACAGTCGCAAAGCAAGTGCTCAATGCTCTCCACTTCTTCCTCGTCTCCACAGCTTCGGCAGAAGTCATTGGAGTAAATACCCAATCTTTTGGCGTGTTCGCCGATCAAGCAGTGTCCCGTCAGAACCTGTACTAACGTAGACAATCGTTTCCTCTCTAGTGCGAGGAGATATTTCGACCTTCTCAGGTCATACCTTGGCCAGATTTGTCTAGCTACCCTGCAGGTGCCGATTTCTGTCCATCTTTCGTTGGACTGCCTGATTGCCTCTTGCCTAAGCCAAAGCTTGCACGTGGATAGTGTCGCACCAATATACGCAAATTCTTCGAGAATTTGTAATGTCGTCCCTTTCCTAGCAAGTTCATCGGCTTTGCAGTTCCCCGGGATATCCCTATGCCCAGGCACCCATATTAGGTGTATATTAAACTGCTCAGCCATCTCGTTAAGAGATCTGCGGCAGTCGAGGGCTGTTTGTGAATTTAGGGATGTTGCCGAGTAAATGACAACGCCAGTGTTGGTTACTATGTTGCGACTCAGCCACTTGGCGACTTCCCATATTGCCATTATTTCGGCTTGATAGACACTGCAGGTATCTGGTAGTCTGTGAGCTATATCCAGACTAAGTTCTTCACAGTGTACTCCGAAACCAACATTTTCATCAAGCTTCGAACCATCCGTGTAATAGTGGAAATGGTCTCTATTACCTGGTATTCTGCCGACCCATTCATCTCTGGCGGGAATCATAGTGATGTAATTTCTCTCGAAGGTGTACACAGTTGGTATATAGTCCACTCGGTCGGTTACCATAGCACTACACTTTGATATCCTCATGTGACCATAGTTCTTGTACCTCCACATTGATAGGCAGTTTAATCTTATTGCCGCTTTGGTTGCAACTTCTCTCGCCACAATATTAATCGGCAGTATATGGAGTAGGGCCTGTAGAGACTCGGTCGCTGTAGTCCTTAAGGCTCCGCTTATGCTCAGGCAGGCAGTTCTCTGAACCTTTGTTAGTAAGTTGGTAATGGTT
The DNA here is from genome assembly GCA_963930755.1 of Eudasyphora cyanicolor. Taxonomy (NCBI): domain Eukaryota; kingdom Metazoa; phylum Arthropoda; class Insecta; order Diptera; family Muscidae; genus Eudasyphora; species Eudasyphora cyanicolor. The sequence goes on along the minus strand of OZ005735.1, from coordinate 101,365,166 downwards.
AGTTTGTCAGTTGCCGTCCACCATACCACAATACCGTATAACAGTATTGGACGAACTACTGCTATATATATCCAGTGGACGATTTTAGGAGAGAGTCCCCACAGCGACCCTACAGCCTTTTTGCAGGAATATAAGGCGACGTTGGCCTTCCTTACACGTTCCAACACGTTAAGTCTAAATAACATTTTCCTATCTAGAATTATTCCTAAAAATTTTGCACTTTCAGAAAAGACTAGATCTGTTCCATTTATCCGAGGTGGAGGGTCCACATGTGGGACATTATTCATCCTAGTAAAGACAACCAATTCTGTCTTGTTGGGGTTAACGCCCAAACCGCTGCTTCTGGCCCATCTAGCCAACTTGTTCAGAGCCACCTGTAGGATGTCTCTGAGGACGTTTACGAATTTGCCACTCACTGCGATTGCCACGTCGTCCGCATATGCCACGACCTTGCAGCCACAACGTTCTAGATCTAGCAGGATTTCATTCACCGCTAGGTTCCAAATTAGTGGAGACAGTACTCCTCCTTGCGGGGTCCCTCTGTTTACATACATTGTTAGAGTTGTGGACCCTAGACATGCTGTTATGCGTCTTCTTGTGAGCAGACTTTGAATTAGTCTAATCAAACTAGTTTTAACTTTTAGATGTGAGAGTGCCGCAATTACCGCATCTGAGTGAATGTTGTTTAAAGCCCCTTCTATGTCAAGAAATGCCACCATGGTGAATTCCTTGAAATGCTGGGACGATTCGATAGTGCTCACAAGTTCGTGCAGGGCTGATTCTGTAGGCTTGACCTTATTGTAAGCATGTTGGTTCCCCGACAGGAGTTTTGTATCCAGGTTTTCCATAATGAAATGATCTAAAAGTCTTTCCAGACCTTTCAATAGGAAGGAGGATAGGCTAATTGGTCTGAAGTCTTTTGGCCTAGTGTGTGATATCTTTCCCGCTTTAGGTATGAATACCACTTTGGTATCCCTCCATCGATTCGGGACGTATGAAAGCCTGATACAGCCTACATAAATTTTCTCCAGCCACGGGATAATGTACTTTAACATTTTCTGCTGGAGTGATGCCATCTGGTCCAGGTGACTTGAAGGGCTCAAAGCTGTTAATAGCCCAGCTTATTCTGGATCTCTCAGTCAAGAAGCTAGCGACGCTCGCAGTCCACTCGCACTCTTTTTGGTCCTGCTGATCCTCGGGTTCTGTTACAGAGTTCCCCGGGAAATGTGTGTCGAGCAGTACATTGAGCGACTGCTCGCTGTTTTTGGTCCAGTTATTTGCCTCATCCTGTAAATATCCCACTGTACAGGGTGAAGCAGATAATATCTTCCTCAGCCTAGCGGCGTCGGAGACCTTTTCCACTTCACCACAGATGGTATACCAAGAGCGCCTTTGCGCCTTTCTAAGCTCCTTCTTATAGATCTTGAGTTGCTCTTTATAAGCATCCCAATCATTAACGACCCCAGTAGATTTAGCCTTATTGAATAGCTTGTTGCAGGTCTTTTTCATAGCCGTTAGCTCAGAAGTCCACCATTGGGGTTTAGTTTTACCCTTGTACCTTGTTTTTGGACAGGCTTCTTCAAGGGATCTATTGAATGATATGGTGATATGATCGACCAGATTATCCAGACCGGCTTTGCCATTCGGTTCGTACAGAAGTTTAGAGTTGAGGACTTTCTTGAAATTCTTCTCATACAGATGCCACTTTGTCTTCCTTACATTTCTGTGGACGGCGGGTTTAGGCACTTTTTCCGCGAGTTTGAACTCAATATAATGGTGATCTGAGAATGAGTGGTCGTCCAGTACATTCCACCCAATAATTTTGTCTGACAGCCGATCAGTAGCAAACGTTACGTCGAGTACTTCTTGTCTGTCTTTAATTGTGAAGGTCGGTTTATTACCTATGTTACAAATACTAAGGATGGTAGTTAGAATAACGTCAAGAAGCGAATCACCCCTATTGTTTATATCCGTAGTACCCCAGTTAGTATGATGAGCGTTCGTGTCTGCGCCAATAATCAGCTCGAGCTCGTCAGACGTTGCTTCTTCTACTACTTCCCTGAATAGAGCAGTCGGTACTACAGATTGGTAGTTAGAATAACGTCAAGAAGCGAATCACCCCTATTGTTTATATCCGTACTACCCCAGATAGTATGATGAGCGTTCGTGTCTGCGCCAATAATCAGCTCGAGCTCGTCAGACGTTGCTTCTTCTACTACTTCCCTGAATAGAGCAGTCGGTACTACAGATTCATAAGGCAAGTCGCTGGAGACCACCCAATATATGCGATTACCGATCTCCAGGCTAGCAGCTGTTTGGTCTTTACCACTTAAATTAGTCAGAAGAAAGATACTTAGATCTTTCCTGGCCAAAATGCAGGTTCTTGGAGTGCCTTCACAGTTGGCCACAAGCAGTTTAAAGTTGGGTGTCTTAATACCACACACCCTTCCTCCCACTACGTAGGGCTCCTGTATCAGGACGATGTCCACTGCGCCTGTGGACAGGCGCAGCAATAGAGCCGCTGAGGCTGCTTTAGCGTGATGGAGGTTAATCTGTAGAATTCTTACCATCATTGGTAATTGACAGATTAACATCCACCCGACAAGGGTGTTAACGAACTCTTCATCCGTATCGTCGAGAAGCATGTCCCCGCCAAATGCGTCAAAGAGTCCGGAGACTCCCCTCAGCCTCTCTGTGTCCGAAGTAGAGCTTTTGTCCTCAGAGAAGGACGTTACAGATCTTCTGTTAGAGTTGGAGTCACCAGAAATAATAGGCGTGGGTACCTCCGCACTTTCAGAAAGTGCCACGGTGGACGACTCACCTTCTGCAGTGGGAGCTATATCCTGATATCTTCAAGACTATAGTCTCGAAGCCATATTGTAGGGTTGCACTCGCACTTTGTATATGGGAGGTGGATTCAGCGTTTAGGATATGATTGACCTGCCGCTTTTTACCATCCGCCTCACCCACCTTGCTGCTTCTCCAATTATGGGCCGGCAGACCAGGATTGGAATCTTTTATTATTTCTAAGATGTCAGCCGGGTTGGAGGGCTCTTCTGTAACCCAGGTGATGGCTCTAGGGTGACTAGGGATGTTGTTTTTTCGACAACATCCAACTGGGCACCCGGCCACACCTCACACGCTCGACTCAGAGCAGCCTTATACAGATCTACTGATCTGGCATCACCGAAATATAAGAGTTTTACTCTCCCCTGATGCCATCCTGCATCGTTGCAGACTGGTCGTGTGCCCGGCATTTCTCTTCGGACATCGATGTAAAGAGCCATTATGGCGGATTGCACATGGCTCCATTTGTCCTTGAGGATGGATCCATCCTCACTACTTCTGTCTATAACAGCCATCACTAGACTCGCCTTTGCCACTTCATTGAAGGACTTGGTGAGTGTCCTGTTGATGGCCACATTAGGGCCTCTTGCCTTTTTCGAAGGCAGGTTCATCAGGTGATCTGATTCGTTTTACTTTATTAGCCGTTAACACAGCTGAATTTGTGGCTCTTTCAGCCGACTCATTGGCCTTAGAAGCATCTATGGCCTTAGAAGCATCCTTTGAAGGAAACTATACTTCAGTCGAACATTATACCAGAAAACTTAGCGAGTCACAAAGTCGAATGCGACCTAATTAAACAAAATGGAAGTCAGTTGGTGACAGGGTTCTCAGGTGACTACGTAGTAAAGAGCAAAGGTTCGTATAAGTACCTTCACGTAAAACACGCAATGCTACAAACATACTTTTAATACAGGTGTCGCGGATTGTCTAGTGCTCGAAAATGGAAAATGCAGATAACTCCACCATGTACAATCTGAAAAGAAAACTGGTTATTCATTTACGGGCGTGAAATCAAATCACATAGTCCCCCAGCGCGAAACCAGTTCTTCCATAAATATTTCGACCCATTCTCAATGGTTGATGCGGTATGTCTACACCTGTTGTTTAGGTCTTTTCCTGGGGAATTATCGTTGGTCGATTGCCTGAACTAAACTACACTACTAAAATGGATGATATCTCAAGATTCCCTACAGATTTCAAACAGTTAGGGACTGATCATACATTGGACTCCACCCTAAGCCCCAAAAAAAGTAGACAACCCGTAGATCAGAACGCCTACTGAACTTGCAACTCCTTCACTCGTTATGTTCTCAGCTGCATCACAACTTCAACTCCAAAGTCTCACAAGTTGGGACAGACCTAGACCATAGCCAGGGAAACAGTCCAGGAATTCAGAGACGCCTATTGAAATTAAATTTAGATTTACATATACTAGGGGAATAATATGTCACATCAAGCTAAACTGCAGAATTCTTTTAAGAATGCAACATCGCAAATTAGTCGATGTTCTACAATATCCCTTTTTCAGGCAAGGCTCACCTATATATTCAATGTGACAACCGCTGAGTACTCTCGAGTATCACTCCAGCAGGACCTACATCTCCTAAACAGTATCTTCCTCAACCTGAATTAAACCTAACACCTTTTCGGGCCCCACCTTTGGGCGCCATTTTGTACTCTCCGTTTTTTTATAATTAATTTCAATTCCCTTTTCTTTTTGGTGGTATTGGTCGACGGCGCTGGCATGTTGGCGTTTAGCACGGCTAAGCTCGCCGGTTGGGGGGGTTTTTGTCGACTTTTACCTATTTTGACGAGTACAAAAAAAGTCATGCCAGACTGATAAAGATAACAATATGAAAGGGACCGAAAAGGACTATATTACAATGACAAAAATACTCTAACTCCCGGCTGCTGTTGTGCCGGATAGATAACTCCCTCAGAAGCCGAAGCTCCTCCATGACAGCTCGAAATGGTTTTGAGACTGCCCCATACCTACCCCTTTACCCTGCAATCACCCTCCTGTCACCTTTCTCAGACTATAGTTAGTCCATTCCAAAAACTGTTTACTTCATTTAAACTTATATACAAACATTATATTTATTCTCAATATTTGATGGGACATGTATAAAATTTATTCGTCTTCCATTTTGTGTAGGAATAAGGAAATTTACAAAGTAATGGAAAGAAATGCTAATAGATATTAAAAATCGCTAATCGAATAATCTTTATATATCGGGAACCTCTGCTTCCTGTCCCAAATGGAAGATATTCTCAGCTTCTTGGTGGCTGAGGTATTGTCTGTCCGGCAGTTGTTGTGCGTATTCGTATGGTTTGACTGTATATTGTCAATTTTTGGTAATTTAAATAAAATACACTTTTAGTTTTGTTTATTGTGTGTGTAAATTGAAGTTCTCAAATTCTCTTCTATTTTCTTTTTACTTCAGGGACAACATATTTTATCTGGGAAAACTCCCCTCTGAAACTTGAAATCTACTGCCAAGATGCCTAGGCCTGCGCGCAACCCTACTCTCCTGGCTCGTCCTCTTCATACATTTACGGAGGAAAGAATTTTATTTTAGTTTATTTAGATGTTTAACCTGACTACACACTAATTATTATTTTATTTCGTTTTATTTAAATTTCTCTGGGCTGCGTGAGTATGATGTCGCGTTTGAGTGGTTTGTCTGTCAAAACGTCCGATAATCCTTTCTTGGAAAATACCTCAGCACCCCAGGTTCAAAAGTGCTTCAATTGGATGATGTCCCACGTTGTGGCCGAGGTTCTCTTCTCTGTGAGTGCTGGATGTTTTTCTTTTAACTTTAACTTTAGCTTTTAGTTTCTTTTAACTTTAGTTTAAGTTTCTTTTAACTTTAATTTAGGTTTCTTTTAACGTTAGTTTAAGTTTTATTTTATAACAAATTATTGATTTTAGATTTCTTGTCTTGTAGTTTGGTTTATTTAGGGCCAATAATCGAGGCCTTTTCCCAATAAATGGAAAATGTAAAAAAAGTTTGTTTTAATTCAGTCTAGATTTAATTCAGATTTGTTTTAATTCCGATTTGTTTTTAATTCAGATTTGTTTTAATTTTACTTCAATGTACTTTTTACTCTATGACGCGAAGTCTTTTCTGCTGTCATCGAAAAATTTCTTCAATTTTCTTTTCTTGCTCCTTAAACCTCCTGTTGTTGGCCAAACCCCAAAAGAAAAAGGTAATTTTCCTGCCCTATACCAACCATTTTCCCTCTGTTTGTCAACTTGACAGCTGACTTTGACATTTTCCGGACTTCCTTATTTATGACCATATGTTTGTGTGTTGATCGATAACATAATTTTGTGATACTGCTACAGATGTCGTAACCTCTACGGAACACGCACATCACACTATATGTCAGCCCGGAACCTTAAACCCGGAATTTATGAATGAAATTTCTTATTAATAAATTAGTGTAATTCAGCGCCTTAAAGAGATAGTTGATTTTCTAAAAAATATTACAAAGTTATATTTCGAAGTGTTTAGCCGTGAAGCTAATGGTTTTGTTTCCTTTCAAAATAAGAAGGCTTATTTTTCAATTTTTTATACGTTTTATTAGTTCAATTTGTTTGGGTTTCGTGGTTGTGTACAATTGTTGGGTTTGTAATATAAGTGTATTTAAAGTTAAAAGGTAGAGATTTATGTATGTAAATATTTTCTGTTTAACGTTTTTTGGTCTTGTTTAATTTCAATTCGTGTTTATTTATAATGAACCTTTTGTGTTCAATGTACTTCAATCTTAAAACTTGGTAAGTATATACAAAAATAATCACTTATGTATATTTCACTTCACTTTGAAACTTATAAACTTAAATCACGGGGAGAAAACTAATCACGGGGGAGAGGCGCACGAGTTTGGTTTAAGGATCGGTAAAAGACTGATTACTTGTGCTTGCCATCCATCTCTTCTAAGCTCACCCAACGACTTTCGTTAAGCTACAGATGGCAAGCGACAATTAAACAAATAAACAAAAGAGAAATTAGAGTAATGAGTGCTTTAGAGTGATGAGTGCTTTAGAGTGATGAGTGCATAAGTTATGCATGTATGGGCATATAAATGCATTTATACACCTACACATATAGTGGACGTTTCACACTGATGTTCAAAAGTGAGATGTCACCTTTGAACATTCTCCCCCCCCCCGTGATATAGTGTAGATTATTCTATCTTAAACTAGCTTAATCTAAAACTGCAGCTCATTTGGCTCCCGTGGATGAAAACCCCATCCAGTTTTGCTGCTGTCACGGATCCAAGGCTTAAGAATATAATGTTGATGGAAATGCGATGGTGGGTCTTAGTAGGGTCGAAGTTGTAGGGTACTGGATACCACAGCATCTGTCTTCAGGGAATATGGGCTGACATCGTGTCGTATAACGGTACTTCGTGAGTTGGATGAGTCACGACTCGGGGTTGGGCTAGGCAATTGAGAAACCATATCTAGGATAGAAGAGATGTGAGTACCAAGTTCTTTTACAAATAAATATAGTGTTAGTCAATCTGAAAATAGTTTGACGATTTTCGTTATCGGTCTACTAACTACTCCGTGTGCTGTCCGAATATCTACGACCCTAATGTTTTGATCAGTTCCAAGGTATGTTCTTTCTATACGGCCTAATTTCCATTCTGTCGGGGCCAATCTCTCATCTTTAAGTACAATTAAATCGTTTTCCTTTACATTTTCTGTTTGATACTTCCACTTATATCGACGATGTAGCTCATTCAAATACTCAGTTTTCCATCTTTGGCAAAAATACTGAGAAATAATTTTTAATCGTTTCCATCTATTGGCTAGGGTGAGGTTTCCGTCTGAAACATCTGGTTCTGCTGGGGTCAAAATGGAGGTACCTATCAGAAAATGAGCTGGGGTAAGAGGATTTAAGTCTGAAGGGTCGTCACTGGCTGGACTTAGAGGTCGAGAATTAAGACAGGCTTCAATTCTCGCTAAAATGGTCGCGAATTCTTCAAAGGTAAAATTCATTTGCGGTATAAATTTTCGTAGATGTGTTTTGAATGATTTAACTCCCGCCTCCCATAATCCTCCCATATGAGGGGCACCTGGAGGAATAAAGCTCCATTCTAAGTTCTGATAAATATTGTTCTGGGTGGCGTCCTTTTGCAGATTCTTCATAAACTCTAGCCTATCTTTTCTTATTAATTCTGCTGCTCCTACAAAATTAGTCCCATTATCTGAGTAGATCTTGGCTGGGCTTCCTCGTCGCCCAATAAAGCGAGATAAAGCGGCTAAAAAAGATTGAGTTGACAGATCACTAGTGGGTTCTAAGTGAATTGCTTTTGTGGAAAAGCAAACGAAGACGCAAACATAACCCTTTGTTATTAAACAAGCTCTTCCTGTAAAATTCTTTATGTTGAAGGGTCCTGCAAAATCTACTCCTGTGTTGGTAAAAGGTCGAGTCAGCATAGTTCGCTGGGGCGGAAGTGAGGCCATAATTTGCGTTTGAGTCTGGTGTTTATACAAAACACAAGTTCGACAATTATGAATTACCTTCTTGATTAAGGGCTTCAATTTAAATATCCAGAATTCAGACCTGATTACTCGAGTCATGAGTTGATTTCCGCCATGCATCGTAATTTTGTGAACAAATTCTACTAACAAAAGGGCTAATCTCGATTCGTATGGGATAAGAATGGGATGGCGCTCGTTATAGGTAAGTGCTGGGGACTGAACAAGGCGCCCATTTGCCCTAATGATTCCTTTTGAATCAATGAATGGATTGAGAGATAAAAGACTGCTACCAGATGAGAGTCTTTTCTTTTGGGTTAACGCCAAATACTCCTCTGCGAAATAATGTTTTTGTGTTAAAACAATAAGACGATCTTTGACATCTTGGATTTCAACATGGGTGATTTCTGCCGAAGAAATTCTAAGTCGGGTCCGATTGACGCCGGTATTTCTCCAAAAACGAATTGCAAATGCTAAGACTTTATATGCTCTTGATAGAGAAGAAAATCTATCCAAAGGATCTTCAACTGTTGTGGTCGCGAAAACTTTAACTGCTTTTGCTTCTAACTCTGTGTCGCTCATAATGTCGTGTCTAGGCCATCGGTCTTTTGGAAACTTCAGCCATTGGGGTCCAGTCCACCACAAATGATGTGACTGCAAATCATTTGGCGAACATCCTCGACTGGCTACATCAGCTGGGTTGCTTTCTGAATCTATGTGCTTCCAATTTTCGTTGCCTACATTATCTAAAATATCTGAAATTCTATTTCTCACAAAGGCACTCCATGAACACGGGGGTTTTTTGAGCCATGCTAACACAATTGTTGAGTCAGTCCAAAAGTGAGTTGAAATATTTTCAATTTGTAAGTTGGGAACCACCGCCGTGGTTAAGTTTGCTAAGAGAACGGCTCCGCATAATTCTAATCTAGGCAGAGATATTTTTTTGATGGGTGCTACTCGAGTTTTCGCTGCCAAAAGAAACGTGTCGACTGTTTGATCTAAATGTTCTACTCTAACATAAAGAGTCGCGGCGTAAGCGCTTTCTGAAGCGTCACAAAAACCATGCACTTCAATTTTACTTGAAGGTTTAAATCTGATCCACCTAGGCACTGAAACTGAATCTATTGAGGGACAATTTTTAATGAAATTCTTCCAATTCATTCGAGTGATGGGCTTCAACGCGTCGTCCCAATCTACTTTATCCAGCCAGACTTGTTGCATGATAAGCTTTGCTACGATGATTACTGGAGCCAACCATCCACATGGGTCAAAAAATTTGGCAATTGTTGAAAGGACTTCTCGTTTGGTGCATAATTCCCTTTCTTCCGTGGGTGGTGAGGTGAACGTAAAGTTATCAGCCGAAATGTTCCATCGGATACCTAGAGTCTTCGTTGAAGTCCCTTCCGAAATATCCAACCAATTGACCGGCAAGAGTGAGTCAGGTGGCAGATCGCGAAGTAGATTGGGGTCGTTTGAGCTCCATTTTCTCAATTCAAAACCTGCTGAGTCCATGGCTGCTACTAATTCTTTCATAGACTTAAGGGATTCTTCTACAGTGTGACCTCCAGCTAAAACGTCGTCGACATATAAATTTTGTTTTATAATTTCCGAACCTAATGGGTATGTTTCTTTAACATCTTCTGCCAATTGAATTAGGGTCCTAAGAGCTAGAAATGGGGCGCAATTAATTCCGAAAGTGACTGTCGAAAGTTCAAAGTCTCCAACTGGGTCATTTGCTGATTTTCTGAAAAGAATTCTTTGAAATGGGGCCTGACTTGGGTCGATTTGTATTTGACGATACATTTTGGTAACGTCCGCGTTGAATACATATCTAAAAAACCTCCATTTTAAAATCTGCAATACTAAATCCTGTTGAAGAATTGGCCCTGGATGTAAAATGTCATTAAGACTTTTCCTATTTGATGTGGGACTTGACGCATTGAAAACTACCCTAAGTTTAGTAGTAACCCTATCTGGTTTAATAACTGCATGATGTGGCAAATAGTAGTGAGGGGTCTTCTCGATTTCTTGGGGTCTCAGTTTCCGCATGTGTCCAAGTTCCAAATATTCCATTATCGCTGCGTCGTATTGAGATTTGATTTCGGGCGTTTTTTGCAACTTTCTTTCCATTCGATAGAATTGCGCCATTGCGATATTTCGAGATGCTCCAAGTTCAGCACAAGATTTGAACGGCATCGTGACAATATATCGTCCATCTCCATTTCTTCGCGTTGTAGTTTTGAAATTTGTTTCGCAAAAGGTGTCCTCTGCTGACCTCAAAACTTTTTTTGGGGTCTCCTCCACCTCCCAAAAACGTGTGAGAATTTTCTCTATCGAAACTGTATTGTAAAGTGAAATTTTCCTATCATTTGTATTTGATTTTTCAAGGGGTCCGCCCACTATCCAGCCAAAAACAGTGCTTTGCGCTAGTAAAGATCCTATAGATTTCATTGGAGCTCCTACTGTGTAAATTAAGGGTCCTATGTCTAAACCTATCAGAAGATCTATGGGTCGGCTTTCGTAAAAACGAGGATCTGCTAACTCGAGTTGGGTTGTTTCTCTATGTTGATTTTTATCTAGGGTGCGCGACGGCAAATTAGAAGGAAGGGACTTCAAAACGGGTGCCCAAACTTCTAATTCAAAACTAGGGTTTGTACGAGAACAAAGGTTAAAAAGACAAGCTTTTGTTGAAGTTTCTGAAACGGTTTCACTTAAACCGGTAACATGAACAAGATTCTTCCTAGTTGGAAGCTTCAATTGGTTTGTAATCTTCTCTGAAATAAATGTTGATTGAGATCCAGGGTCGATAATCGCTCGTGCGTCATATCGCTGCCTCTACATTCAATTTGAACAATCGCTGTGAAGAGTAGTGTTTCTTTCGATTGCTGCTGGCTAAGTTGTGAATTTTCCTTGAGAGTTAGAGTCGTTATACTAGGAGTTTGAAAACTAGGTGTGGACTGTAAACTAGGAGTGGATTGTACTAGGGTGGTTAGAGCTGCCGCACTGGTACTAGGTCGTACGTCATCTCTAACCGGTTGTGAATTTGTAGGTCGGGCCTCGTTACCCTTATGTAATAAAGTGTGATGTCTTTGATTACATTCCCTACACGTGAAACGACTCTTACAATCTCTTACACCATGATCCGAAGTGATGCAGTTGTAACAAGGATTGTGAAGTTTTACTAAGTGAATGCGATCATTCAGGTTTTTCTCAAGGAATTGAGGACAATTACGTAACAAATGGTTTGCCTTGCAAATTTGGCAACTCGGTCCATTTGTACGACTACTAGGTTGCGTAGATGTGCTAAATCTGTTGCTATTGTTGAATCTTCTTTGCGAACTTTGAGTCTGTTGCGCAACATTAGTTTGAAATGACTTAACCCTATTTTCCTTCCTACTATAATCGGGTCTAGGCTGACTATTTTTGGAGAAATGGGGCTTAATATTTCCTACAGATTCTAAAGTTTTGAATTTGTGCGTTAAAAATTCGTTCAAATCTTTCCAATACGGTAGTAAGGAACAATCTTCCAAACCGTTTTCAAATTCTTCTAAGAAATTTCTCGGCAGTTTCGTAGAGGTAAGGTAAACTAAAATTGGGTCCCACCCCTTCACATCTACGTTGAGTGTTTCTAGTGTCAGAACGCAACCATCAATAGTGCGTTGAAGTTTCTGGATCGAAGATCCTGAATCTGCCGAAACTGGTGGTAAACTAAGTAGAGTCTTTAGCTGTTCGTTAACTTGCATTCGTTTATTCTCGTATCTGTTTTCTAAGTTTTTCCATGCTAGATCAAAACCTTCATTTGTTAGTGGTACGTTACTAATAATTTCCCGTGCCTCCCCCGCGGTTTTTTGTTTTAGATGGAAAAGTTTTTCTACTTTACTAAGTCTAGAATTATTTCTGTACAAGGCCGAAAACAAATCCCGAAAAGTAGGCCAAGCGCTGTATCCTCCATGAAATGTGTCGGTGTCGCATGGTGGTAAACGTAACGATAGATGGTTGTTTGGCTCAACTGTTTCCTTTTTTCGGGTCTCCGATTCTCGTTCGAACTTTTCCTGCTGCCTTTCGTCGGTTAGTGCTAAAATGTCTCCATTTACTGCGCTTAAACATCGTTTGTATGTCTCCATTGCCTCTTTATAACGGGTCCTCAACTTTGATTTATCGATTGGGGCCTCATCCTTTTCGGGAACACGGTCTCTACAATCTACATAGGCCCTTTTTACCTGATCCCAAACAGAGTTCAATTCTACACGTGTCACTTCTAATGAGTGAATATTATCATCGGTGCTAGTAGCAGAGTAACCACTCTCAAAGTCTATCAGGTCATTTACGCAATTTACAAATTTATCACGTAAAACTTTATCCATATTTCCTCCTTCTTAAATATTTTCTTTGTCAAGTTTTAAACTGGCTAAAATTTCAAGAAACTTTTAAAATTGAGCTTTTCTTTTAACAATTTCTGTAAAAACTTACTTTGCCAATATTTGCAAAATAATTTCAGAAAAACGCTAAATATTTGTTGAATGGGGTCAATCTTTTACGGTCCGACTTTGCTTTTTTCCACGAATAGATATAAATAATGGCAGTTTATTTTGAACTTGTGTCGTTTGTGCGAAAAGTAAGAAATTTTAGCGATAATAATTTTTATAGACCTGGGTCTTTTGGAAAAAAAAATTATATAAATAAAAATTTGGACGAAAGTAATTCTTTGTCGGCTAGTGTACTCTCAAAAAAAATTATCAACCAACTCTTCTTTGACAAAACAAAAAAAATAAAAAAAGCGTAGGAAAGTGATTTTTCTATCAGAAAAAATTCAATCAAATCAAAAAACAAATTTTGTAAGAAAGTGTTTTTTGCAAAACAAAAAAAACAAACTTTGTAGGAACGTGTTTTTTCAAATTTATTTTTCGTAGTAAAGTGTAATTTCCAAAAATTAGCACTTAATAAATTTTTCGAGCAAATTTATTTTTCGTAGCAAAGTGTAATTTCCAAAAATTAGCACTTAATAAATTTCTGAGCAAATTTATTTTTCGTAGTAAAGTGTAATTTCCAAAAATTAGCACTTAATAAATTTTTCGAGCAAATTTATTTTTCGTAGTAAAGTGTAATTTCCAAAAATTAGCACTTAATAAATTTCTGAGCAAATTTATTTTTCGTTGTAAAGTGTAATTTGCAAAAATAAAAATAAATTTCAATAAATGTAAATTATTGTGTTAGTTCTGTTTAGCTTTTGCCGAAATGTCCGTCCGATCCCATCAACCATCAAACCATATGTTCTTTCATTCCTTTCTTTACGGCTGAAATTATGTTTTCCTACTTCTCCCTTTTTTTCTATTTCACAAAAAAAACTCCAGTGGTACATTAACCTTTGGGTTCCCTAATCAAGGCAAGAAGTGAAAACGAATGAGAAGACAACGAGAAACCAACGAAAAAAAAAATCCGCTACCTATTGTCTGGTATGCATCGATGTACATAGACTGCTGTTGTTGTTGTTTTAATGGGTACGAGGGGTCGAGTTGAAAGTGTCGGCACAGGAACTTTTTTATAAAATAAGATTTTCGCTTCAAATCGGTTGGAAACTACAATAATGTTGATTTATAGCACAAACCACACATATTAATAGCTAAAGAATGTAAAAAATCTTAAATTTTTTGACATTTTTCAAAAGGATTTTTCTATTGAATCTAATGCAATACGAGGGTCGTTCAAAAAGTCGGAACACGTATTTTCTAAAGCAAAAAAAATAAATTATTTTTTTCTTTTAATTTATTGATTGGGATTGATTTTAGCGTCTCCAAAGCATATGCTAATATCATACGGTCGATTTCTCCCTCAAAAAAGACAAAAAAAATATTTTTTTTTTTCTAAGTTGCAAACTCGATGTTTAAGGTACCCAAAAATCACGAAGTAATTTGTAGGGTTCACAAGCCAGTCAGCGGATGAGTCGAGCCAATAAAAATCGTTCCTTTTTTTTCCTTTTAAGCAGCTAATAATAATAGTAATAAGAATAAAAGTAAGCTTAATAAATATAACCGCGATTAAAGCAGCCGAAAAAATTCAAGAAATTTTCGCTCTTTTGTTTCGCAAGAAAGTTGTCCGTCCGCGCGTTATTCAGCACAAAATTATCTGGAATTCTTGCTGAGGTTTTCGGAATAAGTCAATGGGTGTCCGTCCGCGCGTCCGAAATCTTAATAAACTTATCTTAATAATCGTATCTTAATACTCTTATCTTAATATTCTTATCTTAAAAATAACTTGATGGCATAAATCGACTCGACTAGCCGCTGGCTTTCAGAAAAATTCATCAGAATGCGTAATAAATTATTCGAACAAATTATCGAAGGGTTTTCAAAAAGGTTGGGTCGCTATTTTCCTAAAGTTTCGAAAACTAGAAAACAGTAAAGTCGCGCGTTGTTACCGAAAAAATCGTCAAAAAACTTTCATAGGTTAGAATGCATGTAGGTTATGCAATAGGTTAGTATATATGTAGAAGGGTATGTACTGCAAGCTAACTGCACTTATGTAAGTATGTATATCAAAGTATATAAGTATATGTATATAAGTGCAAGCTAACTGCAGTTAAGTGTTCAGTTATTTTTGTATATATGTAAAAGGCAAAAACCAAGCCAGCGTCGTACATAGGGCCAGACCCGCCAAAATCTCCTTCATATATCAATATGGCGGAGTTCAAAAAAAATGGTTTTGGCACCCTATGTAACAACGCTACTTGCACTAATTTTGGGTACTCACGTTGATCCTTTCATGTATTTGGGGTACCTGGTGTTGTTGGCGTTGGTCGCTGGTTCTTCCTTCCTTCTAGGGGTTCAGACGTGATGTCGTTGGTTTGTGTTTCCAAGGCTCCTTGTGGGGTTTTGTGATGGGTCACTTTGAATGTTAGGGTCACTGGTTTTGTGGGTCACTTTGATTTGGGTCACTTTGTTTTTTTTGTTTAATTCGCGCCGAACCGATTTTTTGTTTATATTAACCGGTCTTGCACAATGCTCACGGTGTTTTAGTTTTAAATATTTTTTCGAATCACTTTTTTTTGTATACACTGTTAAATTTTTTGTTTTTTAATTATTTAAAAAACACACTTTTTTAGCCGGTTCGCATAGGACCAAATGTTTAGCCGTGAAGCTAATGGTTTTGTTTCCTTTCAAAATAAGAAGGCTTATTTTTCAATTTTTTATACGTTTTATTAGTTCAATTTGTTTGGGTTTCGTGGTTGTGTACAATTGTTGGGTTTGTAATATAAGTGTATTTAAAGTTAAAAGGTAGAGATTTATGTATGTAAATATTTTCTGTTTAACGTTTTTTGGTCTTGTTTAATTTCAATTCGTGTTTATTTATAATGAACCTTTTGTGTTCAATGTACTTCAATCTTAAAACTTGGTAAGTATATACAAAAATAATCACTTATGTATATTTCACTTCACTTTGAAACTTATAAACTTAAATCACGGGGAGAAAACTAATCACGGGGGAGAGGCGCACGAGTTTGGTTTAAGGATCGGTAAAAGACTGATTACTTGTGCTTGCCATCCATCTCTTCTAAGCTCACCCAACGACTTTCGTTAAGCTACAGATGGCAAGCGACAAGTAAACAAATAAACAAAAGAGAAATTAGAGTAATGAGTGCTTTAGAGTGATGAGTGCTTTAGAGTGATGAGTGCATAAGTTATGCATGTATGGGCATATAAATGCATTTATACACCTACACATATAGTGGACGTTTCACACTGATGTTCAAAAGTGAGATGTCACCTTTGAACACGAAGTATGAGTAAAAGTTAAAGAACTTTTCAATGTGTAAATGTGTGAAAATATGTAATTAAAAAAATCGACGTGCGTTTAGTAAAATAATAGAGGAAATATATGTGTAATATTTTGGTATACGAGATAAAAGTAGAAAAAACCGTGGACACCTAGTATTTTGTGTAATTCGTGCCATGTAAATCTTACTCGAAGAATGCGGTAAGTACTTTAAAATTAATGTATTACAATGTCTTGTGGAATAAAACATTTTAATTTTAGACTTCACGTGAAATTTGGAATGCCAATGATTTGGAGACAGCATTCACTCACGATACGGACTTCTATTTTTGTCTAAGTTAATAGATTGGAGTAGGAAGTATCCAAGTATAGCTAACAGCCTAATAACGGAAACATCATTAAGTTCAACTCTGAGCGATTCAAGTTTGAGTCAGAAGTCATCGCTTTTAACTCAGTTTCAACTCATTGATCTAGTGAGAGATTTGGAACTGACAAAAGATAAGGTAGAACTACTTGCATCTGGGATGAAACAGCACAATATTTTGGCCCCAGATGTTAACATATCATACTATAGAGTCCGTGATATACCTTACAAACAATTTTATACAACTGTGGATAACAGATGCTTTTGCAAGGATATTCCCGGATTGTTCGAGGATATATAACACATATGTATGTATTCTTCCAACTTATTTTTCGCTTTATGTATTCCAACAGGTGTAAATATGTCCCTCAAAATTCATTTCTTTCATTCTCATTTAAACTTTTTCCCCAAAAATCTTGGCGATGTAAGTAACGAACAGGCGAAAGGTTTCACCAAGAATTGAAGTCCTTCTAGAGGCGTTACCAAGGGCACTGGGATGAAAGAATGATGGGAGAGTATATTTGGTTCCTCATTAGAGAAACCGATTCCGAAATCTACAAACGTCAACAAAGAACTCACAATTACTTCTAATGAAACTTGTTCATGTTAATAAACTCAAACGTACATAATATAAATAAAAGTAATAAATAAAATCGATATTTAAACAGAAATTTAAAAAAAAGATTTTTTGAAATTCTCTTACCTCTACCAAAAGGGCTATAATATTTACATTTATCCATAAATTTTTTCAAATAGGCATTATTTTCTTCGCTAGGATGCAAACTTTTAAAAAATAAAATAAAAACTTTTAAAAAATAAAACTTTGATTTTTGTATGGGATTTCAGCGTGAAACCGGAACATAGTTCCGTGCTTAAGGGAAAAATCTATTTTTACACTGTGCTCATACTTCCTAAGTTGTACAATAAATGTGTATCTGTTACGTTGCACAAAAAATCGTAAGCCGAAAAGCCGCCGCCGACAATTTTGCCTCGGCTTCTTTCTCTGGTCAGCTGATTTGTTTTCACTCACAATGACCGATTAGGGCCTGTTTACATCATAAGGTAAGTAAGTAAAAATGTTTATTGAGTCTGTTTTCATTTTCGATTACAATTGCTTTTACTTATCGATAACTTTAAACGATTATTCTTAAAACTATATCGTCTTGTTTTAATACAGTATTATACGTATACGGCACATGCTTGAATGATTAGAAAATGTATAGGAGTACATAAAAGTGAACAGATGTTTTGAAGGCTTGATCTCGGCCTTTCTTATCACGAGCAGAGTGGAATCTGCATAAAGGAAAACATAAAACTAGATAACACTTAAAACTATAATAAATAATAACAAAGAGAACTGTCAGACAGTAGTGAACGACATGGTACAATGCAATGTATGTTTACGAATAATGGTTAAAAGTAAGTGAACATTTTTGTGAGAACGAATGATGAGATAAATCAGGTACATCGTGGGTGATTATTGTAAATATCACAGTAAACAAAATGTGAATAAAGTGAATTCTTTCATAATTAGTATAAAAGAATGTTTCGAAATATATAAATATACGGTATTCAGGTACTATAAGTGAAATCACAGAGTATAAAATCGATTATTTTATAAAAATATCCCTTAAAATTACATATTACAAATTGATTTCTAAAGTGTTTGTGCTTTCTATTGTAGTTTTGTGTTGTTTATCCTCTATGAGTATATTGCGTTGATTTTTTGTAGAAATCATGTGTCGTATAAGGGTCTGGATCATTGTCATCTTCATTAATTTCCCGCCGAATGCCGACAGGGGAAAGGTAAGTAGATCCAGCCCAGTCTATGTTTTCTTCAAAATAATAAATTTCATTCATTAGCGGGTTTTCGTGTTCGGCAAGTTTCACTGCAAATTTCCTTTGTAGTTTTAAGGCGTATTTGCTGAATGGTTGAACTTCAGAGCTTTCATAAACGAATTTGTTTGAATAGCGCTTTGTCGGGTTCTGGAAGTTTTTGTTGATGCACTTTCTGAGGATTTTCCTCTCAAATGTTTCCAATTCATTGGCCACAGTCGGTGATATTGTGAACCATATTGGAAATCCATAGCTTAGTATGGAACGTATGGCGACTTTGTAGAGTAGTAATTTAGTGCTCTGGGTAAGTAAGCATTGTTCATGAGAGTTGAAAATGAACCAGTAATTCGTTTCGCTTTCACCAATGAATTTCTTGCATGTTCATTGAATTTAAATAATTTATTCATATTTATCCCCAGGTATTTCAGTGAATTCTTAAATGGAATTTCGGTTCCATCGATGGATAAATTTAATAATTTGCTTTGCGGCACGACGCTACTGTCACACTTTCCTGATGCATTTCTTTGCCGCATTAATACCAATTCCCCATGTTTTATAATAGACACTGACTTTACCAAGATGGAATGCGGCTTTGTAAATTTCCTGGATAGGTGATTTATCGTGGCTGTAAATCATACAGTCATCTGCATATAGAATTGCGTTTGAGTTTGCTGTAGTGTGTGGGAAATCATACAAAAAAAGTTTGAACAACAATGGGGACAAAACACTTCCTTGTGGTACTCCGCTTTTGACCAACTCGAAGTCAGAACAGGAATCATTAATCTGGACAGTGAATTTTCTATCTGTGAAGAAGCTGCGGGACATTTTAATGAGGTAGGGATCTGTACCAAGTTCAATTAATTTATAAAGAATACCATTGTGAAATACGGTATCAAACGCCTTTTGTATGTCTAGAGAGATGGCCACAGTGCAAGTTCGCTGTCTTAGATTTCTGGTTACATCACTATGAAATTTTAGAAGTGCATGGTTGGTTGAATGTGCTCGTTTGAATCCGAATTGGATTTATGACAAATTATGTTTCCAATTTCTCACGCAGTATTTGTTCAAATATCTTGCCTATATTTGACAAAAGGGAAATTGGACGATATTCATCAGGCGTTAAACTATTTTGTTTCTTCTTTACTGGAATTATTTTTGCAATCATGGGGAAGTAGTAATTATTAAGGCAATTATTAAATAATATCATGAGAAATTTTAAAGCAGCCTCTGGGAAATTTTTGATCACAAAATTTTAAATGCCATCCAGGCCACTGGATTTTTTACAGTTGATATTATTTATATGGCCTCTAACTTTAGCCGCATGTGTAAAGTGGTAATCATCTGGATTTTCAAGTGCAGAGAATGAATCGCTAAACGTATAGATGTGTTCAGATGTGACACTTAGGCATGAAGTTAAAAGGTTGTTTATATTTGGAGGTGATCTCAGGAATATTTTCGCGGAAGGTTGAATTGTAATAATTCTTGAATTGTGATAATATTATCACTTTTTATTTGTGTACAGAAGGGAGTTGTTTTCCTTCTTATTACTTGGTATGCATCCTTGAAAGCAGTTGGGCCCGGTTTAATTTTTTCTACTTTTTTATTAAAACGGACGGCATTTTCTTTATTTACTAGGTCTTTAATAATTACTTTTAATAGTTGTATTTGCTTTGATAACAAGTTGTACTCACTGTTGAGCCTGTTTCCTGCCCGGTGGAGGATTTTTTTTAATTCCTTTTGCCACTGATGTTTGATTCTGCAGAATTTTTTTGATGTTTTCTGACAGTGGCTCTTTTCGATCTCTGATTTCGAATCTTTTCGAATGAGATTCGTGTATAGATTGGAAGCTATTGTTGAAATTGTTTATGTATTCATCTATTTCATTGTTTAGTATGTTTCTATTTTCATCATAGCTGCATCAAAATGTTGACGAAAAAGCTCCCAATCGGTCGATTTGTATGAAGTTACAAATCTTGGTGTTCGGAGATTTAGGCTGGAAACATCGAGGTTTATCTCAAGTAGCAACGGGAAATGATCAGAAAAGGATGGAAGACTGGAAATATTAAAGTTCCACATTTGTGTGTCTATTAGACTTGGACTTCCCAAGAAGTGGTCTAAATATGATGATCCATATGGAAAGGATGGAGTTGCGTCGCATATTCTGGTAATTTCTGATGAATTATCTAGTAGCCAATTATTCAGCGCTTTCCCATTGCAGTTGTCCATGGAATCTCCCCAAACTGTGTTTTTTGAGTTAAGGTCACCGCCGAAGATGAATCCATCGAAATTTCCAGTGTTTTGTAGGCATTTATCAAGACCCTGATGGATTTGATGAGTGGCAAAGTTGCACGGAATATATAGTGAGCCCAGAAGTTATTTTTTATTTATATTGTTTGCGTTTGTGCTGATTTCAATAAAAATACCGCTGAATTCAATGTCAGTGACTAAAATACGTTTGTATTGAAAAGTGTTTTTTATAACGATGGCAACACCGATCGTTGAATAATCATAAATAAAAGTATATCCACTTATATTTACTCTTTGATTTTTGCGGAGATGGCACTCTTGAATTAAAGCTATATCAATTTTATTTTTGATAAGGACATTCATGAGGTCAACTTATCGGCTTTTATCTATTAGTGATCGAACGTTGAAGGTGATGATTTTTAATGGTTTATGGACCATAAGTGTATTTTACTTTTTTCAATAGGCGCAAGAATTCTTCTTTGGCCTCGCTTTTTGACATATTTTGGAATTCAGCTAGGAATATATTTATTTCATCTTCGAGAGAGAGTTTTTCGGGTTAGGTTTAGGTTAGGGTGGCAGCCGTATTATTTTACAAGCTCACATAGACCAGTTTAGGTCCCTAGTGTTACCACGGGCTGAAATGCCCCTCATCGAAACCAACCTGTTTGATATATAAATTTATCGATAGTACGAATATCAGTACTGGAGAGATCTGTTAGGCTGCCCAAAAAGGCCGACCCCAGTATGTCCAGTCGTCGTTTACTCAAAGCGGGACAGTCGCAAAGCAAGTGCTCAATGCTCTCCACTTCTTCCTCGTCTCCACAGCTTCGGCAGAAGTCATTGGAGTAAATACCCAATCTTTTGGCGTGTTCGCCGATCAAGCAGTGTCCCGTCAGAACCTGTACTAACGTAGACAATCGTTTCCTCTCTAGTGCGAGGAGATATTTTGACCTTCTCAGGTCATACCTTGGCCAGATTTGTCTAGCTACCCTGCAGGTGCCGATTTCTGTCCATCTTTCGTTGGACTGCCTGAGCTTGCACGTGGATAGTGTCGTACCAATATACGCAAATTCTTCGAGAATTTGTAATGTCGTCCCTTTCCTAGAAAGTTCATCGGCTTTGCAGTTCCCCGGGATATCCCTATGCCCAGGCACCCATATGAGGTGTATATTAAACTGCTCAGCCATCTCGTTAAGAGATCTGCGGCAGTCGAGGGCTGTTTGTGAATTTAGGGATGTTGCCGAGTAAATGACAACGCCAGTGTTGGTTACTATGTTGCGACTCAGCCACTTGGCGACTTCCCATATTGCCATTATTTCGGCTTGATAGACACTGCAGGTATCTGGTAGTCTGTGAGCTATATCCAGACTAAGTCCTTCACAGTGTACTCCGAAACCAACATTTTCATCAAGCTTCGAACCATCCGTGTAAAAGTGGAAATGGTCTCTATTACCTGGTATTCTGCCGACCCATTCATCTCTGGCGGGAATCATAGTGATGTAATTTCTCTCGAAGGTGTACACAGTTGGTATATAGTCCACTCGGTCGGTTACCATAGCACTACACTTTGATATCCTCATGTGACCATAGTTCTTGTACCTCCACATTGATAGGCAGTTTAATCTTATTGCCGCTTTGGTTGCAACTTCTCTCGCCACAATATTAATCGGCAGTATATGGAGTAGGGCCTGTAGAGACTCGGTCGCTGTAGTCCTTAAGGCTCCGCTTATGCTCAGGCAGGCAGTTCTCTGAACCTTTGTTAGTAAGTTGGTAATGGTTAGTTTGTCAGTTGCCGTCCACCATACCACAATACCGTATAACAGTATTGGACGAACTACTGCTATATATATCCAGTGGACGATTTTAGGAGAGAGTCCCCACAGCGACCCTACAGCCTTTTTGCAGGAATATAAGGCGACGTTGGCCTTCCTTACACGTTCCAATACGTTAAGTCTAAATAACATTTTTCTATCTAGAATTATTCCTAAAAATTTTGCACTTTCAGAAAAGACTAGATCTGTTCCATTTATCCGAGGTGGAGGGTCCACATGTGGGACATTATTCATCCTAGTAAAGAGAACCAATTCTGTCTTGTTGGGGTTAACGCCCAAACCGCTGCTTCTGGCCCATCTAGCCAACTTGTTCAGAGCCACCTGTAGGATGTCTCTTAGGACGTTTACGAATTTGCCACTCACTGCGATTGCCACGTCGTCCGCATATGCCACGACCTTGCAGCCACAACGTTCTAGATCTAGCAGGATTTCATTCACCGCTAGGTTCCAAATTAGTGGAGACAGTACTCCTCCTTGCGGGGTCCCTCTGTTTACATACATTGTTAGAGTTGTGGACCCTAGACATGCTGTTATGCGTCTTCTTGTGAGCAGACTTTGAATAAGTCTAATCAAACTAGTGTTAACTTTTAGATGTGAGAGTGCCGCAATTACCGCATCTGAGTGAATGTTGTTTAAAGCCCCTTCTATGTCAAGAAATGCCACCATGGCGAATTCCTTGAAATGCTGGGACGATTCGATAGTGCTCACAAGTTCGTGCAGGGCTGATTCTGTAGACTTGACCTTATTGTAAGCATGTTGGTTCCCCGACAGGAGTTTTGTATCCAGGTTTTCCATAATGAAATGATCTAAAAGTCTTTCCAGACCTTTCAATAGGAAGGAGGATAGGCTAATTGGTCTGAAGTCTTTTGGCCTAGTGTGTGATATCTTTCCCGATTTAGGTATGAATCCCACTTTGGTATCCCTCCATCGATTCGGGACGTATGAAAGCCTGATACAGCCTACATAAATTTTCTCCAGCCACGGGATAATGTACTTTAACATTTTCTGCTGGAGTGATGCCATCTGGTCCAGGTGACTTGAAGGGCTCAAAGCTGTTAATAGCCCAGCTTATTCTGGATCTCTCAGTCAAGAAGCAAGCGACGCTCGCAGTCCACTCGCACTCTTTTTGGCTGCTGATCCTCGGGTTCTGTTACAGAGTTCCCCGGGAAATGTGTGTCGAGCAGTACATTGAGCGACTGCTCGCTGTTTTTGGTCCAGTTATTTGCCTCATCCTGTAAATATCCCACTGTACAGGGTGAAGCAGATAATATCTTCCTCAGCCTAGCGGCGTCGGAGACCTTTTCCACTTCACCACAGATTGTATACCAAGAGCGCCTTTGCGCCTTTCTAAGCTCCTTCTTATAGATCTTGAGTTGCTCTTTATAAGCATCCCAATCATTAGCGACCCCAGTAGATTTAGCCTTATTGAATAGCTTGTTGCAGGTCTTTTTCATAGCCGTTAGCTCAGAAGTCCACCATTGGGGTTTAGTTTTACCCTTGTACCTTGTTTTTGGACAGGCTTCTTCAAGGGATCTATTGAATGATATGGTGATATGATCGACCAGATTATCCAGACCGGCTTTGCCATTCGGTTCGTACAGAAGTTTAGAGTTGAGGACTTTCTTGAAATTCTTCTCATACAGATGCCACTTTGTCTTCCTTACATTTCTGTGGACGGCGGGCACTTTTTCCGCGAGTTTGAACTCAATATAATGGTGATCTGAGAATGAGTGGTCGTCCAGTACATTCCACCCAATAATTTTGTCTGACAGCCGATCAGTAGCAAACGTTACGTCGAGTACTTCTTGTCTGTCTTTAATTGTGAAGGTCGGTTTATTACCTATGTTACAAATACTAAGGATGGTAGTTAGAATAACGTCAAGAAGCGAATCACCCCTATTGTTTATATCCGTACTACCCCAGATAGTATGATGAGCGTTCGTGTCTGCGCCAATAATCAGCTCGAGCTCGTCAGACGTTGCTTCTTCTACTACTTCCCTGAATACAGCAGTCGGTACTACAGATTCATAAGGCAAGTCGCTGGAGACCACCCAATATATGCGATTACCGATCTCCAGGCTAGCAGCTGTTTGGTCTTTACCACTTAAATTAGTCAGAAGAAAGATACTTAGATCTTTCCTGGCCAAAATGCAGGTTCTTGGAGTGCCTTCACTGTTGGCCACAAGCAGTTTAATGTTGGGTGTCCTAATACCACACACCCTTCCTCCCACTACGTAGGGCTCCTGTATCAGGACGATGTCTACTGCGCCTGCGATGTCTACTGGACAGGCGCAGCAATAGAGCCGCTGAGGCTGCTTTAGCGTGATGGAGGTTAATCTGTAGAATTCTTACCATCATTGGTAATTGACAGATTAACATCCACCCCGACAAAGGTGTTATCGAACTTTTCGTCCGTATCGTCGAGAAGCATGTCCCCGCCAGATGCGTCAAAGAGTCCGGAGACTCCCCTCAGCCTCTCTGTGTCCGAAGTAGAGCTTTTGTCCTCAGAGAAGGACGTTACAGATCTTCTGTTAGAGTTGGAGTCACCAGAAATAATAGGCGTGGGTACCTCCGCACTTTCAGAAAGTGCCAGGGTGGACGACTCACCTTCTGCAGTGGGAGCTATATCCTGCTTGTATATCTTCAAGACTATAGTCTCGAAGCCATATTGTAGGGTTGCACTCGTAGGGAGGTGGATTCAGCGATTAGGATAAGATTGACCTGCCGCTTTTTACCATCCGCCTCACCCACCTTGCTGATTCTCCAATTATGGGCCGGCAGACCAGGATTGGAATCTTTTATTATTTCTAAGATGTCAGCCTGGTTGGAGGGCTCTTCTGTAACCCAGGTGATGGCTCTAGGGTGACTAGGGATGTTTTTTTTCGACAACATCCAACTGGGCACCCGGCCACACCTCACCCGCTCGACTCAGAGCAGCCTTATACAGGTCTACTGATCTGTCGTCACCGAAATATAAGAGTTTTACTCTCCCCTGATGCCATCCTGCATCGTTGCAGATTGGTGGTTTGCCCGGCATTTCTCTACGGACATCGAGGTAATGAGCCATAATGGCTGATTGTACATGACTCCATTTGTCCTTGAGGATGGATCCATCATAGCTCCGTTAGCTCAGAAGTCCACCATTGGGGTTTAGTTTTACCCTTGTACCTTGTTTTTGGACAGGCTTCTTCAAGGGATCTATTGAATGATATGGTGATATGATCGACCAGATTATCCAGACCGGCTTTGCCATTCGGTTCGTACAGAAGTTTAGAGTTGAGGACTTTCTTGAAATTCTTCTCATACAGATGCCACTTTGTCTTCCTTACATTTCTGTGGACGGCGGGCACTTTTTCCGCGAGTTTGAACTCAATATAATGGTGATCTGAGAATGAGTGGTCGTCCAGTACATTCCACCCAATAATTTTGTCTGACAGCCGATCAGTAGCAAACGTTACGTCGAGTACTTCTTGTCTGTCTTTAATTGTGAAGGTCGGTTTATTACCTATGTTACAAATACTAAGGATGGTAGTTAGAATAACGTCAAGAAGCGAATCACCCCTATTGTTTATATCCGTACTACCCCAGATAGTATGATGAGCGTTCGTGTCTGCGCCAATAATCAGCTCGAGCTCGTCAGACGTTGCTTCTTCTACTACTTCCCTGAATAGAGCAGTCGGTACTACAGATTCATAAGGCAAGTCGCTGGAGACCACCCAATATATGCGATTACCGATCTCCAGGCTAGCAGCTGTTTGGTCTTTACCACTTAAATTAGTCAGAAGAAAGATACTTATATCTTTCCTGGCCAAAATGCAGGTTCTTGGAGTGCCTTCACTGTTGGCCACAAGCAGTTTAATGTTGGGTGTCCTAATACCACACACCCTTCCTCCCACTACGTAGGGCTCCTGTATCAGGACGATGTCTACTGCGCCTGCGATGTCTACTGGACAGGCGCAGCAATAGAGCCGCTGAGGCTGCTTTAGCGTGATGGAGGTTAATCTGTAGAATTCTTACCATCATTGGTAATTGACAGATTAACATCCACCCCGACAAAGGTGTTATCGAACTTTTCGTCCGTATCGTCGAGAAGCATGTCCCCGCCAGATGCGTCAAAGAGTCCGGAGACTCCCCTCAGCCTCTCTGTGTCCGAAGTAGAGCTTTTGTCCTCAGAGAAGGACGTTACAGATCTTCTGTTAGAGTTGGAGTCACCAGAAATAATAGGCGTGGGTACCTCCGCACTTTCAGAAAGTGCCAGGGTGGACGACTCACCTTCTGCAGTGGGAGCTATATCCTGCTTGTATATCTTCAAGACTATAGTCTCGAAGCCATATTGTAGGGTTGCACTCGTAGGGAGGTGGATTCAGCGATTAGGATAAGATTGACCTGCCGCTTTTTACCATCCGCCTCACCCACCTTGCTGATTCTCCAATTATGGGCCGGCAGACCAGGATTGGAATCTTTTATTATTTCTAAGATGTCAGCCTGGTTGGAGGGCTCTTCTGTAACCCAGGTGATGGCTCTAGGGTGACTAGGGATGTTTTTTTTTTTCGACAACATCCAACTGGGCACCCGGCCACACCTCACCCGCTCGACTCAGAGCAGCCTTATACAAATCTACTGATCTGTCGTCACCGAAATATAAGAGTTTTACTCTCCCCTGATGCCATCCTGCATCGTTGCAGATTGGTGGTTTGCCCGGCATTTCTCTACGGACATCGAGGTAATGAGCCATAATGGCTGATTGTACATGACTCCATTTGTCCTTGAGGATGGATCCATCCTCACTACTTCTGTCTATAACAGCCATCACTAGACTCTCCTTCGCCACTTCATTGAAGGGCTTGGTGGGTGTCCTGTTGATGGTGACATTAGGGCCTCTTGCCTTTTTCGAAGGCAGGGGTTCATCAGGTGATCTGATTCGTTTTACTTTATTAGCCGTTAACACAGCTGAATTTGTGGCTCTTTCAGCCGACTCATTGGCCTTAGAAGCATCCTCTCTTTTTGTTTTTCGGTAAGAGCCGAAACCTCAACAGCCTCCAACTTCGTCAAAACTCTGAGCGCTACACGATGCTCATTGTGCTTCCGTTTTGACGGTCGGACATGACGTTTTCCCCTCACCGCATCACCTGTTGTGAGTACTTGGGGGAGATTTTCACCATTTTTGGTGTGGTCGGCTTTGGCCAAGACCAACGGACGGACAGTCGGACGATTGGGGAACCGCGCTCCATCGGAACACGAAGGCATCCTCGTCAAGAGAATTTATTTTTATATTGTCTGTATTAGACCGTAATAGGTACTACGATGTAGGCCTTACAGACTTTGTACAGATTTTTGCTATTGCGTAATAGGTACTGGTAACTATCCGCTATGTGATAAACACGTCCGTTCACTGCGAATGATCAGCAAGGAAATGGTTTGGTTCAAGGAAATGGTTTGCCAGTTTCAAAAAATCGTCAATTATTGATGGTTTTGATTTTTGGTTATTTTGAGGGTTAAAAAAATTAGCAAATGACTGCTTCTTTTTCCTCAAGAGCTTTCTGTATACGTTCCTTGCGTTTTTCAACATATGTTTTATAAGTGGAACATCCCCTCCAATTCACTGTGTGACCAACTGTTTTGCAGTTTATGCAATATGGGCCCGTGGTGTCGTCTTTTTTTCTCTGACATTCGCCCGGAAGATGTTTTTGGTCGCATTTCACACAATTATACTGTGATGCACAGTTTTTTGATATATGTCCCCAACGTTGGCATCTGTGACATTGAATATCAGTGTCTTTTTTCTTAGGTTTCTCCCATGTGACGGTTTGATGTAACAAGTACTTAACTTCAGTAACATCGTTTAGCGATTTGCCAGGATTAAGTGTAACTAGGAGAAGTCCTGTGTCAAATCCTTTCTTAATAGAGTAAGGTGTTGTATATTTTGTCACTTTTGCAACCACATCAGGAATAGCTACATCCAAATCACTTTTAACCTTGTCAGTGTCTATACCAACGTATAGACCTCGCAATATTAAAGACATTTGCTTTAACTCTTTGGGCGTGAATGAGTATGCGTATACAGATTGTCCACGTAATGTACGCAACATTGAGGAGTGGGCTACAGGATCAGTGAAATACAGCTTTCTTTTTGTTGTTGACTTTTTTAATTTTGAATATAACATTTGGCGTTTTTGTTCGGAGTTGTTCTACAATACCTTTCATATTGATATTGTGGAGAACAATGGGCGGGCAAAATGATTGAGTATTTACCTTTGTTTTATTAACAGTAACATTGGACTCTATATTCTTTTTTGGAGGACGGACTTCATGTGGAATATTCTCCACTTCCAGTCCAGCAAACATGGCAAACCGATTTTGGTTGTTTGGGTCATAATTCAGGCCAATATCAATATCTTTTGCAGTGATACTTTCCTGTAGTCTTAAACGTTTTGTTGTTGTTAGTTGCGTTTGGTTGTTTGTTGTTACTTACTGCTTTGGTAACAACCGATGATGGATTGGATGTAGAGGTCATCTCCACATCCATTTTAAAAAAGTACAAGTATCCTCAGGCAAGTGATTGCTAATCAAATGCCCGTGGAAATTGTAATAAAACTATGTAAATAATTAATTTTCTGCAAATATAAAATTGCGCTAATAAAATTGCATCCAAACAGCTCTAAAGTTGGTTGCAGTTTTTTCTTACATCATGAGGCTGTTTACATGATCTGCCAAAAAATACATATCTGGGCGTCTAGTCTGTTAGGTGTAAACGAGGATCGCACGATTTTGAGAGAGGTACAATCCTACGAGAGAGGATCGCACGACAAAGTTCCCTTTTTGTAATTCGATTTTTTTGGGAAAATATTAAATATAACGACAAAGCATTGTAACTAGTATAAGTGAAATGTAGAAATACATAATTTTAAGAATCTAAATATATATAACTTGTAAGATACCTAAAGTATGTAAGTTATCTCGTAATAATGAAAAATGTTAGCTATAAGCGTATTTACCCATTGTAATAAGGATTATTCGAATTAATAAACATGAATTGAATTGTAATTGTAATTGGATGTCAATTTTGTCGTGCGATGGAAAATAATTTTTTTGGAGATTACTAAATTAATACTATTTAAGCTCAAGTGGTACTAATTGAATTAATTAAGGAACATAATTTTCAAAATATGAAATTGCTTCTTTTTTCGTGAACATTGTTATGATTTGTTAGATGATTTTGCGTTTTTATACTATTACAACAATTATTATTAGACATTCCGCTTATAGGTGGGTACTATGTTTTTTCAGCTTGAAAAAAATCCACAAAATGTTATTTCAAGTTGAAAAATGGAACGCTTTTTTACTAAAGTAGCATTACATTTTTGAAGTGTGTGTGTCGAAATGTCACTTTTATATGAATGTGTGTGTGTGTGTAAGCATGTATTTTTTTCCTTTTTGCTTTTCTTGAAAACAAACACGAGTTTAAATTATAATCAATAAACAATTAAATGAAATAATGCCGACTTAGAAAATATTTAATTTAAATTGCAGAAAGGAAATATTTTTGAAGATAATTGTTCTAATGTTAAACATACGATGGCGATGCTTGTGAGGCATCAGAAGCCAGGGTAATGCAATGTTACTAATAACAAAATAATTTCCTACTGTTGTACGAATATAAATAAATTAAATGATGTTTTGATGAACCGAAAAAGATGTTTTATTATTATTTTTAAGGATTTGCATTATATTTGTTGACTTATACAAATTATACTTCCATCCATAAACGGAATTTCTTCTTCCAACTTCTATGGTTGGCAAGAACTCACTATGTTCTTTATAACCATTTAAAAACATGATCACAGGCACTACCCAATTCCATTGTCTTACTGGTTCGGTAGCGATAGTCGTCCATAATATTTTTCCAGGCTTTTCGTCACGATTGTTCTAAACATACAAACGTAAATGTACATATGTAATTACAAGACAAATTTCACATTATTAATATAGTTACATGTCCGTCCAGTGTTTTGCACATTTTCTGCTTTGCTATCCAATCGGAATGTCGCTCTTCTCGTTTATTCGATATACACAGAATTATTATCCGTTCCAAAGCTTTTCATTAGTCTTCATTGTTTCCGATAATTTAATTTAGTATTCTTTATTAGGAAATTTTATTGATAATATTTACAACAGTTGAATTTCTCGCGGACAAATATAAATATAAATAAATAGGAGTACAATGCTGGCGGCTTCAATTTGTTGCGGCGTTCAATTAATTTGTTGCGGCGCAAAATGTCAATTTCTCACGTTGAAATAAACACAGTACCACAAATGAAAAAATTTCACTCATTTTTTCACAACTTTGTTTTTTGTATGGGATTTCACCGTGAAACGGGAACATAGTACTATGCTTATAGCATTTTTTAATTTAATTTTTAATAATTAAGATCGATATTCTAAAAGAATGCTTCAAATTAGTTTTGTGTTCCGCAATCTCCCGTACCTAGTTACCATCGACATAAATTGTACTCAAATTAATTATGATAGAAAACGTACGCCGAGAGTGTGTGAATTGGGAAAATAAAATGTCATTTGATTTATATCTATATAAATAACCTCTAAACAATAGATAGATCAAATAAAATAGTACTGAAACTGTCGAGAGGAAATGTTGGTACTTTTGAAAGTGAAAAGGTACTGAAAAAAGTAATAAAGTACTAACATTTTCCATCCCTGCTTGTTGTACGACTTTATCTGTTGCGAAACCAATTTTACGTGCGATTTTGAAAATATCGGGAGAGGATCAAATTCAAATTCTCTCTAGGCGTGTTTTCGTTACACCATAGGTGCTTAATTTGTATGGAGAGCTAAGCACTTTTAAGCATTATTAGTTCCCGATGAAGTTTGGTGCTTATGTTCCTGTTTTAATCGAGTATGGTGTTGCCAGATTGGGCTTCCTATATTTCCCAGTATGGCATCTCATTTTTGGAGAGATTGTTGTCAATTTTTGTGAATTAACGGGAAGTAGAAATGGAAAATTATTTTAATATTTGCAAAAAGAGTGTAAACAATTGAACATAGAATAGTACATTAATGTTTTATAAATACATTTCAAGAATTTTTTTTCTGTTTTGCACTGTTCTTTCTTTGCAACTCATGACACCATTGCTACCAGATAGTGGAAATCCGCCACTTACTGCTTATGCGCCAGTAAGTGGAAGTCAGTTGTTTTCGTTGCAAAGTTCTAAACTAGCTACCTTGTAACGAAAACACGCCTACTGGAAAGTCTATACACATGGCAACATAGTTGCGTACAGACGTGTTTATAGTGGCTCTCACAATAATTCTATTAACAAAATTATTTTCTTTGGGATTAACCCTTCTAAAGCATATAAAGCGAGTTGGACGCTATTAACAAGTGATTTGGTTATAATTCTGTGTTAAATTTTATTGCTAAAGTGTAACTTTTTGCAAGAAAAGTAATCAAGTGCTTGCTGTGTTGGTTGTTCATAAATAAACAAAGGAAATTTACAAAAACAAATATCCGTACACTTCTCTCACTCCCTCCGTTGAGAGGCGGTTAAGTCGTAATGGGAGAAATGCGTAAATTTCTGTGACAACTGCAGAAAGTAACACAACAACAACGCCTAGAAGAGATGACAGCCTCTTTTTAACCGCCAAAACCCCAAACAGTGCGCGCTCTTTCTCAACGCAGTTGTCAGATAGTGAAACAAATGAGTTTAAGGTTGAACTAACATTTGAGTTTTCGCGAATAAAGAAAAAAGGCGCACCTCATCCTATTTACGAACTGAGATATTTGTGCAACCGTAGAAGTCGAGTCGAGGAACCTTTAAAACGAGCCGATCCTCCCCAGTGTACAAATTGTCAAGAATTTGGACACACCAAGGCATTCTGTAAATTACCGGCCGTTTGTGCCAGATGTGGCGATGTGCACTAGTCCGTCGACTGTCTCCATCCAAGAATAGATACTGGCGTAAAAAATGTAGCAACTGCGTTGAGAACCATACATTTATAAACAGGGGTTGTCCTGTTTATAAACACATGAAAAAAACAAACAATGTTAATAAAACTCCAATATATGCAAGTTATATTCCATCGCCTTTCCCAGGCTTAATAACCGTATCTCCTACGGAAAATGCTAGTTCCAGCGACCCAAACGTAAACCGAATCCCAAAGAACACAATTTATCCAAATATGTCATACGCACGTATGACAAGAAATGGTAATTCGTTACCCCCTCAATTTCCCCTCGAAAACTCAATAGAAAAATTAATAGAAACTATGAATTCATTCATGTTGAATATGCAAAGCATGATGCAAGAAACGATGAGAAATCAAAGTATGCTTATGCAACTCGTGTTAAATCAAAAATAAATCCACTGAGAATTTGTTATTGGAATGCAAACGGCCTGAGCCAACACAGAAATGAGGTAGAAAATTTTCTCTGAAACCACTTTATAGATATTTTATTAGTCTATGAGACACATTTTTCAACCAGAAATTGGTTTAGGATACGTGGTTATTCCACATACGATACTAAACACCCTAGCGGGAGAGCCGGTGGTGGTACAGCTCTTATTGTCCAAAATAAAATCAAACATTATACTATGCCCGAATATATACAAGCAACTTCTATCGCTATCACAGGCACAAATCGGGTGATATCGTCGATATATTGTCCCCCTAGGCACAATATTAACAAAGATCAATTCATGGAGTTCTTCTCCACTCTTGGCACAAAGTTTTTGGTAGCAGGTGACTACAATGCCAAGCACACATTTTGGGGCTCTCGCCTCATTATTCCAAAAGGTAGACAACTACTTAAAGCCATAACATCTGCCAAACTTGATGTAGCATCAAGCGGTCACCCAACATATTGGCCCTCAGATCTGAATAAAACGCCAGACCTTATTGATTTCGCTATAATAAAAAATATAAGTCGTGAACAATTATACAATGCGACAGTCCAAAAACCAAAACAACGTTTGTTCTACGAAATTTGCCGGACACCCCCACAATCCGGATTTAAGCACGGTACTGTGTTTCGGTTTCACGCTGCAATCCCATACAAAAATCAAAGTTGTGAAAAAATGAGTAAAATTTTTTCATTTGTGGTACTATGTTTTTTCAACGTGAGAAATTGGCATTTTGCGCCGCTACAGTTTAATTGAACGCCGCAACAAATTGAATGCCGCCAGCATTGTACTCCTATTTATTTATATTCATGTTTGTCCGCGAGAAATACAATAGCGATAACATTTCCTAATAAAGAATACATTAAATTATCTGAAAGAAAACTAATGCAAAGCTTTGGAACAGAAAATAATTATGTATATTGAATAAACGAGAAGAGCGACATTCCAATTGGACAGTAAAACACTGGAAGGACATGTAACTATATGTAATAATGTGGAATTTGTCTTATAATTACGTATGTACATTTACGTTTGTATGTTTAGAACAATCGTGACGAAAAGCCTGGAAAAACTTAGTGGACGACAAACGCTACCGAAGCAGTAGGACAATGGAATTGGGCAGTGCCTGTGATCTCGTTTTTAAATGGTTATAAATAACATAGTGAGTTCTTGCCAGCCATAGGAGTTGGAAGAAGAAAATCCGTTTATGGATGGAAGCATAATTTATATATGTCCACAAATATAATGTAAATCCTTAAAAATAATAATAAAACATATTTTTCGGTTCATCAAAACATCATCTTATTTATTTATATTCGTACAACAGTAGGAAATTATTTTGTTATTTGTAACATTGTATTACCATGGCTTCTGATGCCTCACAAGCATCGCCATCGTATCAACACAAAATAAATAATTTATTTAGTTATAACATTAGCACAATGATCTTCAACCATATTTCCATTCTGCAATTTAAATTAACTATATTCTAAGTCGGCATTATTCCATTTAATTGCTTATTGATTCTAATTTAAACTCGTGTTTGTTTTCAAGAAAAGCAAAAAGGAAAAAATGCACATGGTTATATACACACACATACATATAAGAGTGACATTTCGGCACACACACTTCAAAAATGCAACGAAACTTTAGAAAAAAGCGTTCCATTTTTTAACTTGAAATAATATTTTGTGGTTTTTTCAAGGTGAAAAAACATAGTACCCACCTTTAGGTGTAAACGAGGATCGCGCGATTTTAAGAGAGGATTGCACGACCCCGAGAGGATCGCACGACAAAATTGACATCCAATTACAAGTAGGGATGGAAAATTATTTTTTGGAAAGTACTAAACTGATAATTTTTAAGCTCAAGGGGTATAATTGATTTAAGTGCAGATTCACACTCGGCCACATTTTCCAAGCAAGTGTCAAAGTTACCGCCTGCATCTCTCTTCAACAAACATTGACATTTGCTTGGAAAAAGTTGCCGAGTGTGAATCTGCACTAATTTAAGGAACATAATTTTCAAAGTTCGATTAGTATTATTAAAAATTTTACAGTTCATATTCTCTTCTTATAAATAAAAATTGGAAATAAAATACATTTTGAGAAAATGCTGTATCCCGTACCTAGTTACCATGGACATAAATTGTATTCAAATTAATTAAATTAAACGCCGAGAATGTGTGAATTAGGAAAACAAAATGTTATTTGATTTTTGTCTATATAAATAACTTAATGATACAATAATATAAGGTAAAATCACTTGCCCAACAACAAAACTGGGATACAACCCTGTACATTATTTTCGTACAATAGCTTGTCAAAATAGGCAGCCGACTCGAACAGCTGACCAACAATTGGTTGTCAAATACATTTTTTATTTGAAATTTGATTTTTTTGAAAAGGATAATTTTTTCTAATATTTTAAACTTACGTGCAATTACCCTTTAAAGTAAATCTGGTGACTGCAATTTTATTCAGTATAACAAGTTTTCTCTTGTATTTGGATACACACACAATGTAAGTTTTGTCTTTAAGGAACTATAAAATTTAAATAATTTCCTCATTTTAATCTCGGAAGGATAGTGTCATTATCCTTCATGGCATCCAGATGTTTTTCTTGTTACAGTATTGAGTAGCATTGATGATGGATGGCATATAATACAATACTGCCCGGTCGAGCTTTCCAACGATTTTACTTCTTTGGAATACATTTTTTAAAAGGTTTGTCTCTTCAGAGCTTGTCCTTACAAATGAGTAGCGAGAGGCATAAGCTGAATGCGGCCATACGTGGCACACATATCTCCCATATCAGTAAAAAGGCAGAACAGAAAAAATGGAGCAGTAAATGCATAAAATTGAAGACGGCCGGCCTCTCGTGCAATGGAATTACCTCAAAATTCCGACATCAAGATCCTTTTGGGCAGAATGGGCCTCCTGATGACGTAGAGGACTTTGGGTTGAAGAGCTACTCCTCATGTTAAAACCAATTTTCAGGTTGTATTTATTATCTAGTTAGGAAATAAGTTATTCATGTTATAAGAAAATACACACTCGTACATATTTATATGGACCATTTATTAAAAAATATGATTAACGAATAATGTAAAAAGAATTGAACGTATTATATATA
Source organism: Eudasyphora cyanicolor (assembly GCA_963930755.1). NCBI lineage: Eukaryota > Metazoa > Arthropoda > Insecta > Diptera > Muscidae > Eudasyphora > Eudasyphora cyanicolor. The sequence continues at coordinate 101,329,223 of OZ005735.1, read as the reverse complement.
TTTTTTAATTTAATAACAAAGTTTGCCGTTGATACAAATAATAAGTTAGCTGCAACATTGTTCAAGCTACATCTGTTGAATTGTCCATCAATTATTCAGTTTTATGAAAATGGGTGCTGTCTTCCGCCTAGTTTACCATTTGTTGATGACAAAATTGAACAAACAAAAGTTCCAAGAACGTCCAATTCAAATTGAAAAAGTTGCTGTTTGATGTGGATTTGGGGCTTACCAACTTCTTTTGAGCTGAATTGGATGATATGGACGCTAACATGTGGTTCCAACAGGACGGCGCCATAGCCACACAACTCATGCTACATGGCATCGTCATCTCACGAGGAGGTGATGTGAACTGGCCTCCGAGTATTTCTGCGATCTTATATTGAAGGTTTTAATTACGTTGGAATCATCAATAGCATTTTTAATAGGCTATTAAGATGGTCCATAACACTGAATGGTAAAATGTGTTCCGCGACAAAACTGGTAAGCATCAGCTCCAAACGTTTGGCTTTTGTGCTTGCGGAATCTGCCGTTTTCGTTTTTGCTATGTACTCATCAATCTTGGGAGTCTTTTTGGCTTCACTGTCAAATCGTTTGTGAACCTGTGATTCCGCGTGCCTTTTTATGTGAAACAGCCCTCCAGTCAATTGCGTTTTGCATTAAAAACAATATTTGCCGGTTTTGTCTTCCTTAAGGCAGGGTAAAGTTCAACCCACTCTGTCCTTACTTTTCGTGGCGATTTTTGTCTTGTGGGTTTCTCTGGTGATTGGCCGCTTGCCTGGCTATTTGGTTTAGACCTAAAATATCCATTGGATTTTTGTTATAACAATAAACAAATATATATACATTCATTTTATAGGTTACCTATTCAAAAATGTATCCATTTTTCATGGTAATTACTTTTTAAAAATCTTAAAATTCACAATTCGGATAGACACTAAGTGTATTGAAAAACTAGCATTTTGCACGTATAAATTTTGTACAGGGTTTTCCAACAAGAGGTGTTATTTTGAATCACCCGGTATTTCGGTAGCTGTCACTTTTGAAGCTTTTATTCTTTGACATTTGACAAGTAGAAACTACGGCATTACTAAAAATGGAACGATACACGATTCAACAACGCATTGAAATTATTAAAATTCGAAAATCATCTTGACTGGTGAAACCCATTTCCACCTCGGTGGCTACGTCAACAAGCAAAATTGTCGCATCTGGGGCTCGGAAAACCCAAGAGTTATTGTTGAGAAGCCTCTCCATCCTCAACGTGTGACTGTTTGGTGCGGTTTATGGTCCGGCGGTGTCATTGGACCTTACTTTTTCGAAAATGAGGTTGGATAAATAGTTACGGTGAATGGATTGCGCTATCGGAGATGATTAATGATTTTTTATGGTTGGAGTTGCATGGTATTGATCTGGACAACGTTTACTTTCAACATGACGGCGCTACGTGCCACACAAGCCATGAAACCATTGCTCTGTTACGAGAAAAGTTTCCGGACCGTGTTATCTCTCGAAGAGGTGATCAGAATTGGCCACGGAGATCTTGTGATTTAACACCTTGCGACTTCTTCCTTTAGGACTACGTGAAAGATAAGGTCTACGCCAACAATGAACAAGTTAAATTATTACAATAGTGTCGTAGGAAGTTTACATCATGAGGCTGTGTTGTTTCACTTACTGTTTTTGTTTGTTTTCACTTACAATGAACGATTAGGGCCTGTTTACGATTAGGGCTGTTTACGATTAGGGCTGTTTAGGTGTAAATGATTTTGAGAGAGGTACAATCCTACGAGAGAGGATCGCACGACAAAGTTCCCTTTTTGTAATTCGATTTTTTGGGGAAAATATTAAATATAACGACAAAGCATTGTAACTAGTATAAGTGAAATGTAGAAATACATAATTTTAAGAAACTAAATATATAGTTATAACTTGTAAGATACCTAAAGTATGTAAGTTATCTCGTAATAATGAAAAATGTTAGCTATAAGCGTATTTACCCATTGTAATAAGGATTTTCCGAATTAATAAACATGAATTGAATTGTAATTGTAATCGCACAAAATTGACATACAATTACAAGCAGGGATGGGAAATTATTTATTTGGAAATTACTAAATTAATACTTTTTAGGCTCAAGTGGTACTAATTGAATTTACTTAAGGAACATAATTTTCAAAGTATGAAATTGCTTCGTTTTTCGTGAACAATGTTATGATGTTAGATGATTTTGTGTTTTTATATTTTTTAAATATAATTTTAGAGAATTGTGATCGCTATTCCAAAAGAATACTTCAAATTAGTGATTGTGTTACGCAAATTATTAATAAAAATCATACAGTTCATATTCTCTTCATATAAAAAAATTTGGAAAATAAACACATTTTGAGAAAATGCTGTCTGCCGTACCTAGTTACCATCGACATAAATTGTATTCAAATTTATTAAATTGATTGTGATAGAAAACGTACGCCGAAAGTGTGTGAATTAGGAAAACAAAATGTTATTTGATTTTTGTCTATATAAATAACTTCTAAACTATAGAAAAACGTACTAACTTTTTCCATCCCTGCTTGTTGTACGACTTTGATACAATAAAAGATGATACAATAACAGAAGGTAAAATCACTTGCCCAACAACATAACTCGGATACAACCCTGTGCCGTATTTTCGTACAACAACCTGTCAAAATAGGCAGCCGACTTGAACAGCTGACCAACAATTGGTTGTCAAATAATTTTTTGTTTGAAATTTTATTTTATTTTAAAAAGATAATTTTTTCTAATATTTTAAACTTACGTGGAATTAAACTATAATGTAAATCTTGTGACTTTATTTTTATTCAGTATAATAAGTTTTCGCTTGTATTGGTATACACAAACAATGTAAGCTTGTTCTTTAAGAAACTATAAACTTTAAATAACATTCTCATTTTATTCTCTGAAGGGCAGACGTTTGGAATCTATTGCTGGATATATGATAACCAGATGTTTTTGCTGTTATAGTATTGAGTGGAATTGATGATGGAGTGCATATTAGGGTGATGACTTTTTGATTTTTTTTCTCAAAAATTATTTCCTGTTGCACGAATGAATGAAATTTTGCCTATTAATGACTAAAATAACGTGTATTCCATTTAAATGTTGAAAAAGGTCACGCACAAACGACTATGAAATAATATTTTTGTGAAAAAATTTAAATTTGTTCTTCTCAAGTCTTATAACTATCACGAAAAGCCACATAACCTATGAACAAAATGAGACATTGATCATAGAAAACGAGGAACATCTTTCGTTTTTATTTACAATTAAGTGAATGTATCTCTTTTTGAATCGAATGTATCTCTTTGGAAAATATGTAGACGACTTTTTTGTGATTCTCATTTTTTCTGTTTTTTTTTTACAGAAACCACAGTTATGAGCGGTCATTATTTTGAAAGTTTTGAAAAAATTTAAAAAAATAGATAAAAAATTGCCCAAAATGCTGATAAATAAAAATTTTAAAATCATTTTGTGCGTGAGGTTTTTTTACCAAATCACCTTATATGTAAGATTTTGTCTAATCTTAAATAAAAACTCATCTAAATATGATAAAGGGAAACGAGGTTGTATAAAAGTCATCACCCTAGTGCATATACATACAATACTGCCCGATCGATCATTTGAACGATTTGACTTTTTTGGAATACATTTTCTAAAAGGATTGTCTCTTCAGGTCTTGTTCTTACCAATGGGTGGCGAGAGGCTTAAGCTGAAAATTTGTAGCGTGCGACATCGTAAGTGTAAAATGTATAAATTAAAAATATTTTTTTATTCTAAAATAAATTTATATGTATTTTTAAATACAAAATATAAAATTTTTTAATGTAGATGAGTAAAAACGGCGTCGAGAAAAATAAAGCCAACTGCAAACGGTGGAGAGAAAGATTAAAGGATGATGAAACAAAATTACAAAACTATAAATTAAAAAACAAGGAAAGAATGCGGAAAGCTAGACAGACGTGGAGAGCACTGACTGAAGGTAAAGAAGATATAATTCAAGAGAAACGGAAACATAATCGCACACGTCAACGAGAAAGACGCCAAAAACTCTTAGACAATGAAAGGTCACGCCAAAGGCAAAACGCACCTTACGAATGCAGACAAACCTTGGCAAAAGCGGTTAAAAAAGTGGAAAAAGCGATGCCAAAGGACATGCAAAGAAGGCTTAAAGTTCTTGACGTTCTGGTAAAAAAATATAAGCAGATTGAAGAAAACGAAAACGTAAACACATCCAACAGAACAGTGTCAAAAAGCCTAGTTAATACCATCATTTTTATCAGAATGATAATGTTAGTGTGCAAGCTTCGGGAAAGAAAGACACAATTATTATTGAAGGCACATTAGTAGGTAAGCGCTTTATGTTAATGACGGTATCTGAATCATATGAGTTGTTTAAAAAAGATTTTCCCAGCGAAAATGTAGGCAGTAAATTAAATGCCGCACAATATGCGTGTTTGCATGTATCATGCAAATTTCGGCTTTCTTTTGGAAACATGCACGAAAAATATTCCATCTTTTTCCAGAGATGTTGCAACATTTCTTAAAGCAGTTTGCTGCGATATTTAGAATGAATATTGCATGACAAGTAATTGTAAGAAGCGCCTAACAGATTTAAAAGATCAATTTATTCCTCTTGCATATTTGGCTAATATGGACGATGAAGTTAACTGGCAACAATGGCGTAAAATAGATAATCACATAGCTCTGTCAAATACAATTTCAACTTTATCTGAGTTAGTCATTGATATGGAATCTAAATTACCGTCATTTAAAACCCATTTTTATGTAAAAAGAGCTCAGCAAAAATATTTTCAGGAAACAAAAAATAACTTAAAGTCTTCCGAGCTAGTTCTTCAAATTGATTTTGCCGAGAATTACAGGTTGACACACCAAAACGAAATACAAAGTGCTCGTTTCACAGTAACAATTTTTACCTGCGTAGCTTGGTTGGCTGGTGCTTCACTGTCGTTTGCGATAATAAGCGATAAACTTACGCATAATAAACACGACGTATTTATTTTTGTTTTAAACCTTTTAATCGAAGTTAAAAAAATGTATGGGCATTTTTCAAAAATTTTAATATTTTCGGATGGAAGCTGTGCTCAATTTAAAAATAAATATATTTTGACAAGCTTGAATGACATTATTAATCAAATTGGATATATATATGCAATGGAATTTTGTTTTGCTAGTTCTCACGGAAAGGGGGCCGTTGATGGGGTTGGAGCCGTAATCAAAAGAAAAGTGTGGCAAATTACCAAATCTAAAAACGCTGTTTTACCCGATGCACTATCGTTTTATCAATGTGCAGAAAACCACATAAGTGGAATTAAAATGTATTTTATGTCATCGGCACAAATTGAAAATTTATCTCTACATTATACATTGGACGAGAAATGGAAGGAAGTGAAAAGCTTTCCAGGGATATCCCAGTTGCATTCGTTTTGTTATGATGGCCAACAGGTAGAAGCAGCTACACCCAGCGAAAAACAAGCACATACACTGAGGGAAAAAAGACGTTGCAAAATAAACACCGTTTGGTACCAATTTATAAACGTAACGTGCATGAAAAGTCGCCACCGATTCGTTCATTAATTATCAACGAAACGGGGGTGATTTTTTGACAGGCATTGTATTGCCGCCGTAAGGTTGATGATTATTTGTTCGGCTTTGTGTTGTTCATTGGATTTGTTATTGTCTGTTCTTAGAAGAAGAAACCACGAGGATTTATAAAGACGTGAAAAATGAAAATTAATGACGAAGAAATAGAATTTAATAACCTGTTTGATATTGTGGATGATTCTCTGGGCTATGGAATGGGAAGGATAAGGTGATTGCAAAATCCAGTGACATCTTCCTATTGCAGAAATTTCTATAATCAATAGAAATGGTGTCGGCCTACGAATATTTAACAACCTAAGCATATACAAATTTCAATTTAAAGTTAATAATGAGTGTGTATGTTTTTTATAGAGCACAGGAATTAAATTTTGCAGTTCATAAAGGCGAATGATATGAAGGAGACTGCCACCATTAGGGTTACGAGCTGCAGAGGTAATACTGTGTTGCTGCACATTCGAATGTGTTTTGTTTAGACGTGATTTGCTTAGTGATAAATATGCAAATTCGCAATTATATGTTTTTTGTGTTCACGTTTTATTTTTTGCTTGAATTCGTAACTTACGGGGTTGGTTCATTATCATAAACGAATTTGCAAAGATTAAGCACGTGTGTGCTTTGTTTTTCGCTGGGTGTACATGCTTAATCTTTGCAAATTCGTTTATGATAATGAACCAACACCGTATGTTACGAATTCAAGCAAGGCAGTGCATGAATAAAGCATCAAAAATCAACAACGCTTCGTTGCAAAGTGAATACGAACTGGGGATAATTAAAATTAAGTGTTGGGGACAACTATAGACCGTGCGGGGGACGACTAAAGCACTTGCTGAGGACGAATAAAGCACGCGCTGGGATAACATTCCATTATTTAATTAAAACATTATCTATTTAAAACAATTTAAACAGCATTAGCGTTTCAATACATTTATTAATGTTATAAGTAAATAAAACGTGAACACAAAAAACATAATTGCAAATTTGCATATTTATCACTAAGCAAGTCACGTCTAAACAAAACACATTCGAATGTGCAGCAACACAGTATTACCTCTGTTTTTGCTCGGAATTCAGCTCGTAACCTCCTTCATATCATTCGCCTTTATGAACTGCAAAATTTAATTCCTGTGCTCTATAAAAACATACACACTCATTATTAACTTTTAAAATTGAAATTTGTATATGCTTAGGTTGTTAAATATTCGTAGGCCGACACCATTTCTATTGAGTATAGAAATTGCTGCAATAGGAAGATGTCACTGGATTTTGCAATCACCTTATCCTTCTCATTCCATAGCCCAGAGAATCATCCACAATATCAAACAGGTTATTAAATTCTATTTCTTCACCATTAATTTTCATTTTTCACGTCTTTATAAATCCTCGTGGTTTTTTCTTCTAAGCACAGACAATAACAAATCCAATGAACAACACAAAGCCGAACAAATAATCATCAACCTTACGGCGGCAATACAATGCCTGTCAAAAAATCACCCCCGTTTCGTTGATAATTAATGAACGAAGCGGTGGCGACTTTTCATGCACGTTACGTTTATAAATTGGTACCAAACGGTGTTTATTTTGCAACGTCTTTTTTCCCTCAGTGTAGGACTGCATATTCCATTAAAAAAAACTTTATTTCAAATTAGTAATACTATTCTCAGTTAAGTTAGTTTCCGTTATTGTTTTAACATACATATGTAACATTTTGTTGTTCCTTTTTTTGAAGATATTTTGATAAGATTACAATTTTTGTTGTGAAAATAAATATATAGCATACATTAAAAATCGTTTATAATCATCTTATGAAAGTTAAATTTCATAAAAAGTAAACAAAAAACATAAAATGTATGATGGAATAAAATGTCGCGTGCGACATGTCGCGTGCGAATGTGTTTAAAGTAAAAAAAATAAACTACTTAATATTTTTGAATAAAATAAAAAACATTATTAAGATACATGAATCCAAGACATTTTAAAATTAGTCGCATTAAAATATTCCTTCAGGTTTCGCTGCAATCAGTGTTTGATTGGTTTGCTTTGAAATCGACTTCTGTTTTCGTCGCGTGTGAAAAAACTTAAAAACGAACAATTGGCCAAAATCAACCTTAGCACCAATTATAGTGCTAATCAAGAGCTATAAGTTTCGCCTTTTGTCAAAATTAAATAATGTTTTGGCATATGTTTTTTTTTTCACTCTGAATGCGTACGAATGTCGCATTCGACATTGGAGAATTGCCCATATTATATTTGTTTTGTTACATTAAATAACAAAGTTTGTCGTTGACACAAATAATTAGTTGTAACCTGCAACATTATTCAAGCTACATCTGACGAATTGTCCGTCATTTAATCAGTTTTATCAAAATGGGTGTTCTCTTCGCGTGATCCGTCTAGTTTACCATTTGGTGATGAATAGTTACGTCTACAAACCAAACTTTCAATCAATATGAGTTCCAAGAACGTCCAATGCAAACGGAAAAAATTATGTTTGATGTGGATTTTGGGCTGATGTCGTCATCAGTCCAATTTCGTTGAAAGCGACGTTCACCACACAACCTCAACGGCGAGCACGGTCGATGCTTACCAACTTATTTTGAGCTGAATTGGATGAAATGAACACCAACATGTGGTTTCAACAGGAAGGCGCTACGGCCACACAACTCATGCTACATGGCATGGTCATCACACGAGGAGATGATGTGAAATATCCACCCAGATCGTGCGATGTGACGCAATTACACTTTTTGTGTGTTAAGAAGAATTTAATACAAACCACAGCAGCCATCAAAACAAAACACAACCCGCCAAAGTCATGAAAAATTGGAAGAAGCCGTGGCAGACATTTCTAAGAAATATTCCATTTATAATGACACAAGAAATATTCCATTTATCATCACACACACACTTTGCTTTTGTTTACATTTAAATATAGAAAATGTTAAATAAAATTTACTTTCAGCCTGTTTCTGTATGTCGAACGACAGCGACGCGAACGAAAAACAGCTGACTTTAGACCTACAAACTGGCATCAGTCAGTATGTTTGCAATCTCTTTGTCGTTCTGATACCTTTTAGTAGGTCGAACATCAGCTGTTTTTCTTTCGCATCACTTTCGTTCGACATAGAGAAACAGGCTGTTTATTTTTGCGTAAATTTTGTTTGATTGTACACTACATTCTTAAAACACTCACAAAAACAGTAAAATGTAAACAAACAATCAAACGTCATCTATGAGTTTGACAGTTCATTGAGCTCTAACAAATGGCGAGAAAATCAGCTGTTCGATGTACTCTACCTTGATCAATAAACCTTGAATTTTACGTGCTCTTCCTGTACGTTTCGAGTACGCAGATGCAAGTTGAAAAGAGACTTAGCCGATTATGTTCTGAAAAAATTGCCCGTCCAAATAGGGGCTTAGCTTAATATTTTGTGGAATTTTTTCAAGCTGAAAAAATTCTGTGGGTCTGTCAGTTGCTTGTTGACAATTGTCAATGTAAGGGCATCTCCTAAATACCGGTGAATGCGTCCTGCGTCTGTCAAACTCGATTTCAAATATATGAGAATGTACTACAGCTACCGAAATACGCACACGGATACGCCGGATAATTTCAAAAAATCCGAATTTGACAGTGCGCTTACACATACAAGGAAAGAAAAACAACAACAAAAGAAAACATAAACACAAACAGCAGCATTTTATTTTTTATCTTGGAACAGTGCACGAAGTAGAAAAATATTAAATATTGAATTTGCTGGAAATACCAAATACAAACTGGTAAGAATTTAATATTTGACAGTTATAATTTATATCAAAATGATTGAAATAGCTGGGACTCTGCCCACTTATGGAATACAAAGGAGCCTCTTCACAAATGTGTAAAAATGAAGAAGGGCACATTGCAAGCAATTTTTCTGAAGTTATCAACACCAAGTAAATTCTAAAACTTTAAAATATGTACCAGCATTTTTGTATTAATGTTTATTAATTCAGCAGAAACGTGGGGATTCTATTCATGCTGCTTGCACGCATGGAATCCATTTTCAAGAACACATTTTGATTCCGGTCGGATCTAATCTAAGAAAATCGTTAGTCCAGTTTTTATTTCAATAGCTTTACGATGCTGCATTTGAATTCCATGTTCAACGAGTACATTTGGAAATATCAATTGAAACTGGCCAATAAACAATTCTCTACTTTGAAGCATGATTATAAGATAGAATTTGATTTAATAGCGACACTGCCATGTGATATAAAACACAATTTAGTTCCAACATGGCAAGTGCCGACAGCTTCGATAGATTTAGTTGGCGTTAACAAAGTCAGGAGGAGAATTACAAGTCTTTACATTTTGCACAACCAATAAAGAGTTTAAGAAACATAAAACATAACTTCGGTGGACAAAACCAACATCTTTAGATACTCCACGATATATTAGCAATGTTTCCGTTCTTCTCTAATGAAAAACAGCATCTTGCATAACAAACAAATTAAAACATGCTATGGAAATTTTGTAGTTAAAAAACGTTGTGTCATTGGGTTGTATACACAATAATACTGCTTCGGAAAATGTTTAAAATTCGAATGCCTCCTGGTTTTAAAATATATTTCTATTCCTTCTTCTTTGTACAGGGTGGGCCTAAAGAAACCAAGGGGTGTAAAAGTTTAATAACTTTTTCGTTTATTAATTTTTTTTATTTTTTCTTCCAGATTATATAATATACAAAAGGCAAACTTTTTTACACTAAGTATGAAAAATAATGTCTTGTTTTCAGCTTCGCACTGATGGGCTGTTTTTAGAGCATTTTCCATAACACCTTTCAAAACTTGTGGCTGTAGCGTTCGAATTTCTGCAACAATGTTTGCCTTGAGTTCAAGGATTGTCTCTGGCTTGTTCACATACACTCGCTCCTTCAAATAACCCCAAAGAAAATAGTCGGGTGCTGTCAAATCTGGCGATCAGCGCGATCGCCAGATTTGGCCAGCGCGGCCAAATAATTTCCGAATTTCTGGAAATTATTCGCTCTCCAAAAATTTGACTTAAAAGTGCCATTGTACCTCGGGCAGTATGGGCAGTGGCTCCGTCCTGCTGAAACCACATACCAGGTCTGTTTTCAAGAGCAGGACGTAAAAAAATTTCTATCATAAACCGATACCGCTCTCCATTTACGGTTACAGCACTTCCATCTTCATTCTCGAAGAAGTAAGGCCCAATGACATTTTCAGATGTGATCCCACAGCATACTGTACACCTGTTGAGGTGCAATTGGCGTTGATGAATGGCTCTTGGATTTTGAGAACCCCAGAACCTACAGTTCTGCTTATTAACAAAGCCATTCAAATGAAAATGAGCTTCATCACTCAAAATCAAATTTTTAATAAAGTTGATTTCATTTCTGGCCAACTCTTGAAATTTAACTGCAAAATTATATAGACACAAGTGTTGTCTATATAATCTGAAAGAAAAATAAAAAAAATTAATAAACGAAAAAGTTATTAAACTTTTACACCCCTTGGTTCTTTAGGACCACCCTGTAGTTTGTCTAGAATATTTTCAAAACATATAAATCATCCATAATATCGATATTGCTCTGAATATCCACTCCAAATGTAGAAAAACAAAATTTTTCTGAAATGGGGATGATAAATCAGCTGTTTTTTGTTTACTGCGTATTTCGGTACAGCGCGCGTTAAAAATTATCCATCTTGCGTTTTTTTGACAGACGCTGACGCATTCACTGGTTGAATAACTTTGGGTAGAGGCGCTCCTTTTGGCGCTCAACTGATCGCGAGAGTAGAGTAGTTGGAGTCTTCTCAGCTGTAGTGGACTGTAATTGGGGTTGATTGTTAAAGTGTAATTATTCCTCCCGCAACGAGGAATAATTACTCGTAAGAAGCAGAAGTGCGGAAAAAATACAAGAAAAAGACAAGAGTTTTTTTAGTGTATGATTAAAGTTTTATTTATGAGAGACGAGATGCTCACCCTTGTAGTGTTGTCATCCAAGTGAACGAGAAACATATTTTTGTTCACCAAGTTAGTTTGACATTTCATTTGTAACAGTAATTTCGGACTTTTAATTCACAATAGTCTTAATCTACTACAATTCAATTCATTTTCTTATACGTTGTTGCAGAACGACTAATCGGCCTGTTACAGAACGACTAATCGCCCTGATACGGAACGACTAATCACGCTCCGCCTGAGCAGCTGTTTTGCATTATTTTGTTTTGTCCTTGTGATTTTAACGAATGTCAGTTATTGTGAATGATCATTCGTGACGTTTCCTTTTAAGCCGCAGTTTTAGCATTCCTCTTTGACATTATTATTTGTTTATGCCAATTAGCGAGATCAGAATGAACCGACATTACATTTACTGTCTTGTCGTCAAAAGAGGAGGTGCAAAAACTGCGGTAAGTAACAGTTATTTTTATTTGCCTTTTTTCTAATGTCTTATGTTTTTAGAAATAAACAACAACAAATTATTTGTCAACGCACACAGCGACTTCGACAAAGTTTACCGCAAGCCTCCTACTTTTTTATTTGATTTTATGTTACAGCCGTAACAATCTTTATTTCGCAACTTTATGGTCATTTTGGTTGAGAGCCGCCCGTGTGCCTTTATGTTGTTTTGTGTGTGTGTTGTGTAAGACAGAACAACTATCGGAGCCTCCTGCCGCCGTGGAATTGAGGTTAAGTTTTTTTGGAAATTTTATGTTGGAAGAATGGCACCACCTATACGCCGGAGCCCACCCAACCTGAGGAGCACAGCCAGTGCAGAAACCATTGCATCCGATCAGTCAGATCGGGACGTAATAATGGAAACAAACCGAGGAACCTCCAATACCACAACAGCAGGCACAAATGAAGAAGTAGTACAGACAGCGCCAAATACAAGTGCTAATGCCGCCAGCACAGAGACACCTAAAGGAAGTCTAGTGGATAGAAATAGGACATCAGGGAAGCAAGTCGTCACCGGGAGTGCCACCAAGACATCAAATGCCACATGTAAGTCAGCCTCCACAAACATGCAGCCATCGACATCGAAGGACTCCATCTCCCTGATGGAACTACATAAGCAAATGGTTTGCTTGAAACGCCAACTCCATGAGACACAGACGCAGCTCCTGGAAAGCAGACGTCAGTGCCAACAGATGGAGTCCACATCTTCACAAACGGTAAGTGACCATAACCTAAAATTATCCCACATGCCAAATAGGTCCGCCATTGACTTCACGGATACAACAACAACTACCGCCCAATTAAGCAGCAGCGTCGCTTTGCCGCCGATAATAATGATTTTTTATTGCCATCAGCGAATACATCAACGTCCGCCATGTCATTTATGCAAACGGTGCCGACCTTTTGCAGTAACGTCGCCCTGCCGCCGACGCAAGCAGCTACACCGCCTGGTGCATCAACTATTCAACCGCCATCTTGGCGAACGAGCCAAATTTAACGAGCAGCCATTTAATAACCCAACAAATGCAATGTCTGCACAAAATGTACACAGCATCATGACACCACGAAAAATTCAAGATTTGCCAGAATTTAGTGGTGATCCTGAAGACTGGCCACTTTTTATACGGCTTTTACACAGTCTACGGCAGCATATGGCTACACAAATTTGGAGAATAATCAACGGTTGTACAAAAGCCTGAAAGGTGATGCCAGGGAAATAATCAAATCTTTGCTGATTCATCCTGACAACGTTAACGCTGTGATTGAGCAACTCCGGTTTAGATTTGGAAGACCAGAGCAGCTCATCCATAGCCAACTACGTCAAGTTAGAGAGTTGCCATATATTGCCGAAAATCATTTAGTGAAGTTAGTGCCCTTTTCCACTAAAGTTAAAAATTTAGCAGTTTTCTTACAATCTGCGAATGGCCAACAACATATTGCTAACCCTACGCTCTTAGAAGAGCTGATTATGAAACTCCCCATGAGTAAAAGACTGGAATGGGCCAGAGTTGCCGCCAATATTCAGCCCTATCCTACAATCATTGATTTTAGCAATTGGCTTTGTGAAGTGGCAAATTTAATATGCACTATACAGGATGTAGAGTTCAAAGATCAAAAGCGTCGTGTTTTACATGCAACAGAAAAGCAGCTACAGTGTCCTATATGTCAAGGTCAGCATAAAATATTTGATTGTCGTCGTTTTCTTAACTTGAGTGTACGTGACCGATGGGTTCAAGTAAAAAAGATTCGTGCCTGTTTTTCCTGTTTGAATATTGGACATACCACCCGTGATTGCCACCGCAAGAAGACATGCCCGAGAGATGGTTGTCAACGAAAGCACAACAAATTGCTTCATGAAGACACTCCCTGTGTACCACAACCTGCGTCGCCGAACCCTCAAGGTGATTCTCAACCAAACGTCCTTAGCTGTTCCGCCGATAATAACAAGAAGCTGCTATTTCGTGTCTTACCTGTCACATTACATGGTGAAAATTGTAGCATGGACATTTACGCGCTCTTTGATGATGGCTCCTCTATAACAATGCTTGACAGGGAAATTGCCGACAAAATAGGAGTTCGTGGAAAAAATAGTTCACTAAATATCCAGTGGTTTGGTGGAAGATCAGCTAGAGAGCCCGTCACTTTGTTCAACATTAAGGTAAGCGGGGCCAATAAAAAGAGTTGCCACCTGCTTAAAAATGTGTACGCCGTGTCCAACTTAAATCTGCCGATGCAAAGCCTAACGCAACAAGAAATTGAAATGGGATTTAAATATTTGCCACATTCGCAAATGAAGCCCTACACCAATGTTGTTCCTAAGTTGTTGATTGGATTGGACCACGCATTTTTGGGGTTGCCATCTAGTCGTGAAAAGAATAATTTATCCGGACCCTTTGCCTGCAACACTGAACTGGGATGGACAGTATTTGGACCGTGCCACACTTTATCGCCAATACAACAATCATGCCTGTTTGTAAATGTGAATAAGAATGATGAACTTCACAAAATGGTGGCCGATTATTTTAATATTGAAAGCATGGGTGTCAGAGCAGCTCGTATTGTCGAATGTGTTGATGACGTAAGAGCAAAACGGATTCTCCATGAATCAACGAAACGGATCGGAAACCGTTTTCAAACAGGACTTTTGTGGAAAACTGATCACGTGGAGTTGCCAGATAGTTACAAACTAGCACTTTATCGTCTGGAAGGAATTGAAAAGAAAATGTGCCGTGATGGAAATTTCTCTGCAGCCTACAGGGGAATAATCGACGCATATATTGAGAAAAGTTATGTTCGTAAAGTTCAGTCTCAAGATATCGACCTGATATCAGGAAAGAAGTGGTACTTACCACATTTTGGTGTGATAAATCCTAACAAAGAAAAGAAAAAACTGAGATTGGTTTTCGACGCCGCCGCAAAGGTTTATGGAATATCTTTGAATGACAATCTTCTGAAAGGACCACAATATATTTCGTCATTGCCTGCGATTCTTTATAATTTTCGTAGTGGAAAAATTGGAGTGTGTGCAGATATTCGTGAAATGTTCCACCAAGTAATGATACAGGAAAGTGATCGAATATGTCAGCGTTTTTTGTGGAGAAATGGTGACCGGTATAAAGAACCGGATGAATATGAAATGTTGGTTATGACCTTTGGAGCAGCCTGCTCACCATGTTCAGCCATACACGTGATGAAGACAAATGCTAAAGAACACAGTGGTCACCACCCTAGAGCAATAAAAGCTATACTGGATCATCATTATATAGATTATTTTGTGGATAGCTTTGATTCCATTGAAGAAGCTAAGGAAATTTCAAAACAGGTCAGAGAAATTCATAAAAATGGAGGAACTCAGAGACTTTACCTCAAACTCCAAAGAAGTTATCATGGCCATGGATGGCGCTTCATCCTCAAAAATTATTCCTGCTAATGATAGTACGGAGAAGGTGTTAGGTCTTTATTGGGATCCTGCCTCCGATACATTTATGTTTAATTTGAAGTTTAATAAAGTGGATCAAGACGTCATTTGTGGAAAGAAAAGGCCCACTAAACGTCAAGTCTTGAGCGTTATCATGTCAACATTTGATCCTCTAGGATTTCTAAGCCATTTTATTATCGGAGGTAAATTGGTACTACGTAACATATGGAGACGTGATATTGGATGGGATGAACCGGTGCCCGATGACATAAATAAGACATGGGGGAGATGGCGATCGCAGCTGACAAATATTTCTAATTTTCGTCTGCAACGATTCTACTGCCCTCCTGGTAAGATTAAACAAATTCAATTGCACATATTTGTGGACGCCAGTGAAGAAGCGTTCGCAGCCGTGGCCTATTGGAGATTTGTTACAATGGATGGTGCTATTGGCGTAAGTTTGGTGTGTTCAAAAACCAAATGCGCTCCTTTAAAAAAGACTTCTATTCCCCGCCTGGAATTACAAGCAGCCGTCCTCGGAACGAGAATAAAACAAAACGTTATAAATGATCACAAACTTGTTCCAGAAACGACAGTATTATGGAGTGATTCAAAAACAGTATTAAAATGGATTTCGAGTTCCCATAGAAATTATAAGTCATATGTTGCACACCGGATAGCAGAGATTTTGGAGTCAACAGAAATAAGTAATTGGAGATGGATTTCAACGAGCAACAACGTAGCCGATGACGCGACTAGAAGCTATACTAAAATAGATTTTTCAGTTTCGTCCCGCTGGATAAATGGCCCGAAGTTCCTGAAACAAGAAGAAGAAGAATGGCCTAATTACGCTGTTGAAGCTCCTCCTGAGGAAGATGTTGAAGAAGAAATTCGTCCCAAAATCTCTCTATTAATTACAGAGAACTGCCTTATAAAATTTGACAGATTTTCGTCGTTCTGTCGAATAACGAGATGGCATGGGTTTTTCGATTTATAAACCGTTGTAGGAAGAAATATGATGATTTGCAGCGGTATGGGCTCACTTCCTGTGAACTACAATCTGCAGAAAAAGCGCTGTGCATCCAAGTGCAAAAAGAATCATTTTCAACGGAGCTCAAATATATTAAAAATGGAGAACTAGCCCAAAAATCTAGTAGTTTGGTTCGTTTAACGCCTTATATTGATGATGATGGCCTTTTAAGAGTGTATGGTCGAATCGATGGAGCCAGTTTTTTGTCCTACAGTTCTAGACGACCTATAATACTACCTAGAGATCATAAGTTTACGAAAATTCTCGTCCTACACTATCACAGCCTTATGAAGCACCAAAACCATGAGGCCACTATTTGTGAAATACGTAAACAATACTGGATTCCTAAAATAAGAGCGCTGCTTCGAACGGTTGTTTCCAGATGTCAGATCTGTAGAATAAAAAATGCTAATTCAGTTGCGCCTCTTATGGGGCAACTCCCCTTTGATCGTCTTGAACCCCATGTTGAGCCTTTTAAATACACAGGTCTGGACTACTTCGGCCCGATAAACGTATCAATTGGAAGAAGGACAGAGAAGAGGTGGGTGGCCTTGTTTACCTGCCTCACTGTAAGAGCCGTTCATTTAGAAATGGCATATGATTTATCAACAGATTCCTGTATAATTGCCATGAAACATTTTATGAATCGTAGGGGCGTTCCAGTAAGAATACGCTCTGACAATGGAAAGAATTTTGTTGGTGCCGATGAGGAAGCGAAGCGGTTCTGTGAAGTGTTTGATGCTGAACGAATTCAGAGCGAGTTGTCTACAAAGAAAGTCGAATGGGTTTTTAATTGCCCTGCCAATCCGTCAGAAGGAGGTATTTGGGAAAGGATGGTGCAATGTGTTAAGAAAGTGTTGCGCCATACTATGAAGGATGTGTCACCTAAAGAACACGTCCTGCAATCTCTCCTGATTGAAGCCGAGAACATCGTTAATTCACGACCATTAACGCACCTGCCAATAAGTCCTCATGAGGAGGAACCACTTACTCCTAACCATTTTCTAATAGGAAGGGGCAATGTTGCGGCGACTCCTCCTGTAAGTGAACCTGACTCTAAACTCTTCTCCCTGAAGAAACAATGGCGCCTTGCACGAAGTTTGCTAGATCGATTTTGGAAGCGGTGGGTAGCTGAGTATTTGCCTACATTGACTAGAAGAGTCAAGTGGTGTGAGCATACTGATCCTATAAAAGTTGGCGATGTGGTGTTCATCTGCGATCCTAATGTTTCACGAAGTCAATGGCGGAAAGGTTTGGTCACTTGCCTTTATTCCGGAGCTGATGGTGTGGCAAGAAGAGCCGATGTGAAGACTGCGTCTGGAAATCTGCAGCGACCTGTATCCAAGTTAGCCGTTCTGGACATAGATGTTGGTGAAGCTGATCGCTCCACGGGGGTGGGGGTGTTGCAGAACGACTAATCGGCCTGTTACAGAACGACTAATCGCCCTGATACGGAACGACTAATCACGCACCGCCTGAGCAGCTGTTTTGCATTATTTTGTTTTGTCCTTGTGATTTTAACGAATGTCAGTTATTGTGAATGATCATTCGTGACGTTTCCTTTTAAGCCGCAGTTTTAGCATTCCTCTTTGACATTATTATTTGTTTATGCCAATTAGCGAGATCAGAATGAACCGACATTACATTTACTGTCTTGTCGTCAAAAGAGGATGTGCAAAAACTGCGGTAAGTAACAGTTATTTTTATTTGCCTTTTTTCTAATGTCTTATGTTTTTAGAAATAAACAACAACAAATTATTTGTCAACGCACACAGCGACTTCGACAAAGTTTACCGCAAGCCTCCTACTTTTTTATTTGATTTTATGTTACAGCCGTAACATACCTAGAGTTACTTATACTAATCACATAATTGGACGACAAATCAAATTTGTCCATGGCCCCGGCCTTGCACCTGTGCAACAGGCGATGTAGCGCACAAGACCGAGGCGAGGGACTGTGAAAATAATCTCGGTGCATGGAAAGACCATGAATAAACTCGGGTAGAGGGGGAATATTCCTGCTGTGTGTGAGTTGCGGATCAAATCAGCTGGCTTTGCGATCTGTTGGTACTGAGCGGCGGGAATATTCTTCTGACAGTGGACTGTAATTAAGAGATGTGGTAGGTGAAAATATTCCTCGAATCCAGAGGAATAATTTCACACAAAGCAAAGAGAAGAGAAAATAGGGAAAACAAAACACAAGTGTTAAATTTTTGTTTCCATTTTTATTGGAGACGAGTTAAGCCCATGTTGGTAAATCTCTGTGTGATTTTAGCGATTGTTCCCAGAGAGAAAGAGTCTCATCTGGCAATTTGGTAGAAATTAAGTATATCAGTATTGGGTCCCAACTTGTGGTATCAACCTCCAGAGTTTTCAGAGTACATAGACAGTCATTCACTGCGGACTGGATCTTTTTAATTGATTCACTGTTTTCCATAGTGGCTACAGGAATATTAAAAAGAATCTTTAGCTGATTGTCTACCAAGACACGTTTGTTTTCATAGCGTTCAAAGCATTCCACGCGAGATCAAAGTTTTCGTCACATAATGTGTATCGTTTTACAATGGCCCCAGCCCCACCTCTTGTTTTATTTCGTAGGTGGTACAGTTTCTGAGCTCGAGTAAGCTTTGGGTGGTTTACGTAGACCGCTGTGAACATGTCACGAAATTACGGCCATTCCTCGTAACCTCCTTTAAATATTACTGTGTCGCATGGGGGAACATTTATACATGCGGAATTGTCAAGAGACGAGTTTTGAATGGGTTGAATTTGCGGTATGTAAGATGGAATGAGACTGTGTCTGGAACTTTGACGAGCACTTCCACCAGATAGTCTTAAAATATCGAGAATTTGCGATCTCGCGGTGTAATAAGCTTCTGAACTTGCGTTGAAATTAATTTTCGCGTTTTCTCGAAAATCTTTAGTGTTTGTGGTTTTTGGGGAAAGCATTAATGCTTCGTAAGTGGCTTGCAGTTTTGACCATCGACTTTCTAAGTCTTCCAATTTTACTTCCAAAACAGTATCAGTTTGGTCAGAAATATCGCATTGCTCGAACTGAGTACAAAACATGACCAAGTGGTCGCAGTCGAACAAGAATCTGTCATGTTCTGTCGAGATGTGTATAGTGCTATTGGAAGATTTGTCACCTGGGGGCGCTTTGCTACCCACGGTGCCTGCTTTGCTGGTGGATGCCGCAGAGGATTCTGATGGAGGATCTACGCCCATAATGAAGAATTGAGAATTTTAGGAAATTTTTCCGAAATTAAATATATTGAGACTTGAGTGTTATGAGAATATAGTTCTTTCAGACAAATTTGCAACAACTTGCGGGCTTGTAACTTTCTTTTTCCAGAAAATATGTCCCCCTATTAGGACTTATTTTTACAAGACGAATTTGAAAGTTCTGTTCCCCTTTTAGGACACAACTTCTCCCCTTTTAAAAAAAAAGAATTTTATAAATTTTGTCCCCCTATTAGGACAAAAGTACTCACTTTTAAAGAGAAGAATTTTATAAAATCTGTCCCCCTATTAGGACAAAACTTCTTATTTTTTAAGAAAAGAATTTTATAAAATCTGTCCGCCTATTAGGACAAAACTTCTAATTTTTTAAGAAAAGAATTTTATAAAATCTGTCCCCCTATTAGGACCGAATACTTTAGAAGTGCAAAACAAGATGGTTACGTGTAACGAATTATAGTTATACTTGATATTGGTAGCGGGCAAGAAAGAGACGAAATTTATGAAATTATATAGCTTTTCCCATAAATTATTTTTGCGCAGCAGTTGTGTTCAAAATTAAATTTTTGTTTTTGTTGAAGAAAATTTAGAAATATTTGAAGAGATTTGTCTCAACTCGACTTCTGATGAATAAATTTTTCCAATCTCCTATAACATACTCCAAGCGGGTTGTTTTTATGCGAAATTCTTGAAATGAGAAATGTAACGCATAAATCTCAATGTGAATTAATTTTTAAATTGATTACTAGAGATTTGAAAATGCGTTTAAATATTGTTTGATAACTAGACACTCAATTTTTATTAAAATTGATTTTAGTTGAAAAGTGTAACTAGTAAAGCAAATTTTAATCGTAAAATTTAAATTTTCAATGTAGCTAATTTGTATAATTTCAATTTGAAATTAATTTGAGACGAGAAACTGGCGGGTAAAGTAAATTTTTTTACCCTTTATTCAAAATCTATTTCAATCTGATTTTTATAAATGGCATAAGCGTTTGATAAATTCCGAAAATCTCATACAGCACAATCACTTATTCGATTGAGAGTTCAATTCGCAAGAACAAATGATTCAGCAATTGGAAAAATAAATTTTTTAAATGCAATTAACACAAATTTTCATCAAAAAGTATGATGTAAGGATCACATCCAGTTTAATTGAGGAAACAGTAAATTTCACCCCAGAAATTTATGAGATGGTGGATAAAATTAAATTTTAATTGAATTAAATTCTTTTTTCTTATTTTTAAATATTGAAGAAATCCAACAAATTCCTTTCTATTTGCTTTGGTAATACGTTTGAGGCAGAGTTTATTTCAAATTATATTTTGAATGTAATTTATTTCAATTTTATTGACAAATTGAGAAACATGAGAATCAATTTAGATTGTATTCAATTTTATTGACAAATTGATAAACAGGCAGTTCAATTTAGATTATATTCAATTTTATTGACAAATTGATAAACAGGCAGTTCAATTTAGCTTATATTCAATTTTATTGACAAATTGATAAACAAGTTTATTATTTTTTTCCAGGAAACGATCAGTTCAATGATAATAAAATTTCAAATATTTTAACCAATTCAAAAAAAACCATCAATTCCTTATAAACTTTTAGTTTATTTGATTTTTACTATTCTCTGGTAATATCGAGGGAGCGGTATACAAAATCAATTTAAAAAAAATTATTTCTGTGCAAACTTTTGTAAATTTAGAATCGCAGAAATAAGTTAAATTTATTTTAATTAAATGAACTTTTTTTCATAATAAAAAAGGAAAAATTATTGAATTAAATTTTATTTATTTCAATTTATTTGAAGTTTTTATTTTTAAACCGCATTGTACCGTGTAATTCAACTTTTATTTTGTAGAAAAATCACTTAACGCAATAAACTTCAAGAAACGTGGATGATAATATTCATTAACCATCAAACTTCCATAAGCAATTAAAAAATTCGTGCTTAAATTTTGAATTTAATTGATTTAAAATTCAATTTCCATATAAATTTGCACTTAAATATTTTCACTAGGTATCTTGAGAAGAGAAAAGCAATAAATATAACACGAGTCAAGTTATTAAGTTGCACAACACCACCAAAAAAAATATTTAAATCCAAAAAAAATATTTATTAAAATTGTTTTATGTCGAATTGACTGGTTCTAATTTAATTATTCTATTTCACCATCAAAATTTCTCTCTGTGTATTGAGACGAGCTATTGAAAATTGGAATATTTAAATTAACTCCAATATTTTTTTTTTAAACATTCACTTTTCCATTCACAGAGTTCACTTTCAGTCACATTCGAATTAAATTTGGATTTAAAAAAATTATTTATTTCTTTTTTAAAAAAAATATCTTTAATTTTTGGTGTGTATATGCACTTTTTTCACTATTGAGCTCGGTAATTATTCACAGAATTTGATTAACAAATTTTCACAGCAAAAATAATTAAAAACTGTATGCGACAGTTCACAGAAAATATTTTGAAATTTCCAATTTCACTTCATCAACAATTTAAATGTAAAAATGTGAAAATTCTTCACTTTTTACGAGCTGTAAAAAAGGTTTAAATATTGTAAAATTTTAAAAATATTAAATAATTTAATTTAAAAATCATGCGGTTAGTTTTTGATCATATGTTTAAATTGCCATAAACAATAATTTAATTTTCATTCGCTTATTTCATTTCATTTTCTTTGCTTTATTTCCATTAGCAATATCATATTTTCATTTACTTCATTTCATTTCATTATTCGTTGTCAACTTTATTTAAGAGTATTCGACATGCATACTCTTTATCTATTTACTTGCAGTTACTCTCTTTTTATTTTGAGTGTAGTTGATGGGTGAGTAGTATTTAATTATTCGTAGGCTGTAATTCTTGTTTACAGCTTCTCTCAACGACCGCGCTGTTCGCAGCAGTCGTCTCTGCCGTGAGTGAGAGCCGCTGTTATGAGTGTATGAGTGAGTATGAGTGTATGGCTGATTGAGTGGTGATGATGCCGCTCTTGCTTTGGTCGTTTTGTTATTTCGTTTGGTTATTTCGTTTGGTTGGTTTGATTACCGTTTTGTACACTCAAAAAAATTAAGGAGTTATTTATATTTTATTTGTTTGTTTTAAAAAATTTTAATTTTTTTTTTCTTTTGTTAATAATGTGAGTGCGGTTATGAGAGTACTTGTTAGATATGGTAACTCTTCAAACCAATCTCATTTCATTTTACTTATGTTTTTGACATTTCGTTTTATCTTATATTTCTTTATAATTACTTGTTCAGTCCAATAAATGAATTAAAGCTGCGCAAACGTGTTTTATTACGACCTCGGTAAAAGGACTTACAAAGGTTATGGGCCCAGACTCCCTCGTTTTGTGAAAAGACCAGTGTAATACTTTAAGAAATTTTAAAATCTCAAAATGAATTCGTTGTCGAATATTGATAAATTAAATAGTGAAAATTATTCGACATGGTCGATTCAAGTCAAAAGTTGTTTGATCACATTGGACTTGTGGGATGTGGTTATAGGTAACCCTCCAACGGAAGAATCTAAGATTGATGCTTGGAATGTGTGTGATCAAAAGGCATTGGCCACAATAAATTTGAGTTTGAAACCTAGCGAGTTGATACACATAAAAGATAGCAAAAAAGCTAAACATGCATGTCGAAAAGTAAATTTGTTTAAAAGTCTCGTTCGGTTTAAGGTTAGGTCTCGCGAAAGAATCGCAACACAAATTGGAGAATTCCGCGCCATTATTGACGACTTAAAAAATATTGGGATCGAGTTAAACGACGATTTTGTTGCTGTGCTGCTGCTGTGTTCTTTGCCCGAGGAAATGGAGAATTTTGTTGTTGCTGTAGAGAGTCAGGACAGTCTGCCTAAAATAGAACAGTTAATATCGAAGGTTCTGGAAGAGGAAAGGCGACAAGGCGACAGAAATATTTCAGTTGACGAAAAAGTATTTGCAACAAGTGCAAAATATGAGAATTATGGGAGAAATTTGGGTTCAAAAGGAAATAAGAAAAATTCCCGTTATGACAGATCGAACCGTCGAAGTAAGCACAACAACATCAAGTGCTTCAACTGTGGGCAAAAAGGGCATATTCGTTCTCAATGCCAAACGAAAGAGAATGAGTCTGTTGCAGCGGTGTATAGTTGTTTACAACAACAAACAAACGTCAACGTTTGGATTCTCGACAGCGGAGCGACCGCTCATATGTGTCGTTATGAAGATATGTTTGTTACATTTAAGAAACAGAGACAGCAAATCATCTTGGCTTCTG
This sequence comes from Eudasyphora cyanicolor, assembly GCA_963930755.1. Taxonomy (NCBI): domain Eukaryota; kingdom Metazoa; phylum Arthropoda; class Insecta; order Diptera; family Muscidae; genus Eudasyphora; species Eudasyphora cyanicolor. The sequence continues at coordinate 101,305,140 of OZ005735.1, read as the reverse complement.
GAGATATTGTATTTGCTGAAGGAAAAGGAACTGTCAAATTAAAGTCAAAATTTGCAAATATTACTCTTGTCAATGTTTTATTTGTTCCGTGTTTACATTCAAATTTTCTATCTATCGGTAAATTTATTGAAACTGGTCACATAGTGTCTTTCTGCAAAGAGAATGCGATAATTGTCAATAAGGACCAAATAAAAGTAATAATGGCAATAAAAGAGAACGGCGGGTTCACAACAAATCTGAACAAAATAAATCATGTTGAACAATTAAATAGTGTCGGCAAAGAAAATGAAATTAAAAAGTGGCATTCTCGGTACGGACATCTAAACGCGAAAGACTTAGATAAATTATCAAAAAAGAATATGGTACGCGGTTTAAAAGTAAATGTACCACACAATTTTAAATGTGTTACATGTGCGATCGGCAAAATAAGTGCAAAGCCTTTCACAAGCTATTTGCAAGTTGCGACCAAAGATATTTTAGAGCTTGTACACACAGACTTGTGTGGACCCTTCAATATAAAATCACAGAGTGGATGTGTATATTTTATGACGTTCGTGGACGATTACTCACGTTACTTAACAACATATTTCTTGAAAAAGAAATCAGAAGCGTTTGCGACCTTCTTATCTTTTACTGCGATGGCGGAGAAGCAGACAGGCCGCAAAATCAAATGTATGCGCAGCGATAATGGGAAGGAGTACGTGAATTCTCAATTTAAGGGCTACTTCGAAAAACATGGCATTCTTCACCAAACAACTGTCAGCCATACTACCCAACAGAATGGCACTGCGGAGCGGATAAATAGGACCCTTGTCGACATGGCACGTTGCATGCTCCATGAATCTGGCCTTCATCAAAGCTTATGGGCAGAGGCCATCAATACTGCAACATACATTCGAAACCGAAGTCCTACAAAAGTGCTTGACGCTATTACGCCGTACGAAAGGTGGACGGGAAGGAAGCCATCGGTTGGCCACTTCCGAGCGTTTGGATGCGATGCAGTTGTTCTGCAGAAAAATAGAACTGGTGGAAAACTGTCACCTAAAGGCATCAAGATGAAATTTGTTGGATATGAGAATTTGACAAAAGGATACCGTTTGTATGACACAGAGAAAAGAGAAATAGTAAAAGCAAGAGACGTCATATTTTTCGAAGAATCATTCGAAAATAATCCGAATGATGGAGACGAAGAAAACAAAAGTTTTTGTTTTGATTTGGTTATGTCAAATTCAAATGGTGAAATTGAGGAAGATAATAGCAGACCATCAACGCCTGAAGAGAAGTACCAAACAGCTAGCGAAGAGGAAGAAGAAGAAATAGACCAACGCGAAAATGGTGAAGAACAAAAAGAGGAAAATGCAGAAGAAGGAGAGCCTGCAATAAAAAGAGGAAGAGGTAGGCCGAGAATTGTGCGTAACGAAAAGAGGGGAAGGCCAAAGAAGGTTTTCGTAAGTGTTGGAGAAATGTTGAGTTCTGTTGTGGAGAACCCACAAACTATTTCGGAGGCACTCAATTCTGACAATTCAGATCAGTGGCGACAAGCGATGGAATCCGAGTATAAATCATTAATAAAAAAACAAAACCTGGTGGCTTGTAGATAGACCCAGTAGTGGAAATGTTATTGGATGTCGATGGGTGTTTGCTGTGAAACAAAAGCCAGATGGATCACTGGAGAAATTTAAAGCCCGATTAGTTGCCCAGGGGTGTTCACAAAAATATTCTGTTGACTATGAAGAGACATATGCACCCGTGGTGCGACATTCTACCATCCGTTTGCTATTGGCTTTGGCTGTAAAGTATGAGTTACTCCTCAACCACATTGATATCGTCGCAGCATACCTCAATGGAGATTTAACCGAAGATGTATATATGGAGCAGCCACCACTTTTCGAAGATGTTCAAAATTCCGAAAAGGTGTGCAAGTTATCGAAAGCGCTCTATGGACTAAAACAAGCTGGCCGTGAGTGGAACCGGAAAATTAGCGATATTTTGTTGACAATGGATTTCCAGAGAAGTAAAACTGACAGCTGTGTGTTTTATAAACAAAAACATAATTCATTATGTTTTATCGCAATCTATGTCGACGATATGTTCTTGGCAGCGTCAACAAAGGCTGAGATGGATGATATTATTGCCAAGCTGAATCAACATGTTGAAGCTGATGATCGTGGCCCTATCTCGTTTTATTTGGGTTTAGAAATTGAAAGATAAGGTCCCAGAGGAGCTATTCAAATCCACCAGAACAAATATGTTTGTGAATTATTGCAACGCTGGAATATGGATGAAGCTAAACCGGCGTCTACTCCATGGGCAAATGGGACAAAATTGGAAAGATGTGAAAAAGAATGTGCAGAATTGGAAATCAAAGAATATCAAAGTCTTATGGGCAGTTTAACATATCTTGCTGTCATTTCAAGACCTGACATTGCCCATGTTGTGTCCCGCTTATCCCATCCGCATAGAGAGCATTTTCAGTCTGCAAAATACTTGCTACGATACTTGAAGAAGCATCCGAAGGGTATGATATCTTTTTGTAATGGAAAAGAAAATCTTTTATCTTTTACAGATGCTGACTGGGGTTGTGATTCTAGCGACCGTCGATCGTATACCGGCTACGTTATATTTATGTCCGGTGGAACTGTCGCATGGGAATCTAGGAAACAGACGATTGTTGCCCTAAGTACAATGGAGGCTGAATATGTTGCTATATGTCAAGGTGCCAGAGAAGTCGTTTTTGTTCGAAACTTGCTAAAGGAGATGAATCTTCTTGAATACATCACAATACCAACAACCATTTTTTGCGACAACCAGGGTGCTCAGTTCATGGTGAAAAACCCAACAGTGCACAAAAGAAGCAAGCATATTGACATTAAGTTTCACTACATTCGCGAGAAATACTCAGATGGTTCCATTGATGTTAAATACGTGTCATCAGATGAAAATTCGGCCGATGTACTTACTAAAGTTTTGCCAAAGGGAAAACATGCAAGGGCATGTACTCTATTAAAAATGAATCTATAATTTTTATTTATTAATGTAATAAGTACATTTTTCATTTCACAATATACTAATAAGAATTTGGTTTGAGGGGAAGTATGTTAGATATGGTAACTCTTCAAACCAATCTCATTTCATTTTACTTATGTTTTTGACATTTCGTTTTATCTTATATTTCTTTATAATTACTTGTTCAGTCCAATAAATGAATTAAAGCTGCGCAAACGTGTTTTATTACGACCTCGGTAAAAGGACTTACAGTACTAATAAGAGATTTTACCTTCATAAAAATCGAACAATTGGGGTGCCAAAAATAAAAAATAAATCGAAGTGCCAAAAATTAAAAAATAAGAGAATCGTATTTTTTATAGCTCTTTCTTCTTATTATTTGAGCCGCGCTTTCTTCCTTTTTTATGTGAACGAAATGAGATTGAGAAGTATGTAATACATATATACATAAATGGATATATATGTATATATGCTTAAGTAAATGTAAAACTTTTATGTAAATCTTTTATGTAAAACTGGAGCCGCTATTTTTACATTACATAGCACTTTTGGAATCTTTTTCTTAACGGGATTTTTTTCACAATACTGGCATTGAAAAATTTATTTTCTTCCAAAAACTTTCACTGTTTTTTTTTGTGGACAGACAAACTGGTTATGTGGTTTTTACACCGTTTTTTGCGGACGGACACCACTTAGTACTTCACTGATTTTTGGCACTTTTTTTTAAATTTTTGGCACTTTTTAATTTTTGGAACTTGTAGTTTTGTTTAACTTTAATAATTTATTTTTTTTGAGGTTTTTTCGGTCGCTTTTAGATGATTTCTTTTTTTTCATTTACTCTGTGGAAACTTTACACGATTTTCAATGTTTCCACTTTTACTTTACTTACAACAACTTTTGACACTTTTTTTCCGTTTTTACACTGCTTTTCTTTGATTTTATCTTAATTTTTGGGCATTTATTTACTTCGATTTTCTTCGCGTTTTCTGTGTTTGCAACGTTCTTTTTGTTTATGCAAATAAAGAAAGGTTTGCACTTACCGGTACCGTAGACACAACTAATTATGCAGAGAGAGAGAGTGGAGATATTACCTCATGTTGTGGATGGTTTTTTGTATGTTTTAATGCTGCTGTTGTGTTTGTCGCCTGGTTGTACGGCAACGGAGGACCATGAATAACTTTGGGTAGAGGGGGGTGCTGGAATTCTCCTTTTGGCGCTCAACTGATCGCGAGAGTAGAGTAGTTGGAGTCTTCTCAGCTGTAGTGGACTGTAATTGGGGTTGATTGTTAAAGTGTAATTATTCCTCCCGCAACGAGGAATAATTACTCGTAAGAAGCAGAAGAGCGGAAAAAATACAAGAAAAAGACAAGAGTTTTTTTAGTGTATGATTAAAGTGTTATTTATGAGAGACGAGATGCTCACCCTTGTAGTGTTGGCAGCCAAGTGAACGAGAAACATATTTTTGTTCACCAAGTTAGTTTGACATTTCATTTGTAACAGTAATTTCGGACTTTTAATTCACAATAGTCTTAATCTACTACAATTCAATTCATTTTCTTATACCTAGAGTTACGTATACTAATCACATAATTGGACGACAAATCAAATTTGTCCACTGGTATTTAAGAGACACCCTTACCCGTTAGTGTCGTATAAAGTTGTTGTATGAAACTTTGCTTGTTTTTGTTGTAGAAAACGGCATGCAAAATATGTTCCCATTTAGGGCATCTCCTAAATACCGGTGAATGCGTCCTGCGTCTGTCAAACTCGATTTCAAATGTATGGAAATGTACTACAGCTACCGAAATACGCACACGGATACGCCGGATAATTTCAAAAAATCCGAATTTGACAGTGCGCTTACAACTACAACGAAAGAAAACAAAAGAAAACATAAACACAAACAGATGACAAGCAACATTTTTTATTCTGAAACAGTGCACGAAGTAGAAAAATATTAAATATTAAATTTGCTGGAAATACCAAATACAAACTGGTAAGAATTTAATATTTTACTGTTATAATTTATATCAAAATGTGTTTTCAGATTAACCGCGAAGAAATGATTGAAATAGCTGGGACACTGCTCACTTATGAAATACAAAGTAGCCTCTCCACAAATGTGTAAAAATCAAGAAGGGCACATGGCAAGCAATTTCTCTGAAGTTGTCAACACCAAGTAAATTCCAAAACTTTAAAATATGTACCAGCATTTTTGTATTAATGTTTGTTAATTCAACAGAAACGTGGGGAACCTATTCATGCTGATTGGACGCATGGAATCCATTTTCAAGAACACATTTTTAATCCGGTCGGATCTAATCTAAGAAAATCGTTAGTCCAGGTGTTTGTTCTTCCTACAATGAAGCATATGACACGAGCTTATTCCGAATAGTTTTTATTTCCATAGCTTTACGATGCTGCATTTGAATTCCATGTTCAAGGAGGACAATTGGAAATATCAATTGAAACTGGCCAATAAACAATTCTCTACTTTGAAGCATGATTTTATATGATAGAATTTGATTTAATAGCGACACTGCCATGTGATATAAAACACAACATGGCAAGTGCCGACAGCTTCAATAGATTTGGTTGGCGTTTACAAAGTCAGGAGGAGAATGACAGGTCTTTACATTTTGCACAACCAATAAAGAGTTTAAGAAACATAATTTGACTTCGGTGTACAAAACCAACATCTTTAGATACTCCACGATATATTAGCAATGTTTCTGTTCTTCTCTAATGAAAAACAGCATCTTGCTTAACAAACAAATTAAAACATATATGTAACTACAATGCTATGGAAATTTTGTAGTTAAAAAACGTTGTGTCATTGGGGTGTATACACAATAATACTGCTCGAATGCAAACTATAAAATTGCTTCAGAGCAGCTTCTACAATCTTTCCTTATGAAAACTTTAGAATGTTAGAATGTTGAGAAGGCGAAGAAAAATGAATTGCTGTCTGAAAATGTTTAAAATTCGAATGCCTCCTGGTTTAAGTATACTTATCGGCGTTTTGTTGGCGACAGAGGCAGTCGGAAACAGGGGGAAAAAAGTATGCCGTACTCGTACTTATCGTTTTGTGTTTTTCGTTCGCACTTGGAAACAACAACAATTCACACAGGAAAAGCCGAAACAAAACAAATGAAAATAAGTATAAGTATTGAAAAAAAGTGCGGGTGAGAACGTAAATACTTTTTTAAAAGAGAATAAGTCGCTATGTTACTTAAAAAACAGTACCATGTAAGGGTGTCTCTTAAATACCAGTGAATGCGTCAGCGTCTGTCAAAAAAACGCATGATGGATAATTTTTAACGCGCGCTGTACCGAAATACGCAGTAAACAAAAAACAGCTGATTTATCATCCCCATTTCAGAAAAATTTTGTTTTTCTACATTTGGAGTTGATATTCAGAGCAATCTCGATATTATGGAGGATTTATATGTTTTGAAAATATTCTGGACAAACCACAAAAAAGAAGGAAATATATTCCAAAACCAGGAGGCATTCGAATTTTAAACATTTCCGACAGCAATTCATTTTTCTTCGTCTTCTCAACTTTCTAACTAAGTTTTTGTAAGGAAAGATTTAGAAGCTGCACTGAAGCAATTTGATAGTTTACATTCGAGCAGTATTATTGTGTATACACCCCAATGACACAACGTTTTTTAACTACAAAATTTCCATTGCATTGTAGTTATATGTTTTAATTTGTTTGTTATGCAAGATGCTGTTTTTCATTAGAGAAGAACGGAAACATTGCTAATATATCGTTGAGTATCTAAAGATGTTGGTTTTGTCCACTGAAGTCAAATTATGTTTCTTAAACTCTTTATTGGTTGTGCAAAATGTAAAGACCTGTAATTCTCCTTCTGACTTTGTAAACGCCAACCAAATCTATCGAAGCTGTCGGCACTTGCCATGTAGGGACTAAATTGTGTTTTATATCACATGACAGTGTCGCTATTAAATCAAATTCAATCTTATAATCATGCTTCATAGTAGAGAATTGTTTATTGGCCAGTTTCAATTGATATTTCCAAATGTCCTCGTTGAACATGGAATTTAAATGCAGCATCGTAAAGCTATGGAAATAAAAACTATTCGGAACAAGCTCGTGTCACATGCTTCATTGTAGGAAGAACAAACACCTGGACTAACGATTTTCTTAGATTAGATCTGACCGGAATCAAAATATGTTCTTGAAAATGGATTCCTTGCGTCCAAGCAGCACGAATAGGTTCCCCACGTTTCTGTTGAATTAATAAACAATAATACAAAAATGCTGGTACATATTTTAAAGTTTTGGAATTTACTTGGTGTTGACAACTTCAGAAAAATTGCTTGCAATGTGCCCTTCTTGATTTTTACAAATTTGTGGAGAGGCTCCTTTGTATTCCATAAGTGGGCAGTGTCCCAGCTATTTCAATCATTTCTTCGCTGTTAATCTGAAAACACATTTTGATATAAATTATAACAGTAAAATATTAAATTCTTACCAGTTTGTATTTGGTATTTCCAGCAAATTCAATATTTAATATTTTTCTACTTCGTGCACTGTTCCAAAATAAAAAATAAAATGCTGCTTGTCATCTGTTTGTGTTTATGTTTTCTTTTGTTGTTGTTTTATTTTCTTTCGTTGTAGTTGTAAGCGCACTGTCAAATTCGGATTTTTTGAAATTATCCGGCGTATCCGTGTGCGTATTTCGGTAGCTGTAGTACATTTCCATACATTTGAAATCGAGTTTGACAGACGCAGGACGCATTCACCGGTATTTAGGAGATGCCCTAAATGGTGACTCAGTTGTTCGCTGACACTACCTGTAGTAATTGTATCATGGTATGGAGCGATTTTTTGCGAAAATGTTTTGTTTATTTGTTGGCGTCGCACCGGTATTAGATTCGATTGTCGACCAAGTGTTTTTCATTCCGTACAGTTGCTCAATTTAACTTTATTTGCTGCCCCAGTAGATTAGAAGTGAGGCTATTATGAAACTCGTAAGGTAAATTTATAGATTGATGATGAAGTTACTTAAAAATGTATAAATTTTTATTTAAAAAGTTGTAGAGATTAGATGCTAATTTCTTAGTATCACGCATCTGGACTAAAATGGTTTGAATAGAAAATTCTATTCGCACGTGAATGGTAATAATAAATTATACTGTGTCTGGAATTAGTCAAAATTGGCTTGTGAATTGAAGTGACACCACCACCGTCGAAAAATGTGCTTCCCAATACGCCAGCTAGAATTTTGGGAAAATTTTAATCAAAAAGTAGTCACATTTGACTTCTACATGACTATAACGATCAAATATGACTACATTTTTGATCATTTTTCTATCATAAATGACTGTCATCGGGAGAAAATGGTACCCTGCATGTGACTATTCCTGAACAATCATTTATGATCTCACATTTAAAACAGTTTTCATGCATATATGCTATCATTTGTAACCGTGTATTTTTGTCGTTTTTGACTTAAATTTGTAATACTATTATGATCATACTCTATATCATTTTCGACACATTTTTGGTCACATCTTACTTATATTTGCCATCACATTATGATCATTGTTGGTATCATTTTCGATCCATTTCTGATACATGTAGTGAACTTCTACACAAATAAAATTAGTCTACTTACACATTTAAAAAGAAGATTATTCTAGATATTTCTACATCAATGTCAATAACTTCATTTAAAGTGTTAAAATCCATGCACATTCTACGAATGGGCTCTGCCGAAGCATAATTAGCACGTTGAAAATCAATAATATGTAATAATTGGTATTATCTTGAAGGTCGATATGGTACATTGAATCCAATCCTAGACAGACAAAAATTAGAGGGCACATCACCATTTATAACTTTCAGCACCATGGTGGTGTTCAGCATAATACGTCTACTCTTAAGAGTAGGCAGTCTTGTCAAATTTTTGAGGGTAAAAAAATCCCCGCATAATTAGTCATATTAAGATTATTAAAAAATCAAAAGTTAATGAATTTGGATAGATTCGCTCTAGTAGATAATTGTCAATTTGGACTTCGCAAGAATCTCAGCAGTACGTCACTTGTTTTTATTTTTTTTAACGAACGGTCCCAACGCATCCACTCATATCCGCCTCTTCCGACCGAGGCCACATCCCCATGACGTAGGGATTGCATACACACCATGATCCGGACCATGGCGGGTTAATAGTAGAGGGTGGAAATACCAGCTAAAGAAACATTTCAACTTGCAAAAATTCTAAAGTTTTTCTATATAGACATGTAGTAACATTAGTCTACTTACATATTTAAAAAAGAGATTATTCTAGATCTAACTGAATCAATTTCTACATCAATGTCAATGACATCATATACAGTGTTAAAATCTATGCACATTCTACGAATGGGCTCTGCCGAAGCATAGTTTGTACGTTGAAAATCAATACGGAATAGTTGGTAATATCTAGGTGGAAGACTAAAATCACTATTCCAATGAAGATGTCTTAAAGCGAATAATAAAAAATTTTTTTTTGAACCGATTCAATCTTATTATCGTAAGTCCCGTATTGGGGGTCCCACACTACAGACCCATATTCTAGAATAGGTCTATAGGGAGCACGCCATAAGCTTTATTCACCATTGTAATTATGTGATTATTGGAATTGAGTTTCGGATCCCTTAATATACCAAGATCCACAAAGGATTCAACAGTATCTAAATTGGAACCATGAAGACTAAAACAAGATAGAATCGCCCTCGACCTATAGAAACACATATGTTTACATTTCTTAAGATTAAGGTCCATGCAATTTATATCACACCAATTTCCAAAACTAACCAAATCATTTTGAAGGAGTATTGAATTTTCAGATGTTTTATAAGAATAAAATATCTTAACATCATCTGCATACGTCAGTAAATTAGAACTAGAAATTGATTCTGGCAAATCGTTGATGAATAGCAGAAACAGAATGGGACCAATATGGCTACCTTGGGGAATCCCAGATGGAACCAAAATCGGATCAGAACAGGATCTACCAAATTTCACAATCTGAATACGTCTATCAAGATAAGACGATATCAACGCAATAAGTTGTTACTAAAACCAATAAGATCCAGCTTATGTATTAAGAGTTTGTGGTTGACTCTGTCGAAAGCTTTACTAAAATCTGTATAAATTATGTCTGTCTGATTACCAAGAAAAAACTCGTTTATAACCTGAGAAGAAAATTGCACTAAATTTGTCACAGTTGAGAGACCTTTTCGAAATCCATGGTGGAATGGACTTAGAATAGACGATACTTCATGAGATAAAATCTCAGTAACCATTTTCTCAAAAAGTTTTGGAATTATACTTAATTTTGCGATTCCACGATAATTCCCCACATCAGTGAGGCTTCCAGATTTATGAAGAGGGGTTAAGTAAGATGTTCTCCAAATGGATGGAAAATAGCAAAATTTTAACGAAATATTAAACAGCAATGTAAGCGGAACAGCAAGACTTTGAGCACAATAGTTGCGGATTATACTAGGCACACCATCGGGACCAACACTATTAGAAGATTTAAGCTTGACCAAACTCGAAAATACAAATGGGAAATCAAAATAAGGTATGCTCAACTGATTCAATGAAGGAATATTATAAGAATATGAGAATAAGTTGATGTAAAAAATTTTCCAAAAGCATTGGCGATTGATTGGTCACCACAGAATTCTTCACTATCCATTCTAAGGTCTTGGATTATATTTACGTTTCATATTTACAAAATCATAGGAAGATTTAAGATTCGACTTAAAATTGAGGGCTAACCTCTCTAAGTAGATTCCATAACATCTGCTAGATTCAATATTAATTTGAGATCTGGCAATAGCATACTTCGCATAATTGGTCTTCGAATCCGATTTTTTAAATTTTTTAAACAGTCTGCTCTTCAAGTTCGTGATAGCAGTCAAAGCAGGAGAATACCATGTTGGCCTATTAGAATTTTTAATACGAATCTTCGGAACAGATTGTTGCAAACAATTATTCAATACATTATAAAAATGCTCAATAGCTGTGTCAATGTGAGTTAGATGATCACAACTGCAGATACAATCCCAATCAACGTCGAGGAGCAGAGCATTAAGCAAATCAAAATTAGTTCTTTTAAAACAAAAAACTGCACCTTCATCACGTGGGGTAGGTGTGTGCACAGGGAGTGTCCACCATGTCATACGTCATGGAAATACCCAGCGTAGGGTGGTATTTATCCTCCGGTATAGAAATTGGAGAAATTCTGTAAACATCGAATAATTGGGAATTATCAACAAATACTAAATCAAGTAATTTATCAATTGAGTTGGAGACACCATTAATCCGGAATAGATCGAGATCAGAAAAACGCCTGACTACATCGCAGGTCCACTCAAAAGAGGTTGATGAAGAATTTAGGGGAATAAATGCCTCAGTATCGGGCAATGAAAGCCAAGAAACGGAGGGTAAGTTAAAATCACCTAGAATGATAATTCGATCAACATCTCTCAACATCGAAACAACTCTGCCGATAGCCGATAAATGATTATCATAACAGATAATTCCGAGTTTGGAGGGATGTAAGAGCAACTAACGAAAAATTTGGTTTTCCCTAACATTTTAACAGAGACAACAATGAATTCAATGTCGTTAGTTATGTCAAGATATACACGTTCAGACGATAACGAACTGACTACAGCGATGAGGACACCACCACCAATTTTATTAAGACGATCTTGTCTGTAACCAGGTCTCGGTGAAAGACAAAACAGAGAAATCGAAGTCAAAACTATCAGCATTTATTATGTTATGTGCTTAACTGAGAATACCCGAGGTTGCATTGACAGTAGGCATGTAGGAGTTCTTGCGTCATTAGATTTGAGTAAAGAATTCGACTCCATCGATCACAACTTACTTGTCATGAAATTATTTTATCAGTTCAAATTTTCGTATACCAGTTGTAGACTCATTTCTTCGTTCCTTTGAAATCGTTCTCAATTTTTTGTGTGTAACAGTTTCAGCTCCACAATATGTGATATTTCCAGGCACCTAATGAAGTAAAGGATTCTGTCGATGTTGTGCGATGACAGGAATAATAAAGTCACCTAGATAGCGGTTTCTACTTCTAGATAGTGAAGGACATTGGCAGAGAAGGTGCTCAATCGTCTCTAGCTCCTCATCTGCACAGAGCCGACTGTAGTTCTCGGAATCACGTTGCCACTTTGATGTTAGTGCCCTAACATTACAGTTACCTGTGAGTACGCCCACCAACAGGCGAATATCACTCTGTGAGGTTCAACAAGTCGTTGGTTCGGGTTTGTGATATGACTGGCCAGAGAGACCTAGTGATCTTACAGGCCGATCTGGATGACCATTTTTGGTTAGCTAGACCTCTGTAGAAGCGCTCTATCTTGCCGAAGAATTCATAGAGTGGAGGATATAGTGATGATTCTGCTTCTGTGGGATTTATCGCCGACCCTCCTCGTGAGAGTTCATCAGCCTTCTCATTCTCTTCAATGTCACAGTGTCCGGGAACCCAGCACAGTTTAACATCAAGTGGCATATTTTGCATTTCCAGTATACAATCATTCATTTGGAATTAATAACGTTTGACTTCATTGCCTTAAGAGCGGCCTGACTGTCAACATAGACCGTTATGCACTCGTTCTATCTAAAATTCCCTAGGTTAATTAAACGCAAGGTTTCTAGGATGGCAAAAACCTCAGCCTGAAAAACTCTGCAGGTATCAGACAACCTATAGGATTTACTTATGCCAAGAGATTCACTAAAGATGCCTGCCCCCGTGCCTACATCCATTTTTCATCCATCTATATAAATCGCGTGACCATTTAGAGGCAGGTCACAGCCCAACCATTCTGTCCTAGAGGGTATCGTCATGTCCAACCTGGTGGAAAAGAATAGAACTGCCCAGCAAAAAATAAAAGAAGTACTTCCAAAAGAATAACATAAGAACTTCCCAATCGTAAGTATGAAAATTTTTTCGGAATTTAATGAAGTTCTTCTAAATAACTAACTAAAATTGTAATGTTGGGGTATAAATTATTAATTGGAGTATAAAAATAACGACTGGATGTAAAATAAAGCTTCTGAAGTGATAAAAACCCAGATCGGAAGGAACATATATATGGGGTCTATGAAACATATGTGAAATACTGCTTTTATAGTGCTAAAGATCAAAATCGGAAGAAATATATATTTATATGGCGGGTAATAAGAATTAGTGAATGGTTCTGGAAACTGAAAGTCGACTTTCGATTTTTTCATCATTCAAATTTACTTTCAGTCGACTAGGTCGATTAATCGGACCTAAGAGTAGACTTTTTCATAGTCGATTAAAATAAAATTAAGTCATTTTAAAGTACATATGCTGATTTTCTTCGAATATTTTAATTGTAGTACATTGGATTGCGATAAAAACGGAATTTATTAATAACACTTTATCCTTTCCAAATGATACATGAGAATATACATGCTTCTTAAGTTCATATTTTGTGACCTATGGAAAAACGTGGCGTGAAAATACTACCCAAGTAAATCTACCTTGGTGTAGGGCATCAATAAGTCGGCTCCGCCCAACTTTTGGTTTTCCTTACTGGTTTTCAAATAAATTGTTTGAAGATGTTGACAAATACTTGAATTATTTCTGGACCGGGGCTACGGAAAATACGTAGCGCCGCACCAATGTGCTATGTATTACAGTGTAGAAAAAAAATACTTTTTTATAACTGAGAATGTTGACCATTTGCCAAAATGGTACTAGAAGTTACACTATGGAGTCATTCGGTCACACTTTTCAAGAGCCAGCCATACCATACGGTTTACAAACATCTTAAAATGTCCTGAACATACATATATATGATAACTTTGGCCAATAGTAAATTATTTCTACCTTCCCTTCCCTATGTTAGCAAGGCTCAACATTTGTATTCCTTTAAAAGAAGAGAATTATCACTGGACCCAAAGATGTTAACAAGAACGCCATACATTCATCAAATAAATACAACACCAAAAAAGCAAATCTTACAGTGCTTTAAAAGGAGTGGTGAAAAAGTGTTAAAAAGTTAAAATTCATTGGTGAAAATCCAAATTAGAACAACTTCCGGATCATAAGTTGGGGATTTTTATTGCTTCTTTTTTTCTTTTTTGCTGGGTGGCGACAAATAGTCCGTTTGTCCTGCTATTTCCCTCAGCTTGGTTTTGGCCGATGTCTCATTCAGGATTTTCGAGTGACCCCAGGCTGAGTTGCGCCACATATGTGACTCGCGGAGTCTAATTGCACACTTTGTGGCGCCACACTTAATGAATTGATCTATCGGTTGAAGGTTCAGTAAAGTATTTATGTTGTTGTTGTAGCAGTATATGTGTTTGTTATCCATTAGTTGTTTTTCATTCGCCTTGTATAGTGGTTTCTGCTGTATTGGTTTCCAGGCCGAGGAAGATGGCTGCTTCCACTGGTTGGGTCCAAAGAGACCTGGGAACAAGTTGAGTAGGTTTGGCAGGGCAGTTAAAGAGGTGTAGTGTGTCGTGTGGTCCCTGGTTACAGGCGGGACATATGTTCGACGTGGTGCCATCAATCCTTGCCCAGTATGAATTGAGGCGGCTACACCAGCCAGATCTTAATTGGGCCAAAAGTACTCTTGTCTGTCGTGGTAATTCCTCTTCCTCTGAGGCCACTGATGGAGGGTGGTCTCCTAGTACGACATTGACTCTGTAGTTATTCACGGCTTCAGCGACTGCGTCAGAGTGTATGTCAGCCAGACCTGCCTTGAAAGCTCTTTGGTCTAGAGGTTCTCTCTTGTAGCGTTGGACCTCGCGCTCTAGATCATGAAGGTCTTTCCTGATCTGCCTGGGAGGTGGGCGCCTATCCACTAGATGGTGATTGGGATGGCTGGGACGGTAGCAACCAAGCAGATACTGCTTCGACAGCAAAAAATTGTGTCGTCGCACGGTTATGATCTTCGTCTCCTCATGTAAGTGGTCCACAGAAGACATGAGGAGGCACCCTGTCGCAGTTCTCAGGGCGGCATTTTGGCAGGTCTGTATATTCTTCCACTGCGTCTCGCTCACATTCGGTGACCACACTGGTGCTGCATAGTTTACCACAGACCGACCTATCGCTTTGTAAGAGGTCAACAAGGTTTCTTTATCTGTGCCCCAAGTGCTGCCGGCTAGCGACTTGAGGACCTTGTTCCTACTTCTCATTTTATTGCAGATAGCTGTGGCATGCGCGTTAGACCTGAAGAGGCTATCAAATGTGACACCAAGAACCTTAGGGTAGTTGGTGGTCGGAATTCTTGTGCCATCGACTATCACATTGAGTTGCTCCTTCACTTGCGCTGTCCATGCAGTAAAAAGGGTGGCCGATGATTTGGTGGCGGATATTTTTAAGTTCCTCGCAGCGAAGAAATTGGCAATCTCAGCGAGGTAGACGTTCAGCCTTCCACATATGTCATCGATTAGAGGGCCCGACGCCAGAATCGTACAGTCATCAGCATATGATACGATTTCAACGCCGTCAGGTGGGGGTGGAATTGCAGAAAGGTAGAGGTTAAACAGTGCCGGAGATATCACCCCACCTTGGGGAACTCCCTGTTTCACTCTACGGGGTTTGGACTTCTTGTTTCTGAATTCCACATACGACTGGCGTCCACACATGTAATTGACGGTCCAACGTTTCAAACTATTCGGGAGGGACGTGTTGGCTATGTCCTCAAAAAGCGTGGCGTGGCTGACAGTATCGAAGGCCTTCGATAGGTCTAGCGCCACGAGGACGGTCCTGTCACCGGGCTTGTTCTGGTTAAGACCGCGGCTCACATGCGTGGATATGGCGTGTAAAGCAGTAGTCGTACTATGCTGCTTTCGGAATCCGTGTTGATGATTAGCAATTGGAAAATGTCCAATAAGGCTCGGGAGGATTAACGCCTCAAGCGTCTTTGCTACTGGCGAGAGAAGGGAGATAGGCCTGTACGATTCTCCCTTGCTCGCATCTTTGCCCGGTTTCAGTAGCGGGACCACTCTACCCATTTTCCAGGCTTCGGGTATTATCAGAGTGGCCAACGACAGATTGAGGACCCTAGTCAGGTACTCAACTCCCGGTATGTCCAATTGCTTCAACATCAGCATCGAAATTCCGTCGGGGCCGAGCGCTTTGGATGACTTAGCGCTACGGATGACATCTGCAACTTCTCCAACTGTAAACTGTGGTGGTACTTCTTCAGCTCGGAGAGCATGGGTACGACGCATTACTCTCCTTTTCGCTCTGTCACTCACGGGGTGCTCTATAAATTGTCGGTTAAAATAACGCGCGCACCTCTTCGGGTCAGTCACAGTGGTGGCACCAAATGTGACTGCCGTCCGGTCGTCTTTCCTGCCTGGATTCGAGAGTGACTTAACCGTTGCCCACAATTTACTAATACCGGAACTTAAGTTGCATTGCTTCAGTTGATCTAGCCATTTATTCCGCTTATATTCGTCGACTTTCCTACTGATTTCTAGATTCAGTTCCCTGATTCTAGGATCAGCAGGATTAGAACGACGAATTTCATCACGCACGTCTGCTAGTCCCGCTGCATCTGCTGGGAAATTAGGTCGTATCTCGGGTATTCGACCAGCAGGGATAAAGCGAGCGGCTGCTGCGTTGATGATGCCTCGGAATTTCTTCTCAGCTACCCGAACATCTGAGGGGATGGGTAGTTCACTGAAGCTGCGGTTGGTGAATTCTCTGAACCCGTTCCAGTCCGCTTTCCTTTGATTCAGGAAAGTACGGCGTTCAGAGATAATAAAATCGGCTGGTCTGTCTATGGAGAGGATTATGGGGAGGTGGTCTGATCCCAATGAAATGACGGGTTGCCAGGTGACGTCATTTATCAGACCAGGCGACACGATGGTGATATCTGGCGAGCTGCTGCAATCACCCATAATCCGTGTGGGGGCGTCCTCATTCACTGTGCAGAACGTAGAGCCATCTATCTGCTCAGCCAAAGCTATGCCTCTATGGTCATTAGCTAGGAGAGAATGCCAAAGCTCATGATGGGCATTAAAGTCTCCTAGGACCACGCGATTATTGCCTTGCAGTAACGGACTGATGTCCGGCAAATAACGCGGAGAACAGCTACCAATCGGCGGTATATATACGTTGTACAGCTCTATCTCGGCAGTCCCGGACTTAACTGCTACCCCCATACATTCAATGTATGGGTCTCTAGAGTCAAGCTCAGGCGAGATAGGTCTGTATTGCACAGAATGGTGTAATAGGAAAGCCAGTCCCCCACCTCCACTTCTAGTGCGATCCTTACGTAGCACATTGTAACCCTGACAACTGTGCAAGCTGCATGTGTCGCTCAGCTTTGTTTCCTGGATCGCAGCGACCTTGATGTTATTCCGATTCATAAAATCTACAATCTCGTTGATTTTGCCGCGGAGACCATTGCAATTAAATTGCAAGAAGGATGCATGTTCGGGGGTTGGTACAGCAATGTGTGGTGTTAGTTGTGGTGTTGATTGCTGTGCATGTTGCTGTAGGGGAGATTGCGGCGGTGTCCCATAAACCGAAGGTGTCGATGACGTAGACGACGGACGACGACGACGAAGCCGACGACACTGACGACTGCGATTCTTGAGGCACACTGAGAGGTATGGATGCACAGCAGGCTCCGACATAGCTCCCTATGCGGCGATACTCCCCGGCGTTCCTAAGGCCAGAGCAACCCCTGAGATGCAACCACTCCATACATCGGGTACACCTTACTGATGTTGAGTTGCCACGTATAAGGTTCCCGCAGACGGAGCAGAAATATTGTTGTGGTCCGGGATTTTGTTCGGTCCCGGCACGGACCAGAAGAATTCGGAGCAGACACTCCGGGATGTGCCTCTCCCAAGGCGAAAAAATGGACGAACATAAAACACATAGTACTGAGGTGGCAGCCCCTGGCCGAAGAATTGCTGCTTCGGGTCAATCCGGTACAAAGAACCGGCTGCCGTGGGATTGAGTAAAGTATTTATTGTAAAGTATTTATTGCCGCCTGTGGTGAACTCATCGCGCCGGTTATGAACAAGGATGCGATCCTTTGAACCTTCTCTAAAGATTTTAGTTGCTATCTACAATCAGTCGCTTTCCACCACACCACGGAACCATAGGTGAGGATAGGACGCACAATCGCTTTGTACATTCAATGGATAGTACCTGGGTGGAGCCCCCAGCTTTTACCTATGGAGTTTCTACAGGAGTAGATTGCGTTCAATCGCTTTTTGACTCTTTCCTCGGTGTTCCTTTTCCAGTTTAGCTTCTGGTCAAGTATGACGCCAAGGTATTTTGCCTCCGGGGACAATTTCAATTCCACTCTGTCAAGAATGGGTTTATGGAAAGGTTTGATCTTATTTTATTATTTATTCCTAGCCTGTTTGCCGTTTCCCAAGTAGATAGTTTCCTAAGAGCACATTGAGTAAGATCAGTAATGGCTGAGAGAAATTTGCCTCCAAACATGATAACAACATCATCGACATATGCGACAACTATCACTCTTTCCTTCTCGAAGGATCTGAGTATCCTGTTTATGACCAGAAGCCACAGGAGAGGTGATAGTACCCCTCCCTGTGGGGTTCACCTGTTCACAATCTTCCAAATAGAACCCTCTGCCAATGTTGCGTGGATGATCCTGTTTTTCAACATTGAATCAATTCAATCAACCAGCAGAGGAGGTGCACCCAGATCCAACAAGGAGTCGTGTATGGACTCCAATTTACATTGTCCAAGAAGGTAGCGAATTAGGATTTTTCTAAAATTCGCTCAATGTAACCAACCACGTCATGTAGAGCACTATCAACAGAGCGACTGTTGATGTATGCATGTTGGCAGTTACTGATTAATGATGGGTGTAAAAGATCCCTGATATAGGTGTTATTCAGTCTTTCCCAAGTTTTTAAAACAAACGATGAGAGACTGATTGGTCTATAGTCCTTAGGCGTTGAGTGACTGGGTTTCCCGCTTTGGGGATGAAGACCACCCTGATCTCGCCCACTTTGAAGGTATAAAATTCCTAAGTAGGCAATGCCTAAAAATCCGAGACAGCACATTCATTGCTGTTGGCCCTGCATTTTGTAACATGGCTGGTGATATGCCGTGTGGTCCTGTTGATTACAGGGTTCAACAGAATTAATAGCCCACAGTATTTTCTCATCGGTTGCTAGGTCATTTACCATCGAAGACGCGTTCATCGCGCTATGATATACTTGATCCGGTACCGACATTGGGAATGTGCTCTTGGACAAGGTTCGAGCACACGGGAAAGTGTGTCGTGGCCAAGAGGTCCAGAGTTTCCGAGCTAGACTCGGTCCATGTTTCATTTTCCATCTTAATGCTGCCAAGCGCCTTCGGGTCTTTTGATAGCAATCGTCGGAATCTGGAAGACTCATTAACACCTTCTATGCTTTCACAGAATTTGATCCAGGAGGCTCATTTGGACCGCGTGAGCTCAATTTTGTACTTATTGAAATATTCCTTGTAGCAATCCCAATCTGCACTCGTTTGTGTCTTGTTTGCCTTATTATACAATCTTCTGGCATTCTGCCATAAATTACGAAGGTCTTTGGTCTACCATGCAGGTTGGAACCTTTTACCTGGATACGTTTTTAGGTTCAGGTAACCTAATAAAGTCATCAACTGCTGCATCATTAAACCGAGCCCAGTTAGTTTTCTTTGGATTTCTGAAGGGGGCTTCATTACCTGTTACCATATTCAGATCGAAGAGAATGTATCTATGGTCCGAGAAGGAGTTCTCCTTGGAAACTCTCCCACCTTCAAGAACATAATCGTATGTCTATTACCTCCGATCTATTTTTGGCTTGAAAAGTTGGATCGTTACCAACGTTGCAAATCCTTAGTCCATAATTTAAAATAAAATCATAAAGTGACTCACCTCGAGAGTTGATATTTGAGCTTCCCCATAGAGACTGGTGAGCATTGGCGTCGCATCCTATATTTTTCGAACGGTCCCAACGCATCCACTCTTACCCGCCCCTTCCGACCGAGGGGACCACATCCCCATGACGTAGGGATTGGGTACACACCATGATCCGGACCATGGCGGGTTAATAGTAGAGGGTGGAAATACCAGCTACAGAGAAATTTCAAAAGCGGCACATGCAAAAATTCAGTAGTTTTTCTAAATATAGACATGTAGTGAACCTCTAAACAAATAACATTAGACACATTTAAAAAAGAAATTATTCTAGATCGAACTGCATCAATTTCTACTTCATATAAAGTTGTTGAGTTCGAATCAAACAAACTTTCCCTAGCTGCCTTTATATTAACAAACACTTTGAATTTGCTTTCATTTAATTAAGCATTTATTGATATTTCGTTAATTCGATGGCGTTGCGCTTAAAAACAATTTGTTCACTCCTTATTAACATTCGAACTGATCTTAGCTTTTGCCTTCGTTGCCCTTTACAACTTATTTTCCAAAAGAAGACACTGCCTTTATTAAACCACATACAATGTATATCAAAGGGCTATGCACATACATACACACATGTATGTATGTATGTACATATGACCGAATTGGTAAACAAACAAGAGGGTAACGAAGGAATAGAAAATAAGTAGATTTGCAAAATGAGAGTAATGACTACATAAACCAAGCATGAAGATTTGAGAACATAAGAAATTTGAATGTAGTATTAGAAAATAACTGAAAGTAATAAATAAGACAGTGGCGGCGGTAACATTCCCCCCCTCGTAAGCGAATTAGGTCTTCATGAGCTTGCTGTCATCCTTCTTTATACGTCTAACACTGCAACTTTATCTACGGGCCTCTCGAACGTACTGGAACTCGTTCTGACTTTGACACTGCGGACTTGACCATCTTCACCAGAAAATTTCAGTAGGGGTCGCCAAGCACACTCTTTATAGCTCTTTATGTTTAATTAGCAAAATTACATGCCAACTTATACAAAAAAATACTATAATGTAAATTTAAAGCCGTGATATCTGTGAAATTATTGGAGTAGAAGAGCGACTCTATAATTCTGAAAGGGCATGTTATGTAGATCATTTTTGTAGAATAAACTTATGGTTCAGCTGGTCTAAGTTTTTTTTACAGTGGGCCAAAGTTTTCATTTTTTGGTCGAAGGTAGCATGATACTAAATGAATACATAATTCATATTAAGCCATCGATATATTAAATTAGTGTTAAAAAAGCGCAAGACTTTCTGCACTATTTACTTCCAATATATTTTGATCTGGTTGTGAACATGCAGTGCTTTTTCAGCATCTGCAGATTCATCCGTTTCCGTCAATTTTGCTAATCTGCGCTGCTTTATTTCCTTCGATAATGTTAGTGTTATAGGCAACTCTTTCCTTCGAAGAAAGAAATAATGTCTCCAAAAGACCACAATTTACTTACAAATAATTAATTAATTATTTTTAACAGCTCCGAAAACAAATCTTCTCTACATACACGCTGAAAAAATTCGCTTCTGTAGTATATTGTCCCAAACATATTCAGCTGGAAATATACATATATTTAGGGAACACTCCAAATACATAGTATTTGACACACACAAATATATTATATGTTTGGGAGGGTGTTGTTCTAAACAAGAGTACGTTTTCATCCAAATATATTTTTATTCGGAACTAATACTTCCGAAACAAATATTTATTTGTATTTAAGAATTTTGGCAATGCATCAGTGCCTTAATTTTAAGGCATGTTTTCTGTTTTTCAGAAGTTAAGTGTGAAATTTTTTTTTGAAATTTTATGTTTGTAAAATTAGACAAAAGTTTAAATTCGAAAAAATTTAATTGGAAAATTTATAAATTAAAATTAGCGCTGTAAATCGAAAAGCTTATCACATTTTTAACTGCAAAATATAACACGAAATCTAGGAAAAATGTCAACTAAAATTCGAAATCTTTTTAAATAAAATTTTTTTTTTTAAATAAAATATTATTGGAAAGCTTCTTAAACAATAACTTTGTAAGTAAACATATATTATATTTGTGAAAGTCTGTTCGCAATTATATTTAGTTCTAATATATTAATATATGCGTTCAAACAACATTTCATGATTTTCAAATAATATGTATTTGTTCACAAATATATAGTATTTAAAAATGTTGTTGCCAAATATATTTTCTTTCAATTCAAACATATGAAAAATGGCGATTTCCCTCGTGTACTACTTCAATATTTGATAGAACTTTTTCGAACACATCTTGAATTCGAGGCACATATTCAGTCTTTTTGGAACAACAGATTTCGAAAATATACAAGCGTGAAAATACGCATTCACAATTGGCACCTATACCAACAAAATTAAAAATGAAAATAAATATATTGAAAATCACACTAGACAACAACAAAAAACGGTTTTTGTCAAATCACAATAACAATGTTTGCACATGTTTATACCTTTTTACGAGTATACTGGACAATAATGTATGTTTTGTAACAATTTGATAGGTTTGGAGTTTCGAATAGCATTCAAAGTCAGGCAAATATTCGCATTTGAAATAAAAATATTTGTAATCTTGAGACTTTTACCTATATTTGCATATTTATTTGATTGAGGGAATCAAGGTATTAAAATTCCACGTAAATCTAACAGAGATTGACAAAATCATACAAAAATTACACAAATTAAACACACCTTTTTTCTAAACAACACATTAATTTTTGAAAGTATTACAGCTTTAAAATAATGCTAATACCATCCCTTCAATCTCCATTATTCACAAATTTATTTTGTGAATCACTACGTCGTAGTGATACTGTTCTTTTGAACAGAACGCTAACAATATCACTACGTTTAGCGCTCCGATCTTTTTTATATTTGACACCACAGGTCGCAAATATGAAGTAATCTTAATGAAAATTGGTACAGGGTTATTTCTTAACCCAGGGACGATCCCTATTTATAATGGGGCATATCGGTCCATACTTTGATATAGCCCCCATACGAAGGTCCCTTTCGATAAGACATATTTACGCACTAGAGAGCGCATTTTTTAACCGACCATGCTGAAATTTAAATATTTGTACTGTGTATTACATTCAATGAATCTGGCAACCCTGCTTGTGTTAAGTTGTGTTATTTGGTGCTCCGTCAATATAATTTTTATTTTAATAAATTTTGTGGGAATAAAATCGATTTTTGTTCTAAATTTGGTTTAGATACGTATATAAGTATTATTATCAGAGGTGTACTTATTGGTATCAGTTTATTTTTGGTTGTTGACTAAATTTGTTTGAATTTTGTTCCTGGAAAAAAAATTTTCCGCCGCTAAAACAACAAGTGTTTTGTGCTTTAGTGTCAAAATATTTGTATTTTAGTGTCAAATTAATTAATTTGTTGACTTTAATCGTGTTTGTTTAAATCCACGCCAGGATGGCGGGACTTAAAAAAAGAAAAACACAAAGTTTATTTATATTTTTTATTTATTTTATTATTTGATTTTGGCCGTGAGCCGTAGCGGTTTGGCAGTGTGCCATAAGCGGGTGAGTCGTGAACTAATTAAATGTCACAGCGACGGCGTTGCCATCACCATGACGGCGTTAGCAGCAATGCATTTCAGCTGCACGTTGTTGAAAGTGAAGGTAGCGGCGCTGCTGTTGAAGAACAGCTGTTGTCACTTCAACATACCGCCCCCCTTGCACGAGTGCACTGCCAACTGGATGACTCATTTATTTGTTGTTATTGTTGGATGGTATTGATGCTGCTGTTCCTTGTGATGATAATTGTTGTTGTGGCCGTTGACATTTTTTGGGTTCGACTGCAGTGCATTTGCGGGAAGCTTAAATTCTGTTGTCATCTTGTCATCCGTCGCTGGCTCGTGAAGCCTTGTTTAACGTGATGAAATCAATGGTGGAGCATATTTATTTGATTGAGGGAATCAAGGTATTAAAATTCCACGTAAATCTAACAGAGATTGACAAAATCATACAAAAATTACACAAATTAAACACACCTTTTTTTCTAAACAACACATTAATTTTTGAAAGTATTACAGCTTTAAAATAATGCTAATACCATCCCTTCAATCTCCATTATTCACAAATTTAT
Organism: Eudasyphora cyanicolor; assembly: GCA_963930755.1. Classification (NCBI taxonomy): domain Eukaryota; kingdom Metazoa; phylum Arthropoda; class Insecta; order Diptera; family Muscidae; genus Eudasyphora; species Eudasyphora cyanicolor. The sequence continues at coordinate 101,281,040 of OZ005735.1, read as the reverse complement.
TTTGTGAATCACTACGTCGTAGTGATACTGTTCTTTTGAACAGAACGCTAACAATATCACTACGTTTAGCGCTCCGATCTTTTTTATATTTGACACCACAGGTCGCAAATATGAAGTAATCTTAATGAAAATTGGTACAGGGTTATTTCTTAACCCAGGGACGATCCCTATTTATAATGGGGCATATCGGTCCATACTTTGATATAGCCCCCATACGAAGGTCCCTTTCGATAAGACATATTTACGCACTAGAGAGCGCATTTTTTAACCGACCATGCTGAAATTTAAATATTTGTACTGTGTATTACATTCAATGAATCTGGCAACCCTGCTTGTGTTAAGTTGTGTTATTTGGTGCTCCGTCAATATAATTTTTATTTTAATAAATTTTGTGGGAATAAAATCGATTTTTGTTCTAAATTTGGTTTAGATACGTATATAAGTATTATTATCAGAGGTGTACTTATTGGTATCAGTTTATTTTTGGTTGTTGACTAAATTTGTTTGAATTTTGTTCCTGGAAAAAAAATTTTCCGCCGCTAAAACAACAAGTGTTTTGTGCTTTAGTGTCAAAATATTTGTATTTTAGTGTCAAATTAATTAATTTGTTGACTTTAATCGTGTTTGTTTAAATCCACGCCAGGATGGCGGGACTTAAAAAAAGAAAAACACAAAGTTTATTTATATTTTTTATTTATTTTATTATTTGATTTTGGCCGTGAGCCGTAGCGGTTTGGCAGTGTGCCATAAGCGGGTGAGTCGTGAACTAATTAAATGTCACAGCGACGGCGTTGCCATCACCATGACGGCGTTAGCAGCAATGCATTTCAGCTGCACGTTGTTGAAAGTGAAGGTAGCGGCGCTGCTGTTGAAGAACAGCTGTTGTCACTTCAACATACCGCCCCCCTTGCACGAGTGCACTGCCAACTGGATGACTCATTTATTTGTTGTTATTGTTGGATGGTATTGATGCTGCTGTTCCTTGTGATGATAATTGTTGTTGTGGCCGTTGACATTTTTTGGGTTCGACTGCAGTGCATTTGCGGGAAGCTTAAATTCTGTTGTCATCTTGTCATCCGTCGCTGGCTCGTGAAGCCTTGTTTAACGTGATGAAATCAATGGTGGAGCGACCGAGACAATTGACTTTCCACGTAGTGGCAAGAATTTAAGCTATGCACTGTCGACCTATATATGTACATGTATATGTATTTCGCGCACAACACAATTCCCGGGTCACTGGATCGGATCTTTGGTTCGAAGGACCATGTTTAAATCCACGCCAGGATGGCGGGACTTAAAAAAAAAGAAAAACAAAGTTTATTTATATTTTTTATTTATTTTATTATTTGATTTTGGCCGTGAGCCGTAGCGGCTTGGCAGTGTGCCATAGGCGGGTGAGTCGTGAACTAATTAAATGTCACAGCGACGGCGTTGCCATCACCATGACGGCGTTAGCAGCAATGCATTTCAGCTGCACGTTGTTGAAAGTGAAGGTAGGGGCGCTGCTGTTGAAGAACAGCTGTTGTCACTTCAAAAAAGAGGAAAAAAAATCTTTGTAGTACTGCCCCAACTCTTGTTGATGACAGTCCACTTTATGCGCGTGTCGCTGCTTTCCTCTGTTATTGTTTTGTTTTTCACACAACAAAAACAACAACTAACGGTCTCAAAATCGTCTCATTTTTGTTATTTCTACAAATAAAGGAAAAACCAAATTCACAGTCACGGTGTTCTAAAACAACAACAATTGTGTAATTTTAAAAAAATTAAAAATCATGGTGGGTAATGAACCCCCACCTCCTCCAAATCCACGGAAACCGGATGAAAACATAGTAAATCCGGATAACAAAAAATTTAAACCATTATCCACCAATAAATCAAATCAAAAAAACATCACAATGCTACAAAACAAACCAAGCACCTCAACTGCCTCAAAATCATCAACTTACAATGATGCTCCAATTTCAAGTGCAGAAATGCAAACAAACACGATTGAGTACAACTTTGATCTTTTCAAAAATAAACAAATTTTATATCCTCCAAGTCACCCAGGCCCTTTTTACGTGCTGGTGTCGTCAGAAACCCAAGTTAGCACAAAAATAAGAAATTGTGAACTTCATCTTTTTGAAAAACTGGAAAAAATAAATATTGCCCCTAATTTTCATGCCAAACATGTCGGTTATAATACCTTTAGACTCTCTTTTAATAACCCAAATGCAGCAAACGACATTGTTATAAACCCTAAATTACGTGAAATCGGAATGCAAGCATTTATTCCAGACCGTTTCTTACAAAAATTTTACATCATAAAAAATGTGCCTTTATCTTACTCTGGTGAAAGAATCTTAAATGAAATAAACAGAGAAAATGACTATTCCGCAGTCTCGGTTTATAGATATAATTTCAAAGATGAAAATGGTGTTGAAAAACCGTCAGAAACTATAAAGGTCGGTGTAATTCACGACAAACCCGTTGATGAAGCCAACATGTTCTGTATGAAGGCCTATGTTGAATTGTACGTGCCTCCACTTCGTCTATGTAAAAACTGTGGCAGACTGGGCCACATAGCAATACGCTGCAAATCCAAAAAAAGATGCCTTCTATGCGGATCTAACATAATCTGCCAAAATGACTGCAAAGAAGAAAGATGCCAGATGTGTCTATCCACAACAAAATGTCTAACTCCTTGCAACTCACCTAGGTGCATTCTCTGCAACAAAGTTGATCACTCGGCAAACGACTCGGAGGTTTGTGAAAAATGGAGCTCTGAAAAGTCTATAAGGAAAATCATGGCCTTATCAAACAAGTCCAGAAAAGAATGTGTGCAAACTTTTCATAGCACAAATTACTTTGAAATTCTTGGTGAAGATGAATACCAAAATCAATTTCCTGTCGTGGGGAGACAGCCCAAAAACAAATCCAAAACCTTTAATGAAGAAATAAACAGAACAATTACGAAGGTCAAATACAGCAAAGTTGCTAAAATGCCAATTAAAAGAAACTTACCTGTAGCCAGTCCGGTAAATTTAATTCCATCGAAACCAATTTTCGAATATCAAAGTCGTCACACAGTTTCGGAATTCGAAAAAATGATGAATATGTTTGCTACGCAAATGTCAAATATCTTAAAATCAATTAATTGTTCTGAAGGTTTACAAATTCTAAATCAGTTCCAAAAAGCTATAAATTCAGTGCCATCAAATAGCAGAGACTTAAATTATGTTAATCGAGATGAATTTACTACAACATAATATCCAAAGCTTATCTAAAAACAAAAATATATTAGATTTCTATTTAAATAAGTTAAATATTGATATATGCCTCCTAAGTGAAATTTTCAACTATGAAGACATAAACTTAAACTCAAAAATAAATAATTACAATGTCATTACCAAAAAAAGACACGACAACTATGGAGGTGTTGCCGTTATTTTTAAAAGTAATATCGCAGTAAAAAAACTACAGTTTGACACAAACTTAGACATATTAATATGTGAGACCAAAAATTTATCATCAAACTTAACACTAGTATCTGTGTATTTTCCCCACTCAGTAAAGTCAAATACATTAAAAAAAGAATTAGAAAAACTTCTTATATTCCTAGAAGGAAAATCAAATGTATTTATTTGTGGCGACTTCAACGCAAGATCAAAATACTATGGTGACTCGTGTGACTCTGTTCGTGGCTCGGCTATTAAACAAATTTTTGAAAATTCTGTCTTTCGGTGCATAAATAATGGAGAAACGACTTTTAAAAAATCTTTGGTGGACAATTCACGCGGCTCAGTTTTAGACCTCTCCTTTACTAACACAAATTTGAATGTATCGTGGAACGTACTTAAATCCACAATTGGCGGCAGCCACCATTTTCCTATAAAAATCAATGTTGAAAACAGCACCAAAATAAAAAATCGTTTTCTTTCCAAAAACAAACTGTTCAAAAACCTCGGTACTCTCGAACTTTCTACCGATGTGGAAAAAATACAAAACGCTATACAAAATGAAATTAATAATTCATCTTATGTGATAACATCTAATAGAAAGCCAAAAATCTGGTGGAATGAGTCCATAAACAAGCTATATCGTCTAAGACAAGCAGCACAAAAAATTTTTGATGCTGACAAAAATAATATAAATGCCACAAAGCTTCGGGAAACAATCTCTAACCTTCGTAATGCGATTATACTTGCAAAAAAAAATTCCTTTGCTGCAAAAATTTCTGAACTAAACCAAAATCCAAGTTCCAAATCTCTTTTCAAATTTGTTCGCGGTTGCAAAAATTCTGGTGAATCCAAAAATTCTTCAAAATGGTGTATAGAAAACAACAAACCTTTTTTAAACTACCTAAAAAGTCAAGTTCCAAAAAACTCATCGTCTTTTAAACCAATTTCAAACAAGGATCAACATAATCCTTTCACAATTACTGAACTTCTCGCCGTCCTAAAGAAGAAAAATTCGCCCTCAGCTGCAGGGGTTGATGGTATTACCTATGAAATGGTAAACAAATTATCTCTCAGTGCAAAGGAAAACCTACTCATTGCCCTTAATAACGCCTGGCTTGAATGCCGAATAGAAGATGAATGGAGAAAGATAAAAATCATTCCAATCCCGAAAAGAGGTAAGGATCTAGAAGATTTCAAAGATTTCAGACCGATTGCGCTAATCTCAGTGCTGCTAAAAATAATAAACCTAATGGCCAAGGAAAGACTATCCACATATTTAAATACAGAACAGATTCTTCCTAAAAGAACTTATGCTTACAGAAAGAACATGTCTCCGTCCTTATGTATAAATGATATTCTCCACACAATTACCTCCAATAAGGAAAACGGTGAAAAAGTGATTCTTGTCACCCTAGATGTCAGTAGAGCCTACGAATGCGTCGATATTTCCACTCTTCAAAATATTCTCCTTAAATTAGATTGTCCACTTGATATAATAGCATGGACAATTAATTTCCTCAGTCACAGAACACTCATAATGGGAAATGATAGCACGGAAATTCTAAATGGTGTACCCCAAGGAAGCTGCTTAAGTCCTACAATGTTTAACTTGTATACTATCGGCCTACATGGATTTGCGGATGAAAATACTCACATTTTCCAATTTGCAGATGATTTCATTATCTTATCGCATCACAGAGATTTTGACATGGCTACCAAATTATTGCAAAACAAAGTAGTACAATTCGCTCATATGCTGTCTGATCTAAACCTTCAAATCAACACCGAAAAAACCGCTGTCATGTATGTAGCTAAAGGACCTCGGAAAGTTCCATTGATATCGCTGTCGGGTCAGCTGATCAAACCTGTCAACTCAATAAAGTTTCTTGGGAGGAATATTAAAAACAGTCTCTCATTAAAGGAACATTACGATGATATTATTGGGCAATGTCGCTCTTCTCTAAATGGCCTCAAGATGATCACAACCTTAAAATATGGACTTAACCCTTACTATGCCAACAATATCGCAAAATCAATTATTTTCTCCAAAACTGAATATCAAATATCTTCTATGGCTCATATGCCCACTTATTTAAATAAAAAAGTAACAAGCTATCAGAACCAAATCCTACGGAGAAATCTGGGCCTAACAAGATCTACGCCAATACATGTCGTGTACACTCTAGCAGGTGTACTACCTCCCAAACAAAGATCACAATACTTGGCTGCAAAGGAGCTAATAAAACTCAAAACCTACAACCAAATTCACTACAAAACCTTTACAGAACACACATCAACAAAAACCAGTCTGGGAATGGTCTATAGTAAGTTCAAATCTATAATGGACAATCTCATAATCAACGAAAAAGAGATTCCGTCTCATAAAATCGAAATTAAACTCAACCTCTTCAATGCTCAAAAGAATAATATCAATAGAGAGTGCTTCATAGCAATATATCGCAAACAAATAAATTATTTAAAATCAGAAGGTTTCTGTATTTGGGCCACGGATGCATCGGTGACTGGAAATTCTACAGGCTGTGCAGCCTGTAACATATCGTCAAATCAAAATTTCTTATTTCAATACCTGCAAAAGTATCTTCTCTTACTGGCGAATTACATGCGTTAGACAAAGCAATTGATATAATTATAGAAGATGGAATTTGTCAAGCAGCTATTTTTACAGACAGTAAAAACGCCTGTCTACTACTAGCTAATAATACCGCCAATAACTACTTAATAAACAACATTCTCACAAAAATAAATCATTCTCTGATCTCAAGACTTACGTTTATATGGACGCCATCCCACGTTGGAATCACTCCCAATGAAACCGCCGACTATTATGCAAAACAAGCTGTTACAGTTGGGTGCCCCTTTCCCACGGCCTACTCAGTTAGGGATGCACATAATATCATACAAGAACACCTATGGAAAGAATGGAAAGAGGATTACATGAATATCTCTAAAACTAAAGGAACCTACTTCTCGCAATTCTTTGAAGAACCCACAAAGCTCCAATGGTACAAGGGAACCACTTTCACCCCTGAAAGCATAAAAATCATTAACAGATTGCTAGCTGGTCACACATATTGTAAAAACTTCCTCTTCCTAATGGGGCTTTCCAGCGACAACAAGTGTACCTCCTGTAACACTATAGAAAACGAAAACCACATTATTTTTAATTGCGACAAATTCACACAATATCGTTCTCAATACAAACTCTTTAAAAAATTCACTAACTTACCAACGCTACTGAAAAAATTTAACCACGATGATATGAATGAACTGTTGTCATTCATAAAAAAAAGCAGAATAGTACTGTAAAAGGAAAGGAAAAAAAAACAATACACTGACTTCTGTCACACAAGATATCTAAATTACTTAAAACGCAACGTACGTAAACGTACAAATAAAACGGAAAACGTATTATCTAGCCCTGGTATATGAATACATGTATTCTACCAACAACTCCAACTGACGGGAGAACACATATTCCAAAAAAAAAAAAAAAAAAAAATCTTTGTATTATTTTCTGTTTGTGATTTATTAGTTTTCCTTTGCCAAAAAACTAATAAACTCTCTGGTCATAGCTTATCAGAATGTAAGACGGCTTAATACCAAATTAACCCGCTTATTTGCTGATAGTTTTGACTTCGATTTCTCTGTTTTGTCTTTCACCGAGACCTGGTTAAAACCTAATATATTTGATTCGGAAATTTTATCTAATGAATACGTGATATACAGAAAAGATCGTCTTAAAATTGGTGGTGGTGTCCTCATCGCTATAGTTCGTTGTCGTCTAAACCTGTATATCTTGACATAACTAGCAACATTGAACTCATTGTTGTCTCTGTTAATTTAGGGAAAACTAAATTATTCGTTAGTTGCTCTTACATCCCTCCAAACTCTGAATTATTTATTTATTTATTTCTTCATCAACTATAATACAAAAGGCATTTGGCCAAAATACTGTATTACATAGTAACAACACAAATCCTAAGTATTGGTAATAAACATTCAATTTAATAAAGTTTAAACAATTTCTTAAACCTAACATTAAACATTTTTCATTCGGCTCTCCAGCCACAGTATAAGAATATATACAGAAATATATCAATTACCAAGTAAGCATAGTTCTAATAATTAGCATCATACATACCGAAAAAAGAAGTTATATATATTACCTTTAGCTTAGCTATTAACGTGGTCCATTAACTTGAGACGAAATACATTGTTAGAATGAGAGAAAATGCGTATTTTAAAGGGTAATACATTCCAACACCTGGCAATCCTCACCAGAAATGATCTGGCTTACATAGAGTTTCTATTTCTTGGCATATGGATTTGCGGATTTCTAGTGGACTGACTAAAGACAAAGTTCACAAGTAAGTTCCGGGCCTACCGGTTTTGATAATCTTACGGAACAGAAGCAGTAGCACTCTCATGGCGGGGGCGTTGTTATTTATCTAAAAACAGGCATACCTTTTACAATAAAAGCCAAGTCTGACATAGGGAATCCTATCGAATACATTATCGTTGAAATAAAAACAAATAGAAATCCAATCTTACTTGGATGTGTCTATAGACCAAACAATAACACTAACTTTGATTCCCTTATAAATAACATCAGTATACTCTCCCTCGAATTCACAGATATTATCATAGCTGGTGATTTTAACTGCAACCTTTTAAAGGATTGTAGTCTTTCAATCGAAATGGAAACCGTTGGTCTATTCCCATCGAACATCACTGTTCCTACACACTTTACCAATACCTCTTCAAGCTTGCTTGACATTTTCTTTGTGAGTCGCAAATCAAAAATCTTACTGTATGATCAGCTTTCTGCCTCAGGGTTCTCTAAACATGATCTCATTTACTTAACATACGATTCCAGCATAGATTCAGGTGAACAGAGTATAACATATCGTGATTTCAAGAATACAAATTTTATGTTGTTAAATCAATTACTTGAAAAAACATCATGGGATCAATTATATCGGTTAGAATCAGTTGATGATCAATTACAATTTATCCAAAATCGAATAAACTACTTATTTAACAACTGTGTCCCAGAAAAAACAATCATCATTAGAAGCAAACAGCCCCCTTGGTTTAAGACTCATATTAGATGTCTAATTGTTTCAAGCGTTTCAAAACTCCAGAGCTTCATGAGTGTTTTAGATCTGCTAGAAGAACTGTTACAAATGCAATTAATGCTGCAAAATTTTCACATTCGTCATCTGGGTATGTTTACTTTTTACAAACTCTTGTACTCTTGTTCTTACAACATAACCACCATCTTGTAATTTTGCTTTCAATAAAGCTTTTTATTTAATTTATAAAACAACTTTTTATTTCTATTTATTTTTCATAAAAATCATCGCTCACGGCGAAACAGTATTAAAGAATCTATATTTCACTAAAAGTAAAATAAAATAAACAAGTAAAAGTGTTAAGTTCGGCCATGCCGAATCCTATATACCCTCCACCATGGATAGCATGTGACCTCACAAAATAACTCAAACCTAAAGAAAATAACACCGAAAACACAAAAAATATAGTAGATGAAAACAGTAGGAATAACAACAAGTTACTTATTGTGATTCCGGACGGACGGACAGACGGATATGGCTAAATCGTCTTAGAATTTTACGACGATTAAGAATATATATATATACTTTATGGGGTCTCAGATCAATATTTAGAGTTGTTACAAACGGAGTGACAAAATGAATATACCCCCCCATCCTATGGTGGAGGGTATAAAAATTGACTGATATTGTCCATTTCCAATCCCAAGTTACCTGCAGATATAATAAGTATAACAAATATCATTTATCTAGCTCAATAATTGTAGTGTGATTACAACAGACCGACGATTAAGAATATATACTTCATGGAGTCTCACACCAATATTTAGAGTTTAAACAAGTAAAAGCGTTAAGTTCGCCATGCCGAATCTTATATACCCTCCACCATGGATAGCATGTGACCTCACAAAATAACTCAAACCTAATGAAAATAACACCGAAAAACACAAAAAATATAGTAATTGAGAACAGTAGGAAAATATATTGGATGAGAGCAATAGGAATAACAACAAGTTAGATCCTATATATGGGAGCTACATATATCTAAATATGGACCGATATCGCCCATTTTCAATTACAAGGTACCTGCTGCTATAAGAAGTATATATACCAAATTTCGTGATTACAACAGACGGACGGACATGGCTAAATCGTCTTAGAATTTTACGACGATTAAGAATATATAGAGGTGAAATGAATTTTAACCTCAATATTTAGGATCAATATTTAGAGGTGAAATGAATTTTAACCTCAATATCAATATTTAGGATCAATATTTAGAGGTGAAATGAATATACCCCCCATCCAATGGTGGTGGGTATAAAATAATTTGTGCTACTTGTATAACTTAGAAATTCTATATACAATTTATTATAAATTATAAAACATAAACAATATATGTATAGTGAATGTAATAGGTTGAAAATTAACGTTCAGCTGCAGCGGAACTGAATGGAAGTGCTAATAAATTAAAAGGAAGATAGAAAGATTTGCGAAACATGTTTCACAGTTTTTTTATAGGGGCAATTTTTCCCCAAAAAGATGAGATTTTAGTGTCTATAAAACGGAGTAAATGTCACTCTGTTATAATCAAATAGAGGTCACATTCAACAAGATTAGGGAATTTCTTAACAATTGGCAATATTGAGAAATCTTAATTGGAAACCACGTTTTCGGGGGTTACCATATTCAACAGCTTTAAACTTTCGTTTTAAAAATCGATTCTCTTTTCTGATTGAGTTAAATCATTTTTAATGAAGTTTTCCGCATTTGAGACAGTGCATATTTTGGAAAAACCAAAGTGATTGATTTTATTAATTTTAGAAGAAAATTAGATTTTCTGCTTGAATTTCCTTGTTCAAATTATTAATAACTGGTAGAATATACGTTAGAAAGAAAAAATTGCATTTGAATCTGCTTGTCATTTCTTCTTCAATGCTACCAGCACAAATTCCTTGTACTTCATAATAACACGAAATGAAATTTTAATTGTAAAGAATCCCATTGCTCAAAAATTCTTAAAAATAACACCCTCGAGCGAAAGCCACCGTGTGTGTATTGCTAATATCGAACATTTTTGCAAAAGAGTCCTACAACTACAAAGGCATTGAATTCTCACTGTCTGTTGCTAATCCAACCATATTTTGCAAAGGAATTTTGCACGACCCAAATATTCTTTGATTTTTCATGGCGGTAAAAATAGGCCCAAAATCTGCCCAAATTTGGTCCGAAAGGTCCAGAACGGCAACACTGGTCTACAGCCTTTTTATCTATCCAGCATCTCTTGTCTCGTCGGGCGCTATGGTGTCGGTCTAAGGGTATCTCTTAAATACCGGTGAATGCGTCCTGCGTCTGTCAAACTCGATTTCAAATGTATGAAAATTTACTACAGCTACCCAAATACGCAAAAAATCCGAATTTGACAGTGCGCTTACAACTACAACGAAAGAAAACAAAACAACAACAAAAGAAAACAAACACAAACAGATGACAAGCAGCATTTCATTTTTTATACCCTCCACCATAGGATGGGGGCATATTCATTTTGTCACTCCGTTTGTAACACCTCTAAAATATTGATCTGAGACCCCATATTCTTAATCGTCGTAAAATTCTAAGACGATTTAGCCATGTCCGTCGTTGTAATCACGCTACAATCTATAATACTTGAGCTAGGTGGCTGAAATTTGGTATAGATACTTCTTATAGCTGCTAAGCTAACTTGGGATTGAAAATGGGCGATATCGGTCCATATTTAGATATAGCTCCCATATATAGCATCTATCTTGTTGTGATTCCTACTGTTCTCATCTACTTTTTTTTGTGTTTTTCGGTGTTATTTTCTTTAGGTTTAAGTTATTTTGTGAGGTCACATGCTATCCATGTTGGAGGGTATATAAGATTGAAGAAGGGAACATGGCAAGCAATTTCTCTGGAGTTTTCAACACCAAGTAAATTCCAAAACTTTAAAATATGTGCCAGTATTTTTGTCTTAATGTTTATTCATTCAACAGAAACGTGGGGAACCTATTAATGCTGCTTGGACGCAAGGAATTCATTTTCAAGAACACATTTTGATTCCGGTCGGATCGAACCCAAGAAAATCGTTAGTCCAGGTGTTTGTTCTTCCTACAATGCAGCATGTGACGCGAGCTTGTTCCGAAAAGTTTTTATTTCCATAGCTTTACGATGCTGCAACGCATTTGAATTCCATGTTCAACGAGGACATTTGGAAATATCAATTGAAACTGGTCAATAAACAATTCTTTACTTTGAAGCATGATTAAAAGATAAAATTTGATTTAGTCCCAACATGGCAAGTGCCACCAGGGAACCGACAGCTTCGATAGATGTGGATGTCGTTTACAAAGTCAGGAGGAGAATTACAGGTCTTTACATTTTGCACCACACAATTTGACTTCGGTGGACAAACCCAACATCCTTAGATACTCCACGATTACGGAAATAGTTCTTCTCTAATGAAAAACAGCATCTTGCAAACAAACAAATTAAAACATAACTACAATGCTGAAAAGTCAGCTGTTTTTTGTTTACTGCGTATTTGGGTACAGCGTGCGTTATCCGTAGTGCGTTTTTTTGACAGACGCTGACGCATTCACTGGTATTTAAGAGACACCCTAAAATGGTGTATTCAGATTGTAGACGTGATTTTGTGCTTCTTGTCTTTGCTGTGTTTATGGCATCTTTAAGTCGACCTCTTTGTTCGATAAGTCTCCATGTTTCATCAGACATCCATGTTTTACGGTTGCTTTGCTTGAACCCGAGTTCACTGTAAATAAATCAAAATTATTACAAAATATTTGGTTAAAGAAAGAGTTATAAGCTTTTCCCTTATCTCCCAAACTTCCTTTGACCAATTTTTCCAGGGACTGACCGTGCGCATGATAATAGCATTTTTTTTTTTTTTTTTTTTTTTTTCTCTCAAACGAACGTTCCCAACGCAACCACTCTTACCCGCCCCTTCCGACCGAGGGGGCCACATCCCCATGACGTAGGGATTGCGTACACACCATGATCCGGACCATGGCGGGTTAATAGTAGAGGGTGGAAATACCAGCTACAGAAAAATTTCATCAGCCGGCACATGCAAACAATAAAAGTAGTCTACTTACACATTTAAAAAAGATATTATTCTAGATCTAACTACATCAATTTCTACATCAATGTCAATAACTTCATATAAAGTGTTAAAATCCATGCACATTCTACGAATGGGCTCTGCCGAAGCATAATTGGTACGTTGAAAATCAATATGTAATAATTGGTAATATCTGGAAGGTCTACAAGGTACATTGAATCCAATCCTAGACAAAATAAAATTAGAAGGAACATCACCATTTATAACTTTCAGCACCATGGTTGTGTTCAGCATAATACGTCTACTCTTGAGAGTAGGCAGTCTTATCAAACTCAACCTGCTAGTATAGGGTGGAAGACTAAAATCACTATTCCAATGAAGATGTCTTAAAGCGAATAATAAAAATTGTTTTTGAACCGATTCAATCTTATCAACGTAGCATTATATAGTAAAATAATTTTGAACTTAAATGTTTATTGATCGAAATGTATTCGATCAAAATGTAGAGATCATAGAATGCAATTATGTTAATCTTATGGCGAAAGTAACACAATAGTGCCGTTTTCGGAAAAAAGGGCAATGAAATGTTGCACTTTTTTGCAGAAACGAATTCGCTATTATTAAATTCGTTTTAATATTGTTGTAAAAATTTGGCTGTGTATGTCGAAATTATGGATTATAAAAAATTCGCAATATAATAATATTGCAAATATCGGGTACTTTATAAAACGACATACAAATGTTCATATTTATGGGAAATTATGTTATAGTTTTAAATTTCCGCGATTCAATTAATTAAGATCGGTATTTTGGTTAAAAATGTTTTTTTATCGCGACAACTAGCGAAAGGAAGATCAGATTTTAATCTCTTCAAAGTTGAGTAGAGGGGCTGATTATGAACAAAACCTCATTAGCCGTAAAACAGACTCACTTAGACTATCCAGTCCATTTTGTTACCAAAGGGACGTATAGGAAAACATAAGAAAACACAAGACCTTTAGACAGACATTTATATACACCAGGATGAGAACTCATGCCCATCTGTGTATGCTTTGCAGTCAGGGGCAATCGACGGTATTTACACGAAGCATTGCTGATACCTGGGCGCCTTAGCAAGTAATAGGTTTTGTGCCACCCAGTCCTTGCAACAGTACCGGGATCTATGCTGTGGTGGACATGTATCTCCCCTACAGTAGTGGTTGTACCTAAAACAAACTCCCCTAAGTCCGAAATGTTATGCTAGATATACACGAGGCAAACGTTACATTACATGTTGACGCAACCGTTGCTTCGTGTGTTATCCATTAATGTTCTTGCTGCTGGAACCGTTGTAGATATATCAACAATTTTAATATTTTTGATCGGTTGCAGCGACCGTTGCTTCTGCTGTATCTATAAAAGACCTTGAAAGACATGAGAAACCCGACCCTGCATCTCTGACCACCAAAGTGGACACGGAGTATTTTTGAAGAACACCATATTGAAAGGCTGCGCTCCAGATGAACCGCCTGCAACCAAAGGCCTTCGGTAGCTTAGTAGTTAGTGCGTTAGACTTGGATCCCGAAGGTGCTGGGTTCAACTCCCAGCCATGGCACCGGAAAAATTTAACATCAACATTTCATGTTTTCATCATACAGGGTGGCTGATATGTAATGCAACAAAGTAAAGCGCTATATTTTTTTAATTTTTTTTTAAATTTTATTGTTCAAAAGCAAAAAATTTCGGAAATAACATAAAATTTTAGAAACAGTTTAGATTTGTTCGAATTGGCCACCTTTGGCACGAATTATGGCCTTCAAACGGCCGACAAAGCCATCACACGCTGCACGAAAGTGGCTCTGCGGTATTTTGGCCCATTCCTGGCGAAGCGCCGTCTTGAGATGATCGATACTTTGGTATTTTTTAGTGCGAACCTTACTCTCTGAAATGCCCCAGGCGCAAAAGTCCAACGGATTGAGATCCGGAGATCTTGGTGGTCATTGTGCGGTAGAAATGAAGCGAGGAACCTCCTTTTTAAGTCATTCTTGGTTGACGCGTTCTGAGTGCGATTGTGCTGAGCCCTGTTGGAATGTCCATGGTCTGCGGCCGAAATGTTTGTCTGCCCAGGGCTTCAATACTGTCTTTAGGACATTTTCCCGATAATATTTGGCATTTATTTTGACCCCATGGTCGATGAATACGAGCGGGGAGCGACCATCGGCCGTTACGGCGGCCCAAACCATTACCATCGGCGGCGCTTGAGTTCTGGTGGCCAATCGAAGGTGTAAATTTTCAGCTGACCTCTTTGGCAAGTAAACCCGATCATTTTGTTTGTTCACAAACTGCTTAATTTGGAATGGCTTCTCATCGGAGAAAACCAAATTCGGTAACTGGCCACTTTCGTGCAACTCCTTGGCTCTTTCCAGTCTAACTTTTTTGTGCATCGGTGAGCTCTTGCACTTTTTGGAACTATAATGGCTTTAGTCCAAGCTCATTTTTTAATATGTGTTGTATCCATTCTCGCGATATGTTCAGCTCACGAGCAATTTTTCTACCACTGCGGCGTGGATTTCGATCAAATCTGGCCTTTACTTTTCGGATCATTTCTGGTGTTGTTACCGTTTTTTTCGTCCACTTTTTGGACGCGATGCAACACTACCAGTATCACGGTAACGAGCAATGGTACGAGAAACAAAAGATTTATTCACATTTAAATGCTGGAGGGCTGTAACGATAGCCACTTGTGTTTTTCCACCCAAATATAAAGCAATCACACTATCACGCTTGAATTCCATCACGAATAACTTTTTTCCTGAATGCAATAGATCAAAATGCTTTTGTAAGCTTGTAAACAATAAAATGAACTGTCACTGAAATAAATCTGTCAGCTATCAGACTAGCGGCTTCGAAATGATAACAACCTGAAGTTGGTTGCAATACATATCAGCCACCCTGTAATTCCAGTTTCTGCAGCTAAAAATAACTCACCGGGCGCACTACCACTACAACAACATCTGATCACACAAGTCAACCATGATACAATAATTGTAAAGGTAGTCTCAAGCTAACAGCTGATTACAATTTTTTTATTTTGGCGTGTTTGACAGCATTTTGGTTGTCAATCTCATTGTTTACATTCCAAATGTTTGTTTACATTTTTTGTCAGCAGTGGAGAGCGAAAAAAGGAAACGTATGAGTTTAAATTGAAATTGGAAAAAAGTAATAGGAAGTGAAAAAAATAAGACTGAGTGAAAAAATATAATATAAAGTGGAGAAAACAATAAAAAATTATTGTTGTTTTAAAATTATATTGTGTGTTTGTTTTTATTTTAAAAAATATATACCTTTCTAATAAGAAAAAATGCGCAAGTGTCGCATTTGTGACAAACGTGATGACCATGGAAATGGATCGTTTTTCAAAATACCGAAAGATGGAGAGCTCCGATGGAAGTGGTGTCAGGCTAGTGGTATTGCATTAGAAAGCGGTCAGTTCATCTGCGTAAGAGGTGCAAAAAAGAGCGTGCTGTTGACTAATGCAATACCATTTGTTGTGTCTGATCTGTGTCAAACGCCACCTCTAGAGTAAGTAACTCCAGTATTGGAAGCAATGAATATTTATGTCCTTTTTCTAATTTTGTGTCAGTTTTCCATCGATAAGCTCCGACAAAAATTAATTTTTAATTAATTTTAAAAATCAAAAACTTTTTACCTAATAGTCTAATAAATAAATTAGTTATTTAAATTAAATATTTTCATTTTTATACGTATGTTTGTTTGTTTTAAATACCAACTTCTTTCAACCTCCTCCCCCTCAATAAAACATGGTGGCGTTATTAACAAGTGCTTTATATATTTGTCATTCTGTTTATAGTTGAAATGTCATTTTCATTACATTTCTAATTTTCTTTTGTTTACATTTTCCGAAGAATATATTTCAATAAAGTTTCATCAGACACGAAAAAAGCATTTTTGTTTGTAGTTGAAATGTTTTTGTTTGTAGTTGAAATGTTTTTCTAACAAAATTTTTCATTTTATTTAGTTTTTTTAACTGTCCTGTAAAGTGTTCAAATATGATGATACGCCCTTTCTCGTTTCTGATGACGATATGTATGTAAACATACTTATCGAAAAACCCCTGTTTGGTTCATTAAGCGTAGTGTTGAATGTGTCAAATAGTCTTTATGATTTACGTATATCCAGTTATTCACTGAAGATGCCGGACGCCTTCCACAGTCGTCTTTGTTTTCTTTATCCATATTGACTTCCAAATTCCTATCTTCTGCCGCTGTTTTTCTTTTTAGTTGAAGGTTGTTCCATTTGTTTTTCAGTTTCCGGGGGGTTTTTCACTTTTTTCATTGTTACATATGAAGACGTTCAAAAGCCACCACTGACATACGTGGCGTTCGATTGTTGCGTTCCAGGAATGTTTGTGACGTTTATCCATATTGCGGCACACGGTCACGTTGCTTAGGCTGTTGAATGGTTTGCATGGTTTCTCCTGTGGCCGTCGTTTCTCCATTTACACTTGATAAGGGGGAGGAGAACCGTTGTCTTTAGTACTCGTTGTTTTCTTGCAAAAAAATCCTTTTCGTTGCCTTTGTGGTTTTTGCATTGCTGTAGCCCAAGATTCCAAATTCTTGGCGAAGAATTTAGCTGCTACTGCAACTGCCACATCACATCTCAAACTACTGCACTTTTTACGTTTTCTCTTCGATGAGGTACCTTGGCCAGTACCACCGGAGGGTGTCACATTAAGATAACAAAAATCAAAATCGAGATTTTATGACATTTTTATTTTTCTTCACTAACTTTTGTTATTTAACAAACAAAATTCCGAGTTTGTTGTTGAATTGTTGTGCTCACTCTGTCACTGACGTCCATCTGTCAGTTCAATTTGACAACCAAAATGGCAAAAATACGCAGGGTTGTACCGCACTTTTTGTTGTTGGGCTTATGAGACTACCTTTACAATTATTGTATCATGCAAGTCAACAGGGAAGCTAAAAATAGACATAACACCACGACGACTATTAACAGATATGCAACGCTTCTAGTGGAGAATAGAAACGGCAAGACTCAAATAACATCCATTCCCTGATATTAACATACGAATGTTAATTTACAACCGGACAACATTGAGTGGGTGAAAACAACATAAGGTTCCCGCGATAATCGGATATATGCCGGAACGAAGTCTGTAATAGAAATAGACTTAAGGATTATCAACTCAGCGTCTCCAAGCTGCTACAACAACAACAACCTGCAACAAGCTATTCAACAAGGCCTTTAATGATTGGGATGCATATAAAGGGCAACTCAAGATCTATAAGAAGGAGCTGAGGAAGTCGCAAAGACGCTCCTGGTATTCCTTTTGTGGCGAAGTGGAAAAGGTCTCCCACGCCGCAAAGCTGAGGAAAGAACTATCCACTTCTCCTTGTACAGTGGGGTATTTGCAGCATGAGGCAAACAACTGGACAAAAAACAGCGAGCAATCGGTAAGTGTACTGCTCGACAAACATGTCGAGAGTGCGAGTGGACTGCGAGCGTCGCTAGCTTGTTGACTGAGAGACCAGACGGCATCACTCCAGCAGAAATGCAGAAAATGTTAAAGTACATTATCCCCTGGCTGCAGAAAATTTATGTAGGCTGTATTAGGCTTTCATACATCCCGAATCGATGGAGGGATACCAAATTGGTATTCATACCCAAAGCGGGGAAGATATCGCACACTAGGCCAAAGGACTTCAGACCAATTAGGCTATCCTCTTTCCTATTGAAAAGTCTGGAAAGACTTTTAGATTACTTCATTAGGCAAAACCTGGATACAAAACTCCTGTCGGTGAACCAACATGCTTACAATAAGGGAAAGTCTACCCTGCACGAACTTGTGAGCACTATCGAATCGTCCCTATATTTCAAAGAATTCACCATGGTGGCGTTTCTTGACATAGAAGGGGCATTTAACAACATACACCCAGATGCGGTAATAGCGGCATTGTCACATCTAAAGGTGAACTCTAGCTTGATTAGACTTATTCAAAGACTACTCAACAGAAGACGCATAACAGCATGTCTAGGGTCCACAACTCTAACAAGGTTTGTAAACAGGGGGACCCCACAAGGAGGAGTACTGTCTCAACTAATTTGGAACCTAGCGGTGAATGAAATCCTGCTAGATCTAGAACGTTGTGGCTGCAAGGTCGTGGCATATGCGGACGACCTGGCAATCGCAGTGAGTGGCAAATTCGAAAACATCCTCCGAGATATTGTACAGGTGGCTCTGAACAAGTTGGCTAGATGGGCCAGAAGCAGTGGTTTGGGTGTTCACCCAAACAAGACAGAATTGGTTCTCTTTACTAGGATGAATAATGTCCCTCATGTGGACCCTCCTCCTCGGATAAATGGAACAGATCTAGTCTTTTCTGAAAGTGCAAAATTTTTAGGAATAATTTTGGATAGGAAGCTGTCATTCAGACTAAACGTACTGGAACGTGTAAAGCAGGCCAACATCGCCCTATATTCCTGCAGGAAGGCTGTAGGGTCGCTGTGGGGCCTCTCCTAAAATGTTCCATTGGATATATATAGCAGTGGTTCGTCCAATACTGTTATACGGCATTGTGGTTTGGTGGACGGCAACTGACAAACTAACCCTCACAAACCTGCTATCAAGGGTTCAGAGAACTGCCTGCCTGTGCATTAGCGGAGCGTTAAGGACTACAGCGACTGAGTCTCTACAAGCCCTTCTCCATATACTGCCGATTAATGTTGTGGCGAGAAAGTTGCAACCAAAGCGGCACTAAGATTAAACTGCCTATCAATGTAGAGGTACAAAAACCACGGTCACATGAGGATATCAAAGTGTAGTGCTATGGTAACCGACCAAGTGGGCTATATATCAACGGTGCTCACCTTTGAGAAGAACTACATCACTATGATACCAGCCAGGGATGAATGGGATTGCAGAATACCCGGAAATAGAAACCATATCCACTTCTATACGGATGGTTCGCAGCATGATGAAAAGGTTGGCTTCGGAGTACACTGTGAGGAACTTAATTTGGATATAGCTCACAGACTACCAGATACCTGCAGTGTCTATCAAGCCGAAATAATGGCAATATGGGAAGTCGCCAAGTGGCTGAGTCGCAACATAGTAACCAACACTGGCGTTGTCATTTACTCGGACAGCCAGGCTGCCATCAATTCTCTGGAGGCAACATCCCTAAATTCACAAACAGCCCTCGACTGCCGCAGATCTATTAACGAGATGGCTGAGCAGTTTAATATACCCATCATATGGGTGCCTGGACATAGGGATATCCCTGGGAACTGCAAAGCCGATGAACTTGCTAGGAAAGGGACGACATTACAAATTTTCGCAGAATTTGCATATATTTGTGCGCCACTATCCACGTGCAAGCTTTGGCTTAGGCAAGAGGCAATCAGGCAGTCCAACGAAAGATGGGCAGAAATCGGCACCTGCAGGTTAGCTAGACAAATCGGGCCAAAGTATGACCTGAGAAGATCAAAATATCTCCTCGCACTAGAGAGGCAAAGATTGTCTACGTTAGTATCAATTCTGACGGAACACTGCATGATCGGCGAACACGCCAAAAGATTGGGTATTGACTCTAATGACTTCTGCAGAAGCTGTGGAGATGAGGAAGAAGTGGAGAGCATTGAGCACTTGCTATGCGACTGCCCCGCTCTGAGTAAACGACGACTGGACATACTGAGGTCGGTCTTTCTAGGCAGCCTAACAGATCTTTCCAGTACCGATATTCGTACTATCGACAAATTTGTATATCAAACAGGTTGGTTTCGGTGAGGGGCATTTCAGCCCGTGGTAACACTAGGGACCTAAACTGGTCTATGTGAGCTTGTATAAAAAAATACGGCTGCCACCCTAACCTAAACCTAAACTGCCTATCAATGTGGAGGTACAAGAACTACGGTCACATGAGCATATCAAAGTGCAGTGCTATGGTAACCGACCGAGTGGACTATATATCAACGGTGCGCACCTTTGAGAGGAACTACATCACTATGATACCAGCCAGGGATGAATGGAATGGCAGAATACCCGGAAATAGAAACCATCTCCACTTCTATACGGATGGTTCGAAGCTTAATGAAAAGGTTGGCTTCGGAGTACATTGTGAAGAACTTAATTTTGATATAGCTCACAGACTAACAGATACCTGCAGTGTCTATCAAGCCGAAATAATAGCAATATGGGAAGTCGCCAAGTGGCTGTGTCGGAACATAGTAACCAACACTGGCGTTGTCATTTACTCGGACAGTCAGGCTGCCATCAATTCTCTGGAGGCCACATCCCTAAATTCACAAATAGCCCTCGACTTCCGCAGATCTCTTAACGAGATGGCTGAGCAGTTTAATATACACCTCATATGGGTGCCTGGGCATAGGGATATCCCGGGGAACTGCAAAGTCGATATACTTGCTAGGAAAGGGACGACTTTACAAATTCTCGAAGAATTTGCAAGAGACAATCAGGCAGTCCAACGAAAGATGGACACAAATCGGCACCTGTAGGGTAGTTAGACAAATCTGGCCTAGGTATGACCTGAGAAGGTCAAAATATCACCTCGCACTAGAAAGGAAAAGATTGTCTACGTTAGTATCAGTTCTGACGGGACACTGCCTGATCGGCGAACACGCCAGAAGATTGGGTATTAACCCCAATGACGTCTGCAGAAGCTGTGGAGATGAGGAAGAAGAGATCATTGATCACTTGATATGCCACTGTCCCGCTTTGAGTAAACGACGACTGGACCTACTGGCGTCGGCCTTTCTACGCAGCCTAACAGATCTTTCCAGTACCAATATTCGTGCTATCGATACATTTGTATATCTAATAGGTTGGTTTCGATGAAGGGCATTTTAGCCCGTGGTACCACTAGGGACCTAAACTGGTCTATGTGAGCTGAGGAAAAAAAAATGAAAACGGCTGGCCTAACCTAAAAAGCCCATGATGGGATGATAGAGTTTCCAGATTTTGTATCGTGTAGTCACCTAGATAGCGACGTCTTCGTCTTGATAGAGTAGGACATTGACAGAGAAGGTGTTCGATTGTCTCCAGTTCCTCCTCATCCTCACAGAGTCGGCAGAATCACTCTGCCACCTTGATGTTAAAGATCTAACATTACAGTGGCCAGTCAGCGTGCCAATCATTAAACGGACGTCCCTCTTTGTGAGGATAAGAAGATTTTTGGACCTAGATTTCGATATGGCTGGCCATAGAGATTTAGTGATTTTACAGTCAGATTTGCTCGACCATTTCTGGTTTGCCAGGTCTTTGTAGAAATAATCTATGTTACTGAAAAATTCGCATAAGGGGGATATAGTGATGGCTCAACCCTTGCGGCGTCCATCGCTGATCCATTTCGCGCGAGTTCGTCAGCCTTCTCGTTCCCGGGATATCACAGTGTCAGGGTCCCAGCACTGTCTGATTATGTCTGCCAATTGCTGCAGTTCCAAACGGCACTCATTAACCACCTTTGACTTAATAGTGGTTGACTTCAGTACCTTCAGAGAAGCCTGACTATCAACATAGACTGTTATGTTGTTGTTGTTGTAGCAGCATGGAAACGCTGAGTTGATAATCCTTAAGTCTATTTCTGCTACAGACCTCGTTCCGGCATATATCCGATTATCGCGGGAACCTTATGTTGTTTTCATCCACTCAATGTTGTCCGGTTGTAAATTAACATTCGTCTGTTAATTTCAGGGAATGGATGTTATTTGAGTGTTGCCGTTTCTATTCTCCACTAGAAGTGCTGCATTTCTGTTAAGCTTCCCTGTTGACTTGGGTGATCAGATGTTGTTGTTGTGGTAGTGCGCCCGGTGAGTCATTTTTAGCTGCAGAAACTCGAAGTATGATGAAAACATGAAATGTTGATGTTAAATTTTTCTGGCTGGGAGTTGAACCCTGCACCCTCGGGATCCAAGTCTAATGCACTTACCACTAAGCTACCGAAGGTCACATAGACTGTTATGTGATCATCTTGCCCGCGTTTTCGTCGATTTATCAAGCTGAGGGCTTATAGTATAGCAAAGATCTCCGCCTGGACAACGCTGCAGGTGTCGGCTAACCTGTAGGACGTATTTATGCCAAGAGATTCGCTGAAAATGCCCCTGTGCCTACATCCATCTTTGAACTCTCAGTGTACATTGCATGGCCCTCCAAAGGAAGGTTTCCGCATGAGCAGTCTGTTCTGGGGGTCATTATGTCGAGATTTGAGGAGAATTTCTGAACTGTTGACAAATAGTCTGTCGGTCCTGCCAGAGCCCCTAGATCAGAAATTCTTAATGCCTCAATGAGAATGGCCGAGTGGCCCCAATCCGCGTTACGCCACACACGAGCTCTCGGAGTCTGAGAGCGCATTTTGTAGCACCGCACTTAACAAATAGACCTACATGTTGTAGGTTAATACCACGTCGAGGGCCGCCTGCGGTGTGCTCTTTCTCGCACCGGATTATAAATAATGACGCTGTTCTTTGTACTTTCTCTAACTTTTTAAGATGATATTTAAATTCGGACGCCTTCCACCATACCACTGAACTATAGGTAAGTATAGGACTCACTATAGCTGTATACATCCAGTGGATGGTACTTGGCTTGAGCCCCCAGCTTTTACCTATGGAGTTTCTGCACGAGTATAGTGCGTTTAATCCCTTTTTGACTCTTTCCTCTGTGTTTCTTTTCCATCTCAATTTCCGGTCAAGTATGACACCAATGTATTTAGCCTTAGAGGACAGATTCAGCTCCACTCCTGCCAGAATGGGTTTGGTGTACTGTTGTATCTTATTCTGTCTGGTGAATAGTATTAGCTAGATAGCCTCCTAAGAGCACCCTGAATAAGATCGGTGATAGTCGAAAGAAGTTTTCCTCCAACCATGATGACAACTTTATCTGCGTAGGCGACAATTTCTCTCTCTCTCTCTCTTTCTTCCTCAAATGATCTGAGTATTCCATTTAGTACCAAGAGCCACAGGAGGTGGCAGTACCCCCATTAAGGAGTTCCTCTGGTTACCATCTTCCTAATGGAGCCATCTGCAGTGATGCGTTAATGATTCTGCTGTTTAGCATTGAATCAATCCAGTCAACCAGTAGAGGGGAAATATCCACATCCATTCACATTATTGAAGGCTCCTTCTATGTCTAGGAATGTAGCCAAAGTGTATTGGTTTTTTCCTAGATTACCCTCAATATAACCCACCACGTCATGAAGAGCACTGTCAACAGAGCCACCCTTGATGTACACTAGATAGGTCGATGCCCCCTAGATTTGAGGATTATTCAAAGACAATTTCAGAAAAAAAATTAAATTTTTTTGGTGCACCCTACATACCGCCCTTTTAGTTTTCTTTATCCTGTGTTGCTATTTGTCCTTATCGCTGTAGTTAGTTCGTTGTCATCAGAACGTGTCTTTGTTGACATAACTAACGACATCGAATTCATTGTTGTCTCTGTTAATTTGGGGAAAACCAAATTATTCGTCAGTTGCTCTTACATCCCTCCAAACTCGGAATTATCTGTTTATGATAATCACTCATCGGCTATCGGCAGAGTGGTTTCGACGTTGATCGAATTATAATTCTAGGTGATTTTAAACTACGCTCCATTTCCTGGCTTTCATTGCCCGATACTGAGGCATTTATTCCCCTAAATTCTTCATCAAGCTCTTTTGAGTAGACCTGCGATAATGTCAGGCGTTTTTCTGATCTCGATCTATTCCAGATTAATGGGATTCCTAACTCAATCGATAAATTACTTGATTTAGTATTTGTTGATAATTCCCAATTATTCGATGTTTACAGAATTTCTCCAATTTCTATATCGGAGGATAATTACCACCCTACGCTGGGTATTTCCATGACGTATGATATGGTGGACACTCCCTGTGTACACACCCCAAGTGATGAGGGTGCAGTTTTTTGTTTCAAAAGAACAAATTTTGATTTGCTTAATGCTATGCTCCTCGACGTTGATTGGGATTGTATCTGTTATTGTGATGATTCAACTCACATTGACTCAGCTATTGAGCAGTTTTATAACGTATTGAATAATTGTTTTCAACAATCTGTTCCGAAGATTAGTGTTAAAAATTCTAATAGACCACCATGGTATTCTCCTGCTTTGACTGCTATTAAGAACTTGAAGAGCAGACTATTTAAAAAATTTAAAAAATCGGGTTCGGAGACCGATTATGCAAAGTATGCTATTGCCAGATCTCAATTTAATATTGAATCTAGCAGATGTTATGAAATCTATTTAGAGAAGTTAGCCCTCAATTTTAAGTCTAATCCTAAATCTTTTTGATTTTGTAAATATGAAACGTAGATCTAATCCAAGACCTTCTATGGTTAGAATGGATAGTGAGGAATTCTGTGGTGACCAATCAATCGCCAATGCTTTTGCAAAATTCTTTACATCAACCTATTCTCATCAACAGAGACAATTAGACGTCCCCTACCCTTACAATATTCTTTCATTGAATCAGTTTAGCATACCTTATTGTGATTTTTCATTTGTATTTTCGAGTTTGGTCAAGTTTAATTCTTCTAATAGTGTTGGTCCTGATGGCGTACCTAGTATAATCCTCAAAAATTGTGCTCAAAGTCTTGTCCTTCCGCTCACATTACTATTTAATACTTCGTTAAAATATGGCTATTTCCCATCCATTTGGAGAACATCTTACTTACCCCTCTTCATAAATCTGGAAGCCTCACTGATACTATTTAATACTTCGTTAAAATATGGCTATTTCCCATCCATTTGGAGAACATCTTACTTACCCCTCTTCATAAATCTGGAAGCCTCACTGAATTATCGTGGAATCGCAAAATTAAGTATAATTCCAAAACTTTTTGAGAAAATGGTTACTGAGATTTTATCTCATAAAGTATCGTCTATTCTAAGTCCATTCCAACATGGATTTCGTAAAGGTGTTTCAACTGTGACAAATTTGGTGCAATTATCTTCTCAGGTTATAAACGAGTTTGTTCTTGGTAATCAGACAGACGTGATTTATACAGATTTTAGTAAAGCTATCGATAGAGTCAATCACAAACTCTTAATACATAAGCTGGATCTTATTGGTTTTAGTAACAACTTATTGCGTTGATATCGTCTTATCTTGATAGACGTATTCAGATTGTGAAATTTGGTAGATCCTGTTCTGATCCGATTTTGGTTCCATCTGGGGTTCCCCAAGGTAGCCATATTGGTCCCATTCTGTTTCTGCTATTCATCAACCATTTGCCAATCAATTTCTAGTTCTAATTTACTGACGTATGCAGATGATGTTAAGATATTTTATTCTTATAAAACATCTGAAAATTCAATACTCCTTCAAAATGATTTGGTTAGTTTTGGACATGGGTGTGATATAAATTGCATGGACCTTAATCTTAAGAAATGTAAACATATGTGTTTAATGTTAACCAACATTAAACCATTTTTATTATTTATCATATACTCTAAATTTGATATTTGTATATTTTCATTACTTTAAGTCGAATGTATAATAACCTACAGAACGACCCGGGCTAATGTACGTTCTTTATTTACCCTACATTCGTTTATTATTTACTTCATACATTCTTTTCCTTATTATACATAGCTAATAAGTAACTGACCTTCCTCAGTTGTTTTCTTTTCTTTCATTTGCATGCTTCTCTGCTTTGAATAATAACATACAAGAGAGAAGGGCTACAACAACAGCATCAACACTCTCGTCTGCCTATGATCATCGCATAGGCAACGGAGTGCGTGTTGTTGTTGTTGTTTCTAATGCGATTGCCAAATCTGGTTTTCTGCTTCACTTGTGTGAAGCGGAGCCAGACTTTGGCATTCTATTTCTAACACTTGGATTGTTCGCCACGAAAATAAAACAAACAAACAACAAAGAAAACTAAACCCTGTGTACAACTAAAAACAAATAAAATAACTAAAGAAAATAAAATAAAAGGGTTATTTTATTGAACAGAAAGGCATGGTAAAATTACTGTAAACAAATTCAAACAAACACATAAACCCCCACCCCAACCTAAACATTTTTTGGACCTTCGAGTCGTGGATGTGTTTTTAATAAAAAATAAATAAGTAAAAATTGTGCCAAGTGGAAAATAGCCTAAATAGTAAGCGTGTACAAAAACAAATTACATAATTCTAACAAAAAATTACAACAAAACCGCTAAACAACAACCAGTGTAAAAAGAAACCAGTGACCTAAATTCAAAATGTGATAAGTGACCAAAATTACTAAAAATTAGAAATATCTATACATGATTTAAACATTTACTTAACATAAATTTGTTGGCAATTAAACATTTTGAAACTAGAAACAACAACAATAAAGGACACTCGCACAAACACATAATTTTACCTCAACATTGAAACTTACTCAAAATATTCACGAGAAAATAAATCTAACTACAAAAACTAAGTATTTTGTGGAATTTTTCTTAAAAATTTTTCATAAAAAAAAACATTGACCTGCATTTGTGAAAGCCTTGTCGCCAAACAAAAATTGACCTTCAATTTTGCAATCTTTCGTTTTCTTCACGGAGAAGAAGAAGACTAAACCTAACGGCAGCTTAGACGTCTTCCAAACCAACAACAGCAGCAGCGCAAAGAAAGAGCAGGCAAGAAGACCTCAGGTTCAACGACTCGACACAACAACTAGCTAGTGAAACAGCGTACAACAAGCAAGTATAGTGACTTGACCTAAGTAAGTACACACACATAGACACACGAAGAACAAGCAAAATAGAAGCGGGTGCCGAAACTTTGGTTGTACATTGCGACTTCAAAATCAAATGCAAATTCTTCGGACCCTGTGTACTTATTTTACTTGTTGTTTCGTGCATTTTTAAGTAGAGTGCCAGATGAATCCAAATACAAAATTTTCCTCGACGTTTGAGAAGACAACTTTGTTCCTCGTGACTTTTCTTCAACGCTTACGACATTTTTACAAAGTAGCCGCAAATAGAATTTGACATTCCGTGACTTTTTGACCTCTAAATAAGAATGGATCCTCTTCACAAATTCCCTAATTCATATGACGACCTCATTGATTTTGTGGAAGTTCTATCCAGCAACAAATCCGAAAATAATATCTAACGCATTACAAATCTTGCGGGAACACCACTTAGACTATTTGTGGTCTCAAGTTGTACGACATTATGAAGATTGCAGAAATCACAAAATTTCAGAAGGAGAAAAACCCATTGACCGAATTTTTTAAAACAGCTCTAACTGCCTATAGAAATTCTATTAGCGCAATAAATGCCGAAGTAGATTTAATAAATCCACTTCACGCCCCCAGGGAATGACAACGACAATTCCTTAAAACAACAGTTTAGAGCATCATAGTTAGTAGGCAATCTTCAAACATCGACTTCCAGCCCAAATCGCTCTAAGCAAGACTTCCAGAAACAAAATCCAAAGGACAAACGAATAAATTCTTGCCAAACAACACTACGGCAAAATACCAAACCTACTGGATCGAAATCCAGACCTAGATCAACCAATAGACCTCAGAATGTTGTTGAATTATCTTGCCAGCTTTGTAAAGACAGACATCTCATGAGGAATTGTCCAACATTTTTGGAAAAAAGTATAAATGACCGAATTCATGTGGTCAACACACATGTTTTAATTGCCTCCTAAACAATCATAGCGCTAAGGAGTGCAAAAGTAAATTCAGGTGTCGAATTTGCAACCTCAGACATCATACCCTCCTACATAAGAACAGTGGTACACAAACCACTGAACCAGAAAATGACACCAACGTACTAGTACAAGTACACAGGCTCATACCACAACTATACAGTCCACATCGAACCTTACTTCATCAGACATCAACCCTTTGACTCTACGCGATGACATTAGACCTACAATCGAAAGTCAGGCGCGAGAGACCTTGCTCTCCACAGCCAATGTGGAAATAGAATCAAACAGTCAGAGACAGGAAACCAGAGCGATCATGGACTCAAGATCCCAAGCGACTTTCATCTCTGACAAACTTGAAAATACACATAAGCTTCCGACCAAGCGAAGTTTTATACAAGTCTCAGGTTTGAGACCCACAGTCACTGAAACATCAACACAAGCTTGTATTTTCAAACTGTGCTCTCAGGTGGACCTTAGCTTCAAATTAGACGTCCTAGCACCAGTTTTGAAGACCATGCCATTCAACTTGCCACCACAGAACCTAGACATCGACTTCTTCAGTAATTTCAACGAATATTTAGCAGATCCTCATTCTTACATAAGTCAACCAATCAACCTACTCATTGGACTTGACATTGGCCCTTTCATCTTTGACCTCGCAGTTCCGATGCGCTCAATTAGGACCCTTTTGACACAGGAAACCGTACGTGACTTGACTGTGGGGGGACCAGTTGATTGATCGACTCAATCAATGATGGATGTATCGCTTTAAACAGCAGTGGCCCTAGATAAAATCTTCACATAATTTTGGGAGATGGAGGAAAACAATTTTGAGGCCAGAGAAAACATCTACAACCCCCAGAAATTATTCGAAAATATATTTCACTACTCTACCCATTAAAAATGGCAAAACAATTGCATATTTCCGAAACATTGCCATGGCGCAATACCTCCGTATGGAAAGGATGCTCAGTTCGAAACCTGACATCAAACAGCGATATCAAAAATTTATTTTAGAACACCTTGACCTCGAACGTATGAAAAAAGTTCCACAAGCGAACATTAACCGAGCTCCTAGCTACTACCTACCTCACCACGCTGTTATAAAAACTGACCGTGTAACGACTAAACGTCGTGTGGATTTCAACGCGTCATCACCGACATTAAACAAAAAATGTCAGCGATATTTTGTACCCTGGACCTGTTCTTCAACAAGACCCAGTATCTCAGACTTTTATGTGGAGTTTCTTCAAATATATTCATAATACGTACATCACAAGAACGTACCACCAACATTTGGTTAACCCTTGCTTCATAAAAAATATACCTCAAAACAAACTTTTGTCGATCGACC
This sequence comes from Eudasyphora cyanicolor, assembly GCA_963930755.1. Lineage (NCBI taxonomy): Eukaryota > Metazoa > Arthropoda > Insecta > Diptera > Muscidae > Eudasyphora > Eudasyphora cyanicolor. The sequence goes on along the minus strand of OZ005735.1, from coordinate 101,251,372 downwards.
GCATTCTTCATTCAATAAACCTAGAACCCAAGACCTTGAATATAAAGTTGCATATTAGTATCGACTCATCTTCATTTCCACAACTAAATACTGAGATAAGACCGAAAATCACCAAGAGAGAAATGCCTCCAGTAATCACACGATTTTTTGACCTGTGCGGATGGCGTGCTCTAACAGCCTTCGTCGAAAAACTGATCCCTTGGTCATGGTTAACGTGGCAAAATTTCATCAAAAGCTGCCCGAACATAAAACATACAACAATACATCGATGGATAGAATATACCCCAGAATATACGGCGGAAATACATGACCCTTGTGAATCATCTGAAAAAGAAAATATTGCAACCTTATTCATCCGACTTCAGACCCACTCCGGAACTTTGAATCACCTTATGTCACAAAAGACAAACATTCCAGCCAGCAATTCACTTCTGACCTTAAATCCCTTCATAGATTCACGTGGAATTATGACAGGAAATCTACGACTTACAAACTCTCCGACTCTAACGTGCAGCGAGAGACATACAATTTTGTTGATCCACAATTCAAGACATTGCATTAATCAACTTACAAACAATCACTCATCCTTCTTTATATTCACAGATATGGCTTCCAATGACACTGACCACCGTCCTAGACATTGGGCCTACTCATTCGGTCCACTAAGATCTATGCTTCAAATGGTATCGAGAAATTCACCCAACATTCACCAACGACCAACCACGGCCAAAACCAGACCCACAAGTTAATCGACACCTTTCTCAAGCTGATGGGCAGACCATATCAACACCACTACCCACATTGCGCCCTCCACGATGTCTCAAACAGGTGGAGAAACAACAAACATCACCACCGTCGTGGCGCCCTCCACAAAATATCAAGCAGAGTGTGAAACGACACAAATCACCGCGACCAAAAATTAGAGCTTCTCCACTATATGAGCGAGAAACCTCCCTCTGGATCTCAACGACGACTCATCACCGTGCCTCAGAATGCAAGCAAGACCATCACAGCACTACATACCGCCATCGGACATATATTTATCGGTCCAACCCGTGACACATAATAATTCATCACCGAGGGGCCGGTATGTTTAATGTTAACCGACATTAAACCATTTGTATTATTTATCATATACTCTAAATTTTATATTTGTATTTTTTCATTACTTTAAGTCGAATGTATAATAACCTACAGAACGACCCGGGCTAATGTACGTTCTTTATTTACCCTACATTCGTTTCTTATTTACTTCATACATTCTTTTCCTTATTATACATAGCTAATAAGTAACTGACCTTCCTCAGTTGTTTTATTTTCTTTCATTTGCATGCTTCTCTGCTTTGAATAATAACATACAAGAGAGAAGGGCTACAACAACAGCATCAACACTCTCGTCTGCCTATGATCATCGCATAGGCAACGGAGTGCGTGTTGTTGTTTCTAATGCGATTGCCAAATCTGGTTTTCTGTTTCTGTTTCTATTTCTAACACTTAAATTGTTCGCCACGAAAATTAAACAAACAAACAACAAAGAAAACTAAACCCTGTGTACAACTAAAAACATGAAATAAAATAACTAAAGAAAATAAAATAAAAGGGTTATTTTATTGAACAGAAAGGCATGGTAAAATTAATGTAAACAAATTCAAACAAACACATAAACCCCCACCCCAACGTAAACACATATGTGTTTCTATAGGTCGAGGGCGATTTTATCTTGTTTTAGTCTTCATGGTTCCAATTTAGATACTGTTGAATCCTTTGTGAATCTTGGTATATTAAGGGATCCGAAACTCAACTCCAATAATCACATAATTACAATGGTGAATAAAGCTTATGGCGTGTTCCCTATAGACCTATTCTAGAATATGGGACCCCCAGTAAGGGACTTACGTTGATAAGATTGAATCGGTTCAAAAACAATTTTTATTATTCGCTTTAAGACATCTTCATTGGAATAGTGATTTTAGTCTTCCACCCTATACTAGCAGGTTGAGTTTGATAATACTCTCAAGAGTAGACGTATTATGCTGAACACAACCATGGTACTGAAAGTTATAAATGGTGATGTGCGTTCTAATTTTATTTTGTCTAGGATTGGATTCAATATACCTTGTAGACCTTCCAGATATTACCAATTATTACATATTTATTTTCAACGTACAAATTATGCTTCGGCAGAGCCCATTCGTAGAATGTGCATGGATTTTAACACTATATGAAGTTATTGACATTGATGTAGAAATTGATGCATTTAGATCTAGAATAATATTTTTTTTAAATGTGTAAGTAGACTAATTTTATTGTTTGTATTTCCACCCTCTACTATTAACCCGCCATGGTCTGGATCATGGTGTGTACGCAATCCTTACGTCATGGGGATGTGGCCCCCTCGGTCGGAAGGGACGGGTAAAGAGTGGTTGCGTTGGGAACGTTCGTTAAAAAAAAAGTCCGATCGTAACGGGATGCATATAGTTGTTCACGTTTTGGAAAGGGCTATATTTCGTCCACTGGCCATTTTTGACTCCGAGGTCAAATTCGATAATTGACCTCTGTTATCTCGTTTTCCATCCCCCATATTTGGACTTATTTTGAAACGATAATAAAGGCATTTAAAAATAACTAAACTTTTATCTTTAAAGTACTCAGTTTTATTTATAAAAAAGAGTTACAAAGAGTTCAAAATTGTAAAATATATGCTGGAGTCAAATTCGACTAGTTTCTTTTGACCTCGTTTTCTGTCTCTCGCACACACACACAAATAACCCAAACAAATGTTGAAGCTTTTTAAAGGAAGTGTAAAATCACTTTGTTTTCCCATTCACACTCACTATTTTTGCCACTGACTCCATATTTATTATCCTATCTTTAGGTTAGGTTAGGTTGAAGAGAGGAGACGTTTAAACGTCTCATGTCCATGGACATACACTTAAGTCTCCTTATTTATGATCTTTTTATACCTCACGAGTTACAGAAAATCGGTACTAGATACGAATTTTCTCAGTATCTTCCAGTCATATTCTCTGAGATGAGTCAAGTCTGGTAATATGTCGGACCCGAAATGTTGGGATCTTGCATGTGTGAATGCCGGGCAGTGACACAGAAAATGTTCCATCGTTACTATCTCGTGGATCATCTCTTGAAGGGATCATCTCTTGAAGGGCTACTTTTCTTCCATACGTCACATTGGATTTTTTTACCAGATTTTCTACTTTCATTATAAAGGGCGGGCCATTTAAAATTTGAATTACCGATTACTTTGACATGTGATTTGAGCCCTTTGGATTATTTTCTGTGAAACCAATTAAAGATAAATGCTATGGAAAGCATCCAGAGATAATTAAAGCGTTGAAACATGAAATCTAATGGTACTTTTGTTTGTGCAAAAAATTTAAAATTTTTTCTACATTTTACACTGACACCGCATTTTTAGTTCGTTTGTAAAAATGTTGCAGCCATATGGACGGGTTTTGATTTCGTTTGTAAAATTATTACACTCCGCAAATGGGAAAATACCGAATTTTCCACACTCAGCCCAGTCCTCGGTGTGGAGTGTTGCACCGCCGAAAAGAAAACTTCAAAACCAAACCTAATTGAAAGCGTACATTCTTAATGCACTATCAAATGGTTGCGCTATAATGTAGGTATGGGCTTAAGCAGTGGGTGCAGGGGGAATTTTTAAAATGTAGATATTATTTTTCAGAAACGAAATCACCATAAATTGCCATTGAAGAGATTTGACTCGAAACAATAGAATATGTGCTTAAAAATTGGGTTGAGCGGATGAGGTACTGCCGAGCCAGTCTTGGTAGTCATATGAATGATATTGTGTTGCATTATTAAATGACAATGTTCAACATTTCCAATAAAACCAGAAATTTGAGAAAACAATCAGTACATTTTTTTATAGCCGTTCAAATTTTAAAGGATTCACCCTTTACTTTCCTTTTACGGTTTGCATTTGTATCCATAAGCAAATAAGTTGTAGATAATTATTAATAAAATGTTATAGACATGGTTAATTTGTTTGAACCCCAAATTTAAATTACATACAAATGCCTTTCCATGTGTTTCAAAATAAGTATCATTTGCGGGGGTTGAAAATCAAATAACTGAAGTCACTAGTAAATATTTACCTCGAATTCCAAACTGAACTATTGAAGAAGTGTTGTCATTGTCAAGAGATGATCATCGAAGTATCATAATTAAAGGTCATACTAGATTAAATCAGGAATTAGTGGAAAAGATACTATTTTGGTGGAGTGTAGGGAGAATGGGAATTTTATTCTTCCTTAAAAAACCTTCAAAATTAGTTGGAGAATTCCGCAAATTTAATTTGTTGATGTTGTAAATAACCGCCATAGTGGTTGTGTGTTTGTGGCATTGGGTTATTCATGAGAAATGAGACCAAAAGAAACTAGTCGAATTTGACCTCAGCATATATTTTACAATTTTGAACCCTATGTAACTTTTTTGTTTATAAATAAAACTGAGTACTTCACAGACAAAAGTTTCAGTATTTTAAATTTTTAAATTAAAAAAAAATATTAAAAAAAAATTTAAAAATAAGTGGCAACTCTGTTTGAATCAACGCGTATATTTCACTAGTGCTTTGATTGCTCTTAAAATATATTAAAATTCGTTGGTAAAAAGAAGGCTTAGCTCTTTGAAAATTTACAAAACTGCTAAAAATAAACATTGTGAACAAAAGCAACATCAAAATAATGCCAAAATCAACGAAACGTCGCAGCATTGCAAACAAAAAGAAAAAGGTTTGTGGTCGGTGCAAAGAAGATATAAAAGAAGAAACCGATGATTACATAGAATGTGACAAGTGCGGTAATAGTTATCACTCTCAGTGCTCTGGTTTAAGTAATCGAGAGTTCGACAGGTTGTGCGCCAATGAAGATGAGTTGTTTAGCTGTCAATTCTGTGAGAGCGGGAATGAAGAAATAAAGAAAGAGCTGATGACAATAAAAACTGAATTAAAGAAGTTGGAGAAACTTGAGAAATTGGATCAGCTGACTGAATCGATACAGTTTATGTCTGAAAAATTCGATGTAATATTTAAAGATGTTGCTGAGAACAAGAAGAAGATTCATGAAATACAAAAAGAAAATAAACAACTAAAAGTAGAGGTTGAAACACTTAAGTCATCTGTTAAAATTTTAAATGATGATAGGGTGAAAAAAGATTGTGTGATAAACGGCTTAAATGTAAATACAGATATAAATGCCATAGATGCTGTAATGAAACTGTCAGAGGATATTGGAGTTAAATTGGATTCGAGTGACGTTGATGATGCGTTTTTTGTGGGGAACAAAAACAAAACTAATTGCGACAAGACAATAGTTGTTAAATTTGCCTCAAAAAAACAGAAGGAGAAACTGATGATGGCTAAACAAAAGTTGAAGGAAAGTGATAACACAAAAAAGGTTTTCATAAATGATGACATAAGCAAAGAAACGTTGCATCTGCTTGCTTATGCAAAAACACTGAAGACTATTGGATACCGATTTATATATGCAAGAGATGGTAAAGTGTTCTGCAAGAAAAGTGAAATTGCCAGGCAACAAGTTGTTAGGAGTGCGGATGACGTCGACAAGATATTATCTGAAGCAACAACCAGTAAACATTGGGATAGAATTATTATTTTATAGAAGTTATAAGTGTAAAATTACAAAATTTTAAAATTGATAATATGTCGGTTGTAGTTATGTCTTTCTATAGGTCGCAGAAATGCCATATATATGATTTTATTGATACATTTGATACTGTTTTGAATACTGAAGCTCAAGGTCCACTAATTGTACTTGGTGATGCGAATATTGATTTGTTACAAAGTTCTTCTTGCGTTGATTTTTGTTCAATGTTTCATAATTATGACTGTGTAAGTACGCATAATTTAATTACAAGGCCTGAAAGTAAGACCTGTATAGATCATATTTTTAGTAATATTTCGGAAAGATTATTTGTCGATTCCGTTGAATGTACGCTCTCCGATCACAACATGGTCTTCTGTAAAGTACAAACACCACTTTATGCTACAAAATATTTAGAAATAAGTAAAATTCATTGTGACTTTGTTAAAGTTCGGGATATTTTAAGTCAGACGCTACCAATTGATTGCATTCCATTTACTGCTAAGAATTTGACAAGTGAGGTAATTTCTTGTATAGAGAGTGCCGCTTTTCAGTCTACGTCAAGATCTGTGTACAGAAAGTATATTAGATTCGATCTTATGCCATGGGTGAATAAGGACTTAATGTAACTAATTTTAATAAAAGAAAGGCTACTAAGAAAAAGGAGAAAAAGTAGAAATAAAGGTAAATTTGAAGAAAATTTAAAAAGAATTAGCAAAATTATTAGATATGCCATAAAGTATTTCAGAAACAACTATTATGCTAATAGTTTGCAGAAAATTAGTAATGATCCAAAAAAAACATGGAATTTTATTAATAAAACATTGGGCAGAAAGAAGGCTGAAGTTGTAAAATTGAAGGATTCTCATGGTGATTTGATAAGTTGTGATGTTGAAAAGCCGAATTTATTTAATAATTACTTCGTTTCTTCGATAGAGGACTTGAAGCGCCAGATGTATGTTCGACACGGTGACTCAATCAATTTCTTCAATACGCTTTCGCAATCAAGAAATGTTTTTAAGATTGAAAATGTTGATTTACATCAAATAAAATGTATTATCAAAAATCTGAAAACTGATAAAATTTCCGGTAATGATAACATTTCACCTAAGCTTTTGAAGGAATGTGTAGATGTAATTGCACCTAGTTTAATGACAATTTTTAATAAAATGATAAATTCATCAGAATATCCGGATAATCTTAAAATTCACAAGATAGTGCCTATACCGAAACAAGTGAATGCTATGACTGAAGATAAATATAGGCCAATTTCAATTCTTTCCGCTATTGATAAAATTTTTGAAAAAATTTTATTTGACAAACTTTTGAATTTCTTTGAAGCGAATAAATTACTTTATAAATGTCAGTTTGGATTTAGGAGAGAATGTGGTACCGAGGACGCTGTATTAAGTGTGGTGCAATGTATATGTAACGGCCTTGATGAAGGATTTTGTGGTGTTGCAGGTTTATTTTTTGACTTCATCAAAGCATTTGATCTTGTTGATCACAAGATAATGATGGAAAAGCTTAAATTTTATGGTGTTACGGGGTCTGAATTATTGTTGTTCAAGAGTTACTTTTCAAATAGGAAACAATTTGTACGGATCAATAGCTCAAGAAGCAATATCAACTTGGTTAAATATGGCGTACCACAAGGGAGTGGACTTGGTCCATTATTATTTTCAATATATTTAAATGATTTGGGAAACCTGGATTTGGTTGGTAAACTGTTCATGTTTGCGGACGATATTTGTCTGTTTTACCCATATAAGTATGACTTAATATTAAAAACTCAAATTGAAAGAGATGTTGCTTTATTATTTGAATTTGCCAGAATAAATGGATTAATTCTCAACCCCAACAAAACTAAAATGGTTAGATTTCGTCCACATTCAGCAACAATTAATCAAAACTTTAGTGTACTTATTGATGGGAAACTTATTGAGGAAAGTCACTCGGTCAAATACTTAGGAATTGTACTTCAAAGTAACATGTCATGGGACATGCATATAAACGAGTTGAAGAAGAAAATAGCCCCAGCTATTGGTATTTTGTATAAATTGAAGTGGAAGCTTGACGTTAAAACTAAAAGCATGATATTTTGTTCGTTAATACAGTCTCATATGAAATACTTGGCTACTATTTATGCTTACAACAAAAGTAATGGCACTTTCAAATCACTTCAAATCTTACAGAATAAAGCTTTGAAAATTGTATATAATTTACCAATGCTTTTCTCAACTTATTTGCTGTATACAACTGTGGCTAAAAATATATTGCCGATATATTCATGAGTATCAAGTGCTTCTATATGTGTATAAATGTATTCATAACATAGGTCAACGTACTATAAGTTTAATACAAGTCAGTCTATTGTTAACACAAGAAATCAATTGGATTTGAGAATTCCGTTCTGTAGATTGGAGAAAACCAAACAACGAATTGATTATATAGGTAGTATAAAATACAATGACTTAACACCCCAAATAAAATCCATCGCAAGAATTTCAAGATATAAACATGCATGCAAAGATTTTTTACATAATAGATTAGAATATTACGTATCATAAATTTTGTAAACTCAACTTTAAATAACGATGTAAATTACATAATTATATATATATATATATATATTTATTTGTAACAAAGAATAAATTATGTTGCCACTTGCCTCAATAATGCCTTCGTGGCGCTGAGGCCTAATTATTAAGAAAAGTAAATTTTACGTACAAATAAATAATTATAAAAAAAAATAAAAAAAAATTGCCTTTATTACTGTTTCAAAATAAGTCAACATTAGGGGGGTAGAAAACGAGATAACAGAGGTCAATTATCGAATTTGACCTCGGGGTCAAAAATGGTTCGTGGAAGAAATACAGCCCTTTCCAAAACCTGAACAATAATATGCATCCCATTACGATCGGACTTCAAATAGCAACACAGGATAAAGAAAACTAAAAGGGCGGTATGTAGGGTGCACAAAAAAAATATTTTTTTTTCTGAAATTGCCTTTGAATAATCTTCAAATCTGGGTGTAATACATCCCTGATGTCAATCAGTCTCTCCAAAATTTTCACTAAAAACGATGAGAGACTGATTGGTCTGAAGTCCTTAGGCATTGAGTGACTAGGATTTCCCGCTTTGGGGGTGAAAACCAAAACCAACTTCACGTCATTTGGAGGGAATGAAATTCCACTCTAACTTCATTCCCTAAATGTCGTTAAGAGTAAGCATATCGCTCTTGACCCTGCGTTTTGTAGCATGGCCGGTGATATGCCATCTTGTCCAGTCGATTTGAATGGTTCGAAGGTATTAATGGCCCACAGTATTTTCCCTTGGTTACTAAACTTTTGACAATCGAAAGAGCGCGGTCATCGCACTGTGATTCTCTGTGTTCTGTACCGCTATTAGTATATATCAGATGCTGTGGGTCCTAAGAGACCACAAGAATATTTGGATACTAAGATTTATGTGCGCTTTTTTTACGTTTTTTTCATATGATTGTCATGAAATTTTAAATCAACTAAATAAAAATAGAGGTTAAAATGTGTTACATGGAGTAAAATTACTTATCTATAAAGTAAAAGAAATCTTTTCGGGAATTCTTTTTAGGATATTTCTTACGTATGTTACGGAATCACCATACAAACAATATATTGCATGGTGATTCCGTATCATTTATACATTCGTTCCAGTCAATCGTTTTTAAGCTCTTTTGAATGAAATTGTAATGCTATACTCGTATTGATGTTTTTCAATATCATAGCAATTCCTCAAACAAAGTATTTATTTAAATCGGCGTGTTTGTTGTTAGCATATTTTTATCGTAATTGATTAATAAGGTACAGAAGTGGCTAGAATTGGAAACGATCTTTCCAATGGTACCCTAAAATCAAAATTACGATGGAAAACATTTCAGATATTTAAAATTTCATGAAAATCATGTGAAAAAACGTAAAAAAAACGTCGCATAAAAATATATTTGGAGCTTAAAAACAAATTTAAAAAATTTTTAAATGCAGAATCCAAGCGCTTTCCTTTTTCCATTATATTTGGCCGTTTATTTTAATATAAGTTAATATCGGATATGTTACTGACGAAAACCCCTGTTTTTGGAGGTGTTTTGAACTGGTCCAGCACACAAATGGAAATAGCTAGAAGCAAAATATTTTGGGAATCACCCTAAAACATATCAATCTTCATTTCTGAGGGGGTACATTTGCAACTTTTTTTTGGCTCATACATACATATATTGGCTCATACATATATATATTTTTCTTTTGCAGATTTTTAATGAAACTGAGCCATGAAACTGTTACAATGGAGTTGAAAAATGGAACACAAATTCATGGAACAATAACGGGTGTGGATGTTGCTATGAACACGCACTTAAAGTCTGTTAAAATGACAATAAAAGGCAGAGACCCAGTTCAATTGGAGACGCTTAGTGTAAGAGGCAATAATATTAGGTACTTTATTTTGCCAGACAGTCTCCCCCTCGAAACGTTATTAATTGATGACACTCCGAAGTCAAAATCAAAAAAAAAGGAAAGCAACCGTGTTGGAAGTCGTGGTCGCGGCAGAGGAGCTCGTGGAAGAGGTGGATCGCGAGGAAGAGGTAGAGGAAGAGCATCGGCTAGGCGGTAGTGTACATCTATGTATTCAATTATATAAATGTAATCTTTTTACCAAAAAATAAAAAGTTTTGTTTAAATATACGACTTTTAAAAAATAAAGGATGAATAGTTTATAAAAACCTGCTGTACTGTAGGTAGAAAATACAGAATTTAATTTTTAAGATTAAACAAATAAAAAAGGGAAACATAATTTGAGCAGCTATTTTTACGTTTGTTAAATTTTAGTTACAAAATATACATAAAAGTGTGACAACTGCTTTCGTAGCGACCTTTAAATTACGGTGTCAAAACGGTTTTAAATAAAATACGGAATTGTTTAAATTTCCATAGTGTAGTATATATTCATGCATATGAAAAATATATATTTATACATGTTCACAATCTATATATATAAAAAGGAGTGTACATTTTGATTGTCACTCCATAACTCGAAAACGGCTGCATAAAATAAACAAGTAAAAGCGTTAAGTTCGGCCATGCCGAATTTTATATACCCTCCACCATGGATAGCATGTGACCTCACAAAATAACTCAAACCTAAAGAAAATAACACAGAAAATACAAAAAATATAGTAGATGAGAACAGTAGGAATCACAACAAGTTAGATGCTATATATGGGAGCTATATCTAAATATGGACCGATATGGCCCATTTGCAATCCCAAACAACCTGCAACTATAAGAAGTATTTGTACCAAATTTGATCAACCTAGCTCTATTATTGCGGACTGTAGCGTGATTACCACAGACGGACGGACGGAGGGACGGACATGGCTAAATCGTCTTAGAATTTTACGACGATTAAGAATATATACTTTATGGGGTCTCAGATCAATATTTAGAGGTGTTACAAACGGAGTGACAAAATGAATATACCCCCCATCCTATGGTGGAGGGTATAAAAATTGGATGTGTGAATGTGTGTGTGTTCCGTATGGATTCGAAAACGGCTGGACCGATTTTCAGGGAATCTTCAGATAAGCCTAGCAGGTGACATAGGCTATATAAGTTCTTTATTGAGGGGGCGTGGCCCCGCCCATATAAGCCAATTTGGAGTTATTTTTTGAGAGATTCCTACTGTCCGTACCGTATACAAATAGATTAACGAGATTCCTACTGTCCCCATCTACATATATGAGCCATGTTTTGAAATTGATATTCATCCCCATCGCGAATAATAAGTGAAATATTTGTTCCCTATATTTCTTCACTTCACGGGAAGTGGAATATGCTATCGTGAATATTTTGGAACAGTTTGTTCACTTCGAATCTGTATGATGTATCGAAAACGAACAGCTGTTCAAAATTAATAAATTATCAGTGCACAGTGAGCGTAAAAAACAAGAAGAAGAGTTGAAAAGCATTTTGTTTTTCAAAGTTAAGGTTAAAATATTACTTAAATGTTTAAAAAAAAGAATTATTCACCCTTATTCCAGTTGTCGTCGTCTATGTCGTCGACGTTTTTTTGTCGACACCACTTCGCATCGACGTCGACATCACATCGACATTGACTTGGTATTCTCTAACACTCATGCGACGATGTCGATTGTTTATCGATAATATTAATAAAACAAAAAGCACATCTCTAAAATGTTGGTCAGCTGATTTATTTTGTTTGATATTTTTGTGCAAAAATGTTTTTTATTTCTGATTCAAGTTCAGATTCAAGTGATGAAGAAAGTAAAAGAGATATAATACTGCAAAGAAAGCAAATCAGACAAGAGTCCGACATATTCAGTTTACCAGATGAACAGTGAGTATAAATATATGTATGTATAAGTATTTCCTAATGCTTATTTTGTTATTTCCTTAAAAGGTTTGAACGTTACTTTCGAATAAAGCAGCCTTTAAGTATGTATTGGAAACAATAGATCCTCATTTGAAGAGCGGAATCAGAGCAACATTCGATTCGAAAACAATAAAATTAGCAGCCACATTAAGATTTTTAGCCCAGGGGTCGTACCAACTTTGTGTTGGGAACGACTTTAAATTGGGACTGTCACAGCCAGTCGTCTCCAAGGTTATGTCTGAAACGTTGGATGTCTTAGAAAGGATAATTTGTCCCCAAAAGATAAAATTTGAAATGACCAAAATTCGGGCATTGTATTCCCTGAACAGTGCCCTCAGGGTTCAGCTGCTTTTGAAACTGTAGCAGATTCGCTACAGCTTCATCCAATGGACTTAATGGAATCTGCTTATATCTTCCGCCACCAGTAGCCAAACATTCATTTTTGTTAGTGGTCATCTTCTTTTTTACTTTAAATTTGAAGTCTCGCCAAACCTATAAATAAATTAAGCCTATGTTATACTTTAATTGTACACTATTTTCTTTAATGATTTCCTTACCTTCTGCCAACCGTCTCCATTTCTTCGTGGCGGGCCAAGAGCATTTCACACCATAGAGATTTCATTCCACTTTTCTTTGAAATTACTAGGAGTTGTACCTCTGCCAAATCCTCTTGCAAGAGATGGATTATTTTGCAATTCTTCAACCATTTTTTCAAATTGTTCTGAATTAGTAACTTTTTTTCTCTGTTCTTCTTCCGCCATGTTTTTTTTGTTTTTAATTTCTTTAAATAATTTTTTTTAATTCCTTTAAATAAATATTTCAAGCACTTCAGTCGTTAACAAAAATCATGACGATGAAATCAGAGTCGTTTCAATTCAACGTCGACGTTAAATTTTCTTACAGAATACCAAAAGTGTGTCAATAGTCATCGATAAATGTCGATAAAAAAACGGGAATACCAATTTAAAACAGACGACACACAACGGCGTCGTTTTGTGTCGACAACGACAACTGGAATAAGGGTGATTCTTCTATTAGAGGAACAAGAAGGTTTATAGAACAACGAGCGGTGAAATTTGAGACATGCATCAAGCCTGATATACTCACCCCTACCGTGAATAAATGTTCCCTCAAAATGTGTTCCCTTTTCACCAAATTCCAATCGGCAATTTTGTTCCCTGAATAATTTCCCTTTTTCGAAAAATTCCCCTTATCGTGAATGATTTTTTTGTGTAATTTTTTCACTTCGATTTGTTCACTTTATTTTTGCTAGCGAACAGAACGGACTCATCATGTAAGTGTTTATTTTTGTATTCAAATATTAAATAACATTAAAAAATATATATTTTACAGGAGCAGATCAGTTACAAGTGTAAATGCGTGGAAAAAGGTGACACTTGCTTGTCCATAAAAATAATTTCATACTCAATATGTATACATGTGTACTTTTAGGTATGGACTGACCAGAAACGGTACGTGCGTAAAAAGGCTGAAAGTAATATGCAAAAGCTACGGGCAACAGGAGGAGGTCCTAACCAAACACAAAACCTTACATATGTTGAACAGTGTATATACGAGCTGGTAGGCATGAAGGAGGCTGTAGAGGGTGTGGAAGACTCCTTTTTTTTCGGTTTGCCTGCGTCTTCGAATAATCACGACAAGGAAAATCAACAGCCACCGAATGTAATATCATTTGATGAAATCGTGGTTGAAACATTAAGAGAGGAACCAACCTCATCGAATAAAAAAAATTAGCAGACCATGCAGACATCCAAAGACCGCGAAAACACGACATGCTCAAGTAAAGCAGCACCGTCTTCGTTGAAACGCAAAATTGTAGAGTCACAAAGCAAAGTCACAACTGCCGACTTACTGGATAGAGAATTGAAGTCTCAAAAGATATTGTGCTCCAAAGTTACAGAACTTTCTGAGTCGGTGCAAACTCACAACAAGCAAATGGAGGCAAGCATGAAAGAGGTGTACCGCTCTCTCGAGAAAAGTAATAAGCTAAAGTTAGAAGAGTTGGAGGAACTAAAACGGCATCATGCAGTGTTTGAAAAAATGCGTATGGAAGAAGTGGATAGCAAAATTGAAAATGATCTCTTATTTTCTTTTTGTGCCTTGAACCTAGTTTTAAGAAAAAAACTGAATTTTTTATTCTATTAGAAGAATATTTATTTGGTTTTTTAAACCAAGAAAAATACATATAATAAAAAAAATATTAATAAAAGATACACTACAAGGAGTTTGTTATGTTAGTTCGAATGCGTTCTGCTGCATCTTGATACCTGGTACCTTCGATTTCAATCACGACGGGCTCATTACTTTGCTCATTAGTTATAATTTCACTTATGTAATCGCAATTATAATCAATGCAAATATTATGTAGAGCGACACATACATTTTTACGGCTTTCCGTGCTTCGTAGTAGAGCTCTCTAGCTCCAAGCAAACACCGCCATCTATTTTTATTTTATAATCAATGCAAATATTATGTAGAGCGACACATACATTTGTACGGCTTTCCGTGGTTCGTAGTAGAGCTCTCTAGCTCCAAGCAAACACCTCCATCTATTTTTAAGAACTCCATTTGTACGTTCTATAATGTTTCGACATTTACCGTGAACATCATTAAACTTCTGTTTCATAGAGCCAGCATCAGGAATTCTATATGGCACTAACAGCCAGGGCTCCAGGGGTTATCCGCCATCACCTAAAAATTTTGGTATGATATATGTGGATACATATGTATACATATATATTTTCTCACCTAATAACCATAACCTGCTTCCACTTTGTAAATAGTCTTGTTCCATTGCATTTCTGAAGGAACTCGTACTCCACACAAAGGAATCGTGACAAGCTCCAGGATGTGTCCCATCAACGTATCGTATCCTCATTTTACTATCGCATATCTTTGAAACATAGATTTGATTAAATCAGGAAAATATAAAATAAAATAGGAATATAAAATAAAATACGAGTGTCACATTTAAGATAAAATGTCCTTTTCTGTTGAAGTACAGGTGCTTATTTGTCTTTGGTGCTACGATGTTCACGTTTGTACCATCAATTCATCCAAGGACACAGATATCCTGTGCAATAACCCTCCCTTCCTCTTCCGTTGGATAAGTTATCCACTCGCGACAAATTGTCGATTCTAATATATTCAAAACTTCCGAGAGCACTTCGCTGAAGGTTGACTGTGCCATGCCGACTTCATGATCTCTGCCAACTCCTTTCTGATACCCACCCTCAGCAAAGAACCGTAGACATGCACTGAGTTTTAAAATTGGAGGAATCGCAAATGATTTTTTTCCAGTACATTTAAGAGGTATGCAAAAGCAGCCTTGTTTAACGTGTAATGTTGAACAAATCTAAAAAAAAATTTAGACCAAAAAAGTATGCTGCTAAGGACACTTACAGTACATCAGGCAACTCCAAAGGATTTGATGAATCTCTCAAACTTCGCCGAATAGCCCGTTGTTGTATACACCTTTCTTGTTCTTCTAATAAAAGAATTATTCCGATTCTAAACATTTTATTAGTATTTTAGCCTTAAGCGTGGTACTATGTTCATTTTTCGCGTTGAAATCCCATATAAAAACAAAGTCGCGAAAAAAACTGCGAAATTTTTTCGTTTGTGGTACTCTGTTTATTTCAACGCGAAAAAGTAACATTTTGCGCCACCACAAATTTAACGCCGTTACAAATTGACACCGCAACAAATTTAATGCCGCCACCGTAACACTCCCATTTGTTTATATTCATTTTTGTCCGCAAGAAACTCAAATGTTGTAAATATTAGAAATAAATTTTCCTAATAAAGAATAATAAATTAAATTATATTCCGAAATAAAGAAAAATAATGCAAAGATGTGATAGCAAAAATAATTATGTTTATTTAATAAACCAGAAGAGCGAAATTCCAATTGGATTGCAGTACAAAAGCAAACAAAATGTGCAAAACACTGGAAGGACATGTAACTAAATGTAATAATGTGGAATTTGTCTTGTAATTAGATATGTACATTTATATTTGTATGTTTAGAACAATTGTGTGCTAAAGCCAGGAGAAACATTATGGACGGCTAACGCTACTAAAGCAGTAGGACAATGGAATTGGACAGTGCCTGTGATCTCGATTTGGAAATGGTTGTAAAGAATATACATAGTTAGTTCTTGCCAGCCATAGAAGTTGGCAGAAGATATTCCCTTTAAGGAACAAACAACAAATATAATGTAAATCCTTAAATATAATAATAAAACATTTTTTACGGTTCATCAAAACATCATTTTATTTATTTATATTCGTACAACAGTAGGAAATTATTTTGTTATTTATAACATTGTACTACCCTTGCTTTTGATGCCTTACGAACATCGCCACTGAACAACACAAAGTAAATAATAAAAATAAATGTATGTATAACATTAGCACACTGATCTCAACAATATTTCCTTTCTGACATTTAAATTAACTGTTTTCTACGTCGGCATCCTTCTAATTTATTGATTATTGAATAGAATTTTATCTTTTGTTTGGTTTCAATAATATTAGCAAAAAGAAAAAATGCACATACACATACACACATATATACATATAAAAGTGACACTTTGAAGGCTGGGTTAGGCAAACGTAACCGTAACGCCCCCGTAGCGCAACGAATCAGCTGATTCCATCAGACATATGGAACTCAGTGTAAGTCCAGATTCACACTTGCAATTTTTTTCTGCAATTCTCTTTTGAAATTGCATTTGGTTTCAGACAATGTATTCTGTTTCGAATTTTTTTTATTTTCACCGTTCATTAAAACTCATTAAATTTTATTAAAATATATGTCGCACAAATTTATGTATCTCCCACAAACACTGCAATTCAGCAGAAAAAAATTGCAAGTGTGAATCTGGACTAAACGATTAGCCAACGAAAAAAAAACGTAAACGGACGGCTGAATCTGTTGAAATTTGATTTGGGCGGTACGTTTATGTGCATTTGCAAACAAAATCAGTAAAAAGAAAAAAATTATGAGAAAATTTTGAAAAGTTATGAAGTAATAAAATGATAAATTAGTAGAAAATGAATATAAAATAAAATGAATTTGTAGCTTGTTTTGTTGTGAATGTCTGAGTCATAGGGCACGTTTTTGAAGTTTTGGGTAATTGCTCCAGCGGGCAACGTTACGGCGGCGCTAAAGTTAAATTACGGTTAAGTTTGCCTAACCCGGCCTTGACACACACATTTCCAAACTGCAATGCAACTTTAGTAAAAAAGCGTTTCATTTTTCAACTCGAAATATCATTTTGCGAAATTTTTTCGTGCCCAAAAAAACATAGTACCCACCTTTAAGCAAAAAAATATTTGGAAGTCTTCTTCTTCTTGCTTTTTACGCTCACTGTGCACTGATAATTTATTAATTTTGAACAGCTGTTCATTTTCGAAACTTTATTACAGATACGAAGTGAACAAACTGTTCCCTATTATTTACGATAGCATATTCCACTTCCCGTGAAGTGAAGAAATTTAGGGAACAAATATTCCACGTATTATTCGCGATAGGGGTGATTTTTTTAGTTTTTTTTTCCAATATTTGAAGACAAAAATAAACACTTTCACGATGAGTCCGTTCTGTTCGCTAGCAAAAATGAAGTGAACAAATCGAAGTGAAAAGGGAAAAAATTCCACACACCAAAATAATTCACGATAGGGGGATATTTTTCGAACAAGGGAATTATTCAGGGAACAAATTTGCCGATTGGAATTTGGTGGAAAGTGAACACATTTTGAGGGAACATTTATTTGCGATAGGGGTGCATATTTATTTTACAGCAGTGGATCAATTAGAAAATAACAAAGTGATCTATTCTTAAGAACTCCATTTGTCCGTTCTATAATGTGGACGGACAAATGGACATAATTAAATTTCTGTTTGACAGAGCCAGCTGCATGAGTTCTATATGGAACTAACAGTCAGGGCTCCAGTGGGTATCCGCCAACGTCTACAAATGTTGGTATGATATATGGGATACATATGTATACGTATATACGAGGTATGTTAAAAAAATATCGCGAATTTTTCATTTCCGCGGGCTACGTGTATTTGATTTTTGATATTTTTGTAGCGTTATGTTGGTTCTCATGTCCCTTACTTATGCTGACAAGGTCGGCCATTTTGAATGTTTAGTTAATTTTTGACAGCTGTTGTGCTTGGACGTGTTTTAACTTGTCTTCGATTTTTATCTATTGCAGAAAATAGATCAAAGAATCTGCATCAACTTTTGTGTGTGAAAAAAAATAAAGTGCGCTGACGCATTCCGAATGTTGATTGTGGCATATGGTGAAGCTACCTTGGACCAAAGCAACGTTTATCGGTGGTACAAAATGTTCTTAGAGGGCCGAGAAGATGCAAAGGCCGAATAGTTATCTTTGATTGCAGGGGCGTGGTGCATTATGAGTTCTTGCCACAGGGTAGTACGGACAACAAAGAATATTACCTGTAGTACGGACAATAAAGAATATTATTGCGCGAAGCAATCCGCCAAAAACGCCCGGATTTGTGGAAGAACAAAAACTGGCTTTTGCATCATGATAACGCCTCTGCACACACATAGATGCTTGTGCGCAAATATTTGACCAAAAACAACACAGTAATGGTGCCGCAGCCACCGTATTCCCCTGACCTAGCCCCCTGTGACTATTTTTTTGTTCCCAAAACTGAAAAGTCCCATAAAAGGACGACGAGGAGATAAAGACGGCATGGAAGGAGGAGCTAAACAAGATCACAAAAAATGATTATTTGAATGCTTCGAGGATTGGAAAAAGCTTTTGGCAGAAGTGTATTATATCCGAGGGGAATTACTTTGAAGGGGGAAAAATAGATATTCATGAATAAATAAATACTTTTTGAGAAAATACAAAATTCGCGATATTTTTTGAACATAGCTCGTATATTCTCACCTAATAACCACAATTTGCTTCCACTTTATAAACAGTCTTGTTCCATTACGTTTCTGAAATAACTCATACTCCCAAAGGAATCGTGACAAGCTCCGTGATATGTCCTATTAACGTGTCGTATCCTCAGTTTACTATCGTTTATCTTTGAAGCATATATTTGATTAAATCGGGAAAATATAAAATAAAATGGGGGGCGTTCGATTGTCTCATTTAGCTAAACTATCCTTTTCTGTTAAAGTACAGGTGCTTATTTGTCTGTGGCGATAAGATTTTCACGTTTCAATACATCCAAGGACACCGGGTATTCCAAATTTAGTGCATAAATCTTGTGCTATAACATTCCCTTCCTCTTGAGTTCGATAAGTTATCCAGTTGCGACAAATTCTCGATTCTAATGGAATCAAAACATGGGAGAGTACTTCACTGACTGTGCCATGCCGACTTCAGGATCTCTGCCAAATCCTTTCTGATACCCACCATCTGCAAAGAACTGTAATAGCAAATGTTTTTTTGTTAGTACAGGGTTAGGATTTTTTTAGTACATTCAAGAGGTATGTAAAAACCGCCTTGTTTACCCTGTAATGTTGAACAAATCTAAAAAACAATTTAGACAAAAAAAAAACATATGATACTAAGGACAATTACAGCACAGGCAACTACAAAGGATTTGATGCATCTCTCAAACTTCACCGCTCGTTGTTCTATACACCCTTCTTGTTCCTCTAATAGAAGAATAATTCTTTTTTAAACATTTAAGTAATATTTTAACCTTAACTTTGAAAAACAAAATGCTTTTCAACTCTTCTTGTTTTTTACGCTCACTGTGCACTGATAATTTATTAATTTTGAACAGCTGTTAATTTTCGATACATCATACAGATTCGAAGTGAACAAACTGTTCCCTAATATTCACGATAGCATATTCCACTTCCCGTGAAGTGAAGAAATCTAGGGAACAAATATTCCACTTATTATTCGCGATAGGGGTGAGTAGCAAAACAAAACCAACTAGTACCCAAATAACCGATAGCAGTCGTAATCGATAATCTTATCGAATAAAGTAACGAAATAAGCAGCCCTGGTCAGACTGTTTATGCGCTGGTTCGCTGTGTTCTTGCCTCTTTACGCACAACAAATACAACCAATATAACGGTTTAAAAACAAAAACAGTGTAGCTTTATTTTCTAATTACATCCTTTAATACAAAAACAAAATCACATATTGTTTGTTTAAAAAAATAATCAAAGCACAATAATAATAAATCATGGAGGGGAATGAACCCCCACCTCCAATATTAAAGCCAAGGAATCCGAATAATGACACAAATAGCACTGAAACAAAAAGATTCAAGCCAAATATTTCAAAACAAATAAAAAATGATCTAAATCAACCAATTGCCAGTACCTCAGCTGCAGCAATGCCATTCATCCATAATTTTGATAATTTTCAAGATAATCAAATCTTATATCCATCATATCATCCCGGCCCTTTTTACATACTAATTGAAACAGAAACTAAAGTTTGTAAAGTTAAAAGAAATTGTGAATTGCACCTATTTAAAAAATTAGAAAAAATAATGCCATCAAACTGTGAGCTCAAAAACATTGGTGAAACAACTTTCAGGCTCACTTTCAATAACTATATTGCAGCAAATGATGTAATAACCAATACAAAACTTCAGGAATTTGGAATGAAAGCGTACATACCTGATCGCTTTGTTCAAAAATTTTACATAATTAAAAATGTAGGCGCACATGATCTAGTTATCCGGCGCCTTTCAACCATATTTTGTAAATTTATTTATAAAATATATAGAAAATAAATAAAATAAATAAAAATGTCCCAATCGAATTCTCTGGTGAAAGAATCATAAATGAAATAAATCGTAAAAATGATTACACCGCGGTGTCAATTTTACGTTTCAATTATAAAGATGAGAATGGTGTTTTTCAACTCTCTGAAACCATCAAAGTCGGTATTATTCATGACAGGAAAGTCGAGGAAGCTTATAT
The DNA here is from genome assembly GCA_963930755.1 of Eudasyphora cyanicolor. Lineage (NCBI taxonomy): Eukaryota > Metazoa > Arthropoda > Insecta > Diptera > Muscidae > Eudasyphora > Eudasyphora cyanicolor. The sequence goes on along the minus strand of OZ005735.1, from coordinate 101,230,332 downwards.
GTTTTGCACGAAAGCCAGCTTTGACCTTTATGTTCCTCCTGTGCGTTTATGCAAAAACTGTGGAAGATTAGGCCATATTGCAATCAGATGTCGCTAAAAAAAAAGGTGTCTAATTTGTGGTGCCAACATAATTTGTGGTAATGACTGCAAAGGAAAAAAATGTCAGCTTTGTCTTTCAACTACCAAATGTATCTCAACATGCCAGTCACCAAAATGTTTACTTTGCAACCAAACTGAACACACTGCAAATGATTCACTGATTTGTAAAAAATGGAATACTGAAAAAGGTATAAGAGAACTGATGGCTCTCTCGAATAAATCAAGAAACGAATGCCTGCAAACTTACGTCAGTAATAACTACTACGATATTCTAGGTGAGGATGAATATCTAAACCAATTTCCAACCATTGGGAAAAAACAACAGCAAAGGAAACCTGAAAGAACAATAAACGAGGAAATAAACAGAAAAGCAACAAAAATAAAATACAGTAAAATGGCAAAAATTACACCAAAAAGAGATTTACCGGTATCCAGTCCAACAACCATACAAACGTGTGTTTGAATATCAATATACTACGGTTTCAGAATTCGAAAAAACAATGGCATTATTTGCAACACAATTTTTTTAAAATCGATAAATTGCTCAGAAGGGCTCAATATTCTAAACAACTTTCAAAGTTCATTAAAATCAGTAAAATCTACAAACATAAACAATGAAAGCTATACTAATGAAGATGAATCTCCTACAATATAACGTGCAAAGTCTAAACAACAATAAAAATTTTCTAGATTTCCAGTTAAACAAGTTATCAATCGACATATTTTTTCTGAGTGAAATTTTCGATTACGAAGATCAAAATTCAAGTTATAATTTAATAAATTACAACATTATATCAAAAAAGAGATGTGATAATTATGGTGGCGTTGCCATAGGTTCCAAAAAACAATTTCAATTAAAGAAAATCCCCTACAATACAAATCTGGATATCTTAATCTGTGAAACAATAAATCTGCCAAAAAATTTGACTTTAGTGTCAGTGATTTTCCCCATTCTGTAAAAGCATCTTTACTAAAAATTGAACTAGAAAAACTGCTAGTCTTTCTAGAAAATAAACCAAATGTTTTAATCTGCGGAGACTTTAATGCCAAAAATTTCGGTGATAAATGTGACACTGTGCGTGGTTAAACAAATTTTTGAAGATTCAATTTTTAAATGCCTTAACGATGGCGATGCCACTTTCGAAAAATGTCTAACAGACAATTCTATCGGTTCTGTACTGGATCTTTCCTTTACTAACTCATCTCTGATCTCCTCATGGAAAGTATTAAAAACTATAATTGGCGGAAGTCACCACTTTCCCATACTAATTAAAACTGAAATTAATGCCAACATTAAACATAATTTTCTCGCCAAAAAAACTGCTAAGTAACTTAAATCAGATTGTAATCTCGTCAAATATAAACGAAATTCAAAACACTTTCAAAAAAGAAATTGAAAACGCCACATTGTCGTTAAATCCAAAAAGGGTACCTAAAAATTGGTGGAATGAGTCAGTGAATAAACTTTACCGTCTCAAAGAAGCAGCACAAAAATCCTTTGATGCCAACAAAAACAATATAAATGCATTGAAACTTCATGAGGCCATAAGAAATTTCAAAAAGGAAGTAAAAAAAGCAAAGAAAACTTCTTTCATGGCGAAAATTGAAAAATTTAACAAAAATCCAAATCCCAAAACTCTTTTCAAATTTGTAAAAGGTTGTAAAAATTCGCTGGAATCTAAAAAATCGTCAACTTGGAGCAAAGAAAATAATAATGTCTTCCTACTTTATCTAAAAAAATCAAGTACCAAGTAACTCGAGGCCAATCACTTCCACATTATATCCCGCTAACTTAAAGGATTTTTCAATAAATGAATTTCTTACTGTCATGAAGGAAAAAAAGTCACCATCTGCAGCTGGACTAGATGGAATTACATATGAAATGTAAAATAATCTTTCATCTGAGGCACAAAAACAGCTCTTGTCAGGCTTAAATGATGCTTGGAGGACTGGCTTTCTAAATGAAGAATGGAGAAAAATAAAAATTATCCCAATTCCAAAAAAAGGTAAGGACCTCGATATCTATAGAAGCTATAGACCTATTGCCTTGATATCAGTTCTAGTAAAAGTTCTGAACCTTATGGTGAAAAACCCGTTTAAATGCCTTTTTGAATGATAAAAATATTCCTCCGCCAAGAACTTATACTTATAGAAAACATATGTCAGCTTCTCTATGCATAAACGACATATTACAAACTATTACTACACACAAAGAAAAAGGCGAAAAAGTTATCTTAGTCACACTGGATATAAGTACAGCGTACGAATGTGTCGATTTAAATGTTTTACAAAATATTATGGCTACACTAAATTTCCCTACACAAATAGCTTCTTGGATTTTATCTTTCCGAAGTAAAAGAATCGTAGTCATGGGTAATGACAATATTGAAATCAACAATGGCATTCCGCAGGGAAGCTGCCTAATTCCGACAATTTTTAATATATACACACTTGGTCTTCATTGTATAGCTGACGAAAAAACACAAATTTTTCAATTTGCTGATGATTTTATCATACTGAGCCACGATAAGGACTTTGAAACGGCTACGAAACTTCTCCAGAATAAGCTGATTGAATTTGCATCACTTCTCTCAAATCTGAATTTTAACATCAACTTAGACAAGACTGCGACTATGTATGTGGCCAAAGGAGCCAGGAAAATTCCTCTAATTTCTATCACTGGAAAATTAATTAATCCTGTAAATTCTATCAAATTTCTTGGTAGAACCATCAAAAACAGTCTCTGCTTGAAGGAGCATTATGACAACACCACCTCATCTTGTAAAAATTCGCTAAATGCTATAAAAATGTTAACCACACTTAAATATGGCCTCCACCCCACAATTGCCAACAACATAACAAAAACGACTATTTTCTCCAAAACGGAATACTTAGCCTCATCTATGGCCCACTCACCTAAATACCTCAACAAAAAATAACAAGTTTCCGAAATCAAATTCTAAGAAGGAACCTAGGTCTAACTAGAACAACACCTACACATGTTGTATACGCCCTATCAGGTGTACTACCACCCGAACAACGGTCTTAATTTTTAGCTGCAAAGCAGTTAATTAAACTAAAATCTCTTAACTTGAATCTATACAAGAACCTTACTAAATTAGCTACCTCAAATTCAGAGATGTTTTTGATAATATACAAGTTAATGAATATATTATTCCGCTGCCTAAAATTGAAATTAAGTTAAAACTTTTTGATGCTAACAAAAACCACCTTAATAACCAATGTTTTATTGCTATATATTGCCAAAAAGTGAATGAGCTTAAATCTGAAGGATATTCTATCTGGGCCACAGACGCGTCAGTAACCCCTAACTCTACTGGCTATGCGGTATGTAATATTTCCTCACAACAGAATTTTTCAAATCCCTCACCAAGTTTCATCACTCACCGGAGAGCTTCACGCCATTGACAAGGCCGTTGACATCATAATGGAGGATGGTATCAGCAAAGCGGCAATTTTCACCGACAGTAAAAATGCATGTCTTCTTCTCAGCAACAATACGGCTCTAAACTATCTAATAAACAACATAATTAAAAAAATAAACAATTCAAAAATCACAAAACTCACTGTTATCTAGACTCCAGCTCACATTGGAATTCCACTAAATGAAACTGCAGACTATTATGCCAAACATGCTGCGACTGCTGGCTGTACAATTACTTCCGGCCTCTCCCTAAGAGATGCTACACACCATATAAATAAAGGATAGCCTATGGAGTGAATGGGTGAATTCCTACAAAGAAACGTCCTTACACAAGGGAAAATATTTTAGCCAATTTTTTGATGAACCTCCAAAAATTCCGTGGTACAAAAACGTTGAGACATCACCTGCAAAAATAAAACTGTTTAATAGGCTGCTTTCAGGCCACACGTATTGTAAAAATTTTTTGTTTACAGTTGGAATCTCAACCACAAATCTAAGCGAAATCTTCAACACTGTTGAAAACGAGCACCATTTAATTTTCCACTGTAAAAAATTCAACAAATAAGATCACAATTTAAAAATCTATTTAACAAATACACTAAACTGCCGGATTTGTTAAAAACAAGCAAATAACGATATGAATGAACTTTTATCATTCATTACCAAATGCAAAATGAAATTATAAAAACAAAACAGGAGAATACCTGACTTACCAACTATCAAATACATAAAACAGCAAAAACACATGATTTACTACAATCATGTCAATTCAAATAACTCAATTAGTGTACAGTGAACGCTGTGCTCTCACGTAAGACGTAACTACCTAGCCCTGGTATATGAATACTCAAAAGTACTCAGCCAACCCCACTAGACGTGGAACATAAAACCAAAAAAAAGCAGGCCTGGTATATGAATACCTTGTGTATTCGGCAAACACTACTTGACGATAACCAAAAAAAAAAAGAAACTTCATCGGGAACTAAAAGTACTTAGCTCCCCATACAAATTTAGCACCTATGGTGTAACGTAAACACGCCTATTATATTGGATTTACCCTGTGATATGTAATATAGACATCCTTATTTAAATTGTCATATATTTTTTTTCTCGAACGTTCCCAACGCATCCACTCTTACCCGCCCTTCCGACCGAGGGGACCACATCCCCATGACGTAGGGATTGCGTACTCACCACGATCCGGACCATGGCGGGTTAATAGTAGAGGGTGGATATACCAGCTATAGAAAAATTTCAACAGCCGGAACATGCAAAAATTCAAATGTTTTTCTAAATATAGACATGTAGTGAACCTCTAAACAAATAAAATTAGTCTAATTACACATTTAAAAAAGAGATTATTCTAGATCTTACTGCATCAATTTCTACATCAATGTCAATAACTTCATATAAAGTGTTAAAATCCATGCACATTCTATGAATGGGCTCTGTCGAAGCATAATTTGTACGTTGAAAATCAATATGTAGTAATTTGTAACATCTGGAAGGTGAATCCAATCTTAGACAAAATAAAAATTAGAGGGCACATCACCATTTATAAAATTCACCTCCATGTTGGCGTTCAGCATAATACGTCTACTCTTAAGAGTAGGCAGCCTTATCAAACTCAACCTGCTAGTATAGGGTGAAAGACTAAAATCACTATTCCAATGAAGATGTCTTAAAGCGAATAATAAAAATTGTTTTTGAACCGATTCAATCTTATCATCGTAAGTCCCGTTTGGGGGTCCCACACTACAGACCCATATTCTAGAACAGGTCTAACTAGGGACGTATAAGTTAACGATGGTAAATAAAACCATCATCACATTCTGCATCCATTAAACGTGAACCACCTTACTGTTTGCTATTTGCAAGGCATTCAGATACGTACAAAGGGCTGGGAACGGAATGGATGCATTCGTTGCGGCATCATATTCCCGCTATGTAAATAGATGGATCATCTATGATTGTACTTCACATGGTGTCAGCAATTTTATTGATAGATTTAAGTATTCTTTGTATCTTTTAGATTTTATAGAATCAGTTCTGAATAAACTCATAAACTTTATACAACGTCCATCGGCTTATTATTAACTGGCGCCCAACGTGGTGCAAAAACCACCCAAATAAAGCAGAAAACAATCAAGCAAACCAGCACGCAGCAAGGCAACACGCAACGAGGCAGCACACAGCAAAGCAGAAAATTCTAAAGCAGCAAATTTAATATAAGTTATTAACCAAGACCATTGACACAAAAATGTAAGTGGAGTGCAAGTAAACAAATAAATAAAAGAATATTACAAAGTTTTGTTGTGAAGATATAAAAAAATTACTTTCGATATTTTTTTAAGCCTTGAAGTTCAAACAAATCGGCTAGGTCGTGGTTAGATTATATTTATGAGTGTTAGTGAATTAGAAGAATCATTCGAGAATCTCTCTATAAATAGCGAGTCTTACGAAAACATTATGAATGCGGATCAGGTGAAATCATTGCTGGAGGCTGCAGTGCGTGCAGCAACAGAGGCACAACAAATTGAGTTCGGTAAAAAACTAGAAGAGTTGACCAATAGGATTGATTCACTCGCAACGCAGTGTTACGGTTGAAAAATATGAAGAGGCCAAGATTTGAGACACAATAACTTGTTCTGAATCTCTGGATGTTGTAAAGTCCATACCTGAATTTGAGGGTAAATTGGAAACTTATGTTTCCTGGCGACAGGCTGCCCATACAGCATACAAAGTATTTGCGAAATATGACGGTAGTTCAAAACACTACCAGGCTGTCGCCATTATCAGAAACAAAATTAAAGGTCCTGCCGATGCAGTCCTATCGTCCTTTAACACTGTGTTAAACTTTTCAGCGATTATCGCTAGACTAGATAGTAGTTATGCGGACAAACGTCCCATACACCTAATTGAGCAAGAATTGAGTACTCTGAGACAGGGATCTAACTCGGTTACAGACTTCTATGAGATTTAGTGGAGCTCACTCTACAATTTCGGGCTTCCTATGGAAGTGGACTGTATTATTTTCCTCGAAAGCGCCAAAAATTATAAGTATTTTGACCGTTTTCATGAAACAAAGAGAAATAAAAAGACACAGATTTCAGTTTCCGTCAAAGAGATTACAGTTTCAGTTTATTCAGTTCTTACCGCTTTCAAGTTTGCTGCACAAGTGAAGTTGTGCTGCAGAAAAGAAAAGCGACAGAGATAGTTCAGTGTACTCAGGATATTCAGCACCACAGTAACTGGAAATTTAAAACTAAGATGGAAACTCTTTATCCAATGAGTGAAAGCTTTTCAGTAGAATCAGTCATTGGATAAAAAGTTGCCATATGTACAGACTATTTTAAACCTAAATGGAAACTAAAAACAAGAATGGTCGCAGTGACCGTTAATTCAGTTAGCAATCCAATTATATTAAGTAATTCAGTAAATATCAAGCTTAAACATTACAAAATAGTTGAACACGGTTCAACACTCACTTTACTTACAAATAAAACCACGATGTCCTATGATGATGAAATTGCGTTAACGATTAATGCAAAATATAGAAGGGACGCTCTTCGGGTATTTGTATCGGGGTTGAAAAAACCTCTTTGTGACATACTGTTTGCTGCATCTACTGCTGACTTGCCAACAGCATAAGCGCTAGCTCATGAGGTTGAATCCAATCATGATAGATATGTTTCCGCAACCGCATTCGCGAACAGAAATGATATCAGGAAAACACATGAGGGTAGACCGAAGACAGACAATGCTGAAACACGAACAGATACATTCCGAAGAAAGAATCCTAACTATAGGGGAAATAGAAACAAAAGAGGAACCAATGGACGTGGACCCTTCTTCTTCCCGATTTAGGACACGTAATTTTGAGAACTCGAATAGGAAACAGAATTTTAAGCGACAGACATGCTCTGATAGGAGCACTGGACCAAAGATCCAGAGGGTGAATCAGATAGCCCATGAATGTTCAGCAGCCCAGGACGAGGTACTGAATGAATACCAGTCCGCGGCTGATACTGAGGCTCAGGATATCGAAGATGAAGATTCGGAATCTGTCCAATTTATTAATTTTTGCAACCTCAATAGTGGCACGCCCCGGATATAATCCAACCGAAGAGCGTCTTTGGGCGATTGGCATTGTTGAGGACGTTTGGATTAGTCCCGCTCGTAAAATCCGAAAGATTTGGTCGTTTCCCAGCATTATTTCAATGTCGCTGGGTTTCGAAAAGTGAGGGTCGGCAAGATCGTCGAGATGATTGTAAATGGTTTGCAGCCTTTTTGCGTTGGTGACCGTAGGAAGGGTGGCATTCAGTTGCGTTCGCACCATCCCGGTGATCTGAATTTTGGCAGCCAGGTCGTGGTAGGATTGAAGGTTGACGGTACAGAATTCCTTACCATCTCTCTTCGTCGTCTGCAGCTCCAATCTCTGTACCGGGTCTTTCAGAATAATGGTATGAGTGGCACCCGAATTGAAGAGCAGTCGCGTCTTCTCGGGTCCATTGGCAGTTAAAACTCGCGCTAGGGCCGTCGGCATGAAAATGTGAGTTCTTGGGCGGATGCTCAATCGCTCGCTCACGGATGCTGCCTTGCGGGTGGATGATGCCGTTGAATTGGACGCAGCGGATCCTCGTCGTTGCGAACGTTGTTGGGGTTTGACCTCTCTGCTCGGCACGAGCCTATCAAACCGTTTTCTCTCAGCAGCTGCGGACGTGGTGGGGGGGGAGTGGTGACGGTGCTGATGCGGGCAACACATTTTTTCTCTCTCCGATGTGGACGGTTTAGTGGGAGCTTTCCGTTTGTGATCATCCACATGAAGATACGTGTGGTGATTATGGTTACATACCATGCAGGTTTTCCGAGACGGACACCAATTTCGATTGTGGGTACAAGCAGTTGAAACAATACCCTTTTTCTCTTGCTACATCACGGCGTTCCTGGACCGACATATTTTTGAACTTGGAGCTGTTGCTCAAGAAATGCCTTTCATGGCACACACGGCACTTGGGGAGGCTAGGGGAGTTGCTAGAAAGTGATTTTTATTAAATATGTGAACGGTAAGTAATATGTATGAAAAATTTATTATGCACTCGGAAGAATACAAAGTTTAACGAGAGGCCTAGTTATTGTACCGTTCTGAGTTCTGATTTCAGCAACACGAACTCGAGAATCAGTACCAGAGAAAACTTTAATCACCCGTCCTAGTCGCCATTCAGTTGGTGGGAAATTATCCTCCTGTACAATGACAAAATCGTCTTCCTTCAGATTTTGTTGCGCAGATTTCCACTTATATCTTCGTTGCAGGTTACAGATATACTCGGATTTCCATCGTTTAGCGAAATGGATCTGGATTAACTTCAGGCGTTGCCATCTATTAATCAGCGAAAGATTCTCCGAGAATTCTTCAGGTATGGCGACTAATGCAGCTCCCTTCAGCAGGTGTCCTGGGGTTAATGGGTTCAATTCCGTGGGATCTTCGCTCATGGGAGAAAGAGGTCGAGAGTTAAGAACACTTTCGATCCGGACCAGTAAGGTTGAAAACTCTTCGAATGTAAATTTTATGTTACCTGCGACTTTTCTCAGATGCGTTTTCATACTTTTCACGCCAGCTTCCCATATGCCACCCATGTGTGGAGCATGCCGGGGAATAAAGTGCCAAGAGAACCCATGCAGACTGTACTTTTCGACAAGAGATTTTTCAGCTAATTTCAAGAAGTTTCTGTATTCAGTTGTAAGTGTGCGGTTGGCTCCGACAAAGTTTGTCCCATTGTCTGAGAAAACTTTGTTCGGAAAACCTCGTCGACCTACGAATCTATCGAATGTAGCCAGAAACGCTTCAGTTGATAGTTCAGAGCAAACTTCTAAATGAATAGCCCGTGTAGACAGACAGACGAATACAGCAGTATATCCTTTCAGAAGCTTAGCATTACGCAATCGAGAAGATTTTATGTCAAAGGGCCCAGCGAAGTCAACTCCTGTGTTGGTGAACGGTAACGAAAAGGTACATCTTTCAATGGGGAGAGCTGCCATTATTTGATCTCGAACTCGGTGCTTGTAAATTGCACAGGTTTTGCAATTTCTAATACAGTGGCGTATAGCATTCTTTAAACGGATGACATAAAATTCTTGTCGAATTGCACGAAGCATACTTTGATGCTCAGCGTGTAACAGAATTTTATGGGTATATTCGATTAGCAGTTTACAGAATCGTGAATTTTCAGGCAGGATTATGGGATGTCGTTCATTGTAGCTCATATCCGAGTTAGCAAGACGACCATTTACTCGAAGTAATTTATTTTCATCGAGAAATGGATTCAGGGTTAAAAGCCTGCTTTTCGAACTGATTGTCTGGTTTACTTCGAGAGCCTGATATTCAACGGGGTAATGGGAGGATTGAGCGATTTTCAGCAGACGTTGTTTAACACATAAGATTTCTTGACCATTTATCAGGTTCGTTTGCATGTCACCGCATGGGCGCTTCTGGCTTTTCCTAACAAAACGAAACATGTAACATAAAACTCGTAACGCACGATCAAATGACGAGAATCGCTCTAGCACATCTTCCAGTTGAAGCTGGATTTGAAAAGTAGTGACTTTCTTCTCCAGCAAAAGATCTTTGTATGTTGTCTGCTTGGGCCAAAATTCAGCAGACTTGATGAGCCATTTCGGTCCATGCCACCAAAGTTGACTCACGCTAAGTTCTGATGCTGTACACCCTCGTGTTCCAATATCCGCTGGGTTTTCCGCAGTTGGAACATGTTTCCAGTTGACATTCCCCACATTGTCAAGTACTTCAGAGACTTTGTTGGCCACGAAAGTTTTCCATTGAAAAGGAGGTTTACTGAGCCATGATAAAGTGATTGTGGAGTCTGACCACAAGTAGATTTCCGGAACAACCAAACTCAGATTTTGACAAACAGATTTTAATAAGCGAGATAGTAAAGCAGTACCACACAGCTCCAATCTGGGTAGACTTACAGTTTTTAGCGGGGCCACTTTACTTTTGGATGCCAGCAGATAGGAAGATACTACATTTTCCGATGAAGTTGATCGAATGTATAAGCAAGCGCAGTATGCCTTCTCAGAGGCGTCGCAAAAACCATGAATTTGAATCTTGGTCTCAGACGAGTACTGGATCCAACGTGGAATTTTTATATTTTCAATTTCTTGAAAATTGGAGATGAAAAAATTCAATTTTTCGAAAGAATGTGGCTTGATTTCTGTGTGTAAATTGAGTGTTATCAAAGAGATATCAAATGAAGAGAATTGCTCCAATCTCTGTGTTTGGTGAGCTCTAAAAACTAGTTGGGTTTATGACCGTGTGTGTGAGAGATTAAATCGACTACCAACTAGATGTAATAGAGAAGAGTGTGGGGTAGAGCAGAGATTGTTTCAATCTCTGTGGCTGGTAGGCTCTTTCAACGAACAAGCCTAACCACAAGAACTTTTTCTTCGCACAGGGATACACAGCTTTGAAAACGAGGTTGCCGTTTTCAATTAAAATAGCAATTGTCGTGTATTTTATGTATGTTGCTGAATAGCGAAATAATAATGAAAACAAGCAAATTGTGTGCTACAGAATAACATTTCAAAAAATTGTATTATGTAATAGCACACAATTTATTGTGACGACCGTCTTCGACGCACAGAATTTGAATTTTGTAAAGAGATTTGGAAGACAGCTCTGTCTCCGTGAGCGAAGAGATTAAATAAAATCGGATGACAGATTGAAGTTTTTCTCCATACAACTGTGTGGTGGTGTGTGAAACGCTCGTGAAGCGTTTACAACAGAGAGATATAAGAGTTGTTCCGCTTTCGTGAAAAGCAGTACTCTTTTTAAAGAGGTAGAAACAGTTGTTAGAGATGACTTTGCGCGAGCTTGTGGTTAAACCGAGAAAGAGTATGAGCCAAGAACAAGAGCGATAATCAGTAAGAGCGGATGATAAGAACTTCTACTTGAAGTTTTTGCGCTCTACTCTTAATCAGGAAACTAAACGTAAAATCTTTTCTTTTTTATTACAAGTTCGGTTTTCAGAAACAGCTTTCGGATGTACATACATGAATATATATATCTATATATATAATAGGTATCTTTTCAACCATTAAACCGGGTTGCCATATAAACCTGTATTCCTCCGTTCGCGAATAATCCCTAACCGTTCACAATTTTAATAAAAACTCACATACCTTTGTTCCATGATATAAATTGAAGTTAAAGTTGACGACATTAGGCGGTGGACGTGATCCAATTTATTTATTATCAATCAATCGATCTTCAGTTCCTTGACGGCTCGATAGGACCATGTACAATTTCGGCCTTCCTATGGAAGTGGACTGTATTATTTTCCTCGAAAGCGCCCAAAATTATAAGTATTTTGACCGTTTTCATGAAACAAAGAGAAATAAAAAGGACACAGAATTCAGTTTCCGTCAAAGAGATTACAGTTTCAGTTTATTCAGTTCTTACCGCTTTCAAGTTTGCTGCACAAGTGAAGTTGTGCTGCAGAAAAGGAAAAGCGACAGAGATAGTTCAGTGTACTCAGAATATTCAGCACCACAGTAACTGGAAACTAAGATGGAAACTCTTTATCCAATGAGTGAAAGCTTTTCAGTAGAATCAGTCATTGGATAAAAAGTTGCCATATGTACAGACTATTTTAAACCTAAATGGAAACTAAAAACAAGAATGGTCGCAGTGACCGTTAATTCAGTTAGCAATCCAATTATATTAAGTAATTCAGTAAATATCAAGCTTAAACATTACAAAATAGTTGAACACGGTTCAACACTCACTTTACTTACAAATAAAACCACGATGTCCTATGATGATGAAATTGCGTTAACGATTAATTCAAAATATAGAAGGGACGCTCTTCGGGTATTTGTATCGGGGTTGAAAAAACCTCTTTGTGACATACTGTTTGCTGCAAGTCAGCAGCCAACAGCATTAGCGCTAGCTCATGAGGTTGAATCCAATCATGATAGATATTTTTCCGCAACCGCATTCGCGAACAGAAATGATATCAGGAAAACACATGAGGGTAGACCGAAGACAGACAATGCTGAAACACGAACAGATACATTCCGAAGAAAGAATCCTAACTATAGGGGAAATAGAAACAAAGAGGATATTCCAATAGAAAGGCAAAACCACCCTGAACCAATGGACGTGGACCCTTCTTCTTCTTCCCGATTTAGGACACGTAATTTTGAGAACTCGAATAGGAAACAGAATTTTAAGCGACAGACAGGCTCTGATAGGAGCACTGGACCAAAGATCCAGAGGGTGAATCAGATAGCCCATGAATGTTCAGCAGCCCAGGACGAGGTACTGAATGAATACCAGTCCGCGGCTGATACTGAGGCTCAGGATATCGAAGATGAAGATTCGGAATCTGTCCAATTTATTAATTTTTTAGCGGAAAGTCCCTGCTGCCGTTCATAGAACGCAGCACAGCAGAGAGGAGTATACGCCATCTAATAGACACAGGTGGGGAGGTACCGGTAGAATAAATAGTACCGGTAAATAAATCGTTTACAATTCGTTCGGTACATGGTCAGGGTGACATAAAAGAGAAATGTGTCATGAATATTTTTGGTGTAAACTCAACCTTTTTTATACTAAAAGACATTCCAACATTTGAGGGGATTATTGACCTCGATTTTTTAAATAAAATAAATGCGACAATTTGAAAAATGGGAAAATACACCACGATTATGGAACGGAGGACATTAAATTCATGGAGTGTAGGGACGTAAACTTTATGAAGGTGAATAACATTGATGTCCCTCTTCCAATAAAAGATACATTTCTGAAAATGCTAAAGAATCGTCAAAGGGCTTTCGCAAACCCTAACGAATCGTTACCATACAACACAAATATTGTCGCTACCATTCGCACCCAGGACAATGAACCAGTCTATTCCAAACTATATCCATATCCAATGGGTGCAGCGGATTTCGTAAATTGCGAAATAAAAGAACTACTTGCTAATGGCATTACTAGACCCTCAAGATCACCCCACAATAGCCCTGTTTGGGTTGTTGACAAAAAGGGAGTTGATGAGATGGGGAATAGAAAGAAACGTCTTGTAATAGACTTTCGAAAGCTGAACGCAAAGACTATTAACGATAAGTTCCCCATGCCTAACATACCGATGATACTATCGAATATACGCAAAGCTAACTATTTTAAAACCCTTGATCTAAAATCGGGGTTCCATCAAAAAGAGCTATGCGAAAGGGACAGGGAAAAAACAGAATTTTCCGTTAATAACGGAAAATATGAATTCTGCAAACTTCCATTTGGCTTAAAAAATGCGTCAAGCATTTTTCAAAGGGCTATTGATGATATCCTTAGAGATGAGATTGGGAAAACATGCTTCGTCTATGTTGATGACGTTATTATTTTTTCTGAGACTGCAGAGGATTACGTCAAACATGTTGACTGGGTACTCAAAAGTCTATACGAAGCCAATATGAGGGTGTCAATAGAGAAGTCTATTTTCTTCAAAACAGAATTAGAATACCTTGGTTTTATAGTGTCAAGGGGAGGCATAAAAACCTCTCCGGAAAAGGTAGTTGCCATTAAGAACTACCCAGTACCCACCACATTATTTGCTTTAAGGTCATTCCTCGGACTGGCCAGTTACTACCGCTACGATAACTAGACCCCTAACAGACATTCTCAAGGGTGAGAACGGCAAAATTCGCGCCACCCAATCAAAAAGAATGCAACATGCTCTGAACGAAGGGCGACTTAATTCCTTCAACAAATTGAAAGGTATCTTAACATCTGAGGACGTGATGCTGATGTACCCAGATTTTCGAAAGGCATTTGATCTCACGACAGATGCTTCTTCACATGGACTTGGCGCCGTCCTTTCACAAGGCGGAAAGCCTATTACCATGATCTCAAGGACATTAAGGGACAATGAGATTCACCTTGCGACAAATGAGGGAAAGGGAACTCTTGGCAATAGTTTGGGCTCTGAAGAATCTTCGGAACTATCTTTATTGTGCCAGGACACTTAATATTTTTACGGACCATCAGCCTTTAACATTTTCGGTATCCGACAGAAATCCAAATGCCAAAATTAAACGTTGGAAGGCATTTATTGACGAGCATAATGCTAACCTTTTTTACAAGCCTGGGAAAGAAAACTGTGTAGCAGATGCACTTTCGAGGCAACAAATCCATGCATTGCAAAATGATAATTTTTCCGATGCTGCGACGGTCCACAGTGAGCAATCGCTGTCCTACACCATAGGAGCCACAGATAAGCCAATAAATTGTTTCAGGAACCAAATAATTCTTGAAGAATCTGAAAACTCGTCAACTCGACGGTTCATTCTTTTCGGGGGAAAAACCCGACATATTATTCATTTCCAAAATAAGGAACATCTTATTGAAAAAATTGGGGATGTAGTCAACCCGAGCGTGGTGAACGTTATAAAATGTGATCTGCCAATACTGGCCCACATACAACATAGGTTAATTGAGCTCTTCCCCTCGACTCGATTTCGTTATACGAGAAAATACGTGATCGACATCTTCGACCGTAATGAACAAAGGGAAATTGTGGTTACAGAGCACAACCGAGCCCACAGAGCTGCTCAGGAGAATGTCAAACAGATATTGGAGGATTATTATTTCCCCAAAATGACCAAGATAGCAAATGAAGTGGTCAGTAATTGTGGCGCATGCTCGAAGGCCAAATACCAAAGACATCCAAAAAAGCTTGTTATATCTGAGACAATGATTCCATCTTACGCAGGGGAAATACTTCATATAGATATCTACTCCACAGATAGTAAGTATTTCCTTACGTGTTATCACGGACTATAAATGACGTGAAACTACCAATCATTCAGTTAATGAATATTTTTCCCCAAACGAAGACAATTTTTTGCGACAATGAGAAATCTCTAAATTCTGAGACGATTAAATCAATTCTGATTTTTTTACTGTCGAGATAGCAAATGCACCTCCATTACACAGTACCTCTAATGGACAGGTGGAACGTTTCCACAGCACTCTAGCAGAAATTGCCAGATGTTTGCGGATTGAAAGAAGTATAGAGGACACTATCGAATTGATACTTCAATCGACTGTCGAATACAATAGAACTGTTCACTCTATAACTGGTAGGAGACCCGTCGACATCATTCATTCTGCGCCATTGAAATTAAAAGAGGATATAAGGAAAAAAAATCAGGAAGCTCAGGCCCTCCAACACGTTTTAACAAATCGAGGCAGAACAGAATTTTCCAAGTCGGACAAAAAGTATTTATCAGAAATAACAGACGATTGGGAAATAAGCTTACCCCATTGTATGAGTAGGCTGTCGTAGAGGCTGATATGGGAACGACCGTTCTCATTAAAGGCAGGGTGGTCCATAAGGACAATAAGAGATAAAATGAAACAAACCCTTATGATATCATTTCGTTGTAGGTCAGCATTGCTTCTACTAATTTTTGCATCATCCGTGAGTTCGAGATTGATCGACTATTCCCACACGCAATATATCCCGGTATTAGACGGCGACGTGACGATATATAGAGAATTTGGATATCTTAGACACACCACGAACCTCACCACATATTACGACATTGTCGATGAAACCAGGAAGCTTACTGGTCTATTTCCTCAATCTCACATGAAGATATTAATATATGACACTGAACATATCGACACTCTTCTTTCGGCAGTAAATATTCTTCACAGACATGCTAGGAGCCTAAATTTCATTGGTACGGCACTGAACATTATTGCAGGTACCCCAGACTTTGATGATTTTCCAGAATCCCGTTTAAAGCTCGAACAGCTAATAGCGTCAAACGACAAGCAAATCCAAATAAACACTAGAATTCAAATTCAGATAGAAAAACTAAAAGCAACTGTAAATGCTATGTTAGGAGACGACAGGAGGCGTCAACTTGACATTGGGAACTTATTTGAAATTCTATTGTCTCGAAATAGAATGCTTTGGCTAAGGCTAACATTACTAATCCGCTGATTCTGGATGATGTTGATATAGAACTAATCGTGAACAACTTGCACTCCACCAATATAAGTATATCTGAAATATTAACCATATCTAGCCTTAAGGTCTAACAAAATAAGAATTTAATATACTTTATAATAAAATATCCTATTTGCGAGACCCCGTGTAAGAGAATAACTGTTTTCCCCGTCCCTCACTCTGGCAAAATAATAAACTTCGCTGACAAGAATACGGTGGCCGAATGCAAAGACGAGACATATGCAGTTACCGCATGCAGTCCTTCAATTACAACGATGTTTTGCAAAATAACAAATAAAACAACCTGTGCTAAACAATTGGTATCTGGTTGTATGGCACACTGCAAAACACAATTTAATAACTTAGAGCCAATAGTGGTCGTTGATGATGGACTAATTATTATTAATGATGTAACTGCTAACATTAAAGAAGCGGACGATATAGAGAAGAAAATCAAACGAACATATTTGTTAACCTTTGATAACACCATCCGTATCAATGGAACGTTATACGTAAACCGAAACAATATTTTTAGAAGAAAGCCAGGTACGCCAACGTTTCCTACAATAAATATAACTGAACCTCAAAGAACCTTGAGTTTGCCAATGTTGCACGAAATGAATCTGGATAATTTGAATCACATTAGCCAGATAAGAAAAGAAACAAAAACTCAGACTCTGCTGTCCTGGATTGTGGCAATTTCTTTACTCGTTCTTTGCTATGGTGCGATTTCCTTACGAAACGATATTTCAAAAAGCGAAATGTGGCAAAGATAAATTCTGCCATAGAAACTGTCCTAACGAAGGCCGAGGACGGCCTTCACTTGGGAAAGGGGCAGTTAACGGTGGCGAATAAAACCATCATCACATTCTGCATCCATTAAACGTGAACCACCTTACTGTTTGCTATTTGCAAGGCATTCAGATACAAAGGGCTGGGAATGGATTGGATGCATTCGTTGCGGCATCATATTCCCTCTATGTAAATAAATGGATCATATATGATTGTACTTCACATGGTGTCAGCAATTTTATTGATAGATTTAAGTATTCTTTGTATCTTTTAGATTTTATAGAATCAGTTCTGAATAAACTCATAAACTTTATACAACGTCCATCGGCTTATTATTAACTTATACAACTGCCTAGTTACATATGGATCTACGAATTCTTTCGCCCATCGCTTAATGAAACCGAGCACGCCATATGCTTTATTCACCATTGTAATTATATGATTATTGAAATTAAGTTTAGGATCCATCAATATACCAAGATCCACAAAGGAATCAACAGTATCTAAGTTGAAACAATGAAGACTAAACCTAGTTGGATTCGTCCTCGACCTAGAGAAACATATATGTATGTTTACATTTCTTAAGATTGAGGTGCATGCAATTTATATCACACCAATGCCAAAACTAACCAAATCATTTTGAAGTACCATTGAATCTTCATATGTTTTATATAAGAATAAAAGATCTTAACATCTTCTGCATACGAGTACATCAGTGAATTAGAACTAGAAATTGAATCTGGCAAATCGTTGATGAATAGCAGAAACAGAATGGGGCCAATATGGCTACCTTGGGGAACCCCAGATGGAACCAAAATCGGAACAGGATCAACCGAATTTCACAATCTGAATACGACTATCAAGATAAGACGATATCCAACGCAATAAGTTATTACTAAAACCAATAAGATACAGCTTATGTATTAAGAGTTTGTGATTGACTCTATCGAAAGCTTTACTAAAATCTGTATAAATCACGTCTGTTTGATTACCAAGAACAAACTCGTTTATAACCTGAGAAGAAAATTGCACTAAATTTGTCACAGTTGAAAGACCTTTACGAAATCCATGTTGGAATGGACTTAGAATATACGATACTTTATGAGATAAAATCTCAGTAACCATTTTCTCAAAAAGTTTTGGAATTATACTTAATTTTGCGATTCCACGATAATTCCCCACATCAGTGAGGCTTCCAGATTTATGAAGAGGGGTTAAGTAAGATGTTCACGTACGCAGCATTGTCTCAACTTCCCGAGCCTGATCAATACCGGTCGCGTATTGACATCACTGGAATCTCCTCTACACCTCTCTTCGGAGACCTAATTCGCTTAGTACGGATGTGTTAGAGTGCAGTTTGCTACTGGGCGGTGGTTGTTGTGTGGCTGCCTTGCATTATCCTCGGGTCTCTCTCTTTCCTCGCACTTTCTAAGGAGTCTGACTCTTCTAACGAGCCTCTGCGTTCACTAGTCTTTGTCGAGCACTCTCCGTGTAAAGTAGTCAATCGTAGTCTTTGTTCGGCGATACTATCGCTCATATTACTACTAGTCGATGTTTTTGCACTACTCTCGCGCACATCTACTTGTCTTTGGCTCGACTACTGAGCACTTCTTGTAATTTTTGCTATCGAACTATTCGCACCGGCCTAGTCGCCACCGATACACGGTAATATACGTTACTACAAATAAAGCTCTGCCTTTATCATAACCAAAATACTAAAGTCTTGTGTTTTATTTATTCTATTTCGCCCTTTGCATTAATGCATCGCCAACATCGGTCACTACATACGTGAACACACACATCGTTCCCCCCACTACTGAGCTATCGTTGTTATTGTAATTGGTTTGAGTTTGTCATAGAAGGGACTTCGTTGAATTGTTTACCCCCCCCCCCCGTCGTTTGCTGGCAAACTACGTACCAAATTACTCTAAAAGGTGGATTCGGACATCGCATCAACTGAGCTTTCGTCGCCCCACCTAAACATTTGGTCCTTCGAGCCGAATTTGAGCTGCCTTACATTGTCGTTTTGTTGGTTTCTTGCGGAAAACATCGGTGCTTCAGCCACTCATCACCAATCGTACTAACAACATCCCAGGTAACCTAAACTCAGTTTTCCGAACTAGTGAGCGACGCGAGTGTTTTTTGTTTAAATAAATTACAAAACATGCAAATATACCCTACGGTATAATATTAGTCGACCTTTGAGTACTCTTTCTCGATTTTCCTCAAAAAATACAGTCCACTTCGTCGTTGTAATAGTGTTAAATCACTTTAAAATCTGTTGGGAATAATTATATTCCAATACAAAACATGAATATTTTATTTCGATTGTTTTTGTTCGCTTTAATTTATTTAATATTTAATTTCGATTTGTTTTGTTCGCGTTAAATCTTAGAACAATTCTTGTTTACATATTTCGTTATTGCGTTGTGTAGTGTGTTGCCCGTTAATTGTACATTCGGCATTGTTGTATTTTCAGTCTCAGTCGTCCATACTGCATGAGAGGCTATCTAGCTTAATTACAACAAAAACAGGAACACTCTCCAACCATCTTGCATTAGAAAAGGCGCGAAAGTCGGCGTCATAAAATTTACAACATTTCAGCTCCTATTTCTTGCTCTCGTTGGCTTCATTAATCGAATCGGTCGATTGCATTTCCCCTACCGACAGCTTGTGCGTCTCTCACCATCAAGTTCGCCTTGCTTAGTGTTATTGCCTGTTATTCGCGAAGAAACACACATGTACACACCCACATACTAGAATAGAGAGAGTCGATGTCACTTGAGCTCGGTTTCATATCCCAGTAGGCAAAATAGTCGAAACAGACAAATATTACGTCTTTTGAAAAATAAATTAAATATTTTTTGTCGTGCTATTTTTGGGAATAGCGTTGGGTGGTACGCTACTCGTTAATTACATTCGGTCATATACGACACCGTACACCCTACATTCGGTCAATTGAACATAAATTGGAAATTTTCATTATAACATTTTATTGTATTATTTTTTTCGTTCGCGACCTTCGCAATATAATTTCTGGCTGACTACTTCGTTGGTTAATCTTGTCGTTGCATTCTACAGTCAACCATAGTCACCCTACGGTCAGTCTAGTTGAACAAAAAAATTATTTTTAATTTTGTCGTTTTTCTTGTGCTTTATCGCAATTTATTTAGACGTGTACCTTCGCGTACCCTATATTCGGTCATCATTTTATAATTTTGTACAATGTCTAATTTGGAAAATTCTGACAGTCATAATTTGAACTTACCCCCTATCGACATTGACGTTTTCCATGGGGATTTCGTTACCTGGCCTACGTTTCGAGACCTCTTTTCGGCGATATTTATAAACAATTCGCGTCTTAGTGACATTGAACGCCTTTGTCACCTGGTCCAGCGGTGAGGCAAGGGAAATAGTCTCGAGATTCCCCCTCTCGCTTTGGCCTGGAAAGCATTGGAAGATGCGTATGACAACAAACGCATTCTTGTTAACAGTCCCCTAAAGCTCCTCTTTGATCTTCCCGTGCTAGACCGCGAGACTAGCTCGGGTTTAAAGACCATACAACGTGGAGTAAATGGGTGTCCTTCGACAGTGGCAGTCTACGACGTCGTAACTGACCATTGGAATCCCATATTGGTCTTTCAATGCCTCCGTCGTTTGCCGAAACTTACGGTTACTCTATGGGAACAGAAAGAATACAGACTTTAGTTTGTCTTCAGGAGCTCAGGGGTCTTGACTCTGAGAAAAAGCCCGCGGTGAAGGACAGAACTTTACATTCTACGAATGTCTCCCCTTTGAGTCCTCCCCGGTCACCTTCGAACACGTGTTGTGTGCTTTGTCCCCAGCAGAGTCACATATTGCGTTCTTGTTCTCGATTCAAGAACCTTTCGGTTAGTGATAGATTTTCGGTCATAAAAAAGCATGGGTGCTGCGTGAATTGTCTTTCACGAGGACATGCAGTGAAAACCTGCAATAGTAGACACAATTGCGCTACGTGCAATGGTCGTCACCACACCCTTCTCCATCGAAATGTGGAATCTGCTCTGTTTGTGCCTCCGTCGTCCCCCCTCCCACCTTTAGTTAAAGAGACCTTCTTGGACCAGAATTTAAAAACTTCTCCCTCCACTTCGTCGAACGTAAAACCCACCATTAGTAGACAGGTATTTCATACCACCCAAGATAGAAATGTGCTCTTGGGGACTGCCACCGTGAATGTCATTCACCAGGGTATTACGTGCTCGGGCTCTTATTGACCCATCTTCCGAGACGTCCATAATTACGGACCGCTTTCGGCAACGACTGGGTATTTCGAAGCGTTCTACGAACGCTGGAGTTTTAGGACTAAACTGTACTGTATTGGGCAATTCAAGAGAAATTTGTTCTCTTGAAATCGCTTCGACCTTAGATCCATCGCACGCCTTAAAAACGGTAGCCCATGTTCTTCCGAACATTTCTGGAAATTTGCCATCGCCTTCGTTTGCTACCATCCTCCAATCTCGCCTCGCCAATCTGCGATTGGCTGATTCTTTGGATAATCGCCCAATAGACGTTATACTTGGTGCTGATTTGTATCCGAAAATTCTTTTGGCTGAACCCCCACGAATTGTGCTTGATTCACTACTGGCTCAAAATACCATTTTCGGTTATATCGTATCTGGACCAATTCCTTCCGCCCTTTTTAACTATTCTACAAGCCCAGCTGCGGTCTTCACCCCTGGCAGTAGAACATGTAAGTCGGAAGCAGGAAATATTCTGCCTTTCGGGAATTTCAATCGTTGGTCTGAGAACCGAACTTGAATTCCCTCACACCTCGTAGGTTCGATATCATTACGTTCTATATCCACCTTCGTTTGTATTTTTTGTCGCACCTTTATTTGAATTTGAACATCGTCGGATGTTGCAAGGTGGCCGGCAATGTTCACGTACGCAGCATTGTCTCAACTTCCCGAGCCTCATCAATACCGGTCGCGTATTGACATCACTGGAATCTCCTCTACACCTCTCTTCGGAGACCTAATTCGCTTAGTACGGATGTGTTAGAGTGCAGTTTGCCACTGGGCGGTGGATGTTTTGTGGCTGCCTTGCATTATCCTCGGGTCTCTCTCTCTCTTTCCTCGCACATTCTAAGGAGTCTGACTCTTCTAACGAGCCTCTGCGTTCACTAGTCGTTATCGAGCACTCTCCGTGTAAAGTAGTCAATTGTAGTCTTTGTTCGGCGATACTATCTCGCACATTACTACTAGTCGTTGTTTTTGCACTACTCTCGCGCACATCTACTTGTCTTTGGCTCGACTACTGAGCACTTCTTGTAGTTTTTGCTATCGAACTATTCGCACCGGCCTAGTCGCCACCTTGATACACTGTAATATACGTTACTACAAATAAAGCTCTGCCTTTATCATAACCAAAATACTAAAGTCTTGTGTTTTATTTATTCTATTTCGCCCTTAATGCATTAATGCATCGCCAACATCGGTCACTACATACCTGAACACACACATCGTTCCCCCACTACTGAGCTATCGTTGTTATTATAATTGGTGCGGAGTTTGTCATAGAATGGACTTCGTTGAATTGTTTACCCCCGCGTCCCTTGGCGGCAAACCACGTACCAATTTACTCTAAAAAGGTGGATTCGGACATCGCATCAACTGAGCTTTCGTCGCCCCACCTAAACAAAGATGTTCTCCAAATGGATGGGAAATAGCCATATTTTAAAGAAATATTAAATAGCAATGTAAGCTGAACAGCAAGACTTTGAGCACAATATTGAGGATTATACTAGGTACTCCATCCGGACCAACACTGTTAGAAGATTTAACCTTGACCAAACTTGAAAATACAAATGGGAAATCAAAATAAGGTATGCTCAACTGATTCAATGAAGGAATATTATAAGGGTAGGAAACGTCTAGTTGTCTCTGTTCATGAGAATAGGTTGATGTAAAAATTTTGCAAAAGCATTGGCGATTGACTGGTCACCACAGAATTCCTCACTATCCATTCTAACCACAGAAGGTCTTGGATTAGATCTGCGTTTCATATTTACAAAATCATAGAAAGATTTAGGACTCAACTTAAAATTGAGGGCTAACTTCTCTAAGTAGATTCCATAACATCTGCTAGATTCAATATTAAATTGAGAACTGGCAATAGCATACTTTGCATAATCGGTCTGCGAACCCGATTTTTTAAATAGTCTGCTCTTTAAGTTCTTAATAGCAGTCAAAGCAGGAGAATACCATGGTGGCCTATTAGAATTTTTAACACCAATCTTCGGAACAGATTGTTGCAAACAATTATTCAATACGTTATAAAACAGCTCAATAGCTGTGTCAATGTTAGTTAAATGATCACAACAGCAGATACAATCCCAATCAATGTCGAGGAGCAGAGCATTAACCAAATCAAAATTAGTTCTTTTGAAACAAAAAACTGCACCCTCATGATGTGGGGTGTGTACACAGGGAGTGTCCACCATGTCATACGTCATGGAAATACCTAGCATAGGGTGGTAATTATCCTCCGATATAGAAATTGGAGAAATTCTGTAAACATCGAATATTTGGGAATTATCGACAAATACTCACCGCTATCGCGAATAAATGTTCCCTTAAAATGTGTTCACTTTCCACCAAATTCCAATCGGCAATTTTGTTCCCTGAATAATTCCCTTGTTCGAAAAAATTCCCCCTATCGGGAATTATTTTTGTGTGTGGAATTTTTTCACTTCGATTTGTTTACTTTATTTTTGCTAGCGACTCATCGTTAAAGTGTTTATTTTTGTCTTCAAATATTGAATAAAACTAAAAAAATATTTATTTTACAGGAGTGGATCAGTTAGAAAATAACAAAGTGATCTATTTTTAAGAACTCCATTTGTCCGTTCTATAATGTTTCGACATTTACCAAGGACATAATTAAATTTCTGTTTGACAGAGCCAGTTGCAGGAGTTCTATACGGAACTAATGGTGTTTTCTTTTCTAAAAAAAGATGTTGCCCTGTCAGAGAGCAGCATAGTAATAATGTCGCCTACGCCCTCCTGTACTGCTGCTTTTTTTATAGTCAGAATCGATAACTAAAATGCGAAAAACCAGCCTTCTAACTCACTAAAATTAAACTAAAAACAAAGAATACTCCACGGCGCCGCCTAAACCAAACTTCATTATAAAAAAGCACGCACGGACACACGCGGGTATTTAGGCTATTCGCTCGACGCCGAAAAAACATCTGTTTTGTAGGGCAGCGTCCACTCCTTCGATTAAATAGAGGGCTGAAATGCTGCATTTTTGCCCCGTGCAAGTGCGACATTTTTCACAAAAGAAAACGAAACCCTTTCACAGTGCAACATTTATTTTACAACTGAAGACAAAAAGGCATATTGGGGCGAAAGGCATAAAAAATGTAGCATTTTTTGGCACAAAAGAAAACACCATAACAGTCAGGGCTCCAGTGGGTATCCGCCATCGTCTACAAATGTTGGTATGATATATGGCATACATATGTATGCGTATATATATTCGCACCTAATAACCACAATTTGCTTCCACTTTATAAATAGTCTTGTTCCATTACATTTCTGAAATAACTCGTACTCCACACAAAGGAATCGTGACAAGCTCCGTGATATGTCGTATTAACGTGTCGTATCCTCAGTTTACTATCGTTTATCTTTGAAACATATATTTGATTAAATCGGGAAAATATAAAATAAAATGGGGGGCGTACGATTGTCTCATTTAGCTAAACTATCCTTTTCACCTTTTAGAGGTGCTTATTTGTCTGTGGTGATAATATTTTCACGTTTCAAAACATCCAAGGACACCGGGTATTCCAAATTTAGTGCATAAATCTTGTGCTATAACATTCCCTTCCTCTTGAGTTCGATAAGTTATCCACTTGTGACAAATTCTCGATTCTAATGGAATCAAAACATGGAAGAGTACTTCACTGACTGTGCCATGCCGACTTCATTATTTTTGCCAAATCCTTTCTGATACCCACCATCTGCAAAGGACTGTAGACAGGCACTCAGTTTTACAATTGGAGTAATCGCAAATGATTTTTTTGTAGTACAGGATTAGAATTTATTCGAGTACATTCAATAGGTATGTAAAAACCGCTTTATTTACCCTGTAATGGTGAACAAATCTATAAAAACAATTTAGACAAAAAAACGTATGCTACTAAGGACAATTACAGTATATCAGGCAACTCCAAAGGATTTGATGAATCTCTCAAACTTCACCGCTCGTTGTTCTATACATCCTTCTTGTTCCTCTAATAGACGAATAATTCTTTTTTAAACATTTAAGTAATATTTTAACCTTAACTTTGAAAAACAAAATGCTTTTCAACTCTTCTTTTTGGTTTTTACGCTCACTGTGCACTGATAATTTATAAATTTTGAACAGCTGTTCGTTTTCGATACATCATACAGATTCGAAGTGAACAAACTGTTCCCTAATGTTCACGATTGCATATTCCACTTCCCCTGAAGTGAAGAAATCTAGGGAACAAATATTCCACTTATTATTCGTGATAGGGGTGACTAAATCGAGTAATTTATCAATTGAGTTGGAAATACCATTAATATGGAATAGATCGAGATCAGAAAAACGCCTGACTACAACGCAGGTCCACTCAAAAGAGATTGATGAAGAATTTAGGGGAATAAATGCCTCAGAATCGGGCAATGAAAGCCAAGAAACGGAGGGTAAGTTAAAATCACCTAGAATGATAATTCGATCAACATCTCTCAGCATCGAAACCACTCTGCCGATAAGTGATTATCATTAACAGATAGTTCCGAGTTTGGAGGGATGTAAGAGCAACTAACGAAAAATTTGGTTTTCCCTAAATTAATAGAGACAACAATGAATTCAATGTTGTTAGCTATGTCAAGAAAGACACGTTCTGATGACAACGAACTAACTATAGCGATAAGACACCACCACCAATTTTATTAAGACGATCAGAGAAATCGAAGTCAAAGCTATCAGCAAATAAGCGGGTTAATTTGGTATTAAGCCCTCTTACATTCTGATAAGCTATGACCAGAGAGTTTATTAGTTTTTTTGGCAAGTTAGAATACCTCACAGGTAAACGAGCCAGGTTATCTACCCTATCCACAAATGACTTTGGAGGCCAACAATTGGGGTCTATCAACTTATCAAAGATATCAGGTTGAACAATAACCTTAGACGATGATCTGGTAGCCGTTGAAGGCAATCTCATCTTGACTGTCTCCAGATAGAAATCACCGTCACTCTCGGATCTAATATAGTCATCTAAATCTTCAGAGGACGTATCTAAGGCAAAACGTGAAACAAAAACTACTTTCTTGACTGGCACCACAGTTAGTGTTTTCGCTTTCCTATTTGCTCTTTGCGTCGAATTCCTTGTAGATGGTGGCGGAACAATAACTTGCGGAACCACAAGGGGGGAACCACAGGGAGAATTGAAGTTATTTCCCGCGAAGTCCCTGCAGGAGCAGTTAATGGAGTTGCCTTCTCAACAGGATTAAGTGGCACTGTTGGAGTTAAGGGCGTGTCCGTCTTTTTTGGATCAGAAACATTAGGCTGATCAATGTTTAATTTTTTGATCAACCTTTTTCGTTTCTGTCCAGAAGTAGCGAACTAGCATAATTGTCGAGGTTAGGATAATTCTTAATCAAAGCAGTGAAATTCATGAACCGCATATAGACATTGAAAATATCATGGTTCAGATCATTAACCTCAGCCGTATACGATTTGACGAAATTATAAAATTCCATATTAATCTTTCTACACTTGATGCAGCACCAGAGAAGACCATTTTTTCACCATATAAAGCATCAACTGTCCTAGCAGTCACGCCAGCACACTTGGCATGCCATAAGTTAGTGCATAGCCAGCACTCAATTAGTGTTTCCTTGTCGGAAATAATTTTACAATTTCCCTATTTGCATGTCTTTTTGAAGTTTGGTAAAAATACACCAAAACAGACAAATAACACCAAACAATAAATAAAATACAAACAAATAGTGAATAGAAACCCTCTACTATTTTAAAATGAGGAGCAAAAATATATCCCCACAAACCGACAAAATACAATACACTACCAACTCTGTTGATATTTCAAACAAACCGAAGCACAAAGCAACATTAGAAAACAATAATCAACTAGCACAAACACAGTGACACTAAAGCACCAACACTTATTGTTGTAGCGGCAAATAATATTTTACCGAAACAAATAATCAACTAAATTTAAGGAAAACTAATAAATCACAAACAGAAAATAATACAAAGATTTTTTTTAACAAAATCACGATTAAAGACACAATATTAATTAATTAATTTGTCACTAAAACACAATTATTTTGACACTAAAGTACAAACACTTGTTGCTTTAGCGGCAGAGAATTTTTTTCCAAGAATAAAATTCTACAAACTTACACCACTGTTAATAATACTTATATACGGGTTGCCAGATCAAAATGCTTGTGTCATGCTCTTATTGTATTCCTTTTTATACCCTACACCAAACTGTGGTACAGGGTATTATAAGTTTGTTTCACGGCAGATGTTTGTAACACCTGAAAATAACACAGCTAGACCCACCTTTAAGTATACCGATCGACCCAGGCACAATTTTTGAATGGCATTGGTTTTCCAATTAACGAAGAGTGGGTTGGATCCCTATTACTAGCTGGACTGCCGGAGGATTACCGTCCAATGATTATGGCATTTGAGAATTCAGGAATCAGCATCACTGGAGACAGCATAAAGGTGAAATTGCTGCAAGAACTACCAGGTACATGCGAAAATTTCGCTTTTAAGGTATCAAAGCAACGAGTCCAGACTAAGGTAGCTGGAAAAGGTCCAAAATGCCGAAAATGTCAGAATTATGGTCATATTGCAAAATATGACAACAGCGAGAAAAAGTTTGATGCGTACTCAGCAGTCGCACTGTCGACGATAGACAGCACAAACAAAAACAGTTTGCAGGTTAAAGCAACTGGTAAAACATCAATATGACTTGATTGTCATGATTCAGACGTTGAAATAAATGATATACAATACGATTTGTAAAAAATTTCCTGCCGGTAAGTCAAATTGTTAGAAGAGGACATCGTGTTATTTTTAGCAAAACGGTGTTGAGGTGGTGAACCCGGACAACAAGGTAATATCTACCGGAACACATACAAATGGTCCGTTGAAATTGGATTACCAAGCTAGGTAAACCTTATGGCACAGACCTATGGGTCACCTTAAGTTCTAAAGTTTGGAAAAAACACAAGAATAAACCACTTGATAGGATAAGACTGGAATTGTTTCGCAGAGCAATAGGTCTTCAATAGCATCTCTAGATTAAGGACGAGTACTGGAGTTACCCCGTGATATGTAATCTTGATATTCTATTAGGTTAGGATAGGTTGAATAGAGGAGACGTTTAAAACGTCTCATGTCCATGGACATACACTTAAGCCAGTGGTTCGGCCTGTTGTGCGCTCCTTATTTATGATTTTCATACCCCACGGATTACAGAAAATCGGTACTAGACACGTATTTTCTCAGTATCTTCCAGTCATATCCTCTGAGATGAGTCAAGTCTGGCAATATGTCGGAACCGAAATATCGGGATCTTGCATTTGTGAAAGCTGGGCAGTGACACAGAAAATGTTCTATCGCTTCGATGTTTTCCCTGCATGCCCTGCACTCGTCGTTTTCTGCTAGTCCTATGCGATGAAGATGTGCCTGTAAGCTTGAGTGTCCCGTTAGAACACTTATCATCTTACTAATCTCGATCTTGTTTAGTTTCAGAAAACTACTGGTTTTCTTCTCATTTGGGTCACCCCACAGTATCTTTGCAGTTGCTCCTACAGTTGCTCTATTCCACACAGTTTTGTGAGCCATCACTGCCCAATGCTTCAACTCATCCTTCGTGGCTTCGAAAGGTTTCCAATTTTCCAAGTTTATTACTCGAAGTTCTCTGCCCTTTGAAGCCAAGCTGTTTGCTCGTTCATTTCCAATCACTCCGTTGTGTCCCGGTACCCAGAAAATACGCAGTTGACCATGGACTGAGTAATTATTTATCGTTCTTTTACAGTCTAACACGGTTCTGGATTTGACCTTTTCCGATGTTATTGCTTTGATCGCCATTTGGCTATCTGTGAATATGTTGGCATATTTAGGCTTTGTGGTATTACTGAGCCAGTTAACACACTCCGTGATTGCTCGAACTTCTGCTTGAAATACTGTGTTATGGTCTGGGAGGCGGAAGTAAAGTTCGACTTCTGGTTCATCAATAAAAAGTCCCAGACCCGTCCTTCCTCCTAGCCTGGACCCATCAGTGTAGCAGCTGGTTCCCACTGGCGCATGAGCAAGTGTTCCGTTTTCCCAGGAGCGTCTGTCTGGCACGAACGATTCACAGGTAGCTGTAAGCCGCACTTCAGGAATGCGGTCGGAGATTTCCGTTGTTTGAATATGACCGACCAGTGATTGTAATATCTTCTGATGGTACGACTTGTGGTCTCGATTTATCCATTCACCCATCACTTTTAGACGTCTTGCTCTGAGGGCTGCCTCATACTTTATACGGATATCTATTGGTTGGATGTGCAGTATAGTCTCCATCGCTCTTGTTGGTGCGGTTCTAATTGCTCCGCTTATGCCTAGACAGCACATACGTTGCACTTTTTGCAATGGTATTACGTTTTACTTTTTGTCCATTGATGTCCACCACACTACAGAGGCGTAGGTGATTATTGGTCTAATCACGCTCATGTAAAGCCAGTGTGTCATATTTGGACGTAGTCCCCATTTTGAACCTATAGCTCTTCTGCACAACGACCAACATCTGTGGGCCTTTGTAACTCTTTCTTCAATATGATCTTTCCAGTACAGTTTCTGATCCAAGATTACTCCCAAGTATTTTATCTTTTTAGATATGGCAATATTCTTATCCAGGAAACGAGGCACGGTAAAAGGATGAATCTTCCTTTTCCTTGTAAATAGACATATTTCTGTTTTGTCTGGATTGACATTTAGTCCCCTTGGTTGTGCCCAGTTATATGCTATGTTAAGTGCCTCTTCAGCTCTTCTGCATAGCTGGTTTGGATGTGTGCCCCTTAGAAGTATTATAACGTCGTCTGCATAACAGACTGGTTTAAGTCCTTCATTGGTGAGGGCTTTAAGGAGACTGTGTATCGTCGTAACCCATAGGAGAGGCGATAAAATGCCCCCCTGAGGTATACCACGATTTACCTTGTCTCTGATTTTTACGTCATATGACCCACAAATAATCCACCTATTCCTTAGCATATTGTTGATCCAGTTTATCAACGCCCGGTCAACCTGAAACTCGTCTAAGGACTGGATAAGTGTATCGGTCTGAACGTTGTTAAAAGCGCCCTCAATGTCTATACAAACGGCAAGTGTGTACAATTTTTCACTGAAGGACTTTTCTATGTGGTGTACTACCTCATGTAGAGCTGTTTCCACTGATCTTCCTTTAACATATGCGTGTTGCTTGAATTTTAGCTTGTCATCGGCTATCTTACCTTTGATCATGTCGTCAATTATTCGCTCCATTGTTTTTAAGAGGAAAGAAGTTAGGCTAATAGGTCGATAAGCCTTTGGGATCGTATAACTCGCCTTGATTCCTGCCAATTTTTTGGGGTATATGCATGAGTTAGGCATGCAGTGAAAACTCCAACAAGATGAGTTGATACCAGATCCACCTCATTCTGAAGAAGCGCTGGAAATATTCCGTCCGGTCCCGCAGCCTTATAAGGAGAGAAGCTTTTTATTGCTTCTTTAACCATAGCATCCGTAATAGGTACTTGGTGCATTACATTTTCGGTCTGTAACTGTTCCTCTATTGGCCCAGCATTACCACTCGGAAAATGAGTTTTCATCAAAAGCCTTACGGTATCATCTATAGTTTCCATCTTTTTACCCGTTTCATCCACCAGTGTTTCGGTTTGGATATGAGTTTTTGAGAGGAACTTTTTTATTTTGGACATGCTGTTAACGCTGTCTACCTGCTCACAGAAAAGTCTCCAGGAGTTACGTTTCGCCAGTCTAATGATTTTATTGTCTGTCACTGTCATCCAGGGTTTCTCATAGGCAGATTTCCTTTCTCGAAGCGGGCAACTATCTTCGAATGATTTTAGATTTTAGATTGCCGAATTTGGTCCAGTCGGTTTTAGCCTTATTACGGAAACTTATTGGGCTAGGCGGTGGCCGTGCAATTTTAAACCTTATATAACGGTGGTCCGAATAGGAGTGTTCATCCGAAACCCTCCACTCATGTATCTCATCAATGAGGTTTTCCGAGCATATCGTTATATCTAATACTTCTTCCCTAATTTTGTTAACAAAGGTCGCCTTGTTCCCTATGTTGATAGTTAGGAGATCGTTAGTATTAAAAAATTCTATTAGGGCTTGTCCCCTTTTATTGGTGTCGCTACTACCCCAAGCAATATGGTGTGAGTTGGCATCACAACCAGCTAGTAACACATTACTTGTATTTTTGGATTCCCTTACCAGACGTTGTAATTCCGACGTAGGTGGCAATGTCGGCGCATCGAATGGCAGGTATACTGACGCCAGATACATACTTCCATTACCTTGTATCAGCACAGTTGCGTCCGATGTTGACAGCTCTGGAGAGAATAGATAGCATAAGTTTTTATGGCACAGAATACAAGTCCTTGGACGAGTACCTGTGTTAGCGTAGAAAAGATTGTAGTTCATATGGTTTAATCCAGTAACTTTGTTACTAGTAGTCCACGGTTCCTGGACCAAAGCAACATGAACCCTGCCTTTATTTATTATGTCCATCAGAGCAATGGATGCCATTTCGCTCCGGTGGAGGTTTATCTGGATGAACTCGCTTCATTCTGTTCACTATTTTCGTTTGCCACTGCAGGCGGTACGTTCGTGTTTGGGCTCGACTTAACTGTCCTGCCAATGGGGGTTTTTCCAATCTTAAAGAAGATTTTCCAAATCCCGAAAAATGCCATGCCTTTTGTCTTGACAAGGCTATCCCTGGAATACGGGTCTATGCCTACCACCAGGAGAGAACCGTCGGGATCATTTTTCCTGTGGAAGACTTCCCACTTCCCCACTTTAAGGTTCGAATCTTGTTTGCCAATGACGCTGAGTATGCGCTCTGACGGTACCTTACTAGCCCATCCTCTGACATAGAAAGATGTTTTTATGAGTACAGGGATATCGCTTTTCCTTACCAGTTTCAGCTTTGCGGCGTCCCAAGGTGAGGGGATGCTCTCCACTAGTTTTCCGAGGACATCGACACAGCATTGTGATGCCAGTTTCAGCATCAAAACGCCCCTCTTAAACGTGCAACTCATTACTTGGATTGTTGGTCCATCATTAGATTCGATAATGTGGTCCAATACCTTTGTGTAGAACAAATCTTCGAAGATGCTCTTTTTCTCTTCGGGAATTTTGCCAGACGCACTACTGCTATCAATTATGGCATAGTGTAGTTCGTCCTGAATATGTTTTTTGGCTATTTGGGAATAAGATGGTGTTTCCTTACCCTTTCTTATAGCCACCTTGCTTTTTCCTTTAGAATGGGTCTTTTTGTTTGAGGCCCCCTCTTTTATGGATGGTTTGGTGGACTTACTCACCTTCTCAACAACAAGATCAACTTCTCCTCCCACCATTAACGGATTCTGACTAGAAACTCCTTTTTTGGTAGATTGAATAGGTTTCTTCGAAATGCTGGGTGTCGGTGAGCTTTTTTTCTTCTTAGTTGATTTCGCATGGCTATGCTCTTCGGGAGATCTGACTCTTTTAGTAGATGTAGAAGAGTCAGATTCATCCTGTAATATCTTCTGCCGGTTCATCTTATTCAGTTTCCTTCTTTGTGCCCCTGACAGTCTTTTCCGATTTTCAACAATAGTAATATTGTTATCACTTGATGACTCAGAGTCCGAGTTCCCACTACCTTTTAAAAGCTGGGGTTGCTTAGAGCCCCCCTTGGGTTTTCTTTATCTTCCTCATCGTGTCTTTTGCCAAAGGCTAGATGCGCACTTGTATCTATTTCGACTACGGGATCCGAGGCACCTAACCCCGTAAAAGTTACTTGCTCACGATTGTTTGATAACGACGACACGTGACTCGCGAGTAAATCAACGCTTTCCGCCGGTACTGGGTTTATTTTTCCCTGCACCGTAATATCATTTACTTCATCAGGGTTAATCATAAATTTTTGGGAGAGACCCCCATAGCCAGTATTTGCCCGTAATAGGTACTTCGATGTTGGCCTTCCAGACTACTTCCAAAATGTCTGTCCTGATACCGATGCAACAAATTCAACACCCACTTTAAGAACAACACCTTATGGTTGCGTAGTAGGTAGGTGAATTGCGTAATTGGTTGGAAAAACTATCCGCTCTGCAATAACACGTCCGTTCGCTACCACTGACGGCGACTGACTGATATTCTATTACATCCTTATTTAAATTGTCATTACGGTCAAATACTGGCCATGGATGTCTCTCCCAAAAATGTATGATTAACCCTGGTGAAGTAAATGATATTACGGTGCAGGGAAAAATAAACCCAGTACCGGCGGAAAGCGTTGATTTACTCCCGAGTCACGTGTCGTCGTTATCAAACAATCGTGAGCAAGTAACTTTTACGGGGTTAGGTGCCTCGGATCCCGTAGTCGAAATAGATACAAGTGCGCATCTAGCCTTTGGCAAAAGACACGATGAGGAAGATAAAGAAAACCCAAGGGGGGCTCTAAGCAACCCCAGCTTTTAAAAGGTAGTGGGAACTCTGACTCTGAGTTATCAAGTGATAACAATATTACTATTGTTGAAAATCGGAAAAGACTGTTAGGGGCACAAAGAAGGAAACTGAAAAAGATGAATCGCAGAAGATATTACAGGATGAATCTGAATCTTCATCTACTAAAAGAGTCAGATCTACCGACACCCAGCACTTCGGAGAAACCTATTCAATCTACCAAAAAAGGAGTTTCTAGTAAGAATCCGTTAATGATGGGAGGTGAAGTTGATCCTGTTGTTGAGAAGGTGAGCAAGTCCACCAAACCATCCATAAAGAAGGGGTCCTCAAACAAAAAAACCAATTCTTAAGGAAAAAGCAAGGTGGCTATAAAAAGGGTAAGGAAGCACCATCTTATTCCCAAATAGCCAAAACAAAATATCTAGGACGAATTACACTATGCCATAATCGATAGCAGTAGTGCGTCTGGCAGAATTCCCGAAGAGCAAAAGAGTATCTTCGAAGATATGTTCTACACAAAGGTATTGGACTACATTCTCGAATCTAATGATGGACCAACAATCCAAGTAATGAGTTGCACGTTTGAGAGGGGCGTTTTGATGCTGAAACTGGCATCACAAAGCTGTGTCGATGTCCTCGAAATACTAGTGGAGAGCATCTCCTCAGCTGATCAGTCGTAGTGAACGGACGTGTTTAGCACAGAGCGGATAGTTAAAATCTATTACGCAGTACCTATTACGCAATCGCAAAAAAAATCTGTACAATGTCTGGAAGGCCTACATCGTAGTACCTATTACGGGCTAATACAGACAAAAAAAATATTAATAAATTCGTTGACGGGGATGCCTTCGCGTTCCGATGGAGCGAGTTTCCCCAATCGTCCTACTGTAGTGCTGGAGCTGTTGGTGCTTGCGCTGTAGGCGTTAGTGCTGGCGATGGAGGACATCCTGGTTGTGCAATACAACTGCCAGCGGTCGCAGGCGGTGATGGCCGAGCTCTGCTACAGGAGCCGTATGCTGTAGATGGTAGTGTAGTTGGTTTGCCGGGGGGTATGCGAGTGTTTACGGACGAGGGTGCACGCTCGGCAATAGTGGTGGACAGTATGGACATGGACTGTACGGTAGTGGCGGGTAGCCAATATGGGGTTTGTGTTTCTGTGGAAGGTAGTTTTGGGAGGATGCTTTTTGGACTAGCATCTATTGTAGGTTTGGTGCTCCATTGGAGCCGTATCTAGGGTATATGGATACCGTGCTATTACTAGCGAGTAGCATTCCGGTTATCCTCGGTTTGGATGCAAATGCGTCCTCTCGTATGTGGTTCTCTAAGATGAACCGGCATTCTGCTGGCCATCAGAACCATATGCGAGGAGAGATGCTCACCGAGTGGATGGTGACGCGCGGAGTAGGGGTGCTTAATGAGCCCAGCGATCTATATACCTTCGATGGGCCCAATGGGAGGAGTGACATAGACGTGACAGCTGCAAACGGGGCGGCGATGACAGCGTACGGTTTTAGGTTGAGGGTGTGTGACCGATGGGGCGTGAGTGATCACCGACCCATCGAGATTGTGATCTCTCACAGGGGACGGACTGGGCGGTCTCGCAGGTGGCGGGATCGGGACGTGAACTGGCGACGTTATTCGGATTGTGTTAGGGAGGCGGTCTTGGAGACGCCAATAGCTGAGTTTAGGTCACTGACGTTAGATGACCAGGTCAGCCGATTGGATGGATGTCGGTGGGCGGTGAATGATGTGCAACTTGGTCGACGTCGCGAGACTCGACCGAGCAGAATCAAGTGGTGGACCCAGGAGTTTGAGATGATGCGGCGGAATGTCCGACGCCTTAGGAAGAGATTCCAGAGGTTCAGGCATTCCAATGTTGAGTGGATGGCTACGCGGAAAGCTGAATATCGTGATGGCCTTCGTACGTACAAGGACATGCTGATTAGGAGTGAAGAGGGACATCTTAGGAGTATCGTACAGGACAATAGGGTTGACCCATGGGGGTTGGCTTATAAATTATGTCGAGGGCGTGACAAGCAGGGAGACATCGCGTGTTTTAGTCGGGCCGAGGGGACGTTACGTTCTTGGAGGGAAAGCGTGGATGAACTGTTGGGGGTTCTCTTTCCGGGTGCGGATCCGGTTAGTTATTCTCCTCCTCGTGAGGCTATAACTGACCCTCCAATCCTGGAAAGACATGAGATTTCGGACAGTGTCTATCGGGTGAAATGTAGGAAGTCACCAGGTACAGACGGTATTACTGGAGAGATGTGAAAGCCATCTGGAAGGCAATACCAGAGTACCTGGATAGTATTTATCAGAGGATGAGTCGTCGTTGATCATTCGCAGTGAACGGACGTGGTTATCACATAGCGGATAGTTACCAGTACCTATTACGCAATAGCAAAAATCTGTACAAAGTCCGCAAGGCCTACATCGTAATACCTATTACCGTCTAATACAGACAAAATAAAAATAAATTCTCTTGACGGGGATGCCTTCGTGTTTCGATGGAGCGCGGTTCCCCAATCGTCCGACTGTCCGTCCGTTGGTCTTGGCCAAAGCCGACCACACCAAAAATGGTGAAAATCTCCCCCAAGTACTCACAACGGGTGGTGCGGTGAGGGGAAAACGTCATGTCCGACCGTCAAAACGGAAGCACAATGAGCATCGTTAGCGCTCAGAGTTTTGACGAAGTTGGAGTCTGTTGAGGTTTCGGCTCTTACCGAAAAACAAAACGAGTCACTTACCTGGGCTAAAGGCGTCATAGATGCTTCTAAGGCCAATGAGTCGGCTGAAAGAGCCACAAATTCAGCTGTGTTAACGGCTAATAAAGTAATCAGATCACCTGATGTACCCCTGCCTTCGAAAAAGGCAAGAGGCTCTAATGTCACCATCAACAGGACACTCACCAAGCCCTTCAATGAAGTAGCGAATGAAAGTCTAGTGATGGCTGTTATAGACAGAAGTAGTGAGGATGGATCCATCCTCAAGGACAAATGGAGTCATGTACAACCAATAAGAGTAAAGCTCTTATATTTCGGTGATGCCAGATCAGTAGACCTGTATAAGGCTGCTCTGAGTCGAGCGGGTGAGGTGTGGCCGGGTGCCCAGTTGGATGTTGTCGAAAAAAACAACATCCCTAGTCACCCTAGAGCCATCACCTGGGTTACAGAAGAGCCCTCCAACCCGGCTGACATCTTAGAAATAATAAAAGACTCCAATCCTGGTCTGCCGGCCCATAATTGGAGAATCAGCAAGGTGGGTGAGGCGGATGGTAAAAAGCGGCAGGTTAATCTTATCCTAAACGCTGAATCCACCTCCCATATACAAAGTACGAGTGCAACCCTATGATATGGCTTCGAGACTATAGTCTTGAAGATATACAAGCAGGATATAGCTCCCACTGCAGAAGGTGAGTCGTCCACTGTGGCACTTTCTGGAAGTGCGGAGGTACCCACGCCTGGTGACTCCAACTCTAACAGAAGATCTGTAACGTCCTTCTCTGAGGACAAAAGCTCTACTTCGGTCACAGAGAGGCTGAGGGGAGTCTCCGGACTCTTTGACGCATCTGGCGGGGACATGCTTCTCGACGATACGGACGAAGAGTTCGATAACACCCTTGTCGGGGTGGATGTTAATCTGTCAATTACCAATGATGGTAAGAATTCTACAGATTAACCTCCATCACGCTAAAGCAGCCTCAGCGGCTCTATTGCTGCGCCTGTCCACAGGCATAGTAGACATCGTCCTGATACAGGAGCCCTACATAGTGGGAGGAAGGGTGTGCGGTATTAGGACACCCAACTTTAAACTGCTTTGGCCAACTGTGAAGGCACTCCAAAAACCTGCATTTGGCCAGGAAAGATCTAAGTATCTTTCTCCTGACTAATTTAAGTGGTAAAGACCAAACAGCTGCTAGCCTGGAGATCGGTAATCGCATATATTGGGTGGTCTCCAGCTACTTGCCTTATGAATCTGTAGTACCGACTGCTCTATTCAGGGAAGTAGTAGAAGAAGCAACGTCTGACGAGCTCGACCTGATTATTGGCGCAGACACGAATGCCCATCCTACTATCTGGGGTAGTACGGATATAAACAATAGGGGTGATTCGCTTCTTGACTTTATTCTAACTACCAACCTTAGTATTTGTAACATAGGTAATAAACCGACCTTTACAATTAAAGACAGACAAGAAGTACTAGACGTAACGTTTGCTACTGACCGGCTGTCAGACAAAATTATTGGGTGGAATGTATTGGACGACCACTCATTCTCAGATCACCATTATATTGAATTCAAACTCGCTGAAAAAGCGCCTGAACCTGCCGTCCACAGAAATGTGAGAAAGACAAAGTGGCACCTGTATGAAAAGAATTTCAAGAAAGTCCTCAACTCCAAAATTCTGTACGAACCGAATGACAAAGCCGGTCTGGATAATCCGGTCGACCATATAACCACATCATTCAATAGTTCCCTTGAAGAAGCCTGTCCAAAAACAAGGTACAAGGGTAAAACTAAACCCCAATGGTGGACTTCTGAGATAACGGCTATGAAAAAGGCCTGCAACAAGCTATTCAACAAGACTAAATCTACAGGGGTCGGCTAATGTATGGGATGCCTATAAAGAGCAACTCAAGATCTATAAGAAGGAGCTTATAAAGGCGCAAAGACGCTCTTGGTATACCTTCTGTGGCGAAGTGGAAAAGGCCTACGACGCCGCAAGGCTGAGGAAAATATTATCAGATTCACCCTGTACAGTGGGTTACTTGCAGGATGAGGCAAATAATTGGACCAAAAACAGCGAGCAGTCGCTCAATGTACTGCTCGACACACATTTCCCGGGGACCTCTCTAACAGAACCCGAAGATCAACAAGAATGCGAGTGGACTGCGATCGTCGCTAGCTTGTTGACTGAGTGATCCAGAATAAGCTGTGCTATTAATAGCTGAGAGCCCTTCAAGTCACCTGGACCAGACGGCATCAC